>CM024564.1:28261659-28900504 GCA_014182515.1 Eucalyptus microcorys
TCTCATAACCACTAATTCACTCAATTCTCATAAATCGGCACTCAAATAAACAAACAGAAAGCACCACTGAAATCGGCATGAGATTCTGACGATTTATGGTCCTGAAATAATTTTCGGAATTTAATAAATAATTAAATTTATTCTGAAAATTAATTAACTAATAATATCCATATTTTTCACAATCCACACTCAATTTATAATATCCAACCAACAATTTCAAAATCTAAATACAGCAGCGATCAGCACGAAATTCTGAGAATTTAGGGTCTCGACAAAATTTTCGGAATTTAATAAATAATTAAATTTAATCCGAAAATTAATTAAATAATATTATTTTAATAAATTCGAAATATAATATATTATTAAATAATATAATAATTTCGAAATATATATAAAATTCAAAATTATATATTTAAGTCCAATCATCATTAAACTAACATAACCATCCAATTAACTTTAATTAAACACACCCTAAACTAATCACACCCCTTAATTTAATCCACACCTAATTAAACTAATCTAACAACCTAAGCTTACTTAACTTAAACTAAGAACATCCTAAGCATAATTAACTTGCTAATCAAGGTTTAGTGAGTTAAACTCACCGGAATTGCTTTCTGACGAGTCCCCGGCGAAGAGGACAGCGAGGCCGTCGACAAATCTCCTCGGGGCGACACCAAAGGAGGCCGGGAAGAGCCCGGAAACACTCCTCGAAGATCCGGATCTTGCTGGAACTCCGGTGGCTGCTCGAGCTCGGACGGAAGAGCTCTGGTCACCGTTTGGGCGCGGGACCGGTGGAAACGGCGACGGCAGCTCGGGGTGGTGTTGGACAGTGACGTGTGGCAGCGATGGCGACTCCGGCGACGATTGGCAGCGACTGGACAACGAATCTGGACGGCGGCTATGCACAAATGAGGGCGGAGTGGAGCAGAGAGGCGAGCGGCAAGCGGGCGGCGCAGGGCTTCGCGCGCGGACGTGCGGCGGCGACGACGATCTCCGACGACGGCGGCGGCGACGAGCTGGCGGCGAAGGAGGGCGGTCGAGGTTGGTGGTCGCAGCTCTCTCTCTCCTCCCAAAAATTCAAGAAGAAAGCCAATTAGAGAAGATGATGTTGATGGATTCTTTTTTAGATTAAATCTACACCTTATACTTGTCAATTTCTTCTTAACGCTGGCCCAACTACCATGACATAAGGTGATGTCATCTTCCACTAATTTCAAATCCTCCACAACTATCTTCAATAGGTCCAATTTCCTTTTCTGCCATGGCATGAAATCTTGTACATTGATTTCTTTAATTCCATTCAATTATCTTCTAATTGAGTTTAATTGAAATCAATAAATTAATCAAATGTTCCTAATAAGATTTTTGACATAACAGGACTTCCAATTTCTGAATTCGCTTTCAATTTCATGGTTAATTTCACTTTGGCACGATATTAGCGCGTTCTAACCTACCGGGTAGCTTTTAGAAATTTTCATGCATTTGACCTGTGGTTGATCTATTCAAGCCACAATGTACATCTCTGACACATTGATGACTCTCGGTTGTCGGGGTAACCTCAAGGTTTTAAATACGGACACAAGGTACCCAATCGACAGAAAAGCCGGTCAAATGCCAACCGACAAGAATAGTGCGATCTGGTGGAATCACCCACACTTGATCAGATACCTTTGTCGAGTCGACCTATCTTTGATCTCTAATCGATTTTTAATTATGCCGTAATGACCCTTGTAGATTAGCTCGGTCGAAAGGTCGCTTCCAAGTGAAATTCTCGAGTCTGATGCATTAGAATTTCTTAACGGCTTCACTTGATAGACTAGTTTTCACATGAGTGGCCGACTCAAGGAAAAGAACTATATGCGTGAAGATAAAATGCCCGTCTCATTTTATTAAAAATAGAAATAGAAAAATCAGGATGTCACAATCATGGACATACTAATTAAGTACAACAGAAGGCAACATGTTTTCTATGCATGAAGACTTCTCTAGTTTGTTCCAAGATTTTCCAAAAATGGACCACCATTTAACAATGGTAATAAGTAGTTGGGTGTTTGAATATGAGGCAGCTTCTTTAGGTGTCCTCATGCAATCATAAACTTTTTAATTTTACTTATTTAATCTTAATTTTTTTTGCGAAATTCCAATATAGCCCTTCCGGCTAATTTTCGCTAAAAATTTCCAATGTGACGGTGTGCCATGTAAGATGGTTAGTGATGACTAGATTGCCATATTGGAAATTTTTGACAAAAATTAATTGGAACGATTGCATTGAAAATTTGGACCAAGGGTTACAACTAAATTTGCAAAATTGAAATATTTAGGGCGGAATTGGCTTTAGGATAGGTTTAAGACTAATTGGGGAATTTTCCCCTATTGATTACATAGAACATACGTGTCAATAGACCCTTCCCTCATTTTGTGAAGAGTTCACTGGCGCAAACACTTATTATCCACCAAGAGATAGCATTTTGACCAAACTATCGACAGAGAACCTGACTGAAATTTGAGGTGCATAAAGAGTTCAACACATCTTCTAATTATATCACCGAAATTAACTTAGATATTTACCTTAGATATTGGCAAGGTTTTACTATATGTAATATTTTTATTTAGGCAAAAGAACGCTTCAAGTGCCATAACTTTACACAAATGGACACTTAAGTGTTATAACTTATGAAAGGTATACTTAAGTGCCACATTCGAAGAAAAACGGCTCACTTAAGTGCCACTCCGGCCAAAATTCAGCCAAAACGCCGACGTGGCATTTTTCCGGTGAAGCCAACCCAAAACGATGCCGTTTTGCACGTTGACGTGGCCAAATAATGCAAAAACGACGTTGTTTTGGGCTGACGTGGTAAAAAAATAATATAAAAAAGAATAAAATAAAAATAAAAATAAAAATAAAAATTAGTTAAAATATTAAAAAATAATAATTTTAAAAATAAAAAAATTTAAAAGAATTTAAAAGAATTAATTTTTTTTTTTTTAAAAGGGAAAGGGAGAGAGGCGGGCCGAGGGATCGGCCCTCGGCCCTCGCCGCCGCCGGGAAGGGCCGGCAACGGCGGGGGAGGGTCGACCGGGGTCACCAGCCCCCGGGCCCGGCGACCACAGGCTGTGCCAAGGGCCGCGGACCCTCGCCGGATTTGGGCGAGGGCCACGACCCTCCCGGATCTGTGGCTAGTGGCGAGGGCTCGCAGCCCTCGCCCGGATCCGATAAGGGTCGGCGGCCCTCGTCGGATCTGGTGAGGGCTGCGACCCTCGCCACGATTTAGGGTGAGGGCTTGCGAGCCTTTACCGTCGGTCGGCCCGGGGTCGCCGGCCACGGCCACGGGCCGGCGACCCCGCCGACCCTCCCCCGCCGTCGCCACCCTTCCTAGTGGCGGCGGGCGACGGGGTGGCGGCGGCGGCGGGCGGGGCGATCCCTCGGCCGCCTCCCCATTTCCCCTTTTTTTTTTTTTTAAATTTTTTAAAAATTTTAAAATTTTTTAAATATTTTAAATAAATTTAATTTTAAATTTAAATTTATTATTTTTTTACCACGTCAGCCTAAAATGACGCCGTTTTTGCATTATTTGGCCACGTCAACGTGCAAAACGGTGTCGTTTTGGGCTGGCTTCGCCAGGAAAATGCTACGTTGGCGTTTTGGCCGGACTTTGGCCAGATTGGCACTGAAGTGATCCATTTTACTCCGATTTTGGCACTTAAGTGTACCTTTCATAAGTTATGGCACTTAAGTGTCCCTTTGTGCAAAGTTATGGCGCTCCAAGGGTCCGCACGTCTTTTTATTTACAGAGGAAATATCGACAATAATTTAGAGATCTTATTGACTCATACTCATTATAATCTTTTCTTTTTTTAATTAAGTGGACTGAAGATGCGTAAAAAGACTTATTGCTTGAAACCCACTCAAATATGAATAGCCAAAGAGCTCAGCAAGCCAATTTTGAAAGGGTCGATGGAGCCTTTTGTCAAAGCAATGTCATCCTAAAAAAAAAAAAAAAGCAATGGAGAATGGTGGATGGAGCTACTTGGTCAAAAAGGGCTACAATGAGGCATTAGAGAGATAGGAGAAAATAGTATTTGCTTTAAGGAAAATGATTTGAGCCAAATAAACGAAAATATTGTAATTTTCTAGAAATATCATATTTTTAGTGAAACAAATGGGACATGTCCTTAAATTAATTGTCATTTTTGTAAAAACATTATCATACTTTGTTCATGGAAATTTTATGCTTAAATAAGAAAATTGATTTCGTACAAACATCAGAAAATATTATCATTTTCCTGAAAAAAAAAATATTTTCTAGAAATGTCACAACTTCAGTAAAACAAACGGAGCATGTCCTTAATTGTCATTTTAGTAAAACATTATCATACTCGAAGCTATTTCTTTTCCACTTGAAGCTATTTCTTTTCTACTTGGATTTGAAAATTGTATAATTAAGCCACCTCATAATAGTTTTCTTAATTTAGTTGATTCTATAAGTTCTTATGGGAGGCCTTGGAGTAAATTTTTAAAATCACAAAGGATACATTTGTTTTATGGGAAACTAACTATTGGAGCATATTGGCATCACTTTCAAAATGAGTTAACGAAAAAAAAAAAAATCACGATGAACAAATATCTATATATAAATTTAAAAAAAAAAAGATTTATGCTTTCAAACGATTAATATTCATTTTCAAGAATCTAACTTACCCCTCCACATCTGTTCATACTCTCTATCTCATAAAAACTCGAGACCTTGCAATCACATCGGACGCCACAATGCCTAAACTTAGGACTTAAGGGGGCTTGAAATGCGACCTAGCGGCCTAACTAGTGCCCTAGAGGACAACGGGGCTAGAGTTGAGCATCTAGGGCCACGAGTCCTTGGATTGACCTCCAGCGTCCAAAACCTGGGATTTTGAGTTTGGGGCTCACGGTCTGGGTCTAATCCTGAGTCCAAGGCTCGAGGTCCTGAGTCCGGCTACCAAGTTCACGAGATTGTGCCTTGTAGGTTTATTTATCTTAAATGCAATTTAAGTTTTCTAGGAAAAATTATCCAGTCATTCACAAACGTATTATACGGATGCTTATTTAGTCATAACTTTTCAATTTTGCCAATATAGTTCTAAACATTTATGCGAAATTCTAATGTAGTCTTTCCATTCAATTTGTCGAAAATTGTTGACGTATCTGGTCATTGCCGATCATTCTATGTGGCATACTATCACATTAGCAATTTCTAGTCAAAATTAATCAGAATAACTACTTTGAAATTTCGAGTAAAAGTCACTAAATTTGTAAAATAGGAATTTTGTAAAAAAATCGAGACCTTAAGGAAAGTGGACACCCCCATCTCTTGCACCAAGGACATGAGGGGGTGTGCACTAACTAACACCGCAGACACTCACTCTTTGGACCCAAGTACGTAGATTTTGGACACCAGGGGCGAGATTCAAGCATGCAGGGCATCCAGGGCTACGGGTTCTTGGATCGGCCTCCAGTGGCTGACCCCTAAGATCTTGAGTTGGGGCCTCGGGGTGGGGTCGGGGTTTGGGTCTGGGCACCTAGATACTAGGTACAAGGTTTGAGATCCCTAGTCTTGCTGCCAAGGTCCCAATATCATGCTCTGGACCTACGTTTATTTGTCCAAATCACGTTCTAAAGGTTGTCGACACCAAACTTCCGGTAATGACCGAACACAAGAAAATTGAAATATTTTTCTTGAAAATCAGGTCAATATTTCCAGGAGTGGACCTGAAGTCTCCCTGCAATTTGATCAAGACCCAAGGTTTGTGATGTTAGAGTAGCCTATAATTGTCATACGTCGAGACGTGTTTCCCGAGCATTCTGTCACTGCGAATCAGTAGAGTTGAGGTTTGTTGCCGCAATCAGCTAAGTGCCTAAGCAAGCAAAGTGTAGTGACAACTCTACATGCTTTGTAGAATACAAATTCAAGAAATAAAGTGACATAAGGCCATTTTAAATTTATCTCTGTACATTGTTGTAAAATTATTGGCAATATTGGCGAGATTTGCTCTCCTATTCAAGGAAATGACAGATTGTGGGCAAATCTCTATATTGATAGTTTTCCTATTTTGAAATTTCCCTTTTTTTTTTTTGTTGCGGTAACCTTGTGTACAAATTGCAAAATAATGTTATGAAAAAAATAAGAGAGTCGAGAGTTTTGTCTGAGAACATAGACACATTGTTGAACTACGTAATCCTTGTGTTCTTTTTGATTGACTTACTAAAATTCAACATGGTATCAGAGTAGGTTTGATTCAACCTGTAATTTTTTTTTTTTGGGTTTGTTTTTTCTGCACATCCGACTGTCTCGATCTACTTATGTTCGAGACCATTCCTGTTCTATGACAATCTGCGTTCTTCGGTCAGTGCTTGTTCCTCTCTTTGTTGCCATCATATCCTTGTTATTACTAGCAACGCGTCATGGGGAGGTCAAAGAAGTCAGGAGATGCATCCAACACAACAAAGGTGCATGAGACAAACAACTAGCGGTTGACTTTGTTGTTGCTAAATGAAAGAAATTACCTTCTTTCGTCACAAGCTATAACTGTTGCTCTCAGGGGTAGATCAAAGCTTGGTCATATCAATAGGAAGATCAGAGCCCCTCCCGTAACAGATCCCAAATTTGATGAATGGCAAGCAAATGACCACATTGTGATGTCTTGGATATTCAATTCCATGGAACCGGAGATCTATGAGATATTTGCATATTCAGAGTCAGCCAAGGCATTGTGGGATTCAATAAACAAGATGTATGGTCAAGCTAGGAATGCATTTCAGATCTTTGAACTGCAACAAGGACTTGCTTCTTCTAAGCAAGGCGCAACACAATATTTCACTGAACACTTAGGAAAAATGAAGAAGCAATGGGATGAGCTTCATCAATATAGACGTGCGACCCAAAATGTGATGGATTATGTCAATTGAGAAGAGCAAGATAAAATCTTTCAATTGTTAGCAAGCATCAGGTTTGAATTTGAGGACACCAAACATCAAATTCTTATGAGTCCTGAATTGTCCACTTTCAATGAAGTTTGTGTCATAATCCAAAGTGAGGAAACAAGGAGACGTGTTATGCCTTCAGTTCCAATTGCATCAGGAAAGCTTGATGAACAATCAGCCCACAGTGCTATCAACATGAAGCAAGGATACTTCACTGCTCGGTTTGCCAAAGGAAATTTTAAGAAACCAACACGGTTCCATTGTGACCATTGCAATTGCGATGACCATTCCAAAGAGAGGTGTTGGGTTCTTCATCCACATTTGCGTCTTTCTAAAGACAGGGGTTTAGAAGCTAAGGTGGCAATCCAAGACAATCCAAATGATTTTCAATCCAGGTTGGAGGCCTTATCTCAACAAGTTCAGCATTACTTCAAATACATGGCAATGGAACGACGCTTCTAGCATCGAAACCGGAAATTTGGCTATGACATCTGGTAATGTCCATGCTTACTCAGCTTTATCCAAAACTCAGTTTATTGTTAACTTAGGGGCTACAAACCACATGTGTAGTTCTCCAAACTTGCTATCCAATATTACTTCAGGTGTGTCATATCCACATATTACTATTGCTAATGGTGGGCAAGTTCCAACTAGTGGTGTTGGACAAATTAATTTTTTTTCAAATAATTCTGAAGCATTGTTGGTACTTGAATTATCCTCAAATTTAATGTCAGTTAGCAAATATACTAATCAATGGAATTGCAATATTATTTTTACTCCTCAAAAGGTGTTTTTTCAAGATCGAACTACTAAGAGGATGATTGGTGAAGGGCAGTTGCAGAATGGGCTATATATGGTGGACCTCAACAACAAAGTGTTGATGGCACAAAGGAAGACTGGTGACACTTCCTGGTTGTGGCATTGGCGTCTAGGTCATCCCTCTGATTGAGTGTTACATGCTCTTGATATGACTTTAATTTATGATTCCAATTATTGTGATCCTTGTCATTATGCTAAGCAGCATAGGTTACCTTTTCCACATAGTACACATAAATCAAAACAATTTTTTGATTTAGTTCACTCGAATGTTTGGGGAGCTTCTCCTATTGACTCTAAGGATGGGTTCAAGTATTTTGTTACAATTATTGATGATAAATCTCGAATTATGTGGCTTTATATGCTTAAATCCAAGAGTGAAGTTATGACTGTCTTTCAAGATTTTTGCAATATGGTAAAAAATCAATTTAACACTATGGTGAAGATTCTTCGTACAGACAATGGAACTGAATATACCAATCAGGCTTTTCAAGTGTTCCTGCGTAGCCTGGGAGTCATTCATCAAACCTCCTGCGTTGGAACTTTACAACAAAATGGAGTTGCAGAAAGTAAAAATAGGCATCTGCTTGAGGTTACTCGAGCATTGTTATTCTCGGGAAATTTACCCAAGACATATTGGGCTGACGCAATCCTTACTAGCTGCTAGTAAAGTGTCGTGGTATAAAGTTCCAATTGAAAGTCTGTATGACTGAAATTTTAGTATCTCTCACCTAAGAATTTTTGGATGTGTGTGTTATGTGCATTCTCAATCTGGTCACAAGCTGGATCCACGGGCTAGAAAGTCTGTGTTTGTGTGAAACTCAAATGTCAAGAAGGGATACAAATGCTATGAACCAAGTACTAGACATGTTTATATTTCTCGTGATGTTGTCTTCGATGAGACTCACATGTTTTTGCCATGAATCAAATTCAAGGGGAGCAAGATGACTATTTTGAATTTTTGCTTCCTATCCTACCTATCAGGGATTCAATGTTGGATCAAGAGGAAATTCCAACAATGGCTATTCAAGGGAGTTAGCTTGTCCCTAATGTCAATACCGTTCCTAATACAGCTGCCATTACAATAGATGCGGCTAATTTGGAAGTAGGGGTTGAAAATGCAACAGAGGTAGCTCCAGCAGATACAGTACCTAATATCTTAGCCCCAACCCGTAGGTCGTCACGCATTCCAAGGCCTTCAACACGGCTCCGTGATTTTTTAACATATCATACGGCTCAACATCCTATTCAAGATTTTATTGGGTATAATAGAATTTCCCATAATTATTTAAGTTTCTTTTTTGCCATTGAAAATCAATAGGAACCCAGTATCTTCTTGGAAGCATGTAAAAGTAGTGTGTGGATGAATGCCATGAAAGATGAACTTCAGGCATTGGATCATAACCATACTTGGGAAATTTGTTAAATTGCCAAACAAGAAAAAGACACTTGAATGTCGGTGAATTTATAAGATCAAATACAATAGTGATGGTTTGGTTGAGAGGTATAAAACTCGGCTTGTCGCAAAAGGGTATACCCAAACATATGGGATAGACTATAAGGACGCATTTGCTCCTATAGTGAAAATGAACATTGTTCGTGTCATTCTATCTGTGGCAGTTAACTGTAGTAAGCCATTGTTTCAGATGGATATGAAGAATGCTTTCATCCGAGAAGACTTAGAGGAAGAGGTTTATGTGGATCTCCCTCCAAGACATCCCTTAGAGAATAATAAGGGAATGTTTTGCAAATTAAAGAAGACAATATATGTTCTCAAATAGTCACCTAGAGCATGGTATGGCAAACTAAGTTCCGCACTCGTTAGATATGGTTTCAAAAGGAGCGCAGCTGATTCTTCAATGTTTACTAAAGCAACTGGTGAAGGTATTGTTGCTATTCTCATTTATGTTTATGATCTTATTATTATTGGCAATAACTTAATAGGTATTGTAGAACTTAAACAGTTGTTGAGCAAGGAGTTTGACATTTAAGATCTCGAAAAATTGAGGTATTTTTTGGGCATAGAGATAACAAGTTCTAACAAAGGTATGTTCTTGACTCAAAGGAAATATATTCTAGATCTATTAAGGAGACTGGTAAGCTGGATGTTAAACCTGCTAGCATTCCTATGGATTACAACAATAAGACTATGTATAAGGAAACACCATTATAGGATATTAGGCAATTTCAGCGTTTGGTAGGGAGATTGATTTACCTTACAATTACTAGACCTGACATTGTTTATCCTATCAGCTATGTGAGCCAATTTATGTGAAAACCTACACAAGGACATATGGAGTTGCTAAACTAGCTCCTTCGATATCTAAAGGCTTCTCCAAGAATAGGAATATTGTTGAAGAATAATGGTAATACAGAGATTGTGGGATTTACTGATGTTGACTGGAAACCCCATGGATAGAAAATCTACCACGGGTTTTTGTACCTTTGTTGGTGGAAACATTGTTACTTGGAAAAGTAAGAAACAAACAGTTGTGGCTAGATCTAGTGCGGAAGCTGAGTATCGAGCCATGGCTACTGCCACTAATGAGATCATATGGCTTCGTCTATTACTTCAAGAATTGGGTTGTGATGCCATGTCTAAACCTACAAAGCTATTCTATGATAATCAAGCGGCAACAAACATTGCTTCAAATCCAGTCTTTCATGAAAGGACCAAACGCATAGAGGTCGATTGTCACTTTGTAAGGGAAAAGGTTCAAGACAAGACAATAGAGACACCATAAATTCGTAGTAGGGATCAACTTGCAGATGTCTTCACCAAAGCTTTACCCAAGGGAGTATTTTAGGATATGGTGAACAAGTTGACCTCTGATGATGTCTTCGCTCCAACTTGAGGGGGAGTATTGGCAATATTTGCAAGATTTGCTCTCCTATTCAAGGAAAGGACAGATCGTGGGCAAATATCTGTATTGATAGTTTTCCAATTTTGAAATTTCCCTTTTTTTTTCTTTTTCTTTTTTTATGTTGCGGTAACCTTGTGTACAAATTGCAAAAGAATGTTACGAAAAAAATGAGAGAATCGAGAGTTTTGTCTGAGGATGTAGGCACATTGCTATACCTCGTAATCCTTGTGTTCTTTTTTATTGCCTTACTAAAATTCAACAAAAATGTTAACTTTTGATGCGGATATCATTTGGAGTATGGGTGCATGCAAAATATAAGAAGTAGTATTGGGAGCACAGAAGGACGTTCGGAAGTTCTGTGAGGTGGAAGTATGAAGATTAATGTAAAAAAAAACTAAAAAAGAAAATGATAATTACAGGAAATGGTAGCTGGAGAGAGGGATTGACGTACACGAGGTTCTACTTAATCTATTTTGATTACTTACTTGTAACTTTAATCAGTGATTCTTTGTCTCTTTATTCGGCTTTCGCCAGCGACAAAGCAGGTGTTAGATTTTTAACTTTAAGCTGTTCGTTGAATTGATTCTCGAGGAGTGTAAACTTTGCTGAGAGTATGCAAAGAATTCACCCTTACACTTTTTTAGATAAAAGATACCCCGTGAGCTTAAACTATTGCAATTTGTGTAATCTAGGGGTGCGCATAACAAAATTTCTGGAACAGAAATTAATTTATGGCCAGAAATTGATTTCTCAATTTCTATTTTAGAAATTGAGAAGTTAAAAATTTTAGCTTCTGATTTCTTTTTCAAATATATTTCTGGAATAAAAATCTTTTTTCTAGAAATAGAAAAATCAAATTGCATTACCAAACGGATCTCTGTTCCAAGCCTATTCCTGAAAACAGAGAAACAGAGAAATAGATAAGTATAAATTTTAACATGCGCGCCCTAGGCATCAATCCCTCTCTCCAGATGAAATTCCTTGTGATCATCATGTTTTTTTAGTTTTTCTGACATTAATCTTCATACCTCCTTGTCACGGACCTTCCAAAAATCCCTCTCTAATACCACCGACAATATCTTGCCACTACCTATACGCCAAACGATGTCTGCATAAAAAGTTAATAGAATACAACAGTGCACGGACATAAATCTAAAATGACCTTACATCATTTCATTTCTTGAGTTTGTGTTCTACAAAGCACGTAAGGTTGGAGAAAATTATCCAAAACCTTAAACCTATTGCATTTTGCCAGTTTAGTCCTCAATCTTTCGATTTTGCCAATTAATTCCTAAGCATTTTCTATTTTTTCCAATTGAATTCATCTATCCAATTTGTTGACACCTAATTTTTATTTTTATTTTCAAGCACATAAAAAAATCTAATTAAAAAATTTGATACAAAAAATAAGAGAAAAAAAAAAAAGGATCGCAAGGGTCGGATCCGGCCTTGGCCTGGCCTGCCCCCTTTTCCTCTTCTCTTACTCTGCTGGACCTTTGGCCTAGCCCTTCCCTTTTCCTTTTTCTTTTTCCCTTCGTGTAGCCTAGCCCCCTTCACCCTTTCGGCCCGGCCCACACCTCTGTCATCTCTTTCAGCCGTTGGCTGCACGGGGAGTCCACGAAGCAAAAGTAAAGTTGCCTAGAGTAGAAAGGAGCAGCGATAAGGGAACAGCAAGATGGCATGGCAGGTGAGTAGCGTGACCCTAGGGTCAGAGCTGGCAGGCAGAGGCCACTGGTTAGCCAGTGAAGGCCACACGCATGAGCGGAGGGAGCGAGCAAAAGAGAAAAGAAAAGCAGAGCAGCAGAAATGAGGAAAAAATGAAGCAGAATGGAGAGCTGGAGAGCGAAAAACACAGAGAGGAGGAGAGGAGTGAGAGACACCCCAAAGTTACCGACCACCTCCGACTCTGCTGAAGTCCAAGAGGCAGAGCAGAGAGCAAGAAAAGCAATAGAAGAGTAGCAGAGAGAAGGAAAAACGAGATCTGAGAAACCAAAAAATGGAAGGAGGGAGAGCATCGGGCATAGGGAGAAAAGAACAGAGAGAGAGCTCGAGAAGAGGGAGTCGTGTCGCTGCCACCGAGCCACCCCAATCGACGCCGTTCGCCACCGTCTTCCCTGGAACCCAGATATGAAGAAACGGAGGGGAGGAGGATAGCGGCAGTGCTGCCCTATGCCGTCCGAGTCGTTGTCCTCCTCGTTGCCTCAACCCGACGCCGTCCAACCAATCGAGACCGCCGCTGTCTCCCCGAAACCCAAATCTAGAGTAGTGGTGCCGATGTGAAGAAGAAACCCAGTGGCCGAGGAGAGAGGACACCTCACCGCCTCAACCCGACGCTGTCCGCTCCGCTATCGCCGGCCTTACCTCACCTGCAACTTGCACCGACCCCTGCCACCGCCGTTCCTGCTCATGACTTGCAACTGTTCGTCTGCAGCCCCCCGATGACTGCCGCTGCTGCGTCACTCGTCCCTGCCTCTGTTTGTCCGCCAGTCTTTGTCGCAACCTGCAGCTGCCGAGCTTCTGCTTGCCGCTTCCAAGCACTACCGCCGCGACACCCGATTGCTTCTGTCATTGACCGCTCGCCGTCTACGTCCCAGCCAGACCGCGCTGGCTTGTGACCTGCCTGTTGCTCGCCGAACGCCATCCGAGTCGCACCTTCGCCCATCCCCGCAGTGACGCCGCCGCCACTACCACCGCCTCTGCTTGATGCCAACAACTCGTGCAGGCCACCACACCTCAGCCGCCCTGCCCACACCGCCGTGATCGACCTCCGCCACAGCATCGTCGTGCCTCGCCGCGCCATCGCCACCAAGAAGCCCTAAAGAGGAGGCAAGAGCCAGGTCAAAGAATCAGGTAGGGTTTTGGGTGAATCCGGATCGGGCTTGGTTTGTTTTAGGCTGTTTTAGTACGTTTGGCTTGTGGGCCTTTTTTTTTTTAAAAAAAAAAGAAATTTAGATCAGACTGGGCCTGCACATCAAGCCCAACCCAGCTAGGCTTCAAACGGCCTAGGTTGTGTGGCTAGTCCAGTCTGGACTCGGGCTGTCCAGCTCGATTGGCCAGGTCGCCTGGGCCAAACCCAAGCGGGTCTAACCAACCTGCCCAACCGGGTTAGGTCCGGGTTGGGTTTGATCGACCCGACCCGGCCTGGCCAAGTTTTTTTTTTAAATATTATTTTTAAAAAAAAATTTGTTGTTTTAAAAAAAAATTTGAAAATAAAAAAATGCGGGGTTTAGTTAGGAATTGCCATGTCTTGCCTTTTTAGTGTAATTAGGCATTTACTTGCTCGTATTTTAATTATATCGTATGTTCAATTTGCATATTTAATTATGTTTAATTGCACTCGCTCAATTTAATTACAATTAGGATCTTGGTAATTGTGATTATTATTTTAATGATTGCGCACTTGTATGATCACCCCGCATGTTAGTGGATAGGCATAAAATCAATTCAAACTGCCCGCGAAAAAATTATTTTGTTAAAATGAACAAGATTAGGTACCAAAATGGCACTAATTGGTCAATTAGTGTAATCAAGTCCTCGCCCCTAGATTCTCTGGTTTCGTAGGAAGTGTGGTATGCTCCCGTGCCTCACTTGGTTTCTAGCCGACCCTAATAGGCTAGTGCTGATTGCTTTTTGCAAAATTATTAGAAATACCCTAATATCACGCGAGGTATGGGCTTGGGAGAGCCCGTGCCTAATCTTAGGCCTTAGCCTTGTCCTTTGGGCAATACCCATAAACCTATTTCCCTCCCCTCCCAAGGGGTTGGTTACGACAGCTTGGCGACTCCGCTGGAGAGTTGGTCTTAAACCTTAGAGGACTTAGGCCAAAATTAATCTTGTTTGAAACTATTTTTGTTTGGCAGCAAAGATTCTAGGTACGCTCCTAACATTAAATGTGTTAAATGTTTTTGCAGAATGAGAGGTATAAGGGGAAGTGTTTGCTCACATTTATTTTGCAGGGAGGTGTAGGAATGTATGGTTTATTTTTTATATATGAAGTGCTGATTGCATATAGATTGTCATGCCTGTGTCCCCTACATTGCACTACACCATAGCACACACTACCTGCCACCGAACCTGGGCCGCGTAGGATCACTTAGGATGGTGTTGAGGTGGATACCACTCCGATTACAACCGTGTAGTACGAGTCGCCCACCTATACCCCGAAATTTCTTTCTTCATGTAGAAGGTACCCACCCCAGTCTGCGAGCATGCAACACGGGTTAGTTCTTTGACGAAGCCGGAGTCATGGGTAACTCGACCTAGCCGCGACCTTGTTAGTTCGGTCCGGTGATCCTATGGCTCTATTTTGAGCCGTATAGAGTAGAAATCAAACCACATCCCATGTGCATGTCTATGTAATTGAAAAAAAAAAAAAAAAAGAAGAGACAAAGGTCAGTACCAATTGTAAGTATCATTTTCCTTTTTATTTGCTCATTTTGTATTGAACTTCCATCTTGAAATTTGCGAACATCAATCGATCGCCCTTGGTGCTATAAGCTTATAATTGAAAAAAATTGGCAATCACTTTTGATAAGTGAACATTAAATGCAAGTTCTAAACACTTTGATTTGGCCCTGTTGAACACACGATTTTATTTAAATTTCTAGTTATGGGCTCAAATTCGTTTTGAAAAAAAAAAAAAAACAACAACAACAACAACAAACTTTCAAGTTGTGATTTTATATTGGGGCACAAAGATTGAAATTGCATTTTTTTTTTTATCAAATTTTCTCATTCTCACATTTTGGGACTAAAATGCAAATCATTTTGTGTTCAAATTTCTCAAAATAGAAGTCACTTTATTTTTCTAGGAGTAAAATCACAAATCAACCTTTCAAAAATCAATGACACTTTTGCATATGAAACTTTTGGAATAAAAGTGGACATTCAATTGATGGCCGTGGATTGATTATTTTAATGATGTTGTCTCTTATGATAAAATCTTGGCAAAATACTAAAACTTTGTAATAAGGACTATGGGGCATGTATCGTTGCTGTGATTTTATTGTAAGAAGCGACCTCATTGAGATATCATTCTTTCTTTCATATGTTGACATGATTGCCTTTTTGCAGGTTATGCGTGATGCTCCTTAACATTCTCGTGTTTGACCACATAGAGAAGTGAATTCAAGAGTTAGGACAAGAGTTGATTTTTACTTTCATCTGTGCAAGAGTTTCTTGTATTTTATCATTGTCTTTATTCTTGTCAAGAACCATGTTTTCCGTTTTTGGGTTTTGATTGCGAATCCAATTGATGTTTTTGTAAATCTTGTTACTCATTTTTTTTTTTAATGATGGAATTCAATTTCGTGAAAATCATCCCTTAAAAAAGCAAAAAAAGAAAAGAAAAAAACAAATTCAGAAGTGTTTCAAGCGAATCTTTACATCTACCTTCCAAAATGAAATTCAAGAAAGCTTTGCTTAAGGCCCTTTCTTCATGAAATTGCTTTCTCCGGTAGGATGAGGAGTTTATCTGAAATCGACATTTGCCCCTTCTAAAAGATAAAAGTGTAGGCTCATGGAATTTGAGGAGCAAGCATGCGTCGAGACTTCATCAGCGCCAATTTTCCATTGAGGCGGAACGAAGTTGAATTCCATTCTGGGAAGTTTTGTTATTTGTAAATGCCTTAGGTGCAAAAAATAGCCCATCGATCTCGTTCACTTTGCATGATGAGACAAATGAAGGGAGTTGCAAAGTATCCAAAAGGGCGAATTCAAATGAATAGTAAATTGTATCGATCCCAATTATCCTTTTTTTTTTTGGTAAAGCCAATTATCCATTTTTTATGCCATTTCTGACATGATTTTCTTTTCATTGTCAAGGAGACATCAAGAATACCAAATTTTGTAACGCTCCACCAAACACGATGGAGCAAAGTACTGTTCATCTAAGAAAAAAGAAAAATTCAAATGAAACAGAGGGGCAATATTATCCTTTCCTCCATGAGAGATACTTTGGTATGTTGATCGCTCGACTTTGAAAATGACGTATCTCGTTCCTATACTTGATTCTCTTCAGCATAAAAAAATGACATATTCTTTTCTTTGGTACAGGACAGACTCGAATAGAACAAAGGTTTGTCAAATAAAGAGTGGGAGAGCAACATTTGATTTAGAGAAAAATCTCTCCTTCCCCCACCATTGAAATGTGCTGGAACAACATTGTCAAGTTCATCAAGAAAGGATGTATTGTTCTTCAATTGAACCTAATTAAGTATGGAGATAACATGTTTCATCTCTTCTTCTTACAGGGTGATAAATGAGGAAAAAGTTGCACATTGACCATAGAAGTAGCGCCTTCCACCAAGGAATCAGGAAAACATCAATCACTTAAAGGCGAATGCAAGGGAAGGGTATTGTCGAGCTACCAAATATCCATGAAGGTGAATCCAAGAGATGTTAGCCCTCAAAAGATAAAAGCGAGTGAAGGGTAATAATGTATCATTTCCAATATGTCAATCCCTAAGGATTTTCGCACTAACATATTCTTTTACATTTTTTACAGGGTTACCGGGTCACAATGCCGCAGGTAAGTACCTTTCTTCTCAAGTTTTTTTTTTTTTTTAAGTAAAGTAAACAAAGAAAAAAAAGAATTTCCATTACAAAAAAGAACCTTTGGCGCTTTCCTAGAGACAAGCAAACAAAAAAAAAATGAAAAAAAATGAATAATTGAGAAAAGAAAAAAATTTATAGAAACTTTTTTAGCATCATTTTTATCTCAAAATTGTTTTCTCGTTTTGTGGGTTATTCATTTTGAATCAAATTTTCCCATGGAGATTGATCTACTCAGATGATCTCGACAGAGTGAAATGGAGACGTTAACCATGCCAAACAAGAAGTGCTTAGGATGAAAAAAGGTAAACCCATTTCCAAACACATCCTTCAAACACTTTTGAGAGTTGAGTGAAAAACAACATTCTCTTAGGACAAATGATTCATTCGCATTGAGCGCAAAGGTCAAAATGATAAAGACATTTCCTTCATCAATTCCAAGCATTGCACTAATCTCTTGCTACCCCTTTGGGCTGAAAAAAGATGATCCTTCAAGGTACCGTTGTCGAGAACAACCCTACATTGGGGCAGCATAAGGGGTTACAATCATGTTGTAGAGCGAAAGATTGAGAAAAATTCTATTACTTTCACTTGTATCAATCTTCCGGTGATAGCTTCAGAGGAATTCTTATTAAAGCTTGACTCATCCCAAGGTGAAGAAGAGCATTTCCTTCTCTACCCAAACACCGGTACCCTTTGCTTTAACCAATTTGGGCATGATTATTCATTTCTGAATCCCGAGCGGTGATCATCTCCCTTCACTTGGCCAAGGCATAAGAATTGACCAAATACAATTGACAGTCACGAGAAAATGTGAAAAGCATCTCGATAGTCATAAGAGCTACAAAAGTTCAAAGAGCAAAAAAGTTCGACAAACTAGAGGGCATGAAAAAGTAGTGTGCCTAGTAAAAGTAAGGCTAATGCCAGTCAAGGAAAAGAGCCAAAAAGCTGCATCTTATGTAAAAAAAAAAAAAAAAAAAAATTATTGTTATCATCAAAGTCCAAGTGCCTGCGTAAAAAAAATCATTGCAAGTGCAAAGGAAATTAGAGAAAGAAGCAAAGCTCTCATGCAGAAATGATTAGTTAATGGACTTTCGAGATGTGTTGTGTTTCAAAAGCCGAATGATTCCAAAAGATTGAGTGACATGGTCATGATACTATGATGATCACCAGCTTTTAAAAAAAAAAAAAACCCTTGAAAATTTTAAGCCTTTCGAGCCTCTCCCAAGCCAACATTACAACCCTCTTCCGAAGTCTCTTTTGATTGGGATGGTTTGAATGAAAATGGCAATGCCACGAAGAAGCTACTGCTTGAAAGAGGGGAGGTGATTCTATCTTGTCTTATCTTCCAAGTTCTCGACTTGTAAACCCGATGAAGATAGCGACAAATGTTTCTTTATTGGCCTCAAAGTGATAATCCTTTTGTGTAAGCCCATAATTGAGCCTATATTGCGGTCCTTTCAAAAGACCATTTTGATCGATCAGATTGTGCTCATTGTGAATGTTTCTGAAAGCCTTTGACATGGGTTATGTGAGATACTCTTAGCAATCAGTTATTTCCCACGCGAATAGATGGGATCAAATAGCCATTTTTATCGAGAGTGTGTGAGAAACCCTTTTTGACTAAGAAGCTTCAGTTTGGCATGCTTAATGAGCCCTTTTCACAAATAAAAATCATTTCAATAAGAACACGTCTCCTGGAGAATTTGATTATTAATGATACATCCTCGAGCGAGATGACAATTTTGCGCCACATGATGCTGATTGACATCAAATGTTTTTAAAAGCTGTCGGATTTAGTTTGATTAGCTTGTTCAATTAATGATGTAATATTGCCAATACGTCTCTTGATAATGTCTCTAATGACATCTACTCAAGTTGAGTTTGACAGGATTCCTCAGTGAAGTCATGCAGTTTTCAAGGGGTTAGCGGGTGCTTCCCTAAAAACCAAAGGTTCATGGTCAGCCTTAAACCATGTCATCTCCAAAGGTTCATGGTCAGCCTTAAACTATGCCATCTCCAAAGGTTCATGGTCAGCCTTAAACTATGCTATCTCCAAAGGTTCATGGTCAGCCTTAAACCATGCTGACAACAAAGGTTCGTGATCAACCTTAAACCATGTCATTTACAAAGGTTCATGGGTTTTCCTCAAACCATGTGTTTTCAGCCGGTCGAAACCCGTCGTTACACGGTGAGATTTCGTCCCTCTCTCTCTTTATGACCCGGTGGGCTTCTGTAGCCCGGAGTCTTTTATATTCTTATGACTCGGTGGGCTTCTGTAGCCCGGAGTCTTCTCTCTTCTTATGACCCGGTGGGCTTCTGTAGCCCGAAGTCTTCTCTATTCTTATGACCCGGTGGGCTTCTGTAGCCCGGAGTCTTCCCCTCTTCTTATGACCCAGTGGGCTTCTATAGCCCAGAGTCTTCTCTTCTTCTTATGACCCAGTGGGCTTCTGTAGCCCGAAGTCTTCTCTTTCTCTTATTGACAAGACGCGCTTCCATAGCTTTGAGTTCTCTTCTTCGATCCAATATATGCTTATGCACCCAGGGTCTCTCTACCGTTAGAATAATTTAGGTGTCTTTTGTCTTTGATTGCAACATCTTTGAGGCTACATTCAAAGAGGGGTAGCTGTTGACATCTAATTTTTATTTTTATTTTCAAGCACATAAAAAAATCTAATTAAAAAATTCGATACAAAAAAGAAGAGAAAAACCAAAAAAAAAAAAGAAAAAGATAAAAAGGGCTGTAGGGGTCAGGTCGGGCCGAATCCGGCCTTGGCTCGCCCCGCCCCCCTTTCCTATTCTCTTCCCCTACTGGGCCTTCGGCCTAGCCCCTCCCTTTTCCTTTTTCTTTTTCCCTTCGCGCAGCCCAGCCCCCTTCACCCTTTCGGCTTAGCCCGCGCCTTGTTGTCTCTCTCGGCCATTAGCTGCACGGGGAATTTGCGAAGCAAAAGCATATCCGACTAGAGCAGAAAGGAGCGGTGATAGGGGGACAGCATGATGGCATGGCAGGCAAGCAGCGCGACCTTAGGGTTAGAGCTGGCTGGCAGAGGCCACTGGTTGGGCAACGAAGGCCACGCGCGCGAGCAGAGGGAGCGAGGAAAAGAGAAAAGAAAAGCAGAGTAGCAAAAAGGAGGAAAAAATGAAGCAGAATAGAGAGCTGGAGAGCGAAAAACACAGAGAGGAGGAGAGGAGTGAGAGACACCCCGGAGTTGTCAACCGCCACTATCGATCACTGCCAAAGTTACCGACCGCCTCCGACTCTGCCGGAGTCCAGGAGGCAGAGTAGAGAGCAAGAAAAGCAGTAGAAGAGTAGCAGAGAAAAGGAAAAATGAGATATGAGAAACCATAAAATGGAGGGAGGGAGAGCATCGAGCATAGGGAGAGGGGAATAGAGAGAGAGCTCGAGAAGAGGGAGCCATGCCACCACCGCCATCACCGCCGAGCCACCCCAATCGATGCCATTCGTCGCCGTCTTCCCTAGAACCCAGATCTGAAGAAACAGAGGGGAGGAGGATAGCGGCGATGTTGCCCGACGCCGACCGAGCAGCTGTCCTCCTCACCGCTTCAACCCGACGCCGCTCGACCAACCGAGACCGCCGTTGTCACCCCGGAACCCAAATTTGGAGCAGGAGTCGGTGTGAAGAAGCAACGCATCGGCCGAGGAGAGAGGATGCCTCGCTGCCTCAACCCAATGTTGTCCGCTTCACCATCGTTGGCCCCACCTCACCTGCAACCTACGCCAGCCCTCCGCCGAGCCGGAATGTCAACCCTTGCCATCGCCGTTCCTTCTGTGCGACCTGCAGCCATTCATCTGCAGCTCCTCGATGACTGCCGTTGCTGCTTCACTCGCCCTTTCCTCTACTCATCTGCCGGTCTTTGTCGTGACCTGCAGCTGCCGAGCTACTACTCATTGCCTCCGAGCACCACCGCCACGACACTCGATCGCTTTTGTCAATGACCACTCGTCGTCTCTGTCCTAGCTAGACCGCGTTGGCCTGTGACCCGCCTTCTGCTCGCCTGACACCGTCTGAGTCGCACCTCCACCTGTCCCCACAGCGACCTTTCTGCCACTACCATCGTCTCTGCTTGACACCAACAACTCGCGCTGGCCACCGCACCTCAGCCGCCCTGCCGCATCGCCATGATCGACCTCTGCCACAGCGTTGTCGTGCCTCTCCGTGCCACCGCCGCCAAGAAGCCCTAGAGAGGAGGTACGAGCCAGGTCAAAGAATCGGGTAGGGTTTTGGGTGAATCCAGATCAGGCCTGGTTTGTTTTTGGCTGTTTTAGTACGTTGGGCTTGTGGACCCTTTTTCTTTTTAAAAAAAAAAAGAAATTTAGATTAGACTGGGCCTACGCATCAAGCCCAGCCTGGCTAGGCTTCAGCCGGCCTAGGCTGCGCGGCCCAGTCCAATCCAGACGTGGGCTGTCTAGCCCGATTGGCCGGGTTGACTGGGCCACACCCGAGCGAGTCTAACCGACCTGCCCAATCGGGTCGGGTCTAGGTCCGCCGACCGGACCGACTCGGCCCGGCCAAGTTTTTTTTTTTTTTTAATATTATTTTTTAAAAAATTTAAAAAATAAAAATAAAAATAAAAAATTTTGTTTTGGTTTTTTAAATTTTGAAAATAAAAAAAATGTGGGTTTTGGTTAGGAATTGCCATGTCTTGCCTTTTTAGTGTAATTAGGCATTTACTTGCTCGTATTTTAATTATATTGTATGTTTAATTTGCATATTTAATTATGTTTAATTGCACTCGCTCAATTTTATTGCAATTAGGATCTTGGTAGCTGTGATTATTGTTTTAATGATTGCGCACCTGGATGATCACCTCACATGTTAGTGGATAGGTATAAAATCAATTCAAACTGCCTGCGAAAAAACATTTTGTTAAAATGAACAAGATTAGGTACCGAAAGGACACCAATTGGTTAATTAGTGTAATCAAGTCCTTGCCCCTAGATTATCTGGTTCCGTAGGAAGTGTGGTATGCTCCCATGCCTCATTTGGTTTCTAGCCGACCCCAATAGGCTAGTGGCAATTCCTTTTTTGCAAAATTCTTAGAAATACCCTAATGTCACGCGAAGTATGGGCTTGGGAGAGCCCGTGCCTAATCTTGGGCCTTAGTTCCGTCCTTTAGGCAATACCCCTAAACTTATTCCCTGCCCCCCTCCCCCCTTGAGGGGTAGGTCGCGACACAATTTTAGCCAGAAATCACTAATGTTAACGCCAGTTGTCCTTCATGGCACAACTATTGCAGACATAGAAAATTTTCATAATTTTTCCAAAAAAATTTTGATTTTCATAATTTTTTCATATCTTTTTTTTTTTTTTGCTGTCTTTTCCTATTTTATCAAAATCGCTTGCCAACCCACCTTGGTCACAGGCAAGGGCTGCAGGTGAGGGCTTTGTGACCCTTGCAAGGGTCGGGACCTTCACCCCTAGCCTCACCTTATAGTGCTCGCGATATTTGGGCAAGGGCCATGACCCTCAGACACGATCAACAAGAGCTTCACGGCCCACGATCAACAAGAGCTTCACGGCCCACGATCAACAAGAGCTTCACGGCCCACGATCAACAAGAGCTTCACGGCCCTTGCCAGATCCCTCACCTAGAGGCTGGCGAAGATTGGTCGTGACCCTAGTTGGACTTGGTAGAAAAAAAAAAGGTAATAAAAAGAAAGAAAAATCAAAATATAAGAAATAAAAAATTTTAAAAATTTTAAAAATTGTTCATGTTAGTGTTGGTCATCTTACGTGACACTAATGATCCACATTGGTGGATTTCAGTTAAAATTGACTGGATTGATTCAATTGATAAATTGTCAAGAGGTTTAGGACTCAATTGGCAAATTAAAATGTTTATGCCTGAAATGACAAAAATACAATAGATTTATGAGTTTTTGAACAATTTTTCACGTAAAATTTTCATTGTAAACTGCTTGCGGCAACAAACCTCCGTTAGCAAGCACTCCCTGTATCGAAAAATAAGGCATGACGGCGTAGGAAAGGTTATGTTGGAAAATATGGATCTGATATTGTTTAGGAATGCTGAGAATCCACGGCTCACAAAGAGGACGTCAGGAGGGAGGAGAGATGCGAGAGAGTAGAGTTGACAGTCGCAAACTCATTTCAGGGAAAAAATTCTTGAGTTTTCTTGCTCTTGCTCTTGCTCTTGCTCTTGCTCTTGCCTTGATTGGTCTTTCGTCAGGATCGTTGATTAGTTGGGTAATGTAAGTAATTTGCTCATTTATTTTAATTTATGAGTACCATCTGGATGATAAAGAAATATCACGATTTCCTCTCATTAGTATCTTTTCAAAAGTTCAATATATTCAACATGAGTTGATAGTTTATATGAAATTTGTGATTAACCATTGTAGAAAATATAAGATTAATATATTATCTAATAATTTTCATATATGTAGATGCTAGGTAAGATAAAGAGATTTTGCTTGGACTTTTCATATTAAAAGCCAATAATATGACTAATAAGTCAGCATTTGTTGTGATGTGACCCTCCCGAGGTGAGATCCTTGAGGTGGTTAACAAATTGCCAAGCGAGCATGGACGGTCCCTCTTGCAAGGCAGCACTTACAATTGGCTCAGGTTCTCCCCAACTTTATCGGTCATGACTTGATTTGACTTAGTTAATTATAATATTTTTTTTATTATTTTTTAACCTATTGAAGTAGTGGTCAAGTAAAACGCAATATGGGAGCCTACATTAGCGATCACCGGTGATTGAGCAGCGATCGGCAACAATGGTGACATTACTATGGAAGCACAGCTTGGCACGCGTGCGCTGATGGCAGTTATCATCGTGGCTCAGAGAGAGGACTCTGCCTACTGAGTCCTAAACCGTGGCCTAGGAGCTTCTTCCCTCTGTTTTTCTTTGTCAACTCTCATTCTCTCGCCGTGCTCTAAAAAAATTCCCCCAAATTCTAACGCTTTCCCTTTTTGTTAACCTTACTCTCGGCCAAATGCCCAACCGGATCCCTCAAAAAAGAAAAAAGAAAAGTACACTTTCTTCCCTCCTCTTTGAGTGGTCTCTAGCGCACGCCTTCACTGCCTCTGTTTTTTCGTGTGTTCAGAGAGTTTGCCTGTTGCCGCTCGTTTCATTACTTCATGTCTCTGCTCACACTACATTATTCCTTAAATTCTGCTCCATCATCTCTCTCTCTCTCTCTCTCTCTCTCTCTCTCTCTCTCTCTCTCTTCTCTCTCTCTCTCTCTCTCTCTCTCCGTTTCTGTCCCTCCTTCACGTCTTGTGCCATGCCTCTCTATCTCTGCCCTTTCTTTTCAAACTTGCCCATTTCTCTTCTTTGATTTTTTTTTAATAAGTGCAATAGAAATCCTGAAATTTGTTAAGAAAGTGTAATTAAGTCTTAAAACTTATAAAAATTGCAATCCAGACTTAAAACTATGTAAAGTTTGTGCAATCAAGTCCCTCCGTTAATTCTGTCCAATTTAGCTAATGGAAAATACTGACGTGGCTTTTTCTATTCATTTCTCTCTCCTACGTGGTAAAGAGTTTATATGAAGAAATCTACATGTGCAAAAACGACGTCATTTAATGCTTGCCCCAAATTTGCACGTTTTAATTGAAGTCAACATAATTTTCTTTTAAGTTCTCTTCACATCTTCGTCCGAGTGTCCTTTTAGTTCGTGGAGTCTGCTTTTTCTTCATCGAGTCCTCTTGTTCTTCATCCAAGTGTCCTTCTTCTTCTTTGTCCAGCCTCATTGGGCGTGATTCTTGGCATGATTGGCGACGCAAAAGCACTTTCGACAAGTGCTATGAGACGGAGTTCCAGGAAGCGACGACTTAAGGAAGGAGGAGAGCTTCTTGTTGTTAGTGAGTTGGGTGGCCAGTATGAAGATAGTTTTGAGGATGTTAAAGCCGTAAGCAATTGAGAAATCTCGTCGTTTCCATTTTCGGGATACTGGTATGCTGCATGCTTTGTAAGAGCTTGAGAAGATGCTGCCACTTTATTGTTCTGTCGTGATCAGCGACTTGTGTACAGAATTCATGCATCGTTTTTAGCTTGTCAGTGCCCGTCATCCAGCTTCTTCTATTTTTCATTCTTATTAATGATCTCAGAGTTGAGTATTGATTTCTGTTAATTGAGAATTGATTTGTGTTAATTCAATCTCATCGATAGATGAATAATATTAGAAGTGGAAATAGAGGTTATCGAGCAGAGCTAGCCATTCTTACCTATTGCCACAATATTAGAGAAACAAGTCGAAGTTTTGGATTCTTCTTGTAAATTTCCAGAGTTTCTACATTCCTTAAATACTGTTTAGCGATATTTATTTCAAACTCAATTGCAATTCTTCTAGCGGACATACAGAAGAAACAATCGTGACAATTGAGGCTATGCCATTTTGTTTCTAGGCAGGCATGAAGGATCGAAACACGGCCGCCTTAATTCCACTTTGCAGTTTGACATGTAGTGGATAGACGATCTCAGCTTGGTAAATCTGGTGTTTTTGATTGCATAGGAGAAAAGGAAAAGATACGATGAAATAAATTTTCAGTCACGTGCTCTTTTATAAACAACATAAATTGATTGCAAGATCCAACAGCATATAATTTGCACTTCAACCTATTAGGGGTGAGCATGGTCTGGGTTGGGCTGGTCCACCCTCTAACCCTAAGACCAACCCGCATAGTGCCGGTCCTCAATTTTTGGGACCGAGGACCGACCGATGCTCACCCCTACAACCTATTAGGGGTCGATGAACTTAGTTGTACAAAGATGAAAGTAAGCCGGTCATTCTGAATGAAAAATGCTAAATGTGTACCCAAAACACTATGGTGTGGAGTTTTGCTTTTCGACTGATTTGATAAGATCATTTCGAGTGCATGAATTGGAAAATTATTTGGCATTAATACCAACTATTCCAAAAGTTTAAGTTATAAAATTCAAAGCGTTTAATGATTATATATTCTAATATTCTACCTCAAACGTAGGCTAGACTTTTGCTAAATACTAAACTGTGGATGGAAAATATAAAATTACTGATACAAATAAAAAGCTTAAGATCTTTTATTTTGATATCATATGTCAAGGCCAGCTGCGGTTTAATATTTATATATTATAATATAAATAAAAAAACCCCACCGCGCGTGAAAAGACGAAGTCATTTATGGATTGTCAAATATATTAGTATCTCTCTTCCCCATAAAAACCCTTTGGATGCAACTAGAAAGACCTTTTCTCGCTGGGGGAGGTGTGGCCGAGGCGGTGGTGTTGGCGGTATCTTCAGAAAGCTCGTCAATGCTCGAATGGTGCTTGTTGGTCTCGTGAGCCAAGAGGAGCCACACATGAGTGAT
The DNA here is from genome assembly GCA_014182515.1 of Eucalyptus microcorys. Taxonomy (NCBI): domain Eukaryota; kingdom Viridiplantae; phylum Streptophyta; class Magnoliopsida; order Myrtales; family Myrtaceae; genus Eucalyptus; species Eucalyptus microcorys. The sequence continues at coordinate 28,288,188 of CM024564.1, forward strand.
GAGCTCGCCTCCTCTTCTCAATAGCTTGCCATGGTGATACACATGACACTTGGATGCTCCGTGACACAGCATCTCCACCCAGATGCTGCTAATGAGCTCCCACTTGTTGTCCATCGTCCTTAGGTCGACCACAAGCTTTTGCACATCCAACGACACGTCCCAGTCACGAGTGATCCTCGTCTCCTTACTTGGTTTGACGGGGGGTGGCACCTCTCCATCCTGTGACGACAGTGTGCTAATTGCGTCTTTATAGTCTTGGTACCTTAAGAAAGGCCTCAGGGTGCAACAAGCGTACTCCAACGTAATGTCGGCAGTGTTGAGGGACAACATGTAAGGATGCCGAGCCAGGAGGTACATCATGTAGTCCGATAGGAGTTTGCTTCCTCTGCAAGCGGCGGAGTTCTCGCTCTCCAATTTGTGCAGGATTTGCGTTGCGATGTGCCAGATAATGATGCTCTTATCGAATATCTTCTCGATGCTATCGCTCAGTCCTTGTTTCTCTTGGACGTCTTGAGTCTCGAGCGTCCACTTGCCTCTTTCTTCGAAGGGCCCGTGTTGTCTTTTCTTCTCTAGCTCCGCCATCGTTTGAACCACCAGCACCTTGAGGCACGAGGGGATGGCCTGGCGGGAGCAAAACGGACCCCACCTGATAGTCTTCCTTTCGTCAAACCAATCAAGTACCATGGCAATGGGCTTCCGATGTTCTTTGTTTAAGAGGTTGGAATCAAACAAATTGAGCTGCCGTATCGACCTCGACCATCTTTTCTTCCTCATGCACCGATCGGCTAGATATGGAAGGAGCCTTTGGACGAAAGGCACCTTAAGGTGCATACTCATCTTCACCACTGCCCAATCCGAAAAAGGCAGCACCATGATTTGATAAAGCTCGAGGGATGAGACTGCCATCAGTAATGCGTAGGGATAGGTGACATACATATCGATCAAGAAGGCATTCTTGAAGATGATGGCGAATCTACACAAGGCAGACACCAAGCAGAAGAAGCCGAGGAAGTGGCATATGAGGTTGAATTTGGTGTACAGAACGGGCGCTTTAGTGTAGAGCACATCGAACATGAAGTTCAGTTCGATCTCGGTCATGGTGAAAGCACGGTTGGCAGGGTAATCATCGATGGACATCCAATCGCGCGATATGAACAGAGGGTGGTACAGCCAGTTCACAAGGTGGGGCTTCAGACATTCAAACCGAAAGTAGGCCTTCAAGATGTCCTTTGCAGAGGCGAACTTGTCCTCCTCGGGGAACTCATTGAACTTTTTCCGAATCTCGGTTACTCCACTGATGTCCTCAGCGGTCACGCTCGAGTTTTCATCGTACACGGAGTGGAGAACCCAGGCCCACCCCACCGACTTCCCAATTCCAACCACGAACAAGAAGAAGTACAGCCATGAGACGGGGGACGAGCGCTCCCCACATCGAACGAGAATGCAAACCACTACGACAGCCGTAACCCCGATGTTGAGCATCTGTCTCAATCCCAGCCGGTTATCTTCCCCCGCATAGGCTGTCATGCCGTCTGCGTACCCGAATTGCATCAGAAGCAACGGGGCCAATAGCCCTTCCAACACCACATCATAACCCGGATTCTCAAGATCATCGATGCGGACCACAGTAAGCTTGCCCAGCGCCATTGTTGCAAAGTAAGAAAGGAGCAAGTATGTGGCCCATACGACGAATCTAGCCAAATTCGACGTCATATATTTCCTACGGCTGCCTAATATTGCGAGAACAATCTGGCAGGCAAAGCTTAAGGTGAACAATAACTGAATCCCCCACACCCCCCACAGGCCTTTTAACAGTTGCAACACGGGGTGGTTCAAACTCATGGCAGCTTCGTTCAGGTGTGCTCACTAGACATCAATGCAAATGCAGAATGAGGTTCACATTGCTTAGGAAGAACAATTGCAAAAAGCTTTCACAAGACTGCAGAAATTCATACAATATTGCATCCGTTAATTCTCTCAATCTATAAGAATCTCGCACCATTGAATTGAATAGTGTGCACATTGCTTATCCTAAAGTTATGCATAAGTAGGACTCTAGATTTTCATTCTGTATAGGATGCAGCATGTGTGAAGTGACCCACCAGTCAAACACAACGTGCGTAATTTTCTCTTTTTTTTTTTAAATACTTTATTAAGTTCTTTGTGTTTTACTTGTTGATGATGATTGCCAGGCGTTACAAATAGAAAGGAAGATTCACAATGCAAATAAAATTCCTTTTCATAATTGTAAGTTTATTTAGTTCATTGGAAGTCCAGGCAACGAGAGTACATAGGTAGATATTTTTGTTTTTCTTAAGATTGTTTGTTTACACTTAAGCAAAAATAAAAAAAGTATTTTTTTGCCTGTCAAAATTAAAAGAATAAAAAATTATGAATAAACTACATATTAATAATTGAATATTGTGGAATTGTCAGCATTTTTGAATTTGAAAAAGAATAATATTATCCGTGATCAGCAAAATTAAGAATTAAATGAAAAGTAAAAAGTAAAATAAATACAAACGATTATAACTATTCAAAATAGATTGATAGAAGGAAAAAGTCCCATCATCGTTATCCACTTTCCCAGCTCTTTCCATGTTCATCTCTCTTTCCTTTCCTAGAGTTGGTGATTGTATTTTCTTTTGCGACTCCACCTTCTATTTTCTTTCTTTTTCATTTATGATGTGATCATCTAGACCTTCACTATCTATAAAGAAGCTTCGATACAAATTTGTGCCGTTAGCCGTCCACCTTCTTATGAGTCTTCCTTGATTTTTCAAAATAATGAACTGGCTATGCTCACTACAATTTGGTGTATATGGAAAAATGTTGCGCTAAAGCATTTTCTCAAAATCAGATAAAAAATTTTAGGAGAGTAACAACTTAAGGAAAATTCCCAAAGGAAAGAATGATCTATTCCAAGTAAATTTCCAATTACAAATGCAAAATAATGACACTTCTAAGCTTTGCTTTGTTGAAGCCACTTTTGATCATTCTTAAAACCATCGACTATCTACGTGGGCTTGGGAATGCGAATTATTGGTGTTCCAATTGGTTTTGTCATCGTAGATTCTTGGTTTACTAATGGTAATTACAAAAGGAAAAAATTGGAAATAAGGATTTAATTGTAATTTCTTGCATATTCCGAAGATTTTACATTAAGATTTTAGTCACATTTTTTTAGGAATTTAATTATGACAATAACAAATAATTAAGAATTTCATTTTCCGGCAAAAGAACATTTTTTGGCATTTTGAGTTTTATTCATCTTTTACTAGGTTTTCAATGTTGACTTTTCAGGGATCGAAGAAAGAAAATATAGAAGTTAATTTGGGGAAAAAGGAATAAATTTCCTCCACTCTTCTACTATAACTATTTGTCTTTTCTATAAATGTACTCGGACACAATTTTGATGCTTAAAAAAGTCTTTTTGGCAAGCTTTTCTCGGAAAAGTTTGATCTTGTCAAATTTGAGCAAGTTATGAATTATTTGGCAATCCGGATAATTTCATTTTTGGGATTTTCTTTATATTCGCCTCCACATTCTATTAAATTTCTCTAGAGGTGAATTCTGCACAAATTCTATAGATGTCATTTTTAAGTCTTTTCTGCCTCTATTTTTCAAATATTAGTTTTCCAAATTATTTTTAAAATATTTTTTTATTTAAAACAAAAAGAAAATAAAAAAAGGTAAAGGAGCGGTAATATGGGACCATACAGTAGAGGTGTGTAACCCCATAAATGACGGTTCCAAGTTTTTGGACTCTAAAACCCATTTTATAGGCTTTTGAAACCACCTTGAAACTTGGAATTATTGTTCCATTCAAAAGTATCCTAAAGTACCCGTATTTATTCAATTGTTTTTTGTTTATCATTGAAGAAAAATTTGCAGTTGTTCTAGTTACTCACATTGAACATTCAACATAACACCTAAATGAATTACATGTTAAAAACAATGTTGATGTCTAATGGTAACAATCCTAAAACGTCTATAACATCAAAGGCAAAAATATATAAATTAACCAGTTTCTGTTTGTTGGTTAAATTCATGAGTTGAGGCAACAACCTATCACAATTACATGAACTAAAATGAAGTCAAGCTCGTCACACATACTCACGCACATGTAGTACGTGCAGAGAGAGATAGAGAGAGAATCATTTTCTAAATGAGATAGGAGATTATTGATTAATTAGAGTTTTCACACATTAATGTATGAAACACTTCATAAGGAACAAGAGAGAGAGAGAGAGAGAGAGAGAGAGAGAGAGAGGTTGGAGATTATTGATTAATTAGAGTTTTCACACATTAATGTATGAATTTTCTAAATGAGGTTGGAGATTATTGATTAATTAGAGTTTTCACACATTAATGTATGAATCACTTCATAAGAAAAAAACAAATAATCATAAACAATTTAGTACGCATTTATTTTTTATTAAAACATCATGCAGGGTTAGAGTTTTCACACATTAATGTATGAATCACTTCATAAGAAAAAAACAAATAATCATAAACAATTTAGTACGCATTTATTTTTTATTAAAACATCATGCAGGGTTCCTGAAAAGGGTACATAGTGATATGGAACATACCTTATCCTAATCTGTGAGTTCTACTTCCGATTATGAAACCTACCCAACTTGTTCTCTAAGGTCCACGGATTCCGCATATCCTCTGCACACTCGTAGCATTTAGTATTGAAAGAAACTCATCCTAATTTTGGGTCTTGCCTTCATTAACTAAGGCCTTTTTCTTTTCTAATTTTGGGAGTTTTATTACTTTAAATATTTGTGATGGGTAGTAAAATAGATGTGTCGCCCAATGAGAACGCCACATTTCAACTTGCCTGTGGCCTTATACTATATGCACCAAAATACAATACAACAATAGATTAGATGACTTCAGATGCATTTGCTATTAGGTTGGATTTTCAAATTTTAAGTGAAAGCTGCTTCTCAACTCCAAAAATAATTCCTGTAATCCTACCACATCTCTAAACCTGCAGACTTCTTGGATCCCACTCACATAGGAAAGATTGCATTCGATAGCACATTTGCTATACTTTTCCTGACATGGCAAGCTTTAGATGTCAAAGGTGACAGGTTGTGAAGGGTCATAATTTCTACTGGTAGTTCTTTCACCGATTAGAAAATGAACATCGATAACAAACATAAACATGTGCTATAACTTGTAGAGAGTATGGTTAAGTGTACTAACCAACAAATTACAGTACGATAATCACTTGCCAAAACATCCAAAGCGCAGGGAGCATACATACTTCTGTCCCTGAAGTAATATGGGTTAGTAAGCACGAACAAGCAAATGCAAGCTAACTAAAATAACAAGCAAGAAAGAGGTGCAACACAACACAAGACTAGCGCTAGGAAACCTGAACTCGAGGGCCGATGAATCCCAGAAGTACGATTCAGAAGACAACGACACCGACTTCTGAAAAATTGGAGAAACTGAAGCTGAGAAAAGCAACGAAGATCTTTGTCCTGATAAACATCGAGAAGGAACAAATACTGGGAATAGGTGAGTTCCTCTCTTAGCTAGCTGAGCACTGGCGTCTTAACAGATACAGCAATTGACAAAGTAAGAAAAAGAAAGGCGAAGGAATAAACAAGGACAAAAAGATAAAGTAATACGATATGGCATGGAGATTTGATTCTTTGCTGTCAACTTTCGGCTGAGCCTCTTTTTCTCTTTTTGTTTGGCCCAATCAGTACATAAACTTGTCTGAAGCTTCGGTCTCTATCTTTATGGTAACACGTGATTCTCGTTCTATATTGCAGTTTTAGCTCTTGGATTGGGCAAATGATAGACTACTCTAACTCTAGCCTCGAGTCTCGATAAAATTACAAGAAGACTTCAGGTTCTTTTTATTTCCTGGAATAATTGACACAAATGGTAAATATTTGATAAGGAAACTATTTTTAAGAAATATGGTTTAATTTTCTAGTGTCTAGTAGAATTTTAGGAATGAGCTAAAAATTATTAGTGGAAGTATGGTGTCAGAAAATGTAAGGAAATTGTCGAATCAATCATAAACCTATTGTACAGATATCACTTCAATCTTACACTTTCCAATTTTGCAAGTTTAGTAACATTTGTTTGAAATTTCAATGTAATCATTCTAACCAGTTTTCAATGGAAATTGTTGACGTGGCGGTATGTCACACAAGATGGCCAAAAATGACTGGATTGTCATGTTACCAGAAACACCACATTGGAATTTTGTGCAAAAGTTTATGACTAAATTGGCAAAATTGAAAAGTTTATAGCTAAATTGACATCTTTATAATAGGTTTAGGACTGGTTGTGTTAGATATATCGAGATTATCTTTGCAATATTCTAGATATTTTAAATATCTTTAATATTTTGGATATCCTTACCATATATTGGATATCTATAATATTCTTAATATCTTTAATATTCTGGATATCTTTATGATTGATTGTAAACACGTGTATTGGTAATGCGCATGAAACTTATTGAAGGTATTGTGATTATTGTTTATGCTTATTGCATTAATATTGCCATGTGAGATGTACTAACGTATAGGGTTGCGCCAAGATGAGGTAAGTTTGTATATCGTGCGTGTTTAGGCTGCCTCTGAGATGAATTAGCGTCCTAGTCGAGACTTAGGCTATTAACTCGCTGAGATTTATATCTCATCCCATTGTTAATTGTTTTCAAGCCCATAGTATGGAGAATCGTCGAGTGCAGTTTGGGGCCTCGACGAATCAAGACACAAGCATGCCTAGCGTCAATTTTGATTGGCCCTAGAGATAGTGAAGCTAAAGTTAACCCTAACCTTACTGACCCTTTTTTGCTTATAGGTCATTTAGGAGTTACCATTTTCTTGTAGAACCGTACATGTCAAACTCCTAGGGTTAACAAGTTGTTAAATAAATGCGCCGCTTTTGAAAAAAATTTGTTGTGTTTTGCTATCCCTACTCTTTGATGGTTGACTGGGTGGTTTTGTTAAATGCTTCCACATGCATTTAATCGAAAGGTAAAAACGATGGATTGGCGACACATCCTGGGACGTCACATTTGAATCAATCGTTGAGGGATGTTTGCGTGCTCAGGGCTCAGGGCATGACATGACTAAAGTTGACCGAAGTCGATTGATCAATTTGGAGGTATTTCAACACGCTGATTCCATTTTCGGCGTTATTTCATCCATATTTGTACTCCCAGCACTAGTTTCTTGGTATTTATTACATAAATTAGTGCATTTTCAATGAAAAAAATGGACATGCCAATATCCATTCAAACTGTATTGAATGGATTATATTATATTTTATGGACTCAAAAAATGTCAAGTTTTTTGAGAGGATGCAAACTTTTGGTGTTATGTCATTGGGGAAAATTGTGAGCCTACAAGTAGTGCTGGGGAAACTAGAGAAAAGCATATTGAGTGTTTGGAGGAGTGGGACAGCAAGAACAATCAGATTTTGACATGGTTTTGGAATAATTCGATACTTTCTATTAGGCTTTAGTTTGGTTGTCTGAATACAGCAAATGAAGCATGTGATTTGCTTGGTGGCCATTACTCCACCTTGGATATTGCTCATCAATATCAACTATTAGGAAATTTGCATCACATGCATCAAGAGACAGGTAAGTTTGTTAATGATTTTTATCCTCTATGCATGCTATTTGGGATCAATTCCCTTTATTTGAGCCGCAGTTGGAAGCCGCCACCAATGCTTGCAAGTTCACTAAATATCGTGATCGTATGCATGTTATGCAAATTCTGATGGCGCTAAATGATGAGTTTGACCTTGTACAAGCTTCACTTCTACATTGAGATCCATATCCTTCTTTTGAGGTAGTTGTTTCAGAGCTATTGACAGAAGAGACCTAGCTTGTTACTCTAAACCATCCTATTTTATTTGCTCTTACAGATGCAGTTCTTGCTACACTTGCTTCTTCCTCATCGCGTATCAAACATTGCACATATTGTCATTGAACTGGTCATCTTGCAAACACTAGCTATCGATGACAACCTTGGCGGCCTTCTGGGACAAACAACCAATCCTGATACAGAGGTCCACCTGCACACTCATTTGCCACTATTGCTATTATTGAGGGTTCTTCCAATAACTCATATGTTACTTTGTCTTTAGAGGATCTCCGCTCCATTCTTTGAAAATCCGATACCTCCAAATCTTTTGTCCTTAGAACTTCTGCTCTATCCGTGACTCCAAGTACTTATAATTCATGGTTTTTTTTTTATGTTGCCTGTTGCAATCACATGACTTCAAATGTCAATTTGTTTAAGTCAAAGTCATTACTTTCACAAACACCTACCATTCATATAGTTGATAACTCACATATGCTAGTTAGCCATATAGGAAACATTTTAATGTCCACATTGTCATAATTAAACACTTTCGTGGTTCCTAAACTCTCCTTGAACTTGATATTTATGAGTCAACCATGTGAACTCGACTTTGATATTCATTTCTCTTCTAATGGTTGTCGTGTGCAGGACCCACGGAAGGAACAAATAATTAGGACAGGCTATAAAGTGGGACGCCTATTTGAACTTATCTCCCTAAAGATTCCAATTGCTCTTAGTAGTTGTGCTGTCATAGTATCATATGAAACTTGGCATTCTCGTTTGGGTCATACTTCCTTTTCTAGATTAAGTCATCTGATTTCTAGTGGTCATTTAGGTTCTGTTGACAATAAATAGTTTGATTGCTTGTCATATAAGTTGGGAAAACATCACAACTTACCTTTTGATCTTAGTGAATCTGTTTCTCATGGTCTCTTTGATTTAATTCATTCTGATATTTGGGGCCCATCTCCTACTCCCACTATGGGAGGATCCCGTTACTTTGTGATTTTTGTGGATGATTATTCTCGTTTTACATTGCTCTATCTTATAAAGCATTGATCTAAATTGTCTCATATCTACTGTGGTTTTGTTACCATGATCAAAACACAATTTCTCTCAAAACATCAAGATCTTCCGTACCGATAATGCCACGGAATATAGAGACACATAATTTTTTGAAATAATTTCTCAAAATGGTACCATCATTCATTGATCTTGTCTAGGGACTTCTCAACAAAATGGTCGAGCAAAGCATAAACATTGACACATCTTGGAGGTTGTTCGCACACTTCTAATATTAGCTTCTTATCCGGTATAGTTCTAGGGAGAGACTTCTTATATTGCTATATACACTATCAATCGCACTCCATCGCCTACTATAGGTAATATCTCTCCTTATGAATGCTTGTATGGCAGTGTTCCTAATTATAATCTTTTTTGAGTCTTTGTCAGGGCCTGCTTTGTCCATCTTCTTCCAAATGAATACGTGAAATTAGAACCTCGTGCTGGTCTATGTTGTTTCCTTAGGTATGGGATTGAGCACAAAAGGTATCAATGTTGGGATCCTGTCTCTAATTGTCTTCGCATATCTCGTCTTGTTACTTTTTGGGAACATAAGATGTTCTCTTCGCTTCGTCCTTCCGACTCCTTTCTTGCTCCTTCCTTTTTTACCAATCCTTTAGTGGATCTATTTCCTGAAGATATAGCAATCTAATCTTCCTCTTTGGAGTTGTCTTCTCTTGATATTGATGAAGGTACCTATGGTGATCCCACTTCGACAATTCTTGACTTTTCTGCACCATCCGTGGATTCTTCACCTTTGATAATTCCATCTTCTCCTATTCATTGCTCCACCCAAGTAAGTCAACCTTTTGTTTAGTTTCGTGATTTTCATTGTTACACTACTATTGCTTCCTATCACTACATACAGAGAAGCTCGAACTAATCCTCTTTGGCAATAAGCAATGGCAAACGAGTGGCACGCGTTAGGCAAATCTCATATTTTCGAAATGATTGATTTGCCTTTTGGAAAGTCAGCTGTAGGTTATAGATGGGTCTATAAGATTACGACTAAGGTAGATGGTACGGTGGAACGCTATAAACCTAGACAAGTGGTAAAAGGTTTTACTTAGGAGTATGTAATTGACTATGACGAGACATTTGCTCTAGTTGCTTGTCTTACTTTCGTTTGAAGTCTTCTTACTATCGCAGCTATTAAGCAATGGCCTTTATTATAGATAAATGTTAAGAATGCCTTCCTTAATGGCGATTTTACTGAGAATGTAACATCCTCGATTTTGAACCCATAAGGACCGACCATAAGGTCCAAAAAGGACCGATCATGGGCTATTGGCCATGGATAGATCGGTTTGATCGGTAAGGAATCATGAGAATGTAACATCCTTGATTTTGAACCCATAAGGATCGGCCATAAGGTCCAAAAAGGATCGATCATGGGCTATTGGCCATGGATAGATCGGTTTAATCAGTAAGGAATCATGGATCAGTCATGGTTCGACCGACCAACCGACCGACCGGTCACGAACTGGTCAAGGTGTTGGCTGTGAATTTTCTACCAACCATACCGATGGGATAGGATCACCAGCTCATAAGATGATCTTTTGATCATGAAGATTGGTCATGGGATGACTTTGGATCGATGGATGATCATGGGTCAATCTAACCGGTCACAATGCCCTGCCGTGGGTGATTCCGCTGACTATGCACCGATACACGGACGATCCGACTTGACCAAATGTGATCATCTTCCGATCGAAAATGCATCATTCTCTATTTAATTCTTAGTGATTAGAAAGGAATCTTGAATTGGTGATGTTTGATTGTGGATTGGTAATGTGTGGACCATGAACCATACGTGTAACATCCTCAACTTTGAGCCCTTTATAGAGAGAAATCCGAACTCGGTTTTACCAATTAAGCCTGGTTGCGTTTGGCTTTATTCAATCATGGCTTAGGCACGAAGCTCAGGCCAAATAAGGTAAGTGATCATGGTTACACTCGATTGACTCCCGCCTAATGAGATGACCTTCTAACTTGATATTTCCCATGGTATATTTAATGTTCTTGGAAGGTAGCCTATTTAGGCATGATGACTAAGTAGGACACTTGGCATCATTAGTCTTACTCTTGAAATGTAATCATGAAATTTTGGATGGTTACATATTAAGAGAAAGTGAGTCATAAGCTCATTAATGGTAGGGAGTGACTTATGGCCTAGAAGAATGATGACAAGGGATCTTGGACAAGGGATCTTAAAAGCCAAGTAGGGGGGCACCCGTCCTCCTTAGACTTGCCACTTAAGGTTTCATAGGTTTTGACTCTCCAATTTTTCAAAATTCCTAGACCTTCTCCATTTTCCAATTTTATAGAGCTTTTTGTGGTTTGAATTTGGAGAAACTTACTTCATGAAGGTTGTTCTAAACATCTTGATCTAAAACATACTTAAATTATATATTTTTCTGAGGTGAATGATAGGGACAAAGGCCCAATCATTCACTGTTTGGAATCTGTCCCGTGTAGTGAAAACGGTGACCAGGTTGCCTTCTTGAATTTTTATAAAAATTTTCCTTTGAAATTTCACCATGCTTCCTTTATGAATGTTTTAAAAGACATCAATTTCTACAACATATAGAAATTTCAAATATTTTTGTGAAGATTTGGATCTCGAAATGAGTCTCTCTCTCCGATCATTGAATTTGCTCGACGGACAAATTTTTGGGTTGTGTTCAGTGATTTGTTGCTCTTTCCACAGCATGAATGAGACTTGGCTTCCTCATGAAAAATGTCATTTAGGGTCTTATCTACAACATGTTAAAATTTTATCATTTTTCGAGCCCATTTGATAAGGTATTGATGCTGATTTCGAAAAGTGCTCAATACTGTTTTTACCCCAGGATAAGAGGGCCACACGCCCAACTTGGAAGGGGAGGGGGCTGCATGCCCAACTTAAGGAGCAAGGCTAATCTAGAGTCTTCTTAATTTAGGATAAAGATGCATTAAATATCTTGGACTCTAGTTCTTCAATGCCAAGTTGAGGTGTCCCTTAAAGGAATTGGCCATAATGCCTCATAACCTAAAAACTTGGAGATCAAGTTTGTAATATGAAGATATCTACCCTAATGATTACTCAATATCCAAACATTAAATGTGAGAGGCTTAGTCATTGGCTTAGGTGTCCCCATAATAATTACATGTAATTATTTCATGATGACTCAACCCTTTAGATGGACTAGTAGAAAGATGACCAAGTGTCGCCCTAGGAAATAGACTTGCCACCCATCTCTTTAGCTTGCCACCTCCTCAACCTAGATTGTCCACCTACGTGAAGATGATTGGTCCATTTGGAAATATCATCATGAGAGGTTTGCCTATAAATAGAGGCATTCCCTCCCCTCATTTCCACACCACCTCCTCTTCCTCCCTCACTCTCTCAACCTCACCCTCACCATCGCCCTCTCTCTTTCTCGTGGCCATGCCCTCTTGCTCGCTTGCCAGTTTGCACGTTACTCGGTCACCTAGGCCGTCCCTTAAAGTGAAGTAAAACTTACTAAAATTTGGCTAGGACATTGTGTTACGCTATTATGAGCTTTAACCAGTCCTTGACTGAAGTTGATTAACTGGTTGTTACTTGAAGTTGGGTTGTGACTTTGTTCCTTGATTGAGTTCAATTCTTATTTGTTGAGCTTGGCTCGTACTTTGGCTTGAATTGCTTTAAAAGAAGTCCGATTTGTGTATTTGCTTGATATGCTTCGAATATGTTTTGGCTCAAACCGATTTAAAAAGCGTTTATGTGAAAATTTGTTATTTCCTTAGAAAACCATTTCAAACTATTTCACGATTGCATGTATTACTTCACACCTTGAGCTCCGACAAGGGATTTTATCGGCCTGGAATGTATGTGGGATCACGTTGGATTAGTCCTTTCATGGTCCCGGTGCGATATCAAGGTATATTGTTCCCGAGCCATGTTCAACGTCTCGGTTCTAGTAAGTCATTTCACACACTTGTGCATGGCATGCCTTCGGGCCCTTGAACTAAAAGTGAAGATAAAAACCGGATTGTGATGCTTGATGCACGGACACATAATGGACTAATTTATACCGTCGACTAATGAACTCGGCAACTATGCCCCCATGCCAACAGGATGCCTCGTTAATAAGAACGAGATGCCACCTTAGCAATGGGATGCCTACACACCAACGGGATGCCTTTTTAATAAGAACAAGATGCCCCTACACCAATGGGATACCTCGTCAAAAGGATGAAATGTTGTGATAATTATAGCCGTCACCCTTCAATTAGGGGACGTTGCTCGATTAAGTTTGGATCCTGGTGAATTCCGGAAGAGTTGATGGATTTTGACTATTAATAAATAAATCTCATGTACATGAGTTCCTCACATTATGAAATGGATTTTGGTTATACTAGCATATAAGTGAGGCGTGAGCATATTATGGAATGGATTTTGTTTATGCCGGTATAATATTGAGGGAGGCGTGAGTTTCTCATGTTGTGGGTCAATATCGAGTTATGCTTGGATATTGTTGATTAAGGATTTATCATGTTTCATTCAAGATAAAGCTTTTATTTTGCTACCGATCTATCATCGACTAATGTCTTGGATGAGTTATATGCTTGTTGATAGGTGAGACATCCTCCTACTTGGAAATTAGTGGGCTTTACTTACTGAGTCCACGACTCACCCCATTATTTTTCAGAATTGTAGGCATTGAGGTCTCCCACTAGTGCTAAAGTTGCAATCTTGCTAGACGAGTTAAGGTTTACCTGACCTTTGAAGTATAGAAAATGTAGTGGTTGTAAATAGAATGGCCCGTGACAATGGGGCCTATAAATTTAACTGATATAATTGTATATTTGCAAGGGATTATTTTCCTAGCTGCTTATTATTGTCTAGGTGTTGTTTGTAACACTTCTGCATGTGCTTAATGAAAAGATAAAAAGAAATGGGACGGCGACGCACCTGGGACGTTGTGAAAATAACCCTTACTGCTCAAGACCCTGGAGATGGAATCGGGGTTGTGACAATACAGATGGATTAGGTGTTGACCGGAATGAGCTCAAGGATAAACCCGGTTATTTCATCACTAATTCTAAGATCCATTAGTGCATTGACTTAGTACTATGCCATGGGTAGCCTTAGGATTAGCCTTGAATCGATCGAAGGACAACCAACCCTTTAGGCCGATCGACCATCCAAATGAATGATTCAGGCGAGTATGGAGCGTGATGGCCGAATCTCGGGTGTACGTGATTTGATTTTTCGAGGTGTACCTAATGATCCATTTTTCAGCCTTGGAACCAACCTAGACGATAGATTTCTCTGGACCGCTTTCTTGAGGAAGAAAAGGAAAAAAAATGGAATTCTCTAGAACACCCTAGCATCTTCATGAAAGATGTTGACTTATCATTCCACATAAATTTTTCTAGATATGGTCATGATTATCAAGGATTTACCTTGGGAATTAAGCAAAGTATCCAAGGGAAGTGTCCCAATAAAAATAGGACACATTTGAGCTAATTATGGCTATCTTATAGCCTTGATGCCACCTTGAGTTTCATAAGTTTTGACTTCCCAGTTTTTCGAAACTACTGGATTTTTCCTACTTTATAATTTTATAGAGCTCTTTGTGCTTCAAATTTGGAGAAACTTCTCGCATGAAAGTTTTTCAAAACATTTTAATCTATAACATAGTTAAATTTCATATTTTTCCGAGGTGAAATGGTTGGGATGAAGACCTAATCAATTACCTTATAGAACCTGGCTAGTATAGTGAAAAAGGTAACCAAATTGCTTTCTTGAATTTTTATGAAATATTTCCTTTCGAATTTGGACATACTTCATTCACAAAAGTTTTAAATGACATCCATATCTACAACATATTAAAATTTCAAAGAGTTTTGTAAAGATTCGAATTTCAAAATGAGTCTCTTTCTCTGACCGTTAAATCTACTTGACGGACGAATTTTTGGGTTGTGTTCAATGATTTATTTCCCTTCCCACAGAATGAATTTGGCTTGGATTCCTCATAAAAAAAATGTTTTCTAAGGTCTTCTCTACAACATATTAGAATTTTATAATTTTTCACGCCCATTTGATAAGGTAATGGTGTTGATTTCGAAAGTTGCTCAAAACTGTTTTTGCCTTAGAATAGGAGAACCGCACGCCCAACTTAGAGGGGAAGAGGGCTGCACGCCTAACTTGAGGAGGAAGCCAATCTAGAGATTTCTTGCCTTGAAGATAAGAATGCATTAAATGCTTTCGGACCTTAGTGTATTAAAGAGAAGAAACTTGGAGAGTAAGTTGGCTAATGTGAACACATCTAAGCTTAATGATTGCATGAAATCTTAGTAATTAGTGAAAGAGGTGAGTCACCTACTTAGGTGTCCCCTAAAATCTTAGATGAATCTTAGGTTATGATGGCCCTAGATTCTAGCCTTGGTGAACAAGGTAAGGACCAACCGATTAGAAGAAAACATTAGGCATTAAAAGGGCTTATATGTCCCTTAGGCACCATAGGCAATAATGAGCCTAGTTGAGCCCTAGAGAGCAAACAAATAAGTAGGATGATCCATCCTAACATTTTAAGACTTTGTCTCTCTCTCTCTCTCTTTTTCCTCTCCATTTCTCTCCTCTCTCTCACGCCCTTCTCTTCTAAGCCGCCCTAGACGCTGATCGACCACCAAAGAAGCATCTTGGAGCTAGGTCCAAAAAGTAATAAGTAGATTTTCCTAACTCTTCGATAGGGCGATTTGCTATGCTTATTGATTTTAGGATTATGTCATTGTTTGCTTGTATTGGCTTTGTATTGTTATGCTTGTTGTGTTTCTATCATTTGTAGTCGTATCAAGTAAGTTCATGATCCCGTGTGAGTGTTGAGCACACTTGGATGTCGAGGAATGGTCTCGGTGACTTTGGACATGTGCCGAGGTGGGTGCACGACTCACACTTGATACCGAAACAATATTAAGGCATGTTGTTACTCGGGACAAGTCACGGGTTGATGTCGAAGCCGGAGCGAATAGTTCCAAGTCAAGACCACAAGGCCAAATCGCATCCGGCATGAGTCTAACAAGGTATAAGAGTCGTTCATTGATTCACTTTGCATGGCACGCCTTTGAGCCTTTTATCTAGCTAAAAGTTCAAAGATAAAATGAATCGATTGATGCTTGAAACGCATGGACACACAATGGACTTATATGCCAACGCAAGGGGATGTTGGGTCGTTGCCTGGGGTAAAGCTTCGGATGATGTCTTGATATTGAGATTGTGGACAATGCCGGCCCTGGTGAGGTCGATGCCTAGGGGTCGCCTTGGATGCTGTCCTGATAATGCGATCAGGATGATGTCGGTTGCTAAGGGGGACCGATGCTCGGTTGATACCGGAAGACTCGATTAATTTCAACTAATATAATATTGAAAAAAGAAAAGAAATGAAAGTCCGTGTGTGGTCCATGACTGATACATGTGTAATCCTTGCAAAAGTTGGGTTTATTTTGATATGTATTATTAAGTCATTGCATCAATTTGAACATATGTTTAAATTTGGTCACTTAATGCTTGAACGAGTTTCATGAGATGCACGCATCCCTCTTTGTGACCAAAATGATCATAAGCCACGGATTTTTGGAAAGCTTGTCCATATGCACTAATTCCTTATCTTTGATTCTTGAAAGCACATAAACGGTTGAAAGACTTTCATATGTATAAACAAGGCAAGGCACGAACCTTGCTATTGATTTGCCATTAACAAGTGGGTGGTGATCTTGTATTCGACAATCGACAGCAAGATGTCCTCCTACGGGAGAATTAAGGATTTCTACTTACTGAGTCATCAACTCACTCTTGTTGTTCTCACAAATTCAGGTGTGTAATGGGTGAACCTGGGTCCAAAAAGGGAATGAACCTAGCATAGGGGCCGCTTTTAGGAGCAGCTCGGTAAAGGAATTAAGCTACCCCAGCCTTTTGATTAACTATATATGGAAATGAAAATAAGTAGCCCGGGACTAGGATGGGCATGCAATCAAAACAGCTTTTGATATGTGAATATGTGTATGAATATGTCACGTTTATTTGCTTGGCTATCGTCTTGCCTGGCTTCCATGTTTGTTTGTACGGGGATTGTTTATGATCACTTCTGCATGTGCTTAACTAAAAATAAAAGACATTGGGGACATTTAACGTTGCCTGGAGCATTGATGCTAAACCGTCAGGTCATGCTCTTGTGATAGTGGTTGAGCGAGGGTGTGACAGAGGAAGTTTACATAGAGCCACCTCCCAGGTACATTACTTGTAACATTCTCGATTTCGACCCTTATTTTGGCCTAACTAGTAGGCTAAAGCTTGGTACGCCAATGGCGAGACTTGGCCATGAGCCGACCGAAGTGCCGGTCAAGAGTCAACTGACTGTTCAGGGATCAGTAACCCAAGGTTCAGTTATAGAGTATTCGACCATAGAAATGTTATTAAACTATAAGGATTAGTCGTGAGACGGTCACATACCATTACGGATCGACAAACAGTCATGGCTCAATTTTGCTTGGTCACTACCCCGGTCACCGATGATTCTGCCTGGTCGTTATATCAGTCGTGGACAACCATGAGTCGATCCAAAGCGACCATGAATGGGGATGGATCGATCGATCCCATATGATTACATGATAACCAATAATTGATCGTAGATTGAATAAACTCAATGTGGTTCAATTTCAAACTGACCATGACTTGTGGTGTAGGACCTTAGATTGGCCACATAACTGGCTATAGGACTAGTCAATTGGCTCAAGGATTGACCACAGGACTAGCCAAACAGAATTGACCCATGGACTGGCCCATGAATTAGTTAAAGGACTAATCGATTGGGTCATGATCTAGCTAGTAAACTCAGTCACGACCCATTTTCTCGATAAAAGGGAGCTCAAGCTCAGTTTGGTTGATCAAGCCCGATTGCATTCGATTCCGTTTGGGCATGGCTTAGGTACAAACCTTGGGCCAAATAAGGTAGTCAATCATGGTCAAACTTGATTAGTCCTTGATGAGAAGGCCTTCAAAATTGAGATATTTCCAAGTTACATTTAATACTCTTGTCTTGTAGTTAATTAAGAAGCATAAACACTTGGTACGTTGGGGCTTTACCATAAAGGATAAGGTTAGACTTGGACTTGGAACCATTAAAGAAAGAGACACCTAAGTCTTAGGTAGTCAAAGTTTCTTGGACAAATTAATATGGACAAGTGTGAAATCTTTAAGGGAGGTGTGGAAAAAGAAGTCTCTAGAGCATAAGCCTATTACTACCCTAATACCAAAGTGTGAATGGTGGACTTTAGAGCCCACAAGAAAGGGGCCAAATGCCCAAAGAAAAAGAGAGAGGAAAGCTAAGTCAAGTTCAACTTTGGACTAAGATAGGTCTACATTTATCTCTTTTGGACTTTAGCTAATTAATAACTAAGATGAGGTGTCCAAGCTAGCTTAGGGCCTAATTAGAATCTTGGAAGATAAGGTTGTACAACCATTGATGACCCTCGACTCAAGACCAAGTGGAAACACTCCTCTTTCCAACTAGAATTTACCACATTTGATTTCGAGATTACTGGACCATTGTTGTTTGCCAATTTTACAGAAATTTTTTCGGTATGAATTTGAAGAAATTTCCTTCATCAAAGTTGTTTAAAACATCTTGATCTATAACATAATTAAATTTTATATTTTTTTGAGATGAAATGGTAGGGACAAAGGCCCAATTATTCACCGTTCGGAACCTGCCCCGTGTAGAAAAACGGTGACTAGATTATCTTTTCGAATTTTTATAAAATTTTCCCTTTGAGATTTGAACATGCTTCTTTTTTGAAAGTTTTAAAGGACATCAATTTCCACAACATATAAAATTTCAAAGAGTTTTGAAAAGAATTGGATTTCGAAATGGGTCCTTCACGAACGTTGGATCTGCTAGATGGATAGAGTTTTGGGCTATATTTGTTGATTTGCTGCTTTTTCTACAGCACGACTTGGACTTGGCTTCCTTTATGAAAAATGTTGTTTAAGATCTTCTTTACAACATATTAAAATTTCATAATTTTTCGATTCTGTTTGATGGGGTAATGACATTGATTTCAAAAATTGCTCAAAACTATTTTTCTCACCCAAGAGGTGTGAGTCTTGCTCAAGCTTGGACTCAAGTCCTTAATTGCCCTCTTTAGGTGTCCCAAGCTACTAAGCTAAAATCCTACCCTACCTTGAGACTTGAGGACCAAGTAATACCCCTCATAAATGCTTCTTGACTAGTTTGTTTGAGGTCAACAATGTAGGCCTATTGGAAGACTTATAGCACCTTTTTGGGGGAGGGTATACAAGTGTGATGGTTCATTAATTAAGGGACTAGATGGATCAATCAAAAGTTGGCCACATCAACCCTGCACTTTTCACCTAAGCTACCATTATTAATGGCTATTCGGACCGTTCTTAGGGGAGGATTCCTATAAATAGGGCTAGAATCCATTCGCCCAACACACCTCACCAAAGCCATCCTCCTCTCTTTCTTTTCAACCACCGACCTCTCGTTTCTCTTCCCCTCATAGTTCGACCCTCTCTTGCCCAGGAATTCTTGCCGCCACCCTTGTCGTTGTGCTTGTTGTCATTGCTAATTCAAGGCCGCCATCTTAGAAAGTTGTAAGTAGAACTTACTAATATTTGGCTAGGGTGTTGTGTTACGCTAATCCAAGCATGTGACGAGTCCTTGACTGAAGTTCATTGGATTGTTCTTGCTTGAACTTGTTTGATAATGTTTTCAATCATTCTTATATTGCCAATATATTTTATGATAATGCTTGTGCCTGTAATCCAAAGTATGTTCTAAACTACGAAAATGGATCTTGTTGTTCTTGGATGTGCATTGAGACGTGATGGACTAGACCTTACTCGGTCTTGAGTCGATATTGAGGTGTATTGAATCTGAGTCATGTTCGGTTCTAAGTCGGCGTTCAATCGTAATGGTTCAAGTCACGAGCCTTGAGTAGTAAGTAGAATTTACTAATATTTGGTTAAGGCGTTGTGTTACACTAATCCAAGCATGTAGTGAGCCCTTGATTTTTATGTTTGAGAACTTGTTCTTGTTTGCTTGAGGTTGGGTTTGTGTTTGCTTGGATTGGTTTAAACTTTATTCCTTAATTGAGTTCGGTTCTTGTTTATTGAGCTTGGCTCATGCTTTGACTTGAGTTGTTTTGGAAGAAGCCTAGCTCTTTTACTTGTTTCATGTGCTTTGGTTATTCTTTGACTTAAACCGATTTGAAAATGTCGGTGAAAGTTTGTTATTTCCTTACAAAATTATTTTAAACTATTTCACGAGTGCATGTACCAGTTTACGCCTTGAGCTCCGAAGAGGGGTTTTGTCAGCCTGGACAGACGTGGGATCATGATAGATCGGTCATCTCTTAGTCTTGGTGCGATATCGAGTCATATTGTTCCCGAGCCAACTTTGGTACTAGGTCAGTGAACATGTCAAGACGAACTAATCCTTTCATGGTCTTAGTACGGTATTGAGGCGTATCGTTCCCAAGCCAAGTTAGGTACTAGGTCGGTGAACATGTCACGACGAACCGGTCCTAACATGGTCTCAGTGTGATGTCGAGGTATATCGTTCCGGAGCCAAGTTAGATACTAGATTAGCGCTCAAACATGTCAAATCAAGTTGCGATCCTTGATTCACACCTGGCATGTTCGACGTCTCGATTTTGGTAAGTTATTTCACACACTTATGCATGGCACACCTTTAGGCCCCTACACTAAAAGGCAAGATAAGAACCATATTATGATACTTGATGCATGGTCATACGAGAGACTAATTTCTAGCCATTGACCAATGGATTTCGACGACGTTGCCTAATGGATTCATTGTCAAAGGACTTCTGTCACCCTCGGATTAGGAGACATTGCCCCATTTAGTTCGGATGCCTGACGAACTCATTGTCGAGGGATCACCGTCACTCTTGGATTAGGGGACATTGTTTGATATATTTCATATGCCCGGTGGATTTTGGAAGAGTTGATGGGTTTCGATTGTTAATAAATGAATCTATTGTGCATGAGTTCCTTACATTATGAAACTGATTTTGGTTATATTTGCATATTATTAAGTAGGGTGTGAGTTTCTTGTATTATGGAATGGATTTTGTTTATACTTGTATAATATTGATTGAGGCGTGAGTTCCTCATGTTGTGGGTGAATATTGGTTTATGCTTGCATATTGTTGATTGGGGATTTCTCATATTTCATTCAAGATAAAGCTTTGGTTTTGCTATTGATCTGTCATTGCCTAATGTTTTGGATGAGTTATGTGCTTGTTGATAGGCAAAGCATCATCCTACCCAGAAATTAGTATGTTTTACTTACTAAGTCAATGACTCATCTCGTTGTTTTTAGAATTGTAGGCATAGAGGTTTCCCACTATTGTTGGAGTTGCAATCTCATTAAAGGAGCTAAGATTTACCCAGCCTTTGGAGCATAGAAAATGCAATGGTTGTAAACATATAGGCTCGTGACAAAAGGGCTTGTAAATATAACCGATGTAATTGTGTATTTGCAAGTAGATGTTTTCCTAGTTCTTTATTGTCATTTGGATGTTGTTTGTAATGCTTATGTATGTGCTTAAAGAAAAGATAAAAAGAAATGAGACAGTGTCATGCTTGGGATGTCGCGAAAATAACCCCTACCGCTTGTGACCTTAGGGATGGAGTCGGGACCGTTACGTTACCACTTCTAATAAAGTATGTTGTTTATGTAAAGCTTTATATGGATTCAAATAGGCTCTTCGTGCATGGTATTCTAAGTTCAGTTCCACCATTGAGTGTTTTGGCTTTAGATCCAGCCCCCATGATAATGCTCTATTCATTCAAAAAACTTCTCATGAGTATATTCTATTGTTGTTATATGTGGATGACATGGTTACTATTGACGATGATCCTGTCGGTATTACAACGCTCTTGCAATATCTCAGTCAGCAATTTGAAATGAAAGATTTTGGGCAACTCAATTACTTTCTAAGCTTAGAAGTTGCCTCAGACTCTTTGGGCTATTATCTTTCTCAAGAAAAATATGCCACTGATCTTCTTTCTCACGCAGGACTCACTGATACCAAGATTGCTACAACTCCAATTAAGACAAATGTCAAATTTGATGCAAATGATGGCATTGCTCTTTCGAACCCTACACTTTATTGGCAACTAGTTGACAGTCTTGTATATCTCACTATTACTCGTCCTGACATTACCTATGTTGTTTACTTAGTCAGTTAGCTTATGATCGCTCCACATACAACTCATCTTGCCGCTGTCCTTCGTATTCTTCGCTATGTCAAGGGTATCTTATTTCATGGTCTTCATTTTTTTGCCAATACTATTTTGGAGTTAAAGACTTATTTTGATGCTGATTGGGCTGGTGACTCTCTTAAACGTTGCTCTACTACAGACTACTACTTCTTTCTTAGTACCTCACTCATATCATCATATAGCAAGAAACAGACCATTGTCGCACAATCCAACATCGAAGTAGAATATCATGCTATTGCTAATACAAAATTAGAATTACTTTGGTTACAATGGTTATTAAAAGATATGGGAGTTTGTCACAATGGTAGAATAGTCATTTATTGTGATAATCGAAGTGCTATTCAAATTCATGATGATGTTTTCCATAAGCGCACCAAGCATATTGAAATTAACTGTCATTTCGTATGATATCATGTGTTTTGTGGCACTATAAAAGTTGTTTCCACATCTACTGATCAAACTACTGATATCTTCATCAAGGCACATTCACTAGGGTATTTTCAAGATTCTTCAAACTCCAGCTGACTTCTTCGATTTTGTTTTGAGTTTGTAGGAGGATGTTAGATATATTGAGATTATCTTTACGATATTCTGGATATTCTAAATATCTTTAATACTCCATATATCCTTACCATATCCTAGATATCTATAATATTCTTGATATATTTAATATTCTGGATATCTTTATGTGGCATCCTAGAATTTCTTACCAATCTTTAGGGGTGCTCTAATTTACGTCTTGCATTGAGATTCTTGGCCAAGCTATTGGTGGGTAATTATTTGATAGGAAAATTCTATTTTTGGCCATGTGTGATTATGGATTGAAATTTATTAAATTAGGTCACAAAGTTTTGTGAATTATAAATTCCAATTAGGTGTTTATATAATTAAGAATTAGGTTAATTAATAGGATGAGGATGGGCTGGACAATTAAAGGCCCAAACCAGCCCATTGCCTCACCCCATTCTCGACCGGCCCACAAACCCAAGGAGGAGAGCTGTCGTCGGCCCATGGCTGGCCCAAGCCCAGCCGAAGATGGAGGCCCATCCTGCATGAAGAAGGCCATGTGTTCCCTCCTAGTTGCCAAGTGTCCTCCATGCAAATGCTAATGATGGCTGATGATGGAAGGGAAGAAAATTTGGGGGAGATGATGGCCGGATTAAGCGAGAGAGAGGGAGAGAGAGAGGGAGTTCGTCTGAGAGAAAAGAGAGGAGAGAAAGAGAGAAAGAAAGGGAGAAAGGGAGAAAGGAATAGAGGAACGAGGAGAGCCGCTCGTCGACCGTCTGCCGTGCGTCCGTCGTCCGTTGCCGTGTCCCATCGCCGTGGTGCTTGCTGTTTGCTCGGTTTAGAGGCAAGTGGGATCCTTGATCTACTCTTGCATGTTGTGCCTAGTGTATGTGATTGAATGGTGGCAAATTTCGGATGTTTAGGATGTGAAAAACCGAAGTTTTAAGTGTGGTGGTTCTAGTCCAGTAAACTGTTCTTGGGAAACAGCTCGACCTCGGATGTTCTAGTGGCTTGCATGTGATGTTTGAGTTGGATTTTGGCTTTGACTTCTGAATGAAAGTTGTTAAGGAATTCTTGGAGTATAACATACTAAAAGTTGGGACAAAAAAACAAGTATAAGTGGGTGAAATCGTTATTCTTTGGAAAGACTGGATTTGGAAATTTCGGTACTAGGAACAGGGGTTTTCAACCGCCTATATTTCATTACCTAGGACGAATCTGACTTCGATGTCTTCATGAAGTATTTACCTTATGGTCTTAGCTATCACATATTCCAATTTCATAATTTTTGAAGGTCATTTGGGTATTTAATCGGAAATTTTTCTAAAACTGGGTAATCTGATGTGTTCGGACTTGGTAATGTTGCAATGCGTAGTCTATACCGTTCTGTATGAGATTCTTTTGGAAATGTGTTCTGAATGAAATATATTTTTTTATATCTTAACTACAACATATTCGAGTTTCGTAATTTTTGAAGTTCATTTGCCTATTTAACCAAAAATGTTTCAAAAACTGTGCAAGTGGAACGGACAGAATTAGTAGTGCTGTGATGCGTGTTCTGTATTGCATTATATGGGAATCTTTTGGTGTAGTGTTCTTCATTAAGTATCTGCATTTATGTCTTGACTATCACATTTTCGAATTTCATAATTTTGAATGTCATTTGGGTATTTAATGAAAATGTTTTCTAAAACTGTGCAAGCTGGATTGTGCGAATTTCAAAAGCTATAATGCATGGACTATTCTGTTTTGTATGAGCCCCATGAATTATATTGTTTTAAGTGATTGAATCTTACTGCACATGTGATGATATTTGGCATTGCATATAAGATCAAAAGCTAAATTGACTTTGTTGCCATCACATCATGTGCCATGTTGATATTGAGACACAAATGTGAATATGAATTATGAGAAATGAGGATACCGTTGGAGGTGTGAGCCGACGTTGCCCTGGGAGTGTCGGGATGCCTGGAGGTGAGTGCCGGATGCCCGGAGTGTGTGTGCCGGATGTCCTCGGGAGTGTCGGGATGCCCGAAGGTGTGTGCCGGAAGCCTTGGAGGTGTGTGCCGGGGGATACCTCGTGATGCTAGTTGGGGTACGAGATGCCCGAAGGTGTGTGCCGGATGCCCGGAGGTGTGTGCCAGAGGTTCCTCGCGATGCCAGGTTGGGTGCGAGCGATAAAATTTGGGATGCAAATTATTGGTCCCGGGAAAGAAAAATGTGGTGATTCAATTTAAAGATAAAAAGCGGAAATTGAATCATGCATGGTGTGGTGATATGTATACATGGCTGTATGATGTGATGTGCATGAGTGCATGGTGGTATGTGCACATAAGGCATGGATATGCATGAATGCTTGATGATGAGTGCATGGTTGTATATGCACCTATGGCATGATGGATATGCATGAATGCTTGATGATGAGTGCATGATGGTGTATGCACATATGGTATGATGACATATGCATAGCTGCAAGGTAAGTTATGTTTAGGTGCATGAATGATATGTACTCTATTATGATGTTATGATTGTTTGTTTGATCCATTGAGTAGTGATTAAATCCTTTACCTGCTGAGTGGTTGTACTCACCCCTTTGGGGACCAACATTTCAGATTAGACAGATGCCTCTCGCTCCGGTCATGCGGGGTACCTTTTACGGCCTTCCATCTGACGTGGAGGTCGATTGTTAGGAGCTTGATTGTGTCACCATCCCTGGTCTGACGTTCGTACGGGTTCGGGTGCTGGTTATGTATGATGTGGGCCTGGCTGGGGGCCCGGTCATCCAAGAGTTCTTGTCAGTCTACGTCCGCCGTGACGGAGTGATTCGGGGGATGTTGCCGCCGCCACCGCCCGATACGCCAGAATGGGTGTGATGGCCCATGTGAGGAATGGGAGTTGACATTTTTTGGATATAGTCGACACTTGTAGATTGAGGGTTATACATGATCGATATAGAGGGTCGAGGTCTCTTTTTGAGCTATAGCCAAGGTTAGCTAGAAGTCTTGACTTTTTGGTTGTACCGACCCGAGATGTCCATCCTAAAGATGTAAATAAAAGTGGCTCAGCTTATGTTTTCCTTCGATGTGTAGCTGGTGTGTATTGTATCATCATTAAGAGAGTAGAGGGATGGTGAGACTCGTCTTTGATTTCGCTATGAGCTGCGCTAAACTCTTATATTTTCAAAAAAAAAAAATGTCTATGAACTACGATACTTCCGCTAAGAGATGTAACCGGTATTCAAGGAGGAGCGATAGGTAGCTGTGGCGACCTAAGGTGTTCAGGGGTGCCACACTTTATGATTGATTGTAATTGATTGTATTATATTTTATTATTGTAAATAGTCTCCTTGTAAAGCCTATAAACAGGCTCTTGTTTTCCTCATTACATATCATCAAAATATACATAAGTTCTTTATTCCTCTATCTTACCTGGTTGAGTAATTTTCTGCAAAAAACTTAAATCGAGTTTAAGACAAATAAACCTACAATGCACTATCTCAGGAACTTGGCAGTAGAACTCAGGACCTCCAAATGTGGAGTCAAGACTGGACTTGGACTGTTAGCCCTAAACTCAAAATCTTAGGAGTTGGCTACCAAAAGTTGATCCAAGGACTCGTGGCCCTCAATGCTCGAGTCTACCACTAGTGTCCAAAGCCTAGGTGCTACAGTCTAGGGTCCAAGCATCTAGGGCATTGGTTAGGGCACTAGGTCTCATGCCAGGTCCCCTTGTGTCCTAAGTTTAGGCGTTGGGGTGTTCGATCTGACCACAAGGCGTCAAGTTTTTATGAATGAGAGTGTCTTAGCAATTGTGGAGGTCAAGTTAGATTCTTGAAATTGAACATCGATATTTTAAAAGCTTAAATATTTTTTTCGAATTTGATTATAGATTTTTGTTCATCATAAACAAATATTTTTCATAGGCTCATTTTCAAAGTGATACCAACATGATAGGAAATGAGGAAATATGTTCCAATAGTTAATTTTCCCTAAAAGAAATGTACCATTCATGGTTTTTGAAAATTTATATCTTCCTTTGTAAGAACTTATAGAATCCACTACATTAAGGGTCTGTCTATTTTACGGAGAATGAATAACTTGGAAAACATTTTCTTAAAAATGATGGTTTATATTACTTACAAAAATGAATTACCAAAAATTCTTATTATTGTCCATGAAAATCTTTAGATATTAATTATTGTCAATAATGAAAATGATTTATATTGACTATGCAAGCAGCCTATTTTTGAAAGATATTTTCTAAATTATTAATTTTTTCGCGAAATAAACAGAGCCTAAGAAAACTATGATGTGGTGGTTTAATTATACAATTTTCAAATCCAAGTAGGAAAACACAAAAATCTTAGTGTAATCTGATACAAATAAATTAAATAACGAATAAAGCCAAGCACAATAAACTGATGCAAAGACTATTTTCTCTTGTCTCTTCAATGCCTCCTTGAAGCCTTTCCGAACAAAGGGCTCCACCCACCATTGTCCATTGCGCTTGTGTTTTGTTTTGTTTTGTTTTTTAAATGATAGGATGACATTGCTTTGACAAAAGGCTCCATCCACCTTTTCAAAATTGGCTTGCTAGGTTTTATGATCTCCTTAGGTATTCACTATTTAGTGTGTTTGAGTGAGTTTCAAGTCTACCAATAATTCTATTTACATATCCATCCTTTCTCATCTCCACTTCACTTAATAATAATAATAATAAAAAGATTATAATGAGTTCCAGTTGATAAGATTTCTAAGTAATCGTCGAAGTTTCCTCTATAAATTTAAGAAAAATTACATATAGTAAAGTCGTATCAATATCTTAGTTAAATATCTAATTTAATTTTTATGATATAACAAGAAGATGTGCTGAACTCTTTATGCCACCTCATATTACAATCAGTCTCTCTGTAGATGGTCTCGTCAATATTATGACATCCTGAAATTCGAGCCCTCTGAGGGATGAGTGAATGTAAATTTCGTCAATGCATTGTTGGTTGATCTCACTCGGAATTGATCACTCCTGAGATACTAACCTTGAGGGGAAAGACTAATGAGGACAGAACTTGTACGACTAAAGAACTTGACTTGGGAAAACGACTTGACCGTAAGACTTGCGAGAGGACGATCCTGTAGATAGGCAGGCCGATTTCAAGGACAACTAGAAGTCGATTTGCGGATAGAACATAATAGAATGACGGGTGATTCCATTTACTGTTATCGAACCCGCGAACGACCCTAGGTCGATCCTCAGTAATTGTGTACTTTAAAATAAGAATCTATCCTCCGCAATTTCATGTAGTCAAGGACGTCCATGTGTCGAGATTGTCTTGAACGTGGTTTGGCACGAGTCGGTTACGTGTGAATTCTTAGAGCCGCCCGTCAGTCTAAGTTGTACCTAAAATGGCATTGGGTGAAATTTACATGCATGAGAACTAAGGATTGGACTTCAAATTATGGGGAACGTCTGGGACGGACTTTAGATGAAGCTACTTCAACGGTCGACAACACCAGTTAAGCTACGTGGGCCAAGCCAAGCTAGTGTGGACCTTATGCCCAAGGTGAGAAAGCCACCATGATGGGCCCAAAGCAAGCAAGTGAGCCCATTGAGTTCAAACCAACTATTCATCTTTTAAGCCCATGGTCCAACCTTAAGCCCATTTGAGCCCAATCAATTCCCGATCCCATTACTATTCATTTCCAAGCCCATTTCTTAGGCCCACCCATCAATTTCGGCCGAAGGACAGATTGGTAATTTGTGTAAGGTGGAAATGACCATTTTGCCCTTAAAAGCTTGTGGATAAGGTAAAAGAAGAAAGAGAAGATGATGTCATGCATGGGGACTTGAAGCAAGCATATGAGGGTCTTAATAAGGCTTGACATACTGCCCTCACATCACTCTCTCTCCTCCTCGTCAGCCCCAAATCGGTCGACCATTTCTCTCTTCGTTTTCCCTTCCTTCCAGTTTCTGTTCTAGCTGACCTTTCACTGAAGATCCGAGTTAAAAGTTGTCTTCCTGGATGAATCAACCAACGATCCACCCATCACCATGACCAGGAGAGATAGCCCGTCCCAACGAGCTTGACCTCACCCCGAACGGAGCCGCCGGATGTCCTATACGGCTGCCGCAAGCCGCCAATCGCTGGTCCGTCGGTCCACCTGTAACCTACACTATTTCGCGTTTTCAGCCATTTATCTCCCATTTCGACTCTTCCTTCGCCCATCCCAGCCACCACCAAGACCCTCAAGACCCTCGGGAGCTGCCGGTTGCCGGCCAACCCCCTTGCCGAAGCTCCGGCCAAGCCGTCCAACATGTTTTCTCCTCCGATAGGGTTGTTTTTCAAAATTTCAGAGGGAGTCCGAGCTGTGGTTGCCGTGTTGAGCTTGGGACCACCTTGGATCGTCGTGGTAGAGGTCCCAGTGTGTATCCATCGTCATCGCCGCCACATCAGTGTCTCCAGCCCGCTTAACGAGTGAGTTTAGTTCCTAATCCTTCGATTAATGCCTAAACCTTCTTAGGGTTGGTTTAGTTAGGATTAATTATGGTTTATGAGGTTTACTTAAGTTGTATTAGCCCTAAGATAGGTGGTTAGATGGATGGATTAGATTAGTTTAGCTTAATCTCGTTTTATTTGCTTAATGATGCTTATGTGCTTAATTAAGTATGTTTGGCTTTAATTGATTGATTGTTTGTTTTAATTAATGTTTTAGTTAATTTGTGAATTTAATTTATTACTTATTTAATTCTAAAAATTTACCGTTCATGAGATACTATTCACAATTTACTGTTCATGTGCACTGTTCATGCGCATTGTTCACATGTACTATTCATCCAAAATGCGAAAAGTGATCTACTTTCATGTGTGTTGACTTTTATGAAATGAATGGATGTGTAAATGCATGGGCATCCGCATGAATTGTGTGATGATTGTGAAATATAGGTATTTTAAGTGGAAAATATCGGGCGTCAATTTACAATGCCACAAATGGATTTATGGGCTGTTAAAACTAGTGGGATGTTCTAAAGTAAAATATGGTATTTTGGCTAAAGCCGACCATGTACCCACATACGGCTATTTTTATCGGGTAAGATAAAAATAATGAATTGGTTGTATGGTCAGGATAGTATACTATATTATCCTACGGGCTCTGATATGTCAGCTTAGCAAGAACAGTATACTAGTGTACTATATCAATCTATGGGCTCTGATCTATCAGCTTAGCATGAGCAGTACACTTTATCAGCTTAGAGAGAGCATTAACAGTATACTATATTATCCTATAGGCTCTAATATGTTAGTTTAGCGAGAGCAATATACTAGTGTACTATATCAACCTACGGGCTCTTATATATCAGCTTAGCGTGAGCAGTACACTTTATTAGCTTAGAGTGAGCATCGGGGGTATACTATATCAGCCTGCAAGTGATATGTTAGCTTAGCGAGAGCAGTATACTGGTATAATATATCAGCCTAAGGGCCTCAATATATCAGCTTAGCTAGAGTAGTATACCTTATCCTTATCAGCTTAGCGTGAGCTATACTATCTACATATCAGCTTAGAGTGAACATTCATGATATGATCGGACTTATTAGATAGTATTGATTTAGCCGACCGAAGGAAGGTCGTGATGACATGGAATCGATTGAGTCGATTGATCGATGACTCGATCTAAATTGATGCATTAATGTGTGAAATTGTTATATGTATTAATTATATGCATGAGTGAATCACATCGTTTATGGCACACACGCATGAATTGATAATGTGCAGAGTGTGGCAATGGCTAGGTGAAATCGCTTGTAACGCGACTCGTATGTGATTGATGAACTGCATCATCTAATGGCCATGTGCATTGTGTGTATCATGCTGAGTTATAACGTGCAGGGTATGGTATACCAAGTAAGGTTGCATGCGAACCGACTATTGTTTTGTTAGTCGTGGACTTGTTTGTAAGGTGGTTATGAAGAGATACCCAAGTTGAGCTGGTGTATTAACCAGGGCTTAGGGGAGGACTCATTGAGATTTACATCTCACTGGTTATTGTATAACAATTTTCAAGTCCCTAATGTGAAGAGCCAGGAGCTTGAAGCGGAAGGGTCAGGAGCATAAATGGCTCAGTAGTTCTTTTTAAGATACACCTTCTGTATAAGAACCTGAGGTGTTTATGAAAGTGTGTTTGTATTTGTAATTGGTTGTCCTACTTTTCTATCCCACGTTTGTTGTTGTCAGGGGATTAGTTAAATCACTTCCGCATGTGCAATAAAGCTGAAGGGTCGGCAATGTATCTTGGGAACGTCGCAAAATTTCTATCGACCACCGAGGGATGTGCACACGCTCGAGGTTCGGGGTGTGACAAATATGCTATCTCTTGGAGAATGGTAAGTGATTGGGCTGCTGATACTAAGCAAGACAGTGCTGGGAGAAAAAATAACAAAGTTGAGAGGCTTGTTGAAACCCCATGTAAAATATGTTGTTGGCAATGGGTAGAATATTTTCCAATGGTGAATCATTGGCATCCTCTTGGGGCTGATTTAGACAAGTTTCCCAGAAGAGTAGCACGCGAATCCTCTTTGGGAATTCACCCAAAAGTTGCAGATGTAATCAGGCACGCCAATTGGGGTCGACCTCTAGCACCGTACAAGAGATGGACAACTAAACTAGATGTTGGCCAGAATATCACTTCTAATGAGATGGCAGAGAGAAAAATTGTCGTGCAAACACAAAGGCTGCGCTTGGCAGTTAGAATAAAATTCGGGATATGATATGATTTATCCTATTCTACATTTGATGCTTGCTCGGGATATGATAAAATCGGATATAAGGGGAATATGAGCTGGATAAAATTATCTCATAGGTGGGGTGGGATAAATGTATATAGGATTTTTAATATTCATAATAGGAAATTTACTTTTCTCGAATAACAAATTTATTAAATTAACAAGAATAAAATTATATTTCAATATAAATAATATTTGAATTATAATTTAATAAATTAAAAAATAAAAATAAAAATTTATTTGTTAATTTAATCTTATTTTAATTTATATATTTAACTTTAATTCTATCTTATAATAAACATTCAATCTATAAATTATATAGTTATATTTATTATATATATTTTAGGTATTTTTTTATTTTAGGTATGTTAGTACAATTTACGATTTGATAACATTTTATTACAAAATGATGAAAGGGGAAAAAAGAAATACTAAAGAAAATAATTTTAAAAAGAGGAAAAATAAAATAAAAATTAAGGAATAGTGTCACGAGAGATTTTTACAATATCCGTTTATGAACTTTTAGGTTCATTTACAATGATATGTCGTTTATATTAAAAAAAAAAAAATATATAATATAATGTGGATATATTCGACTTTAATAGTACGATTCACCAAACAATGCATAGGATATAGAAAAATCCTAGGATTTTATATCATATCATATCCAATCCTATCTTGATTAGAAATCCAGACGACCAAACGTAGCAAAGAGTTCAAGCAGCATTTGCAGTTAGTGATTTTGTCAACCCGAACAGAAATTTGCAAGCCCACCGTTATTTCTTTTTGGAGCCTAGAAAGAGTAGAGAAAGAAAAATGACCGAACAAGAAGAGGGTGAGGAGAAAATCTGCTTTCCTCGCAGGTTTTGAGGTCTGAAGGAAGTTGTCAGTCGTGGCAGAGGTCGGCTGAAGAGAGCTACTAGAGAAGAAGATAAAG
Organism: Eucalyptus microcorys; assembly: GCA_014182515.1. Taxonomy (NCBI): domain Eukaryota; kingdom Viridiplantae; phylum Streptophyta; class Magnoliopsida; order Myrtales; family Myrtaceae; genus Eucalyptus; species Eucalyptus microcorys. The sequence goes on from CM024564.1 coordinate 28,320,626, forward strand.
AGAGGGGGATTTGGTTTATGAGGGATGGGCTAGTGAGGTTCGCTGCTGCATTCCCTAGAGGTAGAATGGCCTAAGGAGAAGGAGAGGGAGAGGAGAAGAGGATTATGTTTCTCATCCGCATTTTTGGAGTCTTCGAGAAGGAAAAGAAACAGAGAGGTTTGCTGAAGAAAAAAGGAAGAGAAGCACAATGATCGTGACCTAGGTAGAGGCTGGTGAGGCATACCCTGTGTTCTGTGCAATAGCTTGTTCTCTTCCCCCACGATGTCAACGACGGGCGCCATCGATCGCTGGCCAGAGTTGTTCCGCTATCGCGTGATCAGCCATCTCATCCTTATTCCCAGATGTTGTACTTAATCAGTACATCCATGATGGGGTGCGATGAGAACGCACCGTTTCGTCTTGACATGCTACGATGGAAAGACACCTTCGAAAAGGTGTGAATGAGTCATATAAAAGACTCCTGAAGACAACCGTTGGCACGGTTGTCAGAACGTACGCTTAGAAAGAAATAGTTTTTCCTTTCTCTCCCCTTTCCAACAAAAAGAAAAAGAAGGCGTTCAATTCTCCTTTACGAGAACAAGTGGCATTTACGCCGTGAAATCGGATGTTTTCCTTGTGATTACATTCACACCAACGTGAGGTAATATTGTTTGTGATTCATCCGCAATTCAACGATCGTTCCTGGGTAAATTATTGACTACACATCGAAATTAGGTAAGTCATCTTCCGTCGACTTGAATTCCAACATCAGTATCAAAGCCAGGTTGTGATTTCTACCTTGTTTTTAATCAAATTTTCTCATTTACCTTTTGATATCGAGATCAAGAGTATGAAATCTACACTGTTTGGATGTTTATTGCTCGGAATTGCTATCTGAATCGTTGAAAACGAATCGAAGCGAAGAACGGGTTCAGGGTTACGCACATCCATACGGTTTTGGCCATTTTTCGAAATATTTTCTCGGCCAAAATCAATTTTCAAATATACAAGGTGAAAGCTCTCGTCGAGACGAGTCCAACAGTGGGTCGACTGCCTCCAAACAATAGTGGACGCGCCCACACGCGCGGCCAGAAGTTGTGGCACGTAGGCGCCACGCGCTCACCGCATTGGGAATGCCAGTGCATGAGCGTCATGCGCACGTCGGCGAACTAACGTGTGTTGATGTCACGGATGACATCATCCAACGGTCGGTAACCACCGGATGACATCATCGATGACGTCACCATCGGCGGCTGGCCAGCCGGCGACCCGACCTGACCCGAGGTCCGATCTGTTGACCCGACCTGACCCGTTGACCGGTCAACTAGTCAAACCGGTCAGCCAGACCGACGATCAAACCAGTCGGACCGATCGAACCGATCAGACTAGCCAGGAGCCCTTAGGCTCGCTGGCACGTGCGCCACACGCGTCGTACACTCAGGTGGTGCGTGTGGGTGCGTGAGACGTCGGATTGGGGCATGGTCAGCGGCTTTTGGTTCGTGTGGATGTTCTCTACTTTGTGGTATATTTAGTTTGCATGTGTAGGAAACCTTAAGTACGCGTATTTTTTAGGGGTTTAATGCATAGTTTATTCATTTTCAGCTTATATTTTCTTATGTTTGAGGAAATACCGTAGCTAGCCTGTATGAAAATGATGTCATATATGATGTATAGAGCTTGGTTCGATGGTAGCATGTATATAGTTTAATATACTTGCTATTTTCTAGTTCCAAGAACATTCGAACAATGGTAGGAAATCCTTGTTTTTCTGTTACATGTTGAATTGCTGTTTTGATTGTAGTTATAGCATGATTATTTTTGTACGTTGGTTCACATCATGCTATATTTTTGTTTTAATGGAAAAATGTAGAAATTATATAAGGTCATGTAATTATTTTTCCTAATGAGAGTTCGTAGGTTGGTAGAATTCGAAGAAGTTCTCACCTAGAACTTAAAATTTGCGCAAATTAAACTAATTAATGATAATAGAACAATCGTACATAGAAGTTGATTGGGAACATAATGAATTATCATTAATTTAGTTTGTCTTTGCTGCAAATTAAATATGTGTGTTACTCTGTAAAGTGTGCTAGTATTGATTCTGTGTTTATTATGTCAATGTGTTATAGCAATTAATTATGGCTTCGGCATCTAATACCATTGTGGCTGACCTTAATAAGGGTGAGAAGCTAAACGGTGATAATTATGATATTTGGCACCGAAAGGTTCAGTAAATTCTTGAGGAGCAAGAGGTTTTGGAAACCCTCAACCACACCATGGATAAACCTGAACATGGAACTTCAGCTCAACATAGAAGAGATCTAGAAGCTTATGAAGCTTGGAAAAAGAAAAATGGCATTGCTCGCATCATGTTGCTGAGTTGTATGCAAGATGATCTCATGTGTAAGTTTGAAAATTATGATAAAGCTCAAGCAATGTAGGTTGCCTTGAAAGATAAGTTTGAGGATACATCTGCCACTAAGTTGAGAAGACTCACCATTAAGTTTGACACATACCGAAAGTGCCCAAATGTAACGATGAGGTAGCATTTTAGGGAGATGTCAAACATGATTCGTGAGTTGAAGTCGGCAGGTCACTCCCTTACTGATGAATAGCAAGTTCAGGTTGTTATAAGGTTTCATCCTGACAATTTGGAGCATATGAAAATTAATATGACGCATAATGAGAATATTATTACTTTTGATAATGTTGCGCATCATTTAGAATTAGAGGATGAGCGCCTAGAGGCCGCGAGATCCTCTACCCATGCTTATGTTACTAAATTGAGTTCGCGCAAGGCTTCGGGCTTAAAGCACAAAAGAAATTATTAATTCAACAACAAAGGGAAGATGACTGATCATGCACCTAAAAGGGCTAAGATCTTCCAACATAAGAAGCATAGTGGGAAGAAGGACAATGCCAAAATGAAGTGCTATAATTGTGATAATATGGGTCACTTTTCTCGTGAATGCACTGAGCCGAAAGGGGTACCTTATTACTCAATTACTTTATGTAATGCTTTTGTTTCTAGTACTGTGATGCTTGCTGAATCTTATCCAATATGGACTATAGACTCAGGAGCAACAGATCACGTAGCTAGAGACCGAGAAGCATTTGTGGAGTATCGTCGGATACATCCTAGAAAAAGATGGATATATGTTGGGAATAATTCAATAATTGAAGAGAATGGTATCGGCACATATAAATTAATCTTACGTGGTGGTCGAAACCTATTTCTACATTATGTCCTCTATGTTCTAGATATTCGACGAAACTTGGTCTCCGTACTTGTTCTTTTTAGCATAGGTTATGTATTGAATTTCCATGGTGATTGTGTTGACATTTTGTATGAAACAGCTTATTATGGTTTAGGTTATGTATCGAATGATTTTATGGTGTTAGACATTGACTATGATCAGTACAATATTAATTTCGATGGTTGTATTATTTTAATTGCATATTATAGTAATGTTGAGATTGATGCAAATACTTGGCATGCTAGATTAGGTTACATTGGGTTGCAAAGAATGCTAAGATTAGCTAGAGAAAGCCTTTTAGGGTCACTCACTAATGTTGATCTATCCGTATGTGAACATTGTTTAGCGGGAAAAGTAACTAGAAAACCATTCAGTAAAGGGACTAGAGCTGAATTTCCATTGCAACTCATACATTCTGACATTTGTGGTCCTTTGAATGTGAGAGCAAGGCATGGAGTCTCATATTTCATCACTTTCATAGATGACTTCACGCGTTTCAGTTATGTCTTTATGATCTTCCATAAGTCAGAAGCATTAAACTATTTTAGATAATATATAACGATGGTAGAGAATCAATTGAACAAAATAATAAATGCATTGAGAACAGATCACGGACGTGGTATCTATCTGAGAAATTCAAGGCTCTTTGTGAGAAAATGGGAATTGTACGCCAATTGACTATTCATGATACTCCACAACAAATTGGGGTAGCTAAGAGAATGAATAGAAACCCTATTGGAAATTGTTAGGTCTATGATAGCGCAAACAAATTTACCTATCTTATATTAGGGAGATGCATTATTGACTGCTGCCTATATACTTAACTGAATGCCCTCAAAATCAGTCACTTCCACCCCTTATGAATTATGGACTGGTAGGAAACCAGACTAAAGTAGTCTATGTCTATGGGGATATGCAACTTATGTTCATGATTCTTCCCATAAATATGGCAACTTAGGTCATAGAAGGAAGAAATGTATATTTATAAGATATTCTGAACACTTCAAAGGGTACGTGTTCATAGGTGAACAAGCTGATGGAAGTATAACTGAAATAAAGTCACGAGATGTCACGTTATTGGAGAACGATTTTCCTAGTAGATGTGAGATTAATAAGGAATTCCAATTATATGAGATGGAAGATCCTAATAACACACCCACTAATGTTGTATAGGGAAATGAAGATTTACCTCAACACACGACCTAGTGGAAGTGTTGCATCACCTGACGAATTGAATTTAAGAGAAATTCAATTGCGTAAAATAATCGTAAAAGTATTCCCCGTCGTCGTTTTGAGATTGAAGGGGAAACGATTATGATTGCTCAGAAAGACGATGCCAAGTCTAAGACTGTTCAAGAGGCTTGCTCATCCTCTAATGAGAAAAGATGGAGAAAAGTTTTGGAAGATAAAATGGAGTCAATAAGGGCAAATCATGTTTGAAACTTGGTTGATCTACCACTAAATCGTAAGGTCATTGGAAACAAATGGGTCTTTAAGATTAAGCGAAGGGCAGATGGATCCATTGAAAAGTATAAGGCTTGCATTGTGGCAAAATGTTATATTCAACAAAAGGATATAGATTATGAGGAAACATTTTCACCAGTTATAAGATTTGCCTCAATACACCTTATTCTAGCCATCGTTGCACATTTGGATCTTAAATTACATCAAATGGATGTAAAGACAGCATTTCTCAATGGAGAACTAGATGAAGAAATCTATATGAAGCAGCCAATAGATTTCATAGCTAAAGGTCAAGAGTATAAAGTTTGCAAGCTTCATCGTTCAATATATGGCCTTAAGCAATCATCTAGACAGTGGTATCTTCATTTTCATCGAGCCATAACAACTTTTGGTTTCACGATAATCAAAGAAGATCACTGTGTATATGTCAAGCGGTCTGAAGATAAATTTGTGCTTTTATCATTTTATGTGGACTATATTCTGTTGGCTGGAAATAACAAGATTTTGGTTATCACCATAAAAGAATGGTTGTCTTCCAATTTTGAAATGAATGACATGGGAGAAGTTGCTTATATATTAGGAGTTAAGATTGAAAGAGATCGATCAATGAAACTCTTTACTTTATCACAAGAGTCTTATATAATGAAGATTCTTGAACGTTTCAATATGCAGTATCGTAATCCTATTAATACCCCTATCATGCAAGGTGAAGGCCTAAGTACTAAGATATGTCATAAGACTCCAGAAGAAATTAAACTAATGGAAACTGTTCCTTACGCTAGTGCTGTTGGAAGTTTGATATGTACTCGACCCGACATATGTTATGCCGTGAGATTGGTGAGCCGATATTAAACAAATCCCGGTCAAGCATACTTGAAAGAAGTGAGGAGGATCCTAAGTTACTTGAAGACACCATGGACTATCAACTTTGTTACCAAGAAAGTGATTTACGCCTATTAGGCTATTCAAATGTTGATTGGGGTGAAAACCCAAATAAGCGTAAATCGACTTCTAGATATGCGTTCTTGCTCAGGAGGTGCGATTTCTTGGAATAGCAAGAAACAGACATACATGGTCTTATCTACGATGGAGGCAGAATTTATTGCATGCTCTACCGCATTGCAAGAAGCGGTATGGCTAAAACGTTTCTTGAAAAATTTAGCCACTATCACTAAGGTTCCAAGGCCGGTGATAGTTTATTGCGATAGTCAAGCAGCCATTGCCTATGTGAAGGATCTCAAGTATTATGGAAGGACGAAGCACATTGACATAAAGAAAAACTTTATAAGAGATATAATAGTGCAGAAAGAAATGATTCTACAATACATTTCAACCAATAGAATGGTTACTGATCCATTTACGAAAACTGTTCCTAAAGATATATTCTTGACCCACAGGATGTCACTAGGATTGCGTAAAATGTGATATGTGTTATTGTAGAGGATCATTAGCTTATGTATTTGTGGACATATGTATTGTACTGTCGGGCTGTCCATGTTGGTACGGTGCGCGGATTCTCTGGGTCATAAAAAAAAATAAGTATAAATATATTATGAGACTAGCACATACACACATATATTATTAAAAAGTATATCAGCAGGCAATGATTGACTCACTGACATGAGCAATCACCTCAAGTGCTATAGTTAGCATGTTGAAATGAGACATTATGTACAAATGAATGCTGAAGAGCAAGTTTGGTACATAAAATATGTCGCCTTGATTGGAGTTAAGATGAGGTCTGTGATTTGTTTATAATAAGACCGAACATGATAGTCCCACAATCATGTATGTCTGTAAAATGCCGGATGCGAGTACTTAATTGGGCGCTATAGAAAGCGAGTTGATATAGCACTCGAGCTAAACATAAGTACATGAGAGTCACATGACTATGTTTAGGCTAAGATCCGTATAGTGAATATATTTAATAAATGACATACGCTCTTATAGAAAGAGAAATCCACTATAGCATGTAATTCATACTACATGTGTATTGTACGATCGACAAGGGGAGGTGAGTAAAATTATCCCTATTTATTCAACGTGTGAGCCCTTGAGATAATATATAATTTACCTCATTTTATGTCATTTGTTACTTTTGACTATGTTCTCGAAGTGAAAGATGAATGTTACTACTTTAGCATGTTACCGGCAGTCATGAATAGATATGGACTTATGGGACGTGTATAGGAAAGCAATTGTTCTAAAATGGAGAGGGACATGAATGCAAATGAAGACTATTATTGTTTTATATCCATCACATGTATTTACTGATCGACCAATTATATCGCCTTATGTGATTGAGGATATAATTGTAAATACATGGTATTTTGAGAATAGTCAAGTATAGCCTTTAAGGGATAGGTATACTTGGACTGATGTAATAAAATATGTCTGGGGCACTATGAGACATCGATTGTTTATTTCTTTTCGGAGTTGTAGCCATTATGTCATCCCTAACAGGTGCATAATTTGAGCTCCCAAGTGCAGGTGTACTCATTAGTCGCACAGCTTACTTGCTAGTATGAATTATTTTGTAAAGTTAATAAATGTTGGATGCATTATATTCTTGATAGAGCGCTATCAAGCCTATCATGTCCGAGTGGGAGATGTTGTACTTAATCAGTATATCCATGATGGGGTGTGATGAGAACATACCGTTTTGTCTTGATAAGTTACGATGAAAATATACCTTTGAAAATGTGTGAAGGAGTCATATAAAAGACTCCTAAAGATAACTGTTAGCACGGTTGGCAGAACATACGCTAAGAAAGAAATAGTTTTTCCTTTCTCTCCCCTTTCCATTAAAAAGAAAAAGAAAGCGTTCCATTCTCCTTTACAATAACAAGTGGCATTTACTCTATGGAAATCGGATGTTTTCCTTGTGATTACATTCAAACCAACGTGAGGTAATATTGTTCGTGATTCATCCGCAATTCAACGATCGTTCCAGGGTAAATTATTGACTGCGCATCGGAATCAGGTAAGTCGTTTTCTGCCGACTTGAATTCCAACACCAAATGCAAGAATCCGAGGTGTGGAGTTTCCCTCGCTTGAGTGGCTTTCATCGACGTGACGGCTCCATCGTCGACAGATCGAGGATCCTCGGTCTTTGTTTTGGAGCAAGGTATGGTCTCATTTCTCTACGGCGAATTTGAATTCTCCTACCAGTTGAGTGTTGTTTGATGATCTAAATATGATTTTCGTTGTTCATGATAACTTGAAATGAATCCCTCATTTCAGATCAGCATGGAGGCATCCTGTACGAAAAATGGTCACAATCTGTTTGATAAAATACCTGAACCAGGCCTAGTAATGTTTTATTAAATGGCTAAATCGGAAACTATGTTGCATCAACTCAGATTGAAGTTGGCTTGGTTAGAATGCGTGATCATTTGTTGCTAGATCGGTGTCTCCACTCATGTCGTCAACATGAGAATTGAGTTTTCTAGATTCTTCATGTCCGTGGTTTGAGTTGAATTCTCGGTACAAATAGAGCGTTCGACATTGTTGCGTATTGGCTTCGATCTTTTTATTGCTTTTCATGTTTCCTTATTCCTGTTCCGATGTTCTGTATGTGTATACGCCGGTGGTGTCCAGTGGTGGCCACTGGTGACGTTATTCTGGTGATTAATGGTGGTGGCCTGGCGATAAGAGATAGTAAAGAGCAAGCGTCGAGTATGCGTCGGTTACCTGCTGAGATACGTACATTTTTATTGGTGTGTTTTGGAGTGTTGAGTGTCGGTTGAAGATTTGTGTGGTACTGGCAATGGTGGTGTCTTCGGGAAGAAGACCCGTACTGGATGAAGAAGGGCTTCGGGAGGAAGACGACGTGGAGAAGGAAAAAAAGTAATGAAAAAAATAATTATAAAATAATAAAATAATAAAATCAATAAAAAGAGCAGAAAATTGTGTTTTAATCCGACGCAGGTCGAGTTCGGGTAGACGGATTGGGTCAGCGGGTGGAACCGGGTTTCTTTGACCCTGAATTCCCTCTTCTGTATATAATAATAAATAATAATAATAAATCATTTAAAAAGATAAAAAAAGAAAAATGTATGAAAAATTTAAAAATCATAAAAATAATCCAGAAAATTCCGAAATAAATAAAACATTTTCATTCATAAAAAATATGAAATCATAAAAATCATAAAAACATTAAAAATCATTAAAAAATCATTAAAATCATTAAAAAGTTAGAAAAGTCGTAAAAAGTCATAAAAAATACAAAGAATTTAGACAGACAATGAAAAAAAAATTAAATGAAAAAATCCCGAAAATTCATAAAAAAAAAAAATATAATAAAATAATAAAAAATTTAGGAAAACTTTGCAAAATCAGAAAAGTTCAGAAAAATTGGAATCCCCTAAAAATTTCAATAGTTCTTCGAATAGTTTTTTTTTTCCTCTTAAAGACTAAAAATCCTTAAAAGATAAAAAAATCCGAAATCGAGCAAGCCTCTAAGACTTTACAATAGGGACTTTTGGATTGCCATTTTCTTTTAGAGACAAAATTAGGGTGCTTGTTTGTTTACTTCATGTACACTTGATTGTGCATTTCAATAACTTGAGTGTTATTTTTTTTAGAATAGTTAGGGTGAAATCTAAAAATCTTGAATAGGTTACTATGGCATTAGTTAGCATGTAATCGCGTGATCTCTAGTTGCATATGAAATAAGATATTTTCCCCGTATCTCATTAGGTTTTTAGTTGACCTAAATAGACTAATGACGACTCCTTACATAGAAATTTCTCTAGAATTAATTGAATATGGATCGAATATCCAAACATCGCGCAAGGCATAGATTTGGGAGGACCCAAATCAACTGAAGGCCATTAGTCTGTATTTGACAATATCCCTAAACCTCATTTCCTTCCCTATCGAGGGTAGGTTGCGACACATAGTATAACCACCACTCATTGGGGTTGCCTTTTACTACGATGATGACGACCTCCGTAGTGAGGTTCGCCTAAACATGACAATTAGTAGTGTAGGGTGGTCGCCTCATTCGAAATGGTCGTAGGGCCACCACCACAATATGGAATGGGTTTGTCTTGTGATTGGCGGCAACATGTGGCGGTCGCCATCGCCACGGGGCAAACACTGTTAGTCGGTAGCCCAAAGCAAGTTGACAATGACGGTGGTCCATAGTGGCTAGATTTGGCCAACCACAAGATCGAGAAAGGAAAATTCTTAGGCGACCACTAGTTGCCTGAGGGTTGCAAACATTGCGTGGTAGCACTTAAGGTCAATGGCCATTAAGAGTGCGCATGATAACCATTTTATTTTTGATCAAATCGATTTTTTGTTCTTGTTTTTGGAAATAAGTTTGGAACAAAAATTCATTTGGTAATATAATTTCATTTTTCTATTTCTAGAACAAATTTTTAGGTCATAAATAGATTTGAAGCAGAAATGAGAAGTAAAAATTTTCTACTTTTCTATTTGTGGAATAGAAATGAAAAATAAAAACCCTTTTCATTGCTTGCCCTTGCCGCTAGTCGGCTGCCCACTTGCCGTCGCCTTCTGTCCATCGCTCATCAGTTTTCGTTCGTTGCTCGCCCCCCGTTGGCCGCGTCCTGCTACTGCCTGTTGGCCACCAAGGAAGGAGAAATTTTGTATCGCTCTCAAATGAATTTTTGTCTCGACAACAAAAATTTTGTAATAGAAATTTTGTGCTGTTATTAAATGCGTATTTTTACTCAAGAACTCATTTAGGAAATAAAAACAGAAAAATCTATTTTTGGCTAGAAATAGGATCTTAAAATAGAATCATTATTGTTTGCGCCTCAAGTGTCGATAGCTATGCATAGCAGCGCCGTGGTGGCATTGCTAAGTGGAGAGCAGAAACCATAGTTTCTACTTTCCTTCCATTTTTTGGCTCTTTTATCCTTTTTAACTTTTTGATATTTAATATGGGACGACTTTATCCCACCCTCAAGTCAGAACAACTATCCAATTTTTCATTGGGATATATCCGGATTTTTAGAAATAGTTTAATACTATAGTCTAGATTTGATAGCTAATTACAAAATCGTAATTCAAGGAAATAAATTGTTCAGCAACTTTTCTTGCTATACAAGAGAAATGGAAATAAAAAGGTCCCCAAATAAATATGAACTATATTATCTCTGAAACTATTATTTTAAGTTATTATGGAAAATTAGATTTACTTAAAATGTTTGTTTTTTGTTCGAAACTTAAAAAGTTGAAATATCATGTCTTAGACCCAAAAAAGCAACCAAGAAAGAAACAAATTGATTCTCTTGAAAGCAAACTGATTTTGCAAAGCCAACTCTGAGCAATAATGAAAGAGTTAAGGGGAAAGACAAATGACATCCTAGCTTGATGTATCGACCACTCTTCCAATTCTAACGACACATTTAGGCTAAACTCCACTAGTTTAGCTTAAGAGTTTAGCTAAAGTTTAGCTAAGTGCGCAAACAATGCGATGTTGCACATGTAAAATATGCTGCCATGCAGAACCAAAACTCCATCCACAGCTACGCCACCATGAAAGATTCATGTAAGTTTTTACAAAGGTCTCTCCACACCTCGTCTTCACTCTAAGTACAATCACTTCTCTCTTGGATTTACAAATGGGTTCCCTGTTACTACCACTTAGAATCAGCAGTCAAAAGCTATCATAGATGTGCTCATTTGGCAATAGCTTTTTGCAGGAATATTCTTGAAATGTCATACTTGATCGCTGTGAACTTTATCTTCAATTTCGGATCTCCAGCGATCGTAAAGTATATACCAGGAAAGTCCAAGTTTGCACTGCCTGGTCAAATACAGAGCCCACGGTTGTTTATATGACCTTTGATTTGCAAATTTCCGCACTTAGCAGATCTACCTCGTATGATTGTGGAACCTATGTGATTTACTTATAAGTTTCTGCAACACATAAGTAAGCTTATCAAATGCTTTGGATTCAGTTATCAATGAACAATGTTTTTCAACATTATGAACGTGGTCTAAGTAGTACCGACGGAAGAAACTCTGCACTCCAAAATCACCTGCCAGTGACTAGTATGTCGGACTGTAGACAAGTTAACAGTCAAACCACAATCCTGGTTAATACTGATTTCAAAAAATCAAACTACTTCCGAAGCAATGAGGGAGCAAGGGAGTGTATAAAAAACAAGCCTTTTGAATATATAGGATCTACATTTAATATATTTATGTCACTATGCTTCATTGACAAGTCTCTTAGCTGAATGCGATTACAGTCGTTTTACTGAGAAAGCACCTCATTACCTAGAAGGAAAAAGAGAGAAAAAACACACGCTCTTATACTACACTCAGGTGCGGAGCATGACCGATCCTAGGATCATAACTCACTTTGCAACTTCCCTTTGGTTTCTCTGGTGGGCTTGGTCTTGGGAGGATGGGTGTGCTTATCTGTATGGTGCATCAAGAGTAGCCATACATGAGTTATAAGCTCTCCACCTCGCCGCAACATTTTCGCGTGATACTGACCTTCACAATTATACGCAGCATAGCACAACATCTCCACCCAAATGCTGCTTATGATCTGCCACTTGTTGTTCTTGCACTTTAGTTTCGCAACCAATTCCTGCACATCCGACAGCACGTGCCACTTCCTGGTGATTATGGTTCCCGTCTGATCCGGGGAGGGTTCAAGCATCTTCTCTTCTGACAACAATGTCCCCAAGGCGTCATTTAGGTCTCTGTACCTGATAAACGGCTTCAATGTGGCGCAAGCATGCTCTAATGTGATGTCAGTAGTCGTTAGGGACAACATGTAGGGTCGCAATGCTAAAAGGTATATCATGTAATTGGATAGCAGTTGGCTCTCTTTACGATTTGGAGAATCATCGGGCTCTGAAAGAAGGCAGATTTTCGTTGCTATGTGCCAAATGATGATGCTTTTGTCAAATTCTGTCGAAATGTTTTTATCCAACACTTCAAGCTCTTCCTGCGTCCATTCCACATCGCCAGTGAGTTTGTGAGTGTCAAGCGTCCAGTTGCCGTGTTCCGTGAAGGGCTTTTGGTGTCTGATTGCGTTGAAGTTTACAATATTTTCCACCAGCAATTTCTTGAGCGAAACGGGAATTTTCAGGTGAGAGTGAATCCAATGCCTTCTCAAGGTCACCTCTTTTTTGAGCAAGCATTTGTGGATTCTTCCAATGGACCATGGCCACTCGTCGTACAGGCGATGATCCAACAAGTCGAGTTGCCCGACTGAGTTTGACCACCTTTTCCGCTTCATATACCTTTCAGCTAAGAAGTTCAACAGCCTTGTCAACATGGGGCAGTTTCTTTGGTGATGATGCATTGCCACAATGGCCCATGCCGAAAAAGGTTGCAGAACAATTTGGTGACCTTCCAGGGCAGTGACTCCTATCAACAAGGCGTAAGTGTAGGTGATGTACTTGTCTATCAAGAAGGCACTCCTGAAAAGAATGGCGAATCCACACAAGGCTGAAACTAGACAGGTAAAGCTAAAGAAGCGGCAGAAAAGACCGAGCCGTTTATAGAGAATCGGGTGCTTGGTGTAAAGTATGTCATACATGAATCCAAGCTCGACCTCAGTTGTGATGAAGGCTAAATCACGCTCTACAGTTAACTGAGATTCCTCTAGTGATTCCGGGTGGTAGAGCCAGTTTCCAATGTGGGGCTTCAAGCAATTGAACCGATAGTACGCCTTCAAGATGATCTTTTGCTCCATCGACTGTGTGGGGACAGTTTCCTTGAAGATATCGTAGGCTGATATGCTCGATCTCTTCCAGTACGCGTACTTGAGGGCCCAAACCGTCACGGCTGATCGAATGATCCCAGCAACAGACAAGGGGAAGTACAAAAATGGGACGGGGATGAGCTGTCCCAGCAGCGAATCAGGATCCAGACAACGAAAATGACCCTGATGAATAGATTCAGCACCTGTCGGACGCTGAGCCGGTTGTCCTCGACCGAATATGCGATTATGGAGTCAGGATTCCCAAGCAGCATCAAGAGCAACGGTGCCAGCAGCCCCTTGAGCTCGGTAATGTAATCAGGTTGATCAGGATTGTTGATCTGGACAACAGTGAGCTTGCCAAGGGCGATGGTCGCAAAGTAAGAGGAGAGCAGGTAGGCGTTGAGGATGACATATCTGATGACGATCGAGGTCTTGTACCTCCGGCGGCTGCCGAGGATGGCGAGGGTGATCTGGCAAAGGAGGCTCATGGTGGCCAGCCATTGGATGCTCCATGCTTCCCATAAATCTTCCAATGAAGGCGATCGTGCAGTGACTATGGATGGTATCAGATGGAACGACTTCATGGGGACGTGATGTCTTCTGCTGTTCTCTCTGAGAAACAACAATGCAAGCAGAATTAATAACGATGAGAATGGATAAACCGCCTTGGACTCATTCTGAAGAATTAAACACAAATCTCTAAACTTCTTGTTGCGTTCATTCAATATGATCAGTAAAATTTTGGGATCCTAACACTGCTCTAATTCTTCCATTTCATTGAATGAGATTAATTACACCTTGCTGTCCTGCATAAGCGAAGCCCACTTAAAAAGGAGAAAGAGAAATTTCAGAAGTTTACAAGAAATACTAGGTGCTAGTTTTGCTAAAACAGATCTACGAAATTGATATATATTCAATGAAATGGCTGATTGCAGAAGGACATCTAAAGAAGCTGATTCATATTCAAACAGCCAACTACTGATTACCGCATTACTTAACCGACCAATTATATAAACCAGTTCAGTTCACCAAGCATTTCCGAAACATCAAATATGAGATCATCGACACATTGCTAAAACAGAATAGTCCACAGAGACAAATGAAACTAATGACAAGATCATAATTTCTCTGGAAAAATTAAAGGGAGTACAAAGTATTCTGGCAAGAAACCGAAACCTTACTATGCCGTGGGGCTCCCAAGAAGCTGACGAATTAGATTTTTGCTAATAATAGAAATGGCACTTAGTGTGTCTGTGTTCCTAACACTTGTGGGAAGCTTAGTTAAATTCAGTTCCGAAGAGACAATACAAGGGATCATAGAAAGACAGAAAGCAGAGAATTGATTACTTACTTGTAACTTTAATCTGTGCTTCCTTTTCTACTTGTTCGGCTTTCGCCAGCGCCAAAGTAGGTGTAAGATTTTTAACTTTACTTTATTCGTTGGATCAATTCTCGAGGGGTGAAGCAGCGTGCTTCTTGCACTCCATTGTATGCTCTGCCGAGAGGATGCCAAGAATTAAATCTTAAACTTTTTGAGATAAATGACACCGCTAGGGCTTAAACTATTACAATTTATGCAATCTAATCCCTAAACTTATAATTTGTTAATTAAGTCTCTCAACTTCCCATAACAGGATCAATTAATTATTCAGTATTATTTACAAGTCTTCGTAGTCACACTATTGTTTGGATTTTAAAATATCTTTTCATTTTAATTCATTTATTAAACCAAACCATAATAAGGTAACATTTCTTTTCACTTTTTATCTTTGGTAGTTTTTAAGTATTACAACAGCGACATTTAAGTATATTTTAGCTTATGATCTCCAAAATAGATTAAGTAGAGCCTCGTTTACGTCAATCCCTCTCTCCAGCTGCCATTTCCTGTAATTATCATTTTCTTTTTTAGTTTTTTTGACATTAATCTTCATACTTCCACCTCACAGAACTTCCGACGGTCCTTCTGTGCTCCCAATGGTACTTCCTATATCTTGCATACACCCATACTCCAAACGATATCCGCATCAAAAGTTAACATTTTACAACAATGCACAGACATAAATTTAAAATGACCTTACGTCACTTTATTTCTTGAATTTGTATTCTACAAAGCATGTAGAGTTGTCACTGCACTCTGCTTGCTTAGGCGCTTAGCCGATTACGGCAACAAACCTCAACTCTACTGATTCGCAGTGACAAAATGCTCGGGAAACACATCTCGACGTATAACAATTATAGGCTACTCTAACATCACAAACCTTGGGTCTTGATCAAATTGCAGGGAGACTTCAAGTCCGCTCTTGGAAACATTGACCTGACTGGTCAATAATATAACGTAAGGAAATTATTTTCAAGAAAAATATTTCAATTTTCTTGTGTTCAATCATTACCGGAAGTTTGGTGTCGACAACCTTTAGAACGTGATTTGGACAAATAAACGTAGGTCCAGAGCGTGATATTGGGACCTTGGCAGCAAGACTAGGGATCTCAAACCTTATACCTAGTATCCAGGTGCCCAGACCCAGACCCCGTGTGACATCCAGATTTTCGGGTCCTGATTTCGATTGGTTAAATTGGGCATTTCATCGAGGCGACTACAGTGTTTTTCTCTGAGTTGGCCACTCACGAGATAACTAGACTAGTTGGGTAGGCTATTAGGGATTTTAAGGCAGATAGACTGAGAATTCGACCATGAATCGATTTCTCGACCGTGCTCATCTTTAGAGATCATTACGACATAGTTAAAAATCAAATTAAGATCAAAGATAGGTCGGTTCGACTGAGATAAATGACCGATTGTGGGTGACTCCATTAAATTGGAAAATTCTCATCGACCAACACTAATTTGATTTTACTATCGTTTTGGTACCCTGTGTCTGTATTTGAATCATCGAGATTTTCACGGCAATCGAGAATCGCCATTGTGTCAGTGGTTGCATTGTGGCTTGAAGAAAATCGACAACGGGTCATTTGTCTTAAAAAATTCTGAAAACTACTCGATAGTCTAAGTCACACTAAAAGCGCATCCGAGTGAAATTAACCTCCAGTCTAAGTCCGATTTCAGAAATTGGAAGTTCTGTCATGTCACGGGTCATTTAAGGAATGTCGAATCGATCTCGAAAATTTTTCGATAATCGAGACTCTTTGGGAAAAAGTCGGTTTGGGGCCATTTTCGTTCAATCAAGCGGGGATTGTGAAATTGAGAAGCATGAGGATTCTTCTTGACGAGGAAAATAATCAATTTGATAAGTAAGACATCAATTGATTTTTTGAGAGTCATTTGAGAGAAATTCAAGAGGGAAATTGGATGCAATTGCAAGTGGGGATCAAGAACTCTAAGTTGGAAAATCCTTTTAAGAATCTATGAACTTATTTAAAAAAAATTGGGATTAGAATTTTCTATTTGAGGAAATCCTTTTATTTTTGTGATCTTCTCATTTCTTTTCCATTTTTAGCCGAACACTCTCTTTTTCCTTTTTTTCTCTCTCTCTTTCTTTCTTCTTTTTCTCTTTCTCTCCTTCTCTTTTTCTTTTCCCTTGTGCGCAGCCCCCCTCCACCGAAATGTATGCTGGCTCCCACTTTGCTTTTCCTTTCTTCACTTTGACTTTTCAAAGTTTTTCACTCTTATCTCTTCTTCTCTCTCTTCTCTCTCCTTCTCTCTCCCTCGACACTCTCTCTTTCCCCTCACCGTTCGAACGAAGACAGAAGCGGAAGCAGGACAACAGCTCGCCTGAAGACTGAAGCTGCCGTCGCCGTCGTGCCGGAGTACCGCCGCCGTCCGTCTCCCTCTCGCCCGCTCGAACGCCCTCCACCCTTCTCTCTCCTCCTCTCCCTCTCGGCCGTTCGAACCAGCAAGGGCAGAAACAGAGAGAGAGCAGCTTGTTGTCACAACCATCAGCCGAAATCTGAGCCAAGGCCGTCGTCGCCGCCTCACGCCGTGCGCCGTCGCAGCTCCACGGCCGCCCAGCCGCGCCGTCTGCCCTCGTCCAGTTGAGCTGCCGTCCACGACCCCGTCTGGCCAGCTGCTGTTCGGTGTTCGTGAGGGACGGTAGAGGCCCGCTGGAGCTCCCTCCGACCGCCGTGCGCCGCCACCTCGAACCGCCGGAGCTCCGCCCGGCCCTAGCTGCCCTTGCTCGCCTCAACCCGAGCCTTCCCCTCACCTTTCTCAGCCTCAACCGCAGTGGACAGAGGGCTGGAAAAATGGGTATGGCAGCACCTATTTGGCCCATTTTGGCCGCATTCCCGAGCCCGGATGCTTGGTCCGCTCTGAGGAAAGTCAATCCTCGCGTCCATGCCATCGTTTTGAGTGAGTTTTACTCACTAATGCCTTCTTAGTTTGCTAATTATACTTAAAATTGATTAGTGTTAGTTAAGCGTAATTAGGTGATTAGATTAGAATTGATTAGCAATTATTAGTTAATTGCATTGCATATTAGTTGTTTGATTAGTGTACTTAGATAGAGAATTGCCTATAGTATTTATTGGATGCATCGTGGATTTTTCCCGACCCTTATCGGGTGTTAATTAGGCAATTTGGGCCTAAATGGAATTTTTAGGAATTAAATATTAATTTTCGAAATTAATTAATTTAATTATTTATTTTCTGGAAATTCAACTAGAATGGCCAATGACCGGGATTTTATGCTGATGATCGTGGCGTAGTCCGTTTATTTAATTGAGCTTTATATTGTGCTAAATTGAATTTATTTATTTAATTTTCGAAATTAATTATTTAATTATTTATTTTTCAGAAATTCAACCGGGATGGCTGATGACCGGAATTTCGTGCTGATTGTCGTGGTGCAGTTTTTTTTTTTTTAATTGAGCTTCAATTTGTATGGAATTGATTTAAATTGTGAATTTTAGGATATATTCCTATTGAGTTGTTTTGATTATTTGATTGAGAAATAATTGGGTATCGATAGAAATTGGCGAACTATAGAGAAAGGCACTATTTCATAGCAGAATCACGGTAGAAAGTAAATCACCTGGAGAAGGGTACGTTGGCTCAGTGATTAAGTATTGGCATCTAAAAAGACACGTGGGCTCGGTAATTTGATGCATTACTTCGGAGAATGCACGTGGTCTCAATAAGTACATTTGGCATCTAAAAAGACACGTGGGCTCGGTAATTTGATGCATTACTTCGGAGAATGCACATGATCCCAATGAGTACATTTGGCATCTAAAAAGACACGTGGGCTCGGTAATTTGATGCATTACTTCGGAGAATGTATGTGGTCCCAATGAGTACATTTATCATCTTGAAGAGACACGTGGGCTCGGTGACTTGATGCATCGCCTTGCAGAATGCACGTGGGCTCGCTAATTCAGAATGGCATTTTAAAGGGCAAGTGGCTCGATGACTTGATGCATCGCCTTGGAGAATGCACGTGACCCAGTGAGTTAAGCATGGCATCTTGGAAGAGACACGTGGCTCGGTGATCGGTTCCATCACCTCGGATAATGCACGTGGCTCGGTAATAAGGAATATCGCCTCGGAGAATGCACGTGGCTCGGTGATTGGTTTTATCAGTTGAGACTGTAGAGCAATGACTAGAATGACCCGGGAAATGGTTAGAGTGTTATGTAATTGACTAAGTCGATTAGTCTTTGCTTTGATTTGATATGTGAAATGATTGATTGAATGGAAATGACCGTGAGTGGTCTTGTTGGCGTGAAATCGACTAGGTCGATTTGATCGATGCTTCGATCAGTGATGTGATTGTTAGTATGCCTATTTGATCTGTGCTAATATGTAAGTGGAATCTGAGGCCAAGGTAAGTCATCTGACTCATGTTGTGCATAGGCAGCCCTAAGGTGTATTAGTTTACTAATCGGGTCTTAGGGAGTAGAACTTGCTGAGACGTTGTCTCAGTGGTTATTGAATAATCATTTCAAGACTCGGATGAGGAGCCTAAGGAGGAGGAATCTGACGAGGAGATCCCTGATGAGGAACCCGAAGAGGAGTACGTGGAGGAAGACCCCGAGGATGACCCCGAGTACGATCTGGATGAGGACTGAGATCCCATCATGTCTTGTCAAACCTTGTCTGCATGTAAATAGATGTTAGATCAGACTTACGTATATATAATATTGTA
Organism: Eucalyptus microcorys; assembly: GCA_014182515.1. Taxonomy (NCBI): domain Eukaryota; kingdom Viridiplantae; phylum Streptophyta; class Magnoliopsida; order Myrtales; family Myrtaceae; genus Eucalyptus; species Eucalyptus microcorys. The sequence continues at coordinate 28,340,131 of CM024564.1, forward strand.
GAATACTATGAGATGCGTGTATGAAAGTATGGTTGTGAATTTCAATATGAAAAATATGGCCTACTTTTCTATCCCATTGTTTTATTGTCTGGGGATTTATAATTGCTTCCACATGTGCATATAAAAAATGAAAGGGTCGGCGATACATAGTCCTGGGATATCGTATTTTAAAATCGACCAAAGGTAAGGGATGTGCGCGTGCCTGAGGATCAGGTCGTGACACCCCGAGGCCCCAACTCAAGATTTTAGGGGTCAGCCACTGGAGGCCGATCCAAGAACCCGTGGCTTTGGATGCCCTGGCTGCTTGAATCTTGCCCCTGGTGTCCAAAATCTACGTACTTGGGTCCAGAGAGCGAGTGTCTGGGGTGTTGGTTAGTGCACACCCCCTCGTGTCCTTGGTGCAAGAGATGGGGTGTCCACTTTCCTGAAGGTCTTGATTTTTTTACGAAATTCCAATTTTACAAATTTAGTGGCTTTTACTCGAAATTTCAAAGTAGTTATTCTGATTAATTTTCACTAAAAATTACAAATGTGATAGTATGCCACATAGAATGACCGGCAATAATTAGATACGTCAACAATTTTCGACGAATTGAATGGAAATACTACATTAGAATTTCGAATAAAGGTTTAGAGCTATATAGGCAAAATTGAAAAGCTATGACTAAATAAGCATCTATATAATACATTTGGGGATGACTGAATAATTTTTCCTAGAAAACTTAAATTCCATTTAAGATAAATAAACCTACGAGACACAATCTCGTGAACTTGGTAGTTGGACTTAGGACCTCAAGCCTTGGACTCAAGATTAGACCCAGACTGTGAGCCCCAAATTCAAAATCCCAAGTTTTGGACGCTGGAGGCCAATCCAAGGACTCGTGGCCCTAGATGCTCAAGTCTAGCCCTGGTGTCCTCTAGGGCACTGGTTAGGGTTTGGCAATGTTCTTTTTTTGTGTTCATGAACACAATTGTTGTTTTTTTTGTTCTAGGGAACAAAAAAAGAACAAAAACACATTTGTTTGTGTTTTTGTTCCAAATCTAATTTTTTTGTTCTCAGGAACAAATTTGGAACAGAAACAAGAAACAAAAAAAACTTGTTTCTTATTTCTGGAACACTTCCGAGAAACAATTTTTCTCTCTCCTATTTGTTGTGACCCTCCCGAGGTGAGATCCTTGAGGTGGTTAACAAATTGCCAAGCGAGCGTGGACGGTCCCTCTTGCAAGGTAGCACAGGTTCTCCCAAACCCTATCGGTCATGACTTGATATGACTTAGTTAATTATAATATTTTATTTTATTTTATTTTTGGAGCTATTTTTAACCTATTGAAGTAGTGGTCAAGTAAAACGCAATATGGGAGCCTACATTAGCGATCACCGGTGATTGAGCAGGGATCGGCAACAATGGTGACATTACTCTGAAAGCACAGGTTGGCATGCGTGCGCCCATGGCAGTTATCTCTGCCTACTGAGTCCTAAACCGTGGCCCAGGAGCTTCTTCCCTCTGTTTTTCTTTGTCAACTCTCATTCTCTCGCCGTGCTCTCAAAAAATTCCCCCAAATTCTAACGCTTTCCCTTTTTTTAACCTTACTCTTGGCCAAATGCCCAACCGGATCCCTAAAAAATAAAAAAAGTACACTTTCTTCCCTCCTCTTTGAGTGGTCTCTAGCGCACGCCTTCACTGCCTCTGTTTTTTCGTGTGTTCAGAGAGTTTGCCTGTTGCCGCTCGTTTCATTACTTCAAGTCTCTACTCACACTCCATTATTCCTTAAATTCTGCTCCATCATCTCTCTCTCTCTCTCTCTCTCTCTCTCTCTCTCTCTCTCTCCGTTTCTGTCCTTCCTTCACGTCTTGTGCCATGCCCCTCTATCTCTGCCCTTTCTTTTCAAATTTGCCCATTTCTCTTCTTTGATTTTCTTTTAATAAGTGCAATAGAAATCTTGAAATTTGTTAATAAAGTGTAATTAAGTCCTAAAACTTATAAAAATTGCAATCAAGACTTAAAACTATGTAAAGTTTGTGCAATCGACTCCCTCCGTTAATTCTGTCCAGTTTAGCTAATGGAAAATACTGACGTGGCTTTTTCTATTCATTTCTCTCTCCTACGTGGTAAAGAGTTTATATGAAGAAATCTACATGTGCAAAAACGACGTCGTTTAATGCTTGCCCCAAATTTGCACGTTTTAATTGAAGTCAACATAATTTTGTTTTAAGTTCTCTTCACATCTTCGTCCGAGTGTCCTTTTAGTTCGTGGAGTCTGCTTTTTCTTCATCGAGTCCTCTTGTTCTTCATCCAAGTGTCCTTCTTCTTCTTCGTCAAGCCTCATTGGGCAGTTCGTTTCGTGATTCTTGGCATGATTGGCGAGGCAAAAGCACTTTCGACAAGTGCTATGAGACGGAGTTCCAGGAAGCGACGACTTAAGGAAGGAGGAGAGCTTCTTGTTGTTAGTGAGTTGGGTGGCCAGTATGAAGATATTTTTGAGGATGTTAAAGCCGTAAGCAATTGAGAAATCTCGTCGTTTCCATTTTCGGGATACTGGTATGCTGCATGCTTTGTAAGAGCTTGAGAAGATGCTGCCACTTTATTGTTCTGTCGTGATCAGCGACTTGTGTACAGAATTCATGCATCGTTTTTTAGCTTGTCAGTGCCCGTCATCCAGCTTCTTCTTTTTCATTCTTATTAATGATCTCAGAGTTGAGTATTGATTTTTGTTAATTTAGAATTGATTTGTGTTAATTCAATCTCTTTGAAAATGAATATTAGAAGTGGAAATAGAGGTTATCGAGCAGAGCTAGCCGTTCTTACCTATTGCCACAATATTAGAGAAGCAAGTCGAAGTTTTGGATTTTTCTTGTAAATTTCCAGAGTTTCTACATTCCTTAAATACTGTTTAGCGATATTTATTTCGAACTCAATTGCAATTCTTCTAGCGGACATACAGAAGAAACAAGTCATTCTGAATGAGAAATGCTAAACGTGTACCCAAAACACTATGGTGTGGAGTTTTGCTTTTCAACTGATTTGATAAGATCATTTCGAGTGCATGAATTGTAAAATTATTTGGCATTAATACCAACTATTCCAAAAGTTTAAGTTATAAAATTCAAAGTGTTTAATGATTATATATTCTAATATTCTACCTCAAACGTAGGCTAAACTTTTGCTAAATACTAAAGTGTGGGTGGAAAATATAAAATTACTGATACAAATAAAAAGCTTAAGATCTTTTATTTTGATATCATATGTCAAGGCCAGCTACGGTTTAATATTTATATATTATAATATACATAAAAAATCCAACCGCGCGTGACAAGACGAAGTCATTTATGGATTGTCAAATATATTAGTATCTCTCTTCCCCATAAAAACCCTTTGGATGCAACTAGAAAGACCTTTTCTCGCTGGGGGAGGTGTGGCCGAGGCGGTGGTGTTGGCGGTATCTTCAGAAGGCTCGTCATCGCTCGAACGGTGCTTGTCGGTCTTGTGAGCCAAGAGGAGCCACACATGAGTGATGAGCTCGCCTCCTCTTCTCAATAACTTGCCATGGTGATACACATGACACTTGGATGCTCCATGACACAGCATCTCCACCCAGATGCTGCTAATGAGCTCCCACTTGTTGTCCATCGTCCTTAGGTCGACCACAAGCTTTTGCACCTCCAACAACACGTGCCAGTTGCGAGTGATCCTCGTCTCCTCACTTGGTTTGACGGGGGGTGGCACCTCTCCATCCTGTGACGACAGTGTGCTAATTGCGTCTTTATAGTCTTGGTACCTTAAGAAAGGCCTCAGGGTGCAACAAGCGTACTCCAACGTAATGTCGGCAGTGTTGAGGGACAACATGTAAGGATGCCGAGCCAGGAGGTACATCATGTAGTCCGATAAGAGTTTGCTTCCTCTGCAAGCGGCGGAGTTCTCGCTCTCCAATGAGTGCAGGATTTGCGTTGCGATGTGCCAGATAATGATGCTCTGATCGAATGTCATCTCGAAGCTACCGCTTAGTCCTTGTTTCTCTTGGACGTCTTGAATCTCGAGCGTCCACTTGCCTCTTTCTTTGAAGGGCAGGTGGTGTCTTTTCTTCTCTAGCTCCGCCATCGTTTGAACCACCAGCACCTTGAGCCACGAGGGGATGACCTGGCGGGAGCAAAACGGATACCACCTGATAGTCTTCATTTCGTCAAACCAATCAAGTACCGTGGCAATGGGCTTCGGATATTCTTTGTTTGAGAGGTTGTGGTCTAACAAATTGAGCTGCCCTATTGACCTCGACCATCTTTTCTTCCTCATGCACCGATCGGCTAGATATGGAAGGAGCCTTTGGACAAGCGGCACCTTAAGGTGCATACTCATCTTCACCACTGCCCAATCCGAAAAAGGCAGCGCCATGATTTGATAAAGCTCGAGAGATGTGACTGCCATCAGTAATGCGTAGGTATAGGTGACATACATATCGATCAAGAAGGCATTCTTGAAGATGATGGCGAATCCACACAAGGCAGACACCAAGCAGAAGAAGCCGAGGAAGTGGCATATGAGGCCGATTTTGGTGTACAAAACGGGCGCTTTAGTGTAGAGCACATCGAACATGAAGTTCAGTTCGATCTCGGTCATGGTGAAAGCACGGTTGGCAGGGTAAACATCGATGGACATCCAATCCCGCGATATGAACAGAGGGTGGTACAGCCAGTTCACAAGGTGGGGCTTCAGACATTCAAACCGAAAGTAGGCCTTCAAGATGTCCTTTGCAGAGGCGAACTTGTCCTCCTCGGGGAACTCATCGAACTTTGTCCGAATCTCGGTTACTTCACGGATGTCCTCAGCGGTCACGCTCGAGTTTTCATCGTACACGGAGTGGAGAACCCAGGCCCACCCCACCGACTTCCCAAATCCAACCACGAACAAGAAGAAGTACAGCCATGAGACGGGGGACGAGCGGTCCCCACATCGAACGAGAATGCAAACCACTACGACAGCCGTAACCCCGATGTTGAGCATCTGTCTCAATCCCAGCCGGTTATCTTCCCCCGCATAGGCTGTCATGCCGTCTACGTACCCGAGCTGCATCAGAAGCAACGGGGCCAACAGCCCTTCCAACACCACATCATAACCCGGATTCTCAGGATCATCGATGCGGACCACAGTAAGCTTGCCCAGCGCCATTGTTGCAAAGTAAGAAAGGAGTAAGTATGCGGCCCATATGATGAATGTAGCTAAATTCGACGTCATATATTTCCGAGGGCTGCCTAATATTGCGAGAACAATCTCGCAGGCAAAACTTAAGGTGAACAATAACTGAATCCCACACACCTCCCACAGGCCTTTTAACAGTTGCAACACGGGGTTCAAACTCATGGCAGCTTCGTTCAGGTGTGCTCACTAGACATCAATGCAAATGCAGAGTGAGGTTCACATTGCTTAGGAAGAACAATTACAAAAAGCTTTCACAAGACTGCACAAATTCATACAATATTGCATCCGTTAATTCTCTCAATCTATAAGAATCTCGCACCATTGAATTCAATAGTGTGCACATTGCTTATCCTACAAGTTATGCATAAGTAGGACTCTAGATTTTCATTCTGTATTGGATGCAGCATATGTGTGAAGTGACCCACCGGTCAAACACAACGTGCGTAATTTTCTTTTTCTTTTTTTTTTAAAATACTTTATTAAGTTCTTTGTGTTTCACTTGTTGATGATGATTGTCAGGCGTTACAAATAGAAAGGAAGATTCACAATGCAAATAAAATTCCTTTTGATAATTGTAAGTTTATTTAGTTCATTGGAAGTCCAAGCAACGAGAGTACGTAGGTAGATATTTTTGTTCACTTAAGCAAAGATAAAAATTATCTTTTTGCCTGTCAAAATTAAAAGAATAAAAAATTATGAATAAACTACATATTAATAATTGAATATTGTGGAATTGTCAGGAGTTTTGAATTTTAAAAGAATAATATTATCCGTGATCAGCAAAATTAAGAATTAAATAAAAAGTAAAAAGTAAAATAAATACAAACGATTATAACTATTCAAAATAGATTGATAGAAGGAAAAAGTCCCATCATAGTTCCACTTTCCCAGCTCTTTCCATGTTCATCTCTCTTTCCTTTCCTAGAGTTGGTGATTGTATTTTCTTTTGCGACTCCACCTTCTATTTTCTTTCTTTTTCATTTATGATGTGATCATCTAGACCTTCACTATCTATGAAGAAGCTTCGGTACAACTTTGCGCCGTTAGCCGTCCACCTTCTTATGAGTCTTCCTTGATTTTTCAAAATAATGAACTGGCTATACTCACTACAATTTGGTGTATATGGAAAAATGTTGCGCTAAAGCATTTTCTCAAAATCAGATAAAAAATTTTAGGAGAGTAACAACTTAAGGAAAATTCCCAAAGGAAAGAATGATCTATTCCAAGTAAATTTCCAATTACAAATGCAAAATAATGACACTTCTAAGCTTTGCTTTGTTGAAGCCGCTTTTGATCATTCTTAAAACCATCGACTATCTACGTGGGCTTGGGAATGCGAATTATTGGTGTTCCAATTGGTTTTGTCATCGTAGATTCTTGGTTTACTAATGGTAATTACAAAAGGAAAAAATTGGAAATAAGGATTTAATTGTAATTTCTTGCATATTCTGAAGATTTTACATTAAGATTTTAGTCACATTTTTTTAGGAATTTAGTTATGACAATAACAAATAATTAAGAATTTCATTTTCCAGCAAAAGAACATTTTTTGGCATTTTGAGTTTTATTCATCTTTTACTAGGTTTTCAATGTTGACTATTCAGGGATCGAAGAAAGAAAATATAGAAGTTAATTTGGGGAAAAAGGAATAAATTTCCTCCACTCTTCTACTATAACAATTTGTCTTTTCTATAAATTTACTCAAACACAATTTTGATGCTTAAAAAAGTTGTTTTGGCAAGCTTTTCTCGGGAAAGTTTGATCTTGTCAAATTTGAGCAAGTTATGAATTATTTGGCAATCTGGATAATTTCATTTTTGGGATTTTCCTTATATTCGTCTCCACATTCTATTAAAACAAAAAGTAAAAAAAAAAAAAAAAAAAAAAGTAAAGGATTGGTAATATGGGACCATAAAGTAGAGGTGTGTAACCCCATAAATGACGGTTCCAAGTTTTTGGACTCTAAAACCCATTTTATAGGCTTTTGAAACCACCTTGGAACTTGGAATTATTGTTCCATTCAAAAGTATCCTGAAGTACCTCGTATTTATTCAATTGTTTTTTTGTTTTTATCATTGAACAAAAAATGCAGTTGTTCTAGTTACTCACATTGAACATTCAACATAACACCTAAATGAATTACATGTTAAAAACAATGTTGATGTCTAATGGTAACAATCCTAAAACGTCTATAACATCAAAGGCAAAAATATATAAATTAACCAATTTATGTTTGTTGGTTAAATTCATGAGTTGAGGCAACAACCTATCACAATGATATGAACTAAAATGAAGTCAAGCTCGTCACACATACTCACACACATGTAGTACGTGCGGAGAGAGACAGAAAGAGAATCATTTTCTAAATGAGATCGGAGATTATTAATTAATTAGAGTTTTCACACATAAATGTATGAAATACTTCATAAGGAAAAAACCGAGAGAGAGAGAGAGAGAGAGAGAGAGAGAGAGAGAGAGAGAGAGAGAGAGAGAGAGAGAGAGAGAGAGAGAGAGAGAGAGAGAGAGAGAGAGAGAGAGAGAGAGAGTTATTTTCTAAATGAGGTTGGAGATTATTGATTAATTAGAGTTTTCACACATTAATGTATGAATCACTTCATAAGAAAAAAAACAAATAATCATAAACAATTAAGTACGCATTTATTTTTTATTAAAACATCACGCAGGGTTCCTGCAAAGGGTACATAGTGATATGGAACATACCTGATCCTCACTTTTACCGCAATTTTAGAGCTGGAACCTAATCTGTGAGTTCTACTTCCGATTATGAAACCTACCCAACTTGTTCTCTAAGGTCCATGGGTTCCGCATATCCTCTGCACACCCGTAGCATTTAGTATTGAAAGAAACTCGTCCTAATTTTGGGTCTTGCCTTCATTAACTAAGGCCTTTTTCTTTTCTAATTTTGGGAGTTTTAATACTTTAAATCTTTGTGATGGGTAGTAAAATAGATGTGTCGCCCAATGAGAACGCCACATTTCAACTTGCCTGTGGCCTTATACTATATGCACCAAAATACAATACAACAATAGATTAGATGACTTCAGCTGCATTTGCCATCAGGTTGGATTTTCAAAATTTTATGTAAAAGCTGCTTCTCAACTCCAAAAATAATTCCTGTAATCCTACGACATCTCTAAACCTGCAGACTTCTTGGATCCCATTCACATAGGAAAGATTGCATTCGATAGCACATTTGCTATACTTTTCCTGACATGGCAAGCTTTAAATGTCAAAGGTGACAGGTTGTGAAGGGTCATAATTTCTACTGGTAGTTCTTTCACCAATTAGAAAATGAACATCGATAACAAACATAAACATGTGCTATAACTTGTAGAGAGCATGGTTAAGTGTACTAACCAACAAATTACAGTACGATAATCACTTGCCGAAACATCCAAAGCGCAGGGAGAATACATACATCTGTCCCTGAAGTTATATGGGTTAGTAAGCACGAACAAGCAAATGCAAGCTAACTAAAATAACAAGCAAGAAAGAGGTGCAACACAACACAAGACTAGCGCCAGGAAACCTGAACTCGAGGGCTGATGAATCCCAGAAGTACGATTCAGAAGACAACGACACCGACTTCCGAAAAATTGGAGAAACTGAAGCTGAGAAAAGCAACGAAGATCTTTGTCCTAAGAAACATCGAGAAGGAACAAATAATGGGAATAGGTGACTTCCTCTCTTAGCTAGCTGAGCACTGGCGTCTTAACAGATACAGCAATTGACTGTTTGTTGGAACCTCCATTATAAAGTAAGAAAAAGAAACGCGAAGGAATAAACAAGGACAAAAAGATAAAGTAATATGAAAAAGAAACGCGAAGGAATAAACAAGGACAAAAAGATAAAGTAATATGATATGGCATGGGAATTTGATTCTTTGCTGTCGACTTTCGGCTGAGCCTCTTTTTCTCTTTTTGTTTGGCCCAATCAGTACATAAACTTGTCTAAAGCTTCGGTCTCTATCTATATGGTAACTCGTGATTCTCGTTCTATATTGCAGTTTTAGCTCTTGGATTGGGCAAATGATAGACTACTCTAACACTAGCCTCGAGTCTCGATAAAATTACAAGAAGACTTCAGGTTCTTTTTATTTCCTGGAATAATTGACACAAATGGTAAATATTTGATAAGGAAACTATTTTTAAGAATATGGTTTTTTTTTTCTAGTGTCTAGTAGAATTTTAGGAATGAGCTAAAAATTATTATTGGAAGTATGGTGTCAGAAAATGTAAGGAAATTTGTCGAATCAGTCATAAACCTATTGTACAGATATCACTTCAATCTTGCACTTTCCAATTTTGTAAATTAAGTAACATTTGTTTGAAATTTTAATGTAATCATTCTAACCAATTTTCAATGGAAATTGTTGACGTGGTGGTATGTCACACAGGACGGCCAAAAATGACTGGATCGGTATGTTAGCTATTTTCAACGAATTGACCATAAAGAGTACATTGGAATTTCGTGCAAAAGTTTATAACTAAATTGGCAAAATTGAAAAATTTATAACTAAATTGACATATTTATAATAGGTTTAGGACTAGTTGTGTTAGATATATTGAGATTATCTTTAACAATATTCTAGATATTTTGAATATCTTTAATATTCTGGATATCCTTACCATATATTGGATATCTATAATATTCTTAATATCTTTAATATTCTGGATCTCTTTATGATTGATTGTAAACACGTGTGTTTGTAATGCACATGAAGCTTGTCAAAGGTATTTTGATCATTGTTTATGCTTATTGCATTAATATTGCCATGTGAGATATACTAACGTACAGGATTGCGCCAAGGCAAGGTAAGTTTATATATCATGCGTGTTTAGGTTGCCTCTGAGATGAATTAACGTCCTAGTCGAGACTTAGGCTGTTAACTCATTGAGATTTATATCTCATCCTGTTGTTAATCGTTTTCAAGCCCGTAGTATGGAGAATCACTGAGTCAAGTTTGGGGCCTCGATGGATCAAGACACAAGCATGCTTGGCATCAATTTTGGTTGATCCTGGAGATAGTGAAGCTAAAGTTAACCCTGACCCTACTGACCCTTTTTCGCTTATACGTCATTTAGGAGTTACCATTTTCTTGTAGACCCGTACATGTCAAACTCCTAGGGTTAACTAGTTGTTAAATAAATGCGCTGCTTTTGAAAACTTTTTGTTGTGTTTTGCTATCCCTACTCTTTGATGGTTGATTGGGTGGTTTTGTTAAATGCTTCCACATGCATTTAATCAAAAGATAAAAATGATAGGTCGGCGACACATCTTGGGATGTCGCATTTGAATCAATCGTTGAGGGATATTCGAGTGCTTGGGGCTCGAGGCATGACATGACCAGAGATGACCGAAGTCGACTGATCGATCCCAAGGTATTCCAACATGTTGATTCCATTTTCGGCATTATTTTATCCATATTTGTACTCCCAGTACTAGTTTATTGGTATTTATTACATAAATAAGTGCATTTTCAATGAAAAAAATGGACATGCCAATATCCATTCAAACTGTATTGAATGGATTAAATTAAATCTTATGGACTCAAAAAATGTCAAGTTTTTTTGAGAGGATGCAAACTTTTGGCGTTATGTCATTGGGGAAAATTGTGAGCCTACAAGTAGTGCTGATGAAACTAGAGAAAAGCATATTGAGCATTTGGAGGAGTGGGACAACAAGAATAATAAGATTTTGACATGGTTTTGGAATAATTCGATACCTTCTATTAGGCTTCAGCTTGGTTGTCTGAATACAGCAAATGAAGCATGCGATTTGCTTGGTGGCCGTTACTCCACCTTAGATATTGCTCATCAATATCAACTATTAGGAAATTTGCATTGCATGCATCAAGAGATGGGTCGATTTGTTAATGATTTTTATCCTCTATGCATGCTATTTGGGATCAATTGGCTTTATCTGAGCCGCAGTTGGAAGCCGCCACCAATGCTTGCAAGTTCACTAAATATCGTGATCATATGCGTGTTATGCAATTTATGATGGCGCTAAATGATGAATTTGACCCTGTGCAAGCTTCACTTCTACATTGAGATCCATATCCTTCTTTTGAGGCAGTTGTTTCAAAGCTATTAATAGAAGAGACTCGGCTTGTTACTCTAAAGGTTCGCCATCCTATTTTATCCACTCCTACAGATGCAGTTCTTGCTACACTTGCTTCTTCCTCATCACATAGCAAACATTGCACATATTGTCATCGAACTGGCCATCTTTCAAACACTAGCTATCGACGATAACCTTGGCAACCTTCTAGGACAAACAACCAATCCTGATACAGAGGTCCACCTGCACACTCATTTGCCACTATTGCTACTATTGAGGGTTCTTCCAATAACTCATATGTTACTTTATCTTTAGGGGATCTCTACTCCATTCTTCGAGAATCTGATACCTCCAAATCTTCTGTCCTTAGAACTTCTGCTCTATCCATGACTCTAGGTACATATAATTCATGGTTCTTTTATTTTTCCTATTGCAATCACATGACTTCAAACACCAATTTGTTTAAGTCAAAGTCATTACTTTCACAAACGCCTACCGTTCATATAGTTGATAACTCAAATATGCTAGTTAGCCATATAGGAAACATTTTAATGTCCACATTGTCATTACTAGACACTTTCGTGGTTCCTAAACTCTCCTTGAACTTGATATCTATGAGTCAACTGTGTGAAGTCGGCTTTGATATTCATTTCTCTTCTAATGGTTGTCGTGTGTAGGATCCATGAAAGGAACAAATAATTAGGACAGGCCGTAAAGTGGGATGCCTATTTGAGCTTATCTCCCTAAAGATTCCAATTGCTCTTGGTAGTTGTGTTGTCATAGTATCATATGAAACTTGGCATTCTCGTTTGGGTCATACTTCCTTTTCTAGATTAAGTCATTTGATTTCTAGTGGTCATTTAGTCTGTTGACAATAAATAGTTTGATTGCTTGTCATATAAGTTGGGAAAACATCACAGCTTACCTTTTGATCTTAGTGAATCTGTTTCTTATGATCTCTTTGATTTAATTCATTATGATATTTGGGGCCCATCTCCTACTCCCACTATGGGAGGATCTCATTACTTTGTGATTTTTGTGGATGATCATTCTCGTTTTACATGGCTCTATCTTATAAAGCATTGATCTAAACTGTCTCATATTCACCGTGGTTTTGTTACCATGATCAAAACACAATTTCTCTCAAAACATCAAGATCTTCCGTATTGATAATGCCATGGAATATAGAGACACAGAATTTTTTGAAATTGTTTCTCAAAATGGTACCGTCATTTATTGATATTGTCTAGGGACTTCTCAACAAAATGGTCGAGCAAAGCGTAAACATCAACGCATCTTGGAGGTTGTTTGCACACTTCTAATCTTAGCCTATTATCCGGTATAGTTCTAGGGAGAGGCTTCTTATATTGCTATATACACTATCAATTGCACTCCATCGCCTACTACAGTTAATATCTCTCCTTATGAGTGCTTGTATGACAGTGTTCCTAATTATAATCTTTTTTGAGTCTTTGTTAGGGCCTGCTTTGTCCATCTTCTTCCAAATGAATGCACAAAATTAGAACCTCGTGCTCGTCTACGTTGTTTCCTTAAGTATGGGATTGAGCACAAAAGGTATTGATGTTGGGGTCCTGTTTTCGCATATCTCGTCATGTTACTTTTTGCGAACATAAGATGTTCTCTTTGCTTCATCCTTCGACTCCTCTCCCACTCCTTCCTTTTTTTACCAAGCCTTTAGTGGATCTATTTCCTGAAGATATAGCAATCTAATCTTCCTCTTCGGAGTCGTCTTCTCCTAATATTGATGAAGGTACCTATGGTGATCCCACTTCGACAATTCCTTAGTTGTTTGCACCATCCGTGAATTCTTCACCTTTGATCATTCCCTCTTCTCCTATTCATTGCTCCACCCGAGTAAGTCAACCTTTTGTTTGGTTTTGTGAATTTCATTGTTACACTACTATTGCTTCCTATCACTACATACAGAGAAGCTTGAACTAATCCTCTTTGGCGGCAAGCAATGGCAAATGAGTTGCACGTGTTAGGCAAATCTCATATTTCGAAAATGGTTGATTTGCCTTTTGGAAAGTCAGCTATAGGTTATAGATGGATCTATAAGATTAAGACTAAGATAGATGGTACGGTGGAACACTATAAACCTAGACAAGTGGTAAAAGGTTTTACTTAGGAGTATGGAATTGACTATGATGAGACATTTGATCTAGTTGCCTGTCTTACTTTCGTTCGAAGTCTTCTTACTGTTGCAACTATTAAGTATTGGCCTCTATTCTAGATAAATATTAAGAATGCCTTCCTTAATGGCGATCTTACTGAGAATGTAACATCCTTGATTTTGAACCCGTAAGGATCGGCCATAAGGTTAAAAAAGGATCGATCATGGGCTATTGGCCATGGATAGATCGGTTCAATCGGTAAGGAATCATGGATCAGTCATGGTTCAACCGACCAACCGACCGAACGATCACGAATTGGTCAAGGTGTCGGCTGTGAATTTTCTACCAACCATACTGATGGGATAGGAACACCCGCTCATAAGATGACCTTTGATCACGAAGATTGGTCACGGCATGATTTTGGATCGGTGGATGATCATGGGTCGATCCAACCGGTCACAATGCCAGGCCGCAGTTGATTCCGCCGGCTATGCAACAATACATGGACGATCCAACGTGACCAAATGCGATAATTTTCCGACCGAAAATGCATCATTCTCTATTTAATTCTTAGTGATTAGAAAGGAATCTTGAATTGGTGATGTTCGGTCGTGGATCAGTAATGCGCGGACCATGAACCATACATGTAACATCCTCAACTTCAAGCCCTTTATAGAGAGAAATCCGAACTTGGTTTCACTAGTTAAGCCTAGTTGTGTTCAGCTTTATCCGATCATGGCTTAGGTACGAACCTTAGGCCAAATAAGGTAATCGATCGTGGTTACACTCGATTGACTCCCGCCCAATGAGATGACCTTCTAACTTGATATTTCCCATGGTGTATTTAATGTTCTTGGAGGTAGCATATTAATGCATGATGACTAAGTAGGACACTTGGCATCATTAGTCTTACTCTTGAAATGTAATCATGAAATTTTGGATGGTTACCTATTAAGAGAGAGTGAGTCATAAGCTCATTAATGGTAGGGAATGACTCATGGTCTAGAAGAATGATGACAAGGGATCTTGAAGGCCAAGTAGGGGGCCACCCCTCCTTCTTAGACTTGCCACTTAAGATTTCATAGGTTTTGACTCTCTTGTTTTTCAAAATTCTTAGACCTTCTCCATTTTCCAATTTTACAGAGCTTTTTGTGGTTTGAATTTGGAGAAACTTTCCGCATGAAAGTTGTTCTAAACATTTTGATCTAAAACATACTTAAATTACATATTTTTCCGAGGTGAAATGGTAGGGACGAAGGCCCAATCATTCACTGTCTAGAACCTGTCCGATGTAGTGAAAACAATGACCAGATTGCCTTCTTGAATTTCTATAAAATTTTCTCTTTCAAATTTAACCATGCTTCCTTCATGAATGTTTTAAAAGACATCCATTCCTACAACATATAGAAATTTCAAAGAGTTTTGTGAAGATTTGGATTTCGAAATGAGTCTCTCTCCGACCTTGAATATGCTCGATGGACGAATTTTTGGGTTGTGTTAAGTGGTTTGCTGCTCTTTCCACAGCACGAATAGGACTTGGCTTCCTCATGAAAAATGTCATTTAGGGTTTTATCTATAACATATTATAATTTTATAATTTTTTTAGCCCATTTGATAAGGTATTGATGCTGATTTTGAAAAGTGCTCAAAACTGTTTTCACCCCAGGATAAGAGGGCCACACGCCCAACTTGGAAGGGGAGGGGGCTGCATCCCCAACTTAAGGAGCAAGGCTAATCTAGAGTCTTCTTAATTTAGGATAAGGATGCATTAAATATCTTGGACTCTAGTTCTTCAATGCCAAGTTGAGGTGTCCCTCAAAGGAATAGGCCATAATGCCGCCTCACCTAAAAACTTGGAGAGCAAGTTTGTAATATGAAGATATCTAGCCTAATAATTACTCAAGATCCAAACATTAAATGTGAAGACTTATTCATTGGCTTAGGTGTGACAACCTAAAAATTCACTGACCCTATTAGTGTAAGTGGATTGTTGAGGGCTTAGATGATTTTTAAAACAGGCCAGAAGACAAGTCCGATGGGCCGTGAAGAATGTGCGGGCTTAAGAAATTAGTGGGCCACACGGGTTATCGAGATGGGCTCGATCACCCGAAGGATAGGTCATGGACTTGGGCTTGGCTTAGAGCAAGCCAAGAGTCGGGTTCATTAGAATAGTAAATTAAGTCTAGTGGGTCGTGAATGTCGTAGGATGAGCCCGGTGGGCTAGAGACGAGTATTGAGGCCCAAGTGTTTTCATTTTCGATTAAGTTTATAGATTGCCGTTATGAGGATTTGATTAGAAATTTTATTAAGGACTTATAAGTGATTGTAATGCTAGTGTTGACTACTAACTTTAGTATTTCTCGCGATAAATTCTTCGTAGATTAGTGCCGAGATGTTAACGCGCCATTTCATTCGTGTGAACTAATAGATTCGTATAGTTATGAGGGAATTGAAATTTTGTGGATTCGGAACGAAACTAAGTAAAAGACATTAGAAACTAATAAACCGACTAACGACATAGATTAGAAATTAATTGATTTCGAACACCAGACGTTGATCGTGAGGAACAAAGTGTGCATGGAAGCCACGGCATCTCTCTCTTCTCCCTTGGTTTTCTTCTTCCCCAAAACCGAAGCTACAGAAGAAACATAATCATTAAGCTTGTTGATGATTACTTTCCTTGGGATTACACCTATAGCCTCATCTCCCTCATAACGGTGACTAGATTATCTTCTCGACTTTTTATGAAATTTTGGCTTTGAGATTTGGACATGCTTCCTTTTTGAAAGTTTTGAAGGACATCAATTTCCACAACATATAAAATTTCAAAGAGTTTTGAAAAGAATTGGATTTCGAAATGGGTCCTTTACAGACGTTGGATCTGCTAGATGGATAGATTTTTGGGATATATTTGGTGATTTGCTACTTTTTCTACAGCCCGACTCGGACTTGGCTTCCTCATGAAAAATGCTTTTTAAGATCTTCCATACAACATATTAAAATTTCATAATTTTTTGATTACGTTTGTTGGGGTAATGACATTGATTTCAAAAATCACTCAAAACTATTTTTCTCACCTAAGAGGTGTGAGTCTTGCTCAAGCTTGGACTCAAGGCCTTAATTGCCCTCTTCAGGTGTCCCAAGCTACCAAACTAAAGTCCTATCCTACCTTGAGACTTGATGACCAAGTAATACCCCTCATAAATGCTTCTTGACCAATTTGTTTGAGGTCAACAATGTAGGCCTATTAGAAGACTTATAGCACCTATTTGGGGGAGGGTAGACAAGTGTGATGGTTCATTAATTAAGAGACTAGATGGATCAATAAAAAGTTGGCCATATCGACCCCGTACTTTTCACCTAAGCTACCGTCATTAATGATCGTTTGGACCGTTCTTAAGGGAAAAATTCCTATAAATAGGGGTAGAATCTATTCACCCAACACACCTCACCAAAGTCATCCTCCTCTCTTTCTTTTCCACCACCGACCTCCCCTTTCTCTTCCTCTCATAGTTCGACCCTCTCTTCCCTAGGAATTCTTGCTGCCGTCCTTGCCACTGTGCTCGTCGTCATTGCTAATTCAAGGCCGCCATCTTAAAAATTTGTAAGTAGAACTTACTAATATTTGGCTAGGGTGTTGTGTTACGCTAATCCAAGCATGTGACGAGTTCTTGACTGAAGTTCATTGGATTGTTCTTGCTTGAACTTGTTTGATAATGTTTTCAATCGTTCTTATATTGTCAATATATTTTATGATAATGCTTGTGCCTGTAATCCAAAGTATGTCCTAAACTACGAAAATGGATCTTGTTGTTCTTGGATGTGCATTGAGACGTGACGGAGCAAACCTTACTTGGTCTTGAGTCGATATTGAGGTGTATTGAATCCAAGTCATGTTTGGCTCTAAGTCGGCATTCAATCGTAATGGCTCGAGTCATGAGCCTTGAGTAGTGAGTAGAACTTACTAATATTTGGTTAAGGTGTTGTGTTATGCTAATACAAGGGTGTAGCAAGTCCTTGATTGAAATGTTTGAGAACTTGTTCTTGTTTGCTTGAGGTTAGGTTTGTGTTTGCTTGGATTGGTTTAAACTTTATTCCTTAATTGAGTTTGGTTCTTGTTTGTTGAGCTTGGCATGTGCTTTAACTTGAGTTGTTTTGGAAGAAGCCTAGCTCTTGTACTTGTTTGATATGCTTCAGTTATTCTCTGACTCAAACCGATTTGAAAAATGTCTGTGAAAGTTTGTTATTTCCTTACAAAACTATTTTAAACTATTTCACGAGTGCATGTGCTAGTTCACACCCCGAGCTCCGAACAGGAGTTTTGTCAGCCTTGACAGACGTGGGATCATGACAGACTGGTCCTCTCTTAGTCTCGATGCGATATCGAGGCATATTGTTCCCGAGCCAACTTTGGTACTAGGTCAGTAAACATGTCACGACGGACTAATCCTTTCATGGTCTTAGTACGGTATTGAGGCGTATCGTTCCCAAGCCAAGTTAGTTACTACGTCGGTGAACATGTCACGATGAACCGGTCCTAACATGGTCTCGGTGTGATATCAAGGTATATTGTTCCGGAGCCAAGTTAGATACTAGATTAGTGCTCAAACATGTCGAATCAAGTTGCGATCCTTGATTCATGCCTGGCATGTTCGACGTCTTGGTTCTGGTAAGTTATTTCACACACTTATGTATCGCACACCTTTAGGCCCCTACACTAAAAGGGAAGATAAGAACCATATTATGATGCTTGATGCATGGTCACATGAGAGACTAATTTCTAGCCGTTGACCGATAGATTTCGACAACGTTGCCTAATGGATTCATTGTCAGAGGACTGCCGTCACCCTTAGATTAGGAGACATTGCCCCATTAAGTTCGGATGCCCGACAAACTCATTGTCGAGGGATCACCGTCACTCTTGGATTAGGGGATGTTGTCCAATATATTTCAGATGCCCAGTGGATTTTGGAAGAGTCGATGGGTTTCGACTGTTAATAAATGAATCTCTTGTGCATGAGTTTCTTACATTATGAAATGGATTTTGGTTATGTTTGCATATTATTGAGTGGGGTGTGAGTTTCTTGTATTATGGAATGGATTTTGTTTATACTTGTATAATATTGATTGAGGCATGAGTTCCTCATGTTATGGGTGAATATTGGTTTATGCTTGCATATTGTTAATTGGGGATTTCTCATGTTTCATCCAAGATAAAGCTTTGGTTTTGCTATTGATCTGTCATTGACTAATGTTTTGGATGAGTTATGTGCTTGTTGATAGGCAAAGCACCATCCTACCTAGAAATTAGTATGTTTTACCTACTAAGTCCATGACTCACCTCGTTGTTTTAAGAATTGTAGGCATGGAGGTCTCCCACTATTGCTGGAGTTGTAATCTCATTAGAGGAGCTAAGGTTTACCCAGCCTTTGGAGCATAGAAAATGTAGTGGTTGTAAACATACAGGCCTGTGACAAAAGCACTTGTAAATATAACTGATGTAATTGTGTATTTGCAAGTAGATGTTTTCCTAGATGTTTATTGTTATTTGGATGTTGTTTGTAATGCTTCCGCATGTGCTTAATGAAAAGATAAAAAGAAATGGGATAATGACATGCTTAGGATGTTGCGAAAATAACCTCTGCTGCTCGTGACCCTAAGGATGGAGTCAGGGCCGTTACATTACTACTTCTAATAAAGTATGTAGTTTATGTAAAGCTTTATATGGATTCAAATAGGCTCTTTGTGCATGGTAGTCTAAGTTTAGTTCCACCATAGAGCGTTTTGGCTTTAGATCCAACCCCCATGATAATGCTCTATTCATTTAGAAAACTTCTCGTGGGTATATTCTATTGTTGTTATATGTGGATGACATGGTTACTATCGACGATGATCTTGTCGGAATTACAACACTCTAGCAGTATCTCAATCAGCAATTTGAAATGAAAGATCTTGGGCAGCTCAATTACTTTCTAAGCTTAGAAGTTGCCTCAGATTCCTTGGGCTATTATCTTTCTCGAGAAAAATATGCCACTGATCTTTTTTCTCACACAGGACTCACTGATACCAAGACTGCTACAACTCTAATTAAGACAAATGCCAAATTTGATGCAAATGATGGCATTGCTCTTTCGAACCCCACACATTATTGGCAACTAGTTAACAGTCTTGTATATCTCACAATTACTCGTCCTGACATTGCCTATGATGTTTACTTAGTCAGTTAGCTCATGATCGCTCCACATACAACTCACTTTGCCATTGTCCTTCGTATTCTTCGCTATGTCAAGGGTACCTTATTTCATGGTCTTCATTTTTTTGCTGCTACTATTTTGAAGTTAAAGGCTTATTCTGATGTTGATTGGGTTGGTGACTCTCTTAGACGTCACTCTACTATAGGCTACTACTTCTTTCTTAGTACCTCACTCATATCATAGTGTAGCAAGAAATAGACCGTTGTTGCACAATCCAACATCAAAGAAGAATATCATGCTATTGTTGATACAACATCATAATTACTTTGGTTACGATGGTTACTAGAAGACATGGGAGTCTGTCGCAATGGTAGAATAGTCATTTATTGCGATAATCGGAGTGTTATTCAAATAGCTCATGATGATGTTTTTCATGAGTGCACCAAGCATATTGAAATTAACTGTCATTTCGTATGATATCATGTGCTTGTGGCACTATACAACTTGTTTCCACTTCATCTACTAATCAAACTACCGATATCTTCATCAAGGCACATCCACTAGGGTGTTTTCAAGATTTTTTCTTCGAACTCCAGCTAACTTCTTTGATGTTGTTTTGAGTTTGTAGGGGGATGTTAGATATATTGAGATTATCTTTACAATATTCTGGATATTCTAAATATCTTTCATACTTCAGATATCCTTACCATATCCTGGATATCTATAATATTCTTGATATATTTAATATTATGGATATCTTTATGATTGATTGCAATTGATTGTATAATATTCTATTATTGTAAATAGTCTCCTTGTAAAGCCTATAAACAGGCTCTTGTTTTCCTCATTACATATCATCAAAATATACAGAAGTAATTTTCCTCTATCTTACCTGGTTGAGTAATTTTCCACAAAAAACTTAAATCTAGTTTAAGACAAATAAACCTACAATGCACGATCTTAGGAACTTGGCAGTAGAACTCAAGTGCTCTAGCTGTGGACTCAAGACTGGACTTGGACTGTTAGCCCTAAACTCAAAATCCTAGGAGTTGGCTGCCAAAAGTTGATACAAGGACTTGCGGCCCTAGATGCTCGAGTCTAGCACTAGTGTCCAAAGCCTAGGTGCTACAATCTAGGGTCCAAGCGTCTAGGGCACTGGTTAGGGCACTAGGTCTCATGCCAGGTCCCCTTTTGTCCTAAGTTTAGGTGTTGGGGTGTTCGACCTGACCACAAGGTGTCAATTTTTTATGAGTGAGAGTGTCTTAGCAATTGTGGAGGTCAAGTTAGATTCTTGAAATTGAACATCGATATTTTAAAAGCTTAAATATTTTTTCGAATTTGATTATAGATTTTTGTTCATCATAAACAAATATTTTTCATAGGCTCATTTTCAAAGTGATGCCAACATGATAGAAAATGAGGAAATATGTTCCAACAGTTAATTTTCCGTAAAACAAATGTACCATTCATGGTTTTAAAAATTTACTCCCATATCTCCCTTTGTAAGAACTTATAGAATCCACTAAATTAAGGATCTGTCTATTTTACAGAGAATGAATAACTTGGAAAACATTTTCTTAAAAATGATGGTTTGTATTACTTATAAAAATGAATAAACAAAAATTATTAGTATCATCCATGAAAATCTTTAGAAATACATTATTGTCAATAATGAAAATGATTTATATTGACTAATTATTTTAAGCGATGCAAGCAGCCTATTTTTGAAAGATATTTTTTAAATCATTCATTTTTCGTGAAATAAACAGAACCTAAGAAAACTATGATGAGGTGGTTTAATTATATAATTTTCAAATCCAAGTAGGAAAAACAAAGATCTTGGTGTAATTTGATACAAATAAATTAAATAACGAATAACGCCGAGCACAATAAATTGATGCAAAGACTATTTTTTCCGGTCTCTTCAATGCCTCCTTGAAGCCTTTTCGAATAGAGGGCTCCATCCACCATTTTCCATTGCGCCTGTGTTTTGTTTTGTTTTTTAAATGATAGGATGACATTGCTTTGACAAAAGGCTCCATCCACCCTTTCAAAATTGGCTTGCTAGATTCTATGATCTCCTCAGGTTTAGTGTATTTGAGTGGGTTTCAAATCTACCAATAATTCTATTTACATATCCGTCCTCTCTCATCTCCACTTCACTTAATAAAAAAAAGATTATAATGAGTTCCGGTTGATAAGATTTCTAAGTAATCGTCGAAATTTCATCTATAAATTTAAGAAAAATTACATATAGTAAAATCGTATCAATACCTTAGTTAAATTCTAATTTAATTTCTATGATATAACAAGAAGAGGATTATGTTTCTCGTCGGCATTTTTGGAGTCTTCAGGAAGGAAAAGAAACAGAGAGGTTCGCTGAAGAAAAAAGGAAGAGAAGCACGGTGATCGCGACCTGGGTAGAGGAGGATGATCCAGACGGAGAAGAAAAGCTGGTGAGGCATGCCCCGTGTTCTGGGCCGTAGCTCGTTCTCTTCCCCCAAGACGTCAACGACGGGCGCCATCGACCGCTGGCCAGAGCTGTTTCGCTACCGCGTGATCGGCCATCTCATCCTTATTCCCAGATGTAAGAATCCGAGGTGTGGAGTTTCCCTCGCTTGAGTGGCTTTCATCGACGTGACGGCTCCATCGTCGACAGATCGAGGATCCTTAGTCTTTGTTTTGGAGCAAGGTACGGTCTCATTTCTCTATGGCGAATCTGAATTCTCCTACCGGCTGGGTGTTGTTTGATGATCTGAATATGATTTTCGTTGTTCGTGATAACTTGAAATGAATCCCTCATTTGAGATCAGCATGGAGGCATCCTGTACGAAAAATGCTCACAATCTGTTTGATAAAATACCTGAACCAGGCCTGGTAATGTTTTATTAAATGGCTGAATTGGAAACTATGTTGCTTCTACTAAGATTGAAGTCGGCTTGGTTAGAATGCGTGATCATTTGTTGCTAGATCGGTGTCTCCACTCATGTCGTCAACATGAGAATTGAGTTTTCTAGATTATTCGTGTGTTTTGGAGTGTTGAGTGTGGTACTGGCAATGGTGGTGTCTTCGGGAAGAAGACCTGTGCAGGATGAAGAAGGGCTTCGGGAGGAAGACGACGTGGAGAAGGAAAAAGTAAGTGAAAAATATATATATTTCAAAAATAAAAAGAATTAAAAATAATAAAATAATAAAATCAATAAAAAAAGAGTAGAAAATTCTGTTTTAATCCGACGCAGGACAAGTTCGGATAGACGGATCGGGTCAGCGGGTCGAACCGGGTTTCTTTGACCTGAATTCCCTCTTCTGTATATAATAATAAAAAATAATAATAAATCATTTAAAAAGATTAAAAAAATGTATGAAAAATTTAAAAATCATAAAAAGTTATCCAGAAAATTCCTAATAAATAAAGCATTTTCATTCATAAAAAATATTAAATCATAAAAACCATAAAAACATTAAAAATCATAAAAATCATTAAAAAATTAGAAAAGTCGTAAAAAGTCATAAAAAAATTCAAAGAATTTAGAAAAACACAGAAAATGAAAAGAATTAAATTAAAAATCCCGAAAATTCATAAAAAAAATATAATAAAATAATAAAAAATGTAGAAAAATAAAAATTTAGGAAAACTTTACAAAATAAGAAAATTTCAGAAAAATCGGAATCCCCTAAAAATTTCACTAGTTCTTCGAAAAGTTTTTTTTCCCCTCTTAAAGACTAAAAATCCTTAAAAAAAAAAAAAAATCCGAAATCGAACAAGCCTCTAGGACATTACAATAGGGATTTTTGGATTGCCATTTTCTTTTAGAAACAAAATTAGGGTGCTTGTTTGTTTTTACTTCAAATACACTCGATTGCGCATTTCAATAACTTGAGTGTTATTTTTTTTAGAATAGTTAGGGTGAAATCTAAAAATGTTGAATAGGTTGCTATGACATTAGTTAGCATGTAATCGAGTGATCTTTAGTTGCATATGAAATAAGATATTTTCTCGTATCTCAATAGGTTTTTAGTGAATTTAAATAGACTAGTGGCGACTCCTTGCATATGAATTGAATATGGATTGAATATCCAAACATCGCACGAGATATAGGTTTGGGAGGACTCAAATAAACTGAAGGCCGTTAGCCTGAATTTGACAATATCCTTAAACCCGATTCCCCTCCCTATAGAGGGGTAGGTCGCGACACACAATATAACCACCACTCATTGGGTTGCCTTTTACTATGATGATGACAACCTCCGTAGTGAGGTTCACCTAAACATGACAATGAGTAGTGTAGGGTGGTCGCCTCATTCGAAATGGTCGTAGAGCAACCACCTCAATATGGAATGGGCTTGACTTGTGATAGGCAGCAACATGTGGCGGTCGCCATCGCTACGGGGCAACCATGGTTAGTTGGGGCGCGTTTGGTAACGATTCTATTCCTAGGAATAGATTTTGATCAGAAATAATTCTTTTTGATTCTGTTCCCAAAAACAATTTCTAAGCATTTTAAGCTGTTTGGTAACTGTCCAAAATTTCTGATTCTGAAATAGAATTATGTTTGGTACCGTGCTCATTGATCCTGTTCCAAATCAATTTCTTTTAATTTTTAAATATTTTTTTTTTACTTTTTTCCTTTTTTTTCTTTTCTTTTTTTCCTTTTTCTCTTATTCTTCTTCTTCTTGTTGTGGCCGGACACTGGACTGGTGATTGGCTAGACGAGGGCCAGCAACCTCACCGAAGTGTCGCCGGCCCTCATCGGCTGAGCCTCACCGATGGCTAGGCCGACCTCGCCGGGGTTGGGTGAGGCTTGCCAGGCCACCGGTGGCTGGGCTTGCCTTTGGCGAGTTCGCCGGACCGGTTACCAGCGACCGACGGCGGCGGATGGCGGCAGATGACAACCACGGGATGACGGTCGATGAAGAAGAAGAAAAGAGAAGAAGAAGAAGAGTTAGTTTTGATTCTTTTTTTTGTTCTCGAAACAAGAATCAATTTTTTTTTTTATTCTTGATTCTACTCCAAATCTGTTCCCGGGAACAAAAATTTTACCAAATGCGATTTTGTTCCCAAACTGGTCCCAAGGACAAAAAATCAGAATCAGGCACTATTTGGATGGTTACCAAACAATGCCTTGGTTGCCCAAAGCAAGTTGACAATGACGGTGGTCCATAGTGGCTAGATTTGGCCAACCATACGATCAAGAAAGGAAAATTCTTAGGCAACCACTAGTTGCCTAAGAGTTGCAAACACGGCTTGGTAGCACTTAAGGTCAACGGTCGTCAATGGTGCGCATGATAATCATTTTATTTCTGACCAAATTGATTTTTTATTTTTATTTTTGGAAATAAGTTTGAAACAAAAATTTGTTTGGTAATGCAATTTCATTTTTTATTTCTAGAACAAATTTTTAGGCCATAAATATATTTGAAGCAGAAATGAGAAGTAAAAATTTTCTACTTTTCTATTTGTAGAACAGAAATGGAAAATAAAAACCCTTTTCATTGCTTGCCCTTGCTGTTAGCCAATTGCCCACTTGCCGCCGCCTTCTATCCATCATCGCTCATCGGTCTTTGTTCACTACCCGCTCCCTAATGGCCGTGTCCTGCTACTGCCTACTGGTCACCAAGGAGGGAGAAATTTTATATCGCTCTCAAATGAATTTTTGTCTCGAGAACAAAAATTTTGTAATAGAAATTTTGTACTGTTATTAAATGCGTATTTTTACTCAAAAAATCGTTTAGGAAATAAAAATAGGGTCTAAAAATAAAATCATTAATGGTCGCGCCTCAAGTGTCGATAGCTATGCATAGCAGCGCCGTGGTGGCATTGCTAAGTGGAGAGCAGAAACCATAGTTTATATTTTCCTTCCCTTTTCTGGCTCTTTTATCCTTTTTAACTTTTTGATATTTAATATGCGATGACTTTATCCCACCCTCAAGTCAGAACAGCTATCCAATTTTTCGTTGGGATATATCCGGATTTTTAGAAATAGTGTAATACTATAGTCTAGATTTGATAGCTAATTACAAAATCGTAATTCAAGAAAATAAATTGTTCAGCAACTTTTCGTGCTATACAAGAGAAATGCAAATAAAAAGGTCCCCAAATGAATATGAACTATATTGTCTCCGAAACTATTATTTCAAGTTATTATGGAAAATTATATTTACTTAAAATGTTTGTTTTTGCTCGAAACTTAAAAAGTTGAAATATCATGTCTTAGACCCAAATAAGCAACCAAGAAAGAAACAAATTGATTCTCTTAAAGGCAAACTGATTTTGCAAAGCCAACTCTGAGCAATAATGAAAGAGTTAAGGGGAAAGACAAATGACATCCTACCTTGATGAATTGACCACTCTTCCAATTCTAATGGCACATTTAGGCTAAGCTCCACTAGTTTAGCTTAAGAGTTTAGCTAAAGTTTAGCTAAGTGCGCAAACAATGCGATGTTGCACATGTAAAATCTGCTGCAATGCAGAACCAAAACTCCATCCAAAGCTACGCCACCATGAAAGATTCATGTAAGTTTTTACAAAGGGCTCTCCACACCTCGTCTTCACTCTAAGTGCAATCACTTCTCTCTTGGATTTACAAATGGGTTCCCTGTTACTACCACTTAAAATCAGCAGTCAAAAGCTATCACAGATGTGCTCATTTGGCAATGGCTTTTTGCAGGAATATTCTTGAAATATCATACTTGATCGCTGTGAACTTTATATTCAATTTCGGATCTCCAGCGATCGTAAAGTATATACCTGGAAACTCCAAGTTTGCACTGCCTGGTCAAATACAGCACCCGCGCTTGTTTATATGATCTTTGATTTGCAAATTTCCACACTTAGCAGATCTACCTCGTATGATTGTGGAATCTATGTGATTTAGTTATAAGTTTCTGCAACACTTAAGTAAGCTTATCAAATACTTTGGATTCAGTTATCAATGAACAATGCTTTTCAACATTATGAACGTGGTCTGGGTAGTACCGACGGAAGAAACTCTGCCCTCCAAAATCACCTGCCAGTGACTAGTATGTCGGACTGTAGACAAGTTAACAATCACACCACAATCCTACTTAATACTGATTTCAAAAAATCAAACTACTTTCCGAGCAATGAGGGAGCAAGGGAGTGTATAAAAAACAAGCCTTTTGAATATATAGGATCTACATCCAATAGATATATGTCACTATCTTCATTGACAAGTCTCTTAGCTGAATGCAATTACATTGGTTTTACTGAGAAAGCATCTCATTACCTAGAAGGAAAAAGAGAGAAAAAAAACACGCTCTTATACTACACTCGGTTGTGGAGCATGACCGATCCTAGGATCATAACTCACTTTGCAACTTCCCTTTGGTTTCTCTGGTGGTCTCGGTCTTGGGAGGATGGGTGTACTTATCTGTATGGTGCATCAAGAGTAGCCATACATGAGTTATAAGCTCTCCACCTCGCCGCAACACTTTCGCGTGATACTGAACTTGACAATTATACGCAGCATAGCACAACATCTCCACCCAAATGCTGCTTATGATCTGCCACTTGTTGTTCTTACACTTTAGTGTCGCAACCAATTCCTGCACATCCGACAACACGTGCCAGTTCCTGGTGATTATGGTTCCCATCTGATCCGGGGAGGGTTCAAGCATCTTCTCTTCTGACAACAATGTCCCCAAGGCGTCATTGAGGTCTCTGTACCTGATAAACGGCTTCAATATGGCGCAAGCATGCTCTAATGTGATGTCAGTAGTCGTAAGGGACAACATGTAGGGTCGCAATGCTAGAAGGTATATCATGTAATTGGATAGCAGTTGGCTCTCTTTACGATTTGGAGAATCATTGGGCTCTGAAAGAAGGCAGGTTTTCGTTGCTATATGCCAAATGATGATGCTTTTGTCAAATCTTGTCGAAATGTTTTTACCCCAGTCCATATCGCCAATGAGTTTGTGAGCTTCAAGCGTCCATTTGCCGCGTTCCGTGAAGGGCTTTTGGTGTCTGATTGCGTTGAAGTTTACAATATTTTCCACCAGCAATTCCTTGAGCGAGACGGGAATTTTCGGTTGAGAGTGAATCCAATGCCTTCTCAAGGTGCGCAAGCATTTGTGGATTCTTCCAATGGACCATGGCCACTCGTCGTACAGGCGATGATCCAACAAGTCGAGTTGCCCGACTGAGTTTGACCACCTTTTCCGCTTCATATACCTTTCAGCTAAGAAGTTCAACAGCCTTGTCAACATGGGGCAGTTTCTTTGGTGATGGTGCATTGCCACAATGGCCCATGCCGAAAAAGGTTGCAGAACAATTTGGTAACCTTCCAGGGCAGTGACTCCTATCAACAAGGCGTAAGTGTAGGTGATGTACTTGTCTATCAAGAAGGCACTCTTGAAAAGAATGGCGAATCCAAACAAGGCTGAAACTAGACTGGTAAAGCTAAAGAAGCGAAAGAAAAGACCGAGCGGATTATAGAGAATCGGGTGCTTGGTGTAAAGTATGTCATACATGAATCCAAGCTCGACCTCAGTTGTGATGAAGGCTAAATCACGCTTTACAGTTAACCGAAATTCCTCTAGTGATTCCGGGTGGTAGAGCCAGTTTCCAATGTGGGGCTTCAAGCAATTGAACCGATTGTACGCCTTCAAGATGATCTTTTGCTCCATCGACTGTGTGGGGACAGTTTCCTCAAAGATATCGTAGGCTGATATGCTCGATCTCTTCCAGTACGCGTTCATGAGGGCCCAAACTGTCACTGCTGATCGAATGATCCCAGCAACAGACAAGGGGAAGTACAACAATGGGACGGGGGATGAGCTGTCCCAGCAGCGAATCAGGATCCAGACAACAAAAATGACCCTGATGAATAGATTCAGCACCTGTCGGACACTGAGCCGGTTGTCCTCGACCGAATATGCAATTATGGAGTCTGGGTTACCAAGCAGCATCAAAAGCAACGGTGCCAGCAACCCCTTGAGCTCGGTAATGTGATCGGGTCGATCAGGATTGTCAATCTGGACAACAGTGAGCTTGCCAAGGGCAATGGTTGCGAAGTAAGAGGAGAGCAGGTAGGCGGTGAGGATGACGTATCTGATGATGATTGAGGTCTTGTACCTCCGGCGGCTGCCGAGGATGGAGAGGATGATCTGGCAAAGGAGGCTCATGGTGGCCAGCCATTGGATGCTCCATGCTTCCCATAAATCTTTCGACAAAGGCCATTGTGTAGTGACTATGGATGGTATCAGATCAAACGACCTCATGGGGACGTGATGTCTTCTGCTGCTCTGTGAGAAACAACAATGCGAGGAGAATTAATAACGATGAGAATGGATAAACCGCCTTGGACTCATTCTGAAGAATTAAACACAAATCTCTAAACTTCTTGTTGCGTTCATTCAATATGATCAGTAAAATTTTGGGATCCTAACACTGCTCTAATTCTTCCATTTCATTGAATGAGATTAATTACACCTTGCTGTCCTCCATGAGTGAAGCCCACTTAAAAAGGAGAGAAATTTCAGAAGTCTATAAGCAATGCTAGGTGCT
Organism: Eucalyptus microcorys; assembly: GCA_014182515.1. Taxonomy (NCBI): domain Eukaryota; kingdom Viridiplantae; phylum Streptophyta; class Magnoliopsida; order Myrtales; family Myrtaceae; genus Eucalyptus; species Eucalyptus microcorys. The sequence goes on from CM024564.1 coordinate 28,369,262, forward strand.
AGTTTTGCTAAAACAGATCTACGAAATTGATATATTCAATGAAATGGCTGATTGCAGAAGGACATCTAAAGAAGCTGACTCATATTCAAACAGCCAACTACTGATTACCGCATTACTTAACCGACCAATTATATAAACCAGTTCAGTTCACCAAGCATTTCCGAAACATCAAATATGAGATCATCGACACACTGCTAAAACAGAATAGTCCACGGAGACAAATGAAACTAATGACAAGATCATAATTTCTCTGGAAAAATAAAGGAAGTACAAAGTATTCTGGCAAGAAACCGAAACCTTACTGTGCCGTGGGGCTCCCAAGAAGCTGACGAATTAGATTCTTGCTAATAATAGAAATGGCACTGAGTGTGTCTGTGTTCCTAACACTTGTGGGCAAGCTTAGTTAAATTCAGTTCCGAAGAGAAAATACGAGGGATCATAGAAAGACAGAAAGCAGAGAATTGATTACTTACTTGTAACTTTAATCTGTGCTTCCTTTTCTACTTGTTCGGCTTTCGCCAGCGCCAAAGTAGGTGTAGGATTTTTAACTTTACTTTATTCGTTGGATCAATTCTCGAGGGGTGAAGCAGCGTGCTTCTTGCGCTCAACTGTATGCTCTGCCGAGAGTATGCCAAGAATTAAATCTTAAACTTTTTGAGATAAATGACACCGCAAGGGCTTAAACCATTGCAATTTATGCAATCTAATCCCTAAACTTCCAACTTGTTAATTAAGTCTCTCAACTTCCCATAACAGGATCAATTAATTATTCAGTATTATTTACAAGTCTTTGTAGTCACACTATTGTTTGGATTTTGAAATATCTTTTCATTTTAATTCATTTATTAAACCAAACCATAATAAGGTAACATTTCTTTTCACTTTTTATCTTTGGTAGTTATAAGTATTACAACAGCGACATTTAAGTATATCTTAACTTATGATCTCCAAAATAGATTAAGTAGAACCTCGTTTACGTCAATCCCTCTCTCCAGCTGCCATTTCCTGTAATTATCATTTTCTTTTTTAGTTTTTTTGACATTAATCTTCATACTTCCACCTCACAGAACTTCCGAAGGTCCTTCTGTGCTCCCAATAGTACTTCCTATATCTTGCATACACCCATACTCCAAACGATATCCGCATCAAAAGTTAACATTTTACAACAATGCAGAGACATAAATTTAAAATGACCTTACGTCACTTTATTTCTTGAATTTGTATTCTACAAAGCATGAAGAGTTGTCACTGCACTGCTTGCTTAGGCGCTTAACTGATTGCGGCAACAAACCTCAACTCTACTGATTCGCAGTGACAGAATGCTCGGGAAACACGTCTCGACGTATGACAATTATTGGCTACTCTAACATCACAAACCTTGGGTCTTGATCAAATTGCAGGGAGACTTCAGGTCCGCTCCTGGAAATATTGACCTGACTGGTCAATAATATTACGTAAGGAAATTATTTTCAAGAAAAATATTTCAATTCTCTTGTGTTCGGTCATTACGGGAAGTTTGATGTCGACAACCTTTAGAACGTGATTTGGACAAATAAACGCAGGTCCAGAGCATGATATTGGGACCTTGGCAGCAAGACTAGGGATCTCAAACCTTGTACCTAGTATCCAGGTGCCTGACCCAGACCCCGACCCCACCCCGTGGCCCCAACTCAAGATTTTAGGGGTCAGCCACTGGAGGCCGATCCAAGAACCCGTGGCCCTGGATGCCCTGGATGCTTGAATCTCGCCCCTGGTGTCCAAAATCTACGTACTTGGGTCCAAAGAGCGAGTGTTTGGGGCGTTGGTTAGTGCACACCCCCTCGTGCCCTTGGTGCAGGAGATGGGGTGTCCACTTTCCTTATTTACGAAATTTCAATGTTACAAATTTACTGTTTACTCAAAATTTCAACGTAGTTATTCTGATTAATTTTCTCTAGAAATTGCTAATGTGATAGTATGCCACATAGAATGACTGGCAATGACCAGATACATCAGCAATTTTTGACGAATTGAATCGAAAGACTACATTAGAATTTCGCATAAAGGTTTAGAACTATATTAGCAAAATTGAAAAGCTGTGACTAAATAAGCATCCGTATAATACCTTTGTGAATGACTAAATAATTTTTCCTAGAAAACTTAAATTGCATTTAAGATAAATAAACCTACAAGGCACAATCTCGTGAACTTAGTAGCCTGACTCAGGACCTCGAGCCTTGGACTCATGATTAGACCCATACCGTGAGGCCCAAACTCAAAATCCCAGGTTTTAGACGTTGGAGGTCAATCCAAGGACTCGTGGCCCTAGATACTCAAGTCTAGCCCCGGTGTCCTCTAGGGCACTGGTTAGGCCGCTAGGTCTCATTTGAAGCCCCCTTAAGTCCTAAGTTTAGGTGTTGGGGCATCTGATGTGATTGCAAGGTCTCGAAATTTTATGAGATAAAGTGTTTGAACAGATATGGAGGGCAACTTAGATTCTTGAAAATGAATATCAATCATTTGAAAGCATAAATCTTTTTTTTTATAATTTATATATAGATATTTGTTCATCGTGAAAGTTTTTTTTTCGTTAACTCATTTTAAAAGTGATGCCAATATCCTCCAGTAGTTAGTTTTCCATAAAACAAATGTATCCTTTGTGATTTTAAAAATTTATTTCAAGGCCTCCTATAAGAACTTATAGAATCAACTAAATTAAGAAAACTATGATGAGGTGGCTTAATTATACAATTTTCGAATCCAAGTAGAAAAGAAATAGCTTCGAGTAATTTGATATACAAAAATAATTAATGAATAATAGTAGTATGATAATGTTTTACTAAAATGACAATTAAGGACATGCCCGTTTGTTTTGCTGAAGTTGTGACATTTCTAGAAAATATTTTTTCAAGAAAATGACAATATTTTCTAACGTTTGTATGAAATCAATTTCCTTATTTAAGCATAAATTTTCCATGAACAAAGTATGATAATGTTTTTACTAAAATGACAACTAATTTAAGGACATGTCCCGTTTGTTTCACTAAAAATATGATATTTCTAGAAAATTACAATATTTTCTTTTATTTGGCTCAAATCATTTGGCAAATACTATTTTCTCCTGTCTCTTCAAATGCCTCCTTGTAGCCCTTTTTGACCAAGGAGCTCCATCCACCATTCCCCATTGCTTTTTTTTTTTTTAGGATGACATTGCTTTGACAAAAGGCTCCATCGACCCTTTCAAAATTGGCTTGCTGAGCTCTTTGGCTATTCATATTTGAGTGGGTTTCAAGCAATAAGTCTTTTTACGCATCTGTTCTCTCGCATTTTCAGTCTACTTAATTAAAAAAAGAAAAGATTATAACGAGAACGAGTCAATAAGATCTCTAAATTATTGTCGATATTTCCTCTGTAAATAAAAATATTACGTCTAGTAAAATCCTGTCAATATCTAAGTTAAATATCTAAGTTAATCTAAGTTAATTTCTTTGATATAATTAGAAGATGTGCTGAACTCTTTATGCACCTCAAATTGCAGTCAGGTTCTCTGTCGATAGTTTGGTCAAAATGCTATCTCTTGGTGAATAATAAGTGTTTGGGATGCTGATATTAAGCAAGACAGTACTTATACTTGGAGGAAAAAGAAGAAGTTGAGAGGCTTATTGGAACCATGCGGATTATTGAAAAAATAACTGTACTTATACTATATTATTGGCAATGACAAGTATACTTTCCAATGGTGAATCATTGGCATCCTCTCGGGGTTCATTAGACAATTTTTCATAAATCCTCTATGGGAATTCATCCAGAAGTTGCAGATGTAATCAGACGCGCCAATTGGGGTCGGCCTCTAGCAAGATCAGAGTATCCATTCAGCATCCAGCATCCAAGCTGCATTATCAGACAACCACAGACATGGAAGACAAGCATTTTATTCTCTGGCTTTGGTGATGTCATATGTCACCCCGCTGCTATAAAGTGCCAAACGTGTCTTGGAACAGACTTACGTGGCTTCTCGAACTTTAGCTTTATTTTATTGCGCCAGTGAACTCTTCACAAAATGAGGGAAGGGTGTACTGACACGTGTGTGCTATGCAATTAATAGGGGAAAATTCTCCGGTTAGTCTTAAACCTAGCCTATAGCCATTTCAGCCCTACACGTTTCAATTTTGCAAATTTAATCGTAACCCTTGGTCCGAAATTTCAATGCAATCCTTCTAATTAATTTTCATCAGAAATTTCCAATATGGCAATCTAGTCATCACTAACCATCATTAGCAATTTTTAGCGAAAATTAGTAGGAAGGGCTCTGTTGGAATTTCGCATAAAAATTTAAGATTAAATTAGTAAAATTAAAAAGTTTATGATTGGATGAGGACATCTAAAGAAGCTGCCTCATATTCAAAAACCCAACTACCTATTACCGTTGTTAAACGGTGGTACATTTTCAGAAAATCCTGAAACAAACTAGTGAAGTCTTCGTGCATGAAAACACGTTGCCTTCATTTGCAAGCATCTTGCTTCATCAAATGCCAGCTATTAATGACCTAGGCGGTGAAGAAAAGTCCAAAAGTATTGCTGGAAATGTGCTGTCCAAGTCAGTGTAAGAGGAGTCTAAGTTAATGTCAAAGTCGGTCAAGGCTTAGGCAGTGAAGAATTGTTAACGTGTCCAAGTTGAAGATTTGTTGGTGATTCTTCTTAAAGTCCGCAACAAAGGAGTTGTCTAGATTCTAAGTTGTTAATATCCAGCTGTATTATTGCTATGGCGGTGGAATTTACTGTAATGTTGAGTCGGTGAACTCTCCTATAATTAGAGAGGTGGACGTCCAATCTTGAGAAGCAGACCAACTACCTAACCTCGTCTCCTTTCTTTTATAGTACCAACTAATAATAGAAGCCTTCTTTGTTCCCTTGTGCTCCCTTGCTATATTCCACGTACACAAATACAAACTTGCAGACATGCTTCCGCAAAATCCAACAATTGCATGACTTAACAGACCGATTATGTAAACCAGTTCAGTACGCCAAGCGTTTTCCAAACATCAAATGTGAGATCATATACACACACATTTTTTATTTTGCTGAACCGATCATCGACACACTGCTAAAACAGAATAAATGTTCAGAGACAAATGAAAATAATGACAAGATCATGAATTTTCTGGAAAAATAACGGAAGTACAAATTGGTCTGGCAAGAAACCGAAACCTTACTCTGCCGTGTGACCCTCAAGAAGCTGACGAATTAGCTTCTTGCTAATAATAGAAATTGAGGGTGTATGTGTTCCCAACACTTGTGGGGAAGCTTACTTAAATTCAATTCTGAAGAGGTAATAAGAGGGATTACAATAACACAAAGAAAGCTGTGATTTGATTACTTCCTTGTAACTTTAATAAGTGATTCTTTGTCTCTTTATTCCGCTTTCACCAGCGACAAACCAGGTGTAAGATTTTTAACTTTACACTGTTCGTTGGATCGATTCTCGAGGAGTGTAAACTTTACTGAGAGTGTGCAAAGAATTCACCCTTGCACTTTTTTAGATAAAAGATACCACATGAGCTTAAACTACTGCAATTTATGTAATCTAGGCGTCAATCCCTCTCTCCAGCTCCCATTCCCTGTGAATCATCATTTTTTTTTTCTTTAGTTTTTTTGACATTAATCTTCATACCTCCACATCACAGACCTTCCAAAAATCCCTCTGTTCTCCTAACGCCACCACCAATAACTTGCGTCTAGCCATACACCAAACGATGTCCGCATCAAAAGTTAATAGAATAAAACAGTGCACGGACATCATTTTATTTCTTGAATTTGTGTTCTACAAAGCACGTAAAGTTGGGGAAAATTATCCAAAGTCTTGAATCTATTACACTTTTGCTAGTTCAGTCCTCAACTTTTTCATTTTGCCAATTAAGTCCTAAACATTTTCAATTTTTGTTAATTAAATTCATCTAACCAATTTTGCCAGAAATTACTAACGCTGATGCTAGCTCTCCTTTGTGGCACACTGGTGCATACATAGATAATTTTTTTAATTTTTTTCAAAAAATTTCTGATTTTATAATTTGTTGTATCTTTCTTCTTTTTTTTTTTTTCTTCTTCCTGTCTTTTCCTATTTTTATCAAGGTCGTTGGCCAACCCTCGCCGGTCATGGGCAAGGGCCGTGGGTGAGGGCTTTGTGACCCTTGCGAGGGTCATGACCTTCACCTGCAGCCTCACCCTATAGTGCTCGCGATATCTAAGTGAGTGTCATGACCCTTAGAATCGATCAACAAGGACTTCATGGCCCTCACCAAATCCCTCACCAAGTGGCCGGTGAAGATCTGTCATGACCCTTGTTGGACTTGGTAGGAAAAAAAGGAAAAAATAAAAGAAGTAAAAAATTTTAAAAACTGTTCATATTAGCATTGGTCATCTTATGTCATCCACATAGTGGTTTTCGGTTAAAATTGACTAGATTGATTCAATTGACAAATTATCAAAATGTTTAGAACTCAATTGACAAATCAAAAGGTTTATACATGAATTGATAAAAGTACAATAAATTTAGGATTTTTTGAACAATTTTCCACGTAAAATTATCATTGTAAACTGCTTGCGGCGACAAACTTCTAGCAGCAAGCGAAGATGGTATTGCTGGCATTGGATTAAGCACTCCCTGTATCGGAAAATAAGGCATGACGGCGTAGGAAAGGTTATGTTGGAAAAGATGGATCTGATATTGTTTAGGAATGCTGAGAATCCACGGCTCACAAAGAGGATGTCAGGAGGGAGGAGAGATGAGAGAGAATAGAGTTGTCAGTAGCAAAGTATAATTCATTTCAGAGAAAAACTCTTGAGTTTTCTTGCTCTTGCCTTGATTGGTCTTTGGTCAGGATCGTTGATTGGTTTGGAATTGTAAGTAATTTGGTCCTTTATTTTAATTTATGAGTACCATCTGGATGATAAACAAGGATCACAATTTCCTCTCATTAGTATCTTTTCAAAAGTTTAGTATATTTGACATGAGTCAGCATTTGTCGTGATCCTCTTGAGCTGAGATCCTTGAGGTGGTTAACAAATTGCCAAGCGAGCACAGATGGTCTCTCTTGCAAGGCGGCATTTACAATTGGCTTAGGTTCTCCTGAACCCTATCGGTCGTAACTTGATTTGACATAGTTAATTATCATATAGATTGGGAGCTGCTATTAACCTATTGAAGGCCAATTACTGGTCAAGTAAAACACAATACGGGAGCCTACATTAGCGATCACCGGTGATTGAGCAGGGATCGGCAACAATTGCGACATTACTTTGGAAGCACAGGCTGGCATGCGTGCGCTGATGGCAGTTATCATCGTGGCTCAGAGAGAGGACTCGGCCAACTGAGTCCTTAACCGTGGCCTCGGAGCTTCTTCCCTGTTTTTCCTTGTCAAACTCTCATTCTCTCACAGTGCTCTAAAAAAATTTCCCCTAACTCTACAACTTTCCCATTTTTTTAACCTTACTCTCGGCCAAATGCCCAACCGGATCCCATAAAAAAGAAAAAAAAACTCCACTTTCTTCCCTCCTCTTTGAGTGGTCTCTAGCTCACGTCTTTCACTGCCTCTGTTTTTTGTGTTTTCAGAGAGTTTGCCTGTTGCCGTTCGTTTCATTTCTTCAAGTCTCTGCCGCATTCCATCATTTCCTTAAATTCCCTCCATCATTTCCCTCCATCATTTCCCTCTGTCTTCCTCTCTCTCCCTGTTTCTGTCCTTCCTTCACTTCTTGTGCCCATGCCTCTCTAGCCCTGCCCTTTCTTTTCAAACTTGCCCATTTCTCTTCTTTGATTTTTTTTTTTTATAAGTGCAACAGAAATCTTAAAATTTATCAGAAAAGTGCAATTAAATCATGAAACTTACAAAAAGTGCAATCGAGACTTAAAAATATGTCAAGTTTGTGCGATCAAGTCTATCTATTAATTCTGTCCAATTTAATTAATGGAAAATGTTGACATGCCTTTTACTATTCATTTCTCTTTTCTACATGACAAGTAGTTCATATGAAGAAATCTACGTATGTAAAAATGACGTCATTTAACAATTTGCAAATCCTAATTGAAGTCAACATAATTTTCTTCTAGGTTCTCTTCACTACTTCGTCAATTCCTCTTGTTCTTCAGCCGAGTGTCCTTCGTCAAACCTCATTGGGCAGTTTGTTCCATGATTCTTAGCATGATTGGCGAGGCAAAAGCTCTTCCGACAAGTGCTATGATAATGGCAATGAGGAAACCATGTACTTGGAAGAAGATGTTTTCAAGTTTGAAGGGTCATCACTTCCCCTTCTCGATTTTTTCCTCTCTTTTCAATCAAAATAAAACCTCCCAAGCTTTTTCCTCTTCAGTTTCAATTCCAAGAAACAAGATCGAACGCGATGTCTCTCCAAACGACACTTTCTTCCCTCCTCTTTGAGTGGTCTCTAGCTCACGTCATTCACTGCCTCTGTTTTTTGTGTGTCCAGAGAGTTTGCCTGTTGCCGCTCGTTTCATTTCTGTTGGAAATATATCCGGAGATTCCGATATCAATTACGGACAAATTGATTTGGTTAATCCGTGATTAGTCAAGAGAATAGGAAATTGTAATTCTTTTATATTTTTTTTTTCTCTTCTTTTCCTTTACATTATAAAGGAACCTTGTACATACTACAATACAATACACTGAATATAATTTTTCCTGTTTCTCTCTCTCAATTTCTATCATGGCATTAGAGTCATCCTTCCTGGCTTAGCTTCCACATCATAAGAATTGCTATCGATTTCTTCTTTGAATATTATTGCATCTTGCAAAATGATTCAACAAACTGAATAGGAATTCAAATTATTTTCTGATATCACGGCCGAAAACTCATTCATAGAAGAAACACCCAATTCATCAACACAGATTGAACTATAAGAGGAAGAGCAGATCCAGACTCTACCTTCTAATCAGAACCCTACTATTTCTGAACCTAGGCCGAATCTGTGGCCGCAAATCCAATGGTACCCAGTCCAAGGCCAATGGGCCACTAGATAGATGCCATGGGCCCAATACCCATTTGGAGCTTTTGGTTTGGGAGCTCAGCCCAATAGAGATGGTCAAGCCCACATATCATTAGATGCTAGCCCGAATAACAAATCGGGCCAAACAATCCTGAGTCAAACAACCGGATCTGGGTCGAGGCATGGGACGAATCCCTACTCGACGAATCCGTTTTGCTTTGTGCCATTTCCCTTCTTGTTTGGCGATAGCGGCCATCGTGAGCCCAACTATCCCTTTTACGTGTCGTCGACTGATGGACCTAAACTAAAACTGATCGGGATGTTACTTACCAAACCGGAGAACTATAGTGCGTGGTCTCAGGATCTCTCGGCAGGTCCCTCGTCACCAAGGACAAGGATGGCTTCCTCAACGGAACCATTCCATTCTTAGCTGAAAAGTGACTCTAACGACTATAGCGGAAATACAATTAGCTAGTCCGCACTTGGATCAACAACTACCTTACCTATGATATCATGGCTAGGCTCCTGCCAACTAAAGAAGCACAAAGGTTTTGGGAGAATATCAGAGAGATGTATGGTCGCCTAGATCGAGTGAAGCTTTTCACATTAACATAGGCAATCTCAGAACTGAAACAAGGAAACCTCACCATCACTGCTGTCGCGACCTAAATTTCAGGTGCACCACCTACGGTTTAGGTTAATGGATTGCTAAGCCTAAACTTAGCTCGAGCTCTCCCAAGCCCTTACCAATTTGCAACTAAGTTTTGAGTTTTTAATATGCAGATGATTTTTATCCTGGAGTCGCCACTAATCTATTTTTTGGTGGGTCGATTAGAAACCCAAGTAAAGTAATGGGAGAATTACTTCACTCCTACGAACTAGAGATTGTGAGTTCGGGGACTTGGTTACGCTAGATTTCTCTAACGCCCTTTCGGTACCTTTTCTTTTATTTTGAAAAAAAAATTTGGGAAGCAGCTTGAATTGATTTTAATTTATCTCCCTAACATGTGAGGTGATCATGCGGGTGCGCAAACCACCAATTTAACACCCAGATAAAGCAGTGAATAAATGGCACGACTTACCTCATAGCAACGAAAGCCTCTGCAATGTTAAATCGAATTCATATCAACAGATTCTAGATATGATTTCTAATTAACACGCAATTTCTTTTTTTTTTTTTATTTAGGTTTTCATTTATTTAATGAGAATCATGCTTTATGCAATGCATGCTACTAATTTAACATGATATGACATGGTAGCATAGCCTAAACTATATGACATGCACATGACATTTTTTCTTTTTTTTCTTTAAAAAATGCAATTTATCCTAGAAAATAAAACTAATTTATTCTGAGACATTTTTTTTTGTTTTTCATGAAATACGGATTTAGAAAAAATGTGAAAATTATCTATCTAAATTAAAATATCATCTAATTTGTATTAGGAATGAGGTTAAGCCATATCCTAATTTAAACTAGAATGTTATCCTAACTTAGAAATTCTTAACTAAAATGCAATCTATCCAAAAGATTTCTCTAAACTTAAATTAAAAAACTATTATCTAGAATTAAACTATATGAAATTTTACCCTAAAATGCAATGACATGCAAAGAATGCCATAATTCTAATTTTTTTTTTTTTATGTTTTTGTATTAATTTCGAAATTTGAAAATTGTCAAGTAATTAAACATGAAACCTAAGTTAAAAAACTAGCAACCTAAATTGATTGATTTGATTTTTTTTTTTTTATGTTTTTTTATAAAATTTCTATTCTAAATATACAAACCCTAAAATAGGAAATAAACCTAATTTTAACCTACATTTTTTGATTTTTTTTTATATGAAAGCAAAATTAACTTAAATGGCACAACAACAAATCATAGCAAGATTGATGTCCAAATTGACGAACCATATCTTGCACATGAGATCGAGTTGGCCAATAAATCACAAATCGAATCTCGGGCGTGAAATCGGATTGGCGATTTTTCAAGCAATTGCGAGTCGGATTTTGGGCGCGAAAATCGGACTGTCAATCACAAATTTCACAGGCCTATTTCATGTTGGACATTCTCAATCTTATATTAAGGAATAATTCTACTAAAAAAAAAATAAAATAACAAAATAAAATAAAAAAAATAAAGTAGATAAAAAAAACTACCTAATTTGATTTTCCTTTTCCTTTTTTTTTTTTTTCTTCTTTTGGGCACTCGCGTAGGGGCTGGTCACCGTGGAATGGGGGTAGTCCTCGGAGCTCCGGCGAGGGCAGACCGGCGGCGTTGGCTGTAGCGGACAAGGGGAACTCAGCGGCACTCGGGTGGAAGGCTCGGGTGAGACTCGGATCTGCACAGCAACGGCTTCATCGGACGGAGCAGAGGCGCTGGGCTGGCAGAGGCGGCGAGGCGGTTAGCAGCAGACGGTCGGATTGGCCACGGTGGTGCTCGGAGAAAGGCGAGCACGGCGGTCGTTGGTGCGGGCTATAGGCGAGGGGACCGGCAGAAGCGTGGCGGAGCAGAGGCGGAGCAGGGGCGTCGGCGTCGGGAACAGGTAGAGAGGAGCGTCGTCGGGTGCTGGCTCGAGCGGAGTCGGTGGGCGACGGCGACAGGGGCGTCGGGTCGCGCGGCGGTGGCGGCTGCTGCAGAAGGTGCGGATCGGGTGGCACTCCGGCGCGGTGGTGCGATGTGGAGCTTCACGGGCGTCGGGGACGCGAGGCTGACGAGCGGCCAAGGCGAGGCGGTGGCAGCTGCAGGGGCACCTGATTGTCGTGGGTCAGCACGGGCTGAGCAGGGGCGGCGTTGGGCAGATCTGGCTCGAGTCTGGTCTCGGCAGAGCTTCGGTGGGCCAGAGCAGCAGATCGGGCTCCGAGCGAGTGTGGGGACGGAGGCCGAGGGGGTCCGATGACGCGGCAGTGCGGCGGGGACCGGCGGAACAGCGGTGGCGGACGCGAGCGGAACGGCGAAGTGGCGAGTCGTGGAGGCGGCTGGTGTCGCAGTGGCGCGACGGTGGACGGCGCGGCTCGGGCTGGTAGAGAAGCTCTGGACGGTCGCGGATGGAGCAGCAACGTTTGGGGAGATGATGAACAGTAGGGGTCAAATCACCCATTTTCTTCTACCTTTACGCTTCTCTCTTGTCTCTTTCTCTCTTGCTTTTTCTCTTTTTTTAATCTCCTCCCCCTGACTTCATCTTTTTTTTTTCTTTCTCTCTTACGAGAGTCTCTCTCCTTTTTCCTTCTGACAATCCTTTCGCATGAATTTTTTCGTTCTTTTTTTTGCCTGGCCTCCTCCCTTTTGTATTTATAGGGCTCTTGGCAACTAGTGTGAATAGGAGGCAGCCATAATTTTCCTTGCTTGTTCAAGTCCGGTTCTTTTTTTCAAATAAGGTGGCCACCGCTTGACACTTTAATTTAGCCAAAGAAACTTTTCTTTGCTTGTTAAAAATTTCTTGAACGCACTTCTCCTTGCTTCACCACATCTTTTTGCAGCCACATCTGAGAATATATTATAATATATTATGGGCTTCCCTTTGTCCCTCCTTATTCCATGCGCATGCATGTGCATGCATTAATGAGGGGAGACAATGGACGTTCAGGAACTTCTTTCTTCTTCATGCTTGGGGCTTCTTATACGGCTTTGTCCCTCCCTTCTAGGAGAGATTGCCTTGCAACAACTCACTATAAAATATTATAAAATTGTTCCTCCTTCAGCAAATTTCTTTCTTCTCCTGACAACCCACACTTTGAGAGAGGAGAATATTTCTTTGGGCTCATTTTCACGCTCTGAGGATTCTCTAAATTTTCACGTCCTCCCTATTTTGTGCGTGCATGTGCATGCATTAATGAGTGAGAAAAATGGACGTGCAAAAACTTCCTTCCTCTCTTTTTGACTTTCGCTCTTTTGCGTGCTCAGACCGAGAGAGACCATCCATTCGATCGCGAGCCTTTGGTCTTGTTGCCTTTTGGTACCAATGCAAATGCGACTACATAAAATGCAATTTTACTATTTTTTTTTTTAATTTTTTTTTTCATGTAACTAATTACTAAATGATTAGGCAAAATTTAGGTGTCAACAGCTGCCCCTCTTTGAAGGTGAGCTCGCAGAGGTTGCATTCAAAGACAATATGATACCTAAATTTTGACCATGAACATGCAATGGATGATACTTTGGTGGGACTATTTTTCTTTTCTTTTCTTTTTTTTATGCAATGTCATGAAAATGGTAATACAAGTGTAAGATGTTGAAAAGGAGAGCATGCCTGTAATTACTCACCAGTCAGAATATCCTAAAGTACGGGATGAATTTTCGTTTGCTCGGCAAGTGTCCCGGTTCCCTGACAAGTCTACATGAATCTATCCAACAAACACTCAACGTTAGGTGAGATGCCTTGTTGAATTCAGATGACTCGAAAATACCTAGATTCACACTAAGGTATAGCGAGTAAGATCGACGAGATTTAAGACATTCAGATCCAGACTGAGATGTCAAGAAATTGGGGACTTAACCAATAGACACTCAATGTTAGGTGAGATGGGTATTGGATTAAGAGGATTCAAATACCTAGATCCAGACTAAGGTATAACGAGAAAATCGAAAAGCATTCATATCCGAATGAAATGCTTAATGAATAGTTTTGAGACATCCAGATCCGACGAGATGTCAAGAATTTTGAGACTTAACCAATAGACACTCAATGTTAGGTGAGATGAATATTGGATTAAGAAGATTCGAAATACCTAGATCCGGACTAAGGTATAACGAAAAAGATCGAAAAACATTCACATCCAGAGTGAAATGCTTGACGAAGAGTTTTGAGACATCCAGATCCAGACTGAGATGTCAAAATTTTGGAACTTAACCAATAAACACTCAATGTTAGGTGAGATGAATATTGGATTAAGAAGATTCGAAATACCTAGATCCAAACTAAGGTATAACGAAAAGATCGAAAAACATTCACATCCGAGTGAAATGCTTGACGAAGAGTTTTGAGACATCCAGATCCAGACTGAGATGTCAAAATTTTGGAACTTAACCAATAAACACTCAATGTTAGGTGAGATGAATATTGGATCAAGATGATTCGAAATACCTAGATCCAAACTAAGGTATAACGAAAAGATCGAAAAACATTCATATCCAGAATGAAATGCATTCATGTCAAGAATTTGTGAACTTAACCAATAAACACTCAATGTTAGGTGAGATGAATATTGGATCAAGATGATTCGAAATACTTAGATCCAGGACTTATCGGAAAGCATTCATATCCAAAATGAAATGCTTAAGAGTTTTGAGACATATATCAAGAATTTGGGAATACCTAGGACAAACCTGGGATATTCGTGAAGGTCACTTACCTCTTGGTAGAAAGAAGTTTTGGAACATCGAGGATGTATTTCAAATATTCATGGAGGTTTCTTACCTCGAGGCTTCTGAAAGGCAACATAAATGTCAGGAGCTCTTGGGTCTTCAAGGAAACATTACCTGTCAAACATGATTAGAGCAAAAATACATGCATTCGCCAAAGAAGTAAGCAATTCAGCACACTTGAAAGTCCACTGAAGCTTTTATCCATTCAATCAAGATTTATGCATGATGGTTTTACCATATTTGCACCACCAAACTTCCACTGGGAGAATCATCGTTTATGACAATTTTCACTCATGACATGGATTTTCAAGAATACCAAATGAGAGACTTTCAGTTAGAAAGGACTTTCACTCACTCTCATCAAGAAGGCTATTTTGTCCCGACCATTAATGGGGATCACAGAATCACTCCATCTTACTTTCATCAAGTCAATAAGGGTTTGAGTATTCTCGCAAGCGGTACGACCTTGTCAATCTGAGAGGTCTTTATCAGGACTGTAATGTAGGCTCGGTCAATGGCTCAACAAAGAGGGACTCTTCGAGTCAAGGCTAATGAAAGAACAATACTTCACAATCATATTCGGGTTTACAAGTCAAGGAACCTGCGAAATGAGATAGAAATGGTCTTGCTCACACTTCTTCAAGCGATGCTTTTAAGCATATGAATTCCTACGTTAATTTCAGTGCCCTAATCTGAAGAGACTTTGTAAGGGACGTAACGTAGATTAAGTTCATGGGTTGAGAAGTGAATGGATCATTAGGCTCAAAATGTGTATAGGGGGATGAGAATTGGTGATCATCTTGGCATTGTCACTGGTCTTCTTTTTCACCATTGGGATTTTCCTCATAGGTACTATAAAAACTTGGCATTTGAGTTCTTTGAGTACCACTCCATTGGGAATACACCCTTTTACAATTGATAATCATTTATCTTGACTCTTTCTTTCATTTTCTATGGGCATTGGCCTTGCTTTTACCAGGCACACTTGCTTTTTCATGCCCCTTTGTTTTTTTTTTTTTTTTTGAATAACCACGTAATGCTTTAACATTTGGGTTCTTGAGGAGTTTTCATTTTTTTGTCGGCACTCGGGATTCTGATGCTTGAACATTTGCTGTTTGCCTTGCCCCAGTGTGGGGGATGATCACCAATTGGGTTTAAATGAAACGAACTTACAGGCTCAAGGGGCTATACAATGGATAAAGTGTGTTGAATAGAGAAAGAACTACTCTTCATCATCCTAAGGCACTTAAATTACCGTATGAATTCCATGTAATAGCAACACTTTGAAGATTGATGCGAGTGAGAGCAAGAACATTCCTATCAATTTCCTCACCTCATGATGTCATCTTACCTCCAATTCGCCCCAATGTGGGGTGGTTCTTGACAGGGGTAATTTAAAAATTATCCACGTGTGTGGGCTCAAAAGGGTTTAAACAATGGTTATGTGTAGTATTTGGGATAGAGAATGAACCGCCTCTCATCATTTTGATCATCGTACCTTTTGCGAGAGAACTCTTTACCTTATGAACATGGAACTTCCTACACTCATCTCACCGGTTTATGAGCAAGGGACTGTGTATAGGATAAGGCTTGCCTTTCATCATCCTGATATGTCTCATTTAGCATGCTCAATCCATTCCACATCATTCATTAACTTGATCGATGGCGACAATCCTCAGTGGAATTGGTAATTAAACAGGTAAAACTATCATGCAAAATTTTCCTTTGGAAGGTCATAATTACTTCATGCACTCATCAGCTTTGAACACAAAGAGTTTGCAGCTCAAAAGAAAGAAAAGGATTGATAAAAAATTTGTTTTTGTTTTTGTTTTTTTTTTTGTTTTTTTTTTGTGTGGCAAATTTGTTGCCGTTTCCAGGGATCGAACCCTGGTCATTCTCGGACCCTTTCATTCCCCATGCCACCAAGCCGAGGCGCTGGTGGTATCCTCAGGGCATTTCTTTTTTATTTAACTGAACTGACTCTGGGTCAACATGTCTAACATACCAAATCAAATGGATTTGATATGTGTATGGAACAGGGCATACTTTTCATCTCATTCAATTCATTCCCACATCATTCAATGAAGAAATGAGTACCTTCAATTCACAACAAACTCTATCAAGGGTAATACTTCTTCACAAAGATCGAGTTAACGGGATTAGAAAACTCACGACCATCCATTTCGTAAGGATTAAGGCACCTCCGGGAGTACCCTCTTCACCATATATGGGCCGCTATAATTTGGAGCAAATTTGCCTCCGGGATCGGGAAAAATCGGCAACACCTTTCTTAGAACTAGATCATTCACTTGAAGTGTCTCGGCCGTACCTTCCGATTGAAAGACTTGGCTACTCTTTGTTGATATGCTGACCATGGCAAAGAGCTTTTAACCTTTTCTCATCAATCAGATTCAACTGCTCGAACCTTTGTTGTGTCCATTCTGCCTCGGATAATTCCACTTGGGATAAGACTCAAAGAGGGGATTTCTACTTCCACAGGTAAGACTGCCTCCATACCATAAACTAAGGAAAAAGGGGTCGCCCCTGTAGATGTTCGGATTGATGTCCGATACGCCATTAGAGCAAAGGTAACTGTCATGCCAATCTCGATAATTCTCGGTTGTCTTAGCCAGATCTTCTTGATGTTCTTATTAGCTGCCTCAACAGCTCCATTCATTTGTGGGCGGTAGGGTGATGAATTCAAATGCTTGATTTTGAACTCGCTGAACAACTCATCAACGAACTTGTTATTCAGATTTGTCCCATTGTCAGTGACAATTGCTTCGGGGACACCATAATGGACAATTATGTCACGCCTAATAAATTTCACAACGTTTCGGGCCGTGACATTAACATATGATGTGGCTTCAATCCACTTTGAGAAATAATCTATTGCCACCAATATGAACCGGTGCCCATTTGAAGCTTTGGGATTTATCGGGCCAATCACATCGATCCCCCACATTGAGAAAGGCCGGGGCTCGATAGCTGGTGTAACTCCGTTGGAGGAACATTTATTTTATCTCCATGAATTTGGCAACGATGACAACTTCTTACATGCTGTATGCAGTCACTTTCCAATGCAAGCCAATAGTATCCTAGCCTCATGATCTTCTTGGCTAACATGTGCCCTTTCATGTGTGGGCCACAAACTCCTTCATGCACTTCTTGCATGATTTGGGTAGCTTCTGCTTCATCTACGCATCTCAATAAAACTGAATCATAAGATCTCTTGTATAAATTCTTACCACTAACGAAGAACTTTGAGGCCATCTTCATTATGTATTTCCTATCACTGGAGTGCTCTCTTCAGGAAATTCCTGCTTTTGAATATATTTCATGATGTCGTAATACCATGGCTTCTCATCGAGCTCTTCATTCACGACCATACAATAAGAAGGTTTGGCTAAAACCTCAATTTTCAAAGGCTCAACTTCTAAACCATCAGTAACTTGCAACATAGATGACAACGTTGCCAGGGCATCGGCGAACTGATTATGAGATCTAGCCAAGTAGTCAAACGAGATTTCATCGAACTCCTTCACCAACTCTTCGAGGTACTTGTGATACGGCAGTAATTTGGCATCCCTGGTTTTCCATTCACCTACAGTCTGGAGTATGATCAGTGCAGAATCTCCATATACTTTCAATTTGGCCACTCCCATTTCAATTGCGGCCTGAAGTCCGAGAATACAAGCTTCGTATTCAGCAATATTGTTAGTGCATGGAAATATTAATTTCGCGGCTACTGGGTGGTGTTGTCCGTCTGGGGATATTAGTACTGCCCCAGTACCAGAACCGGACAGGTTCACAACTCCATCAAAGAACATAGACCATGCATCTTCATTTATGGCCAAAATACGATCATCCAGAGGATAATCATCATCATTCAAGGTCCTAGGATTCTCAGCCAATATATCAGCAATTACTCGGCCTTTAACTAATTTTTGTGGAATGAATTGCACGTCGAATTCCAAAATCAAGACCTGCCATTTAGCTAACTTACCCACCAAAGCTGGTCGATTAAATAAATACTTGATGGGATCGTTCTCAGTCACGAGAAACGTTTGGTAATGCAATGTGTACTGTCGCAGTCTATGCAATACCCACACTAACGCAGCACAAGTTTTTTCAGCATCAGAATATTTTAGCTCTGGGACAGTGAACTTTTTACTCAAGTAATAAATGGCCCGTTCCTTCTGATCCACGGGACTTTTCTGAGCTAACATCGCACCTAGTGACTCACTATGGATTGTGAGGTACAAAATCAAGGGATGCCCCGATATTGGTAGGACAAGAACGGGTGGATTCATCAAATATTGCTTTAGCTTGTCGAACGCCTCTCGACATTCATCATTCCAATCAACTTGTGCATTTTTCTTCAAGAGTTTGAAGAATGGTTTAGCGGTCTCAGAGAGTTGGGAAATGAATCGTGCGATGTAATTCAGTCTCCCTAGGAGACTTCGGACCTCCTTCACTATCGATGGAGGTTGCAGCTCACATATTGCCTTGGCTTTAGA
Source organism: Eucalyptus microcorys (assembly GCA_014182515.1). Classification (NCBI taxonomy): domain Eukaryota; kingdom Viridiplantae; phylum Streptophyta; class Magnoliopsida; order Myrtales; family Myrtaceae; genus Eucalyptus; species Eucalyptus microcorys. The sequence goes on from CM024564.1 coordinate 28,388,122, forward strand.
TGGGTCAATCTCGATCCCTTTACTACTCACAATGAACCCAAGTAATTTACCTGACGCTGCCCCAAACACGCATTTGGCAGGATTTAAACAGAGCTTGAATTCACGGAGCCGATCAAATAACTTCTTGAGGGTTTCAACATGACTTTTCCCAGGTTGGGTTTTTGCAATCATATCGTCAACATATACCTCAATTTCTTCATGCATCATGTCATGGAACAACGTAACCATGGCTCGCTGGTAAGTTGCCCCTGCATTTTTGAGTCCGAAGGGCATGACCTTATAATGAAAGGTTCCCCACAGGGTGATAAATGTTGTCTTCTCTTTGTCTTCAATCTTCATTCTTATCTGGTTGTACCCAGAAAAGCCATCCATGAAAGAGAATAATTCAAATTCGGCAATACTATCCACGAGAACATCGATATGTGGCAATGGGAAGTCGTCTTTTGGGCTGGCCTTATTTAAATCCCGATAATCAACACACACTCGAACTCGACCATCCTTCTTCATGACCGGTACTATGTTGGCCACCCATTCAGGGTATTGTGAGACTTCGATGAATCCCACTTTGAGGAGTTTCATTACTTCCTCTTCTATCTTTTTCGAGAGCTCTGGTTTAGTCCTCCGAAGCTTCTGTTTCTTTGGACGTACGTCTGGATTAGTGGGCAAACAATGTTCCACAATTGACGGATCTAAACCTGGCATATCAGCGTAGGTCCAAGCAAAGATATCCCGATATTCTTTTAGCAACTGAGTTAGGTGCTCGGCCTCATCTTTGGGAAGATTTGCCCCAATTTTTATCTCTTTGGAATCTTCGGCATCACTCAAATTGATAGTGACGGTTTGCTCGGAGGTGAGAACTTTGGGTTTTTCATGTTGCTCCCAACTTTGTTGTACTTCAATGGAGTCACCATTTGGATCATCGGGGTCATCATTGTCATTGCTCATTGCATTGGATTGGACCATTTTCACCTCCTTGCCTGCCATAAGGTTGCTCCTGAAACGTAAAATGGATAGTTCAGAAAGACAAACAGGGCTAAACGGCATGGATTTCTTATCTATTTTTTTTTTCGAATTTTCCTTCCTTTAAATTTTTTTTTTTGGACAAAACATTTTGGAAAAGCTTTTTGTCACGAGAAAGCATGATGAAGCCCAGGCCTCGGGAATTCTCCTTGGATTTTTCTTTTCTTTCATCGGTAGGATATCATCAACGGGCTAGTTTGGTATACCCCATCATGCTTTCAAAATAAAACTTGTAATTGTAATTGATATTCATCAACCAAATTACATTTATTGGATTGAAAAGTACGACAATCAAAGTGAAATGAAACCCTAACAATCAAACCCTAGCAAACATCCATTCCTGACAAACGATATGCAAAATACGATAAGCAAACCCTAGAAAACATCAAATCCTAAAAGCGATAAGATTCCCACGCAGGGGAGTGCGGAAAAGTAAATGTGTTACTCTTGTGGGCCAGCACCCATTTCCTCCGATGGTTCTTCGTCAATGGCACCTATAAGGAGATCATCGAATAGGCTCGTGATCCCTTCCATCCCATTATCGGATCCTCCGTCTTTGAAGTTGTCGGGTCATTCCATGCAGCTCCATCCATCGGGTACGATACCTCAGGTGGCGATCACTCCTCCTTCATCATGCATCATTCTAGCAGGGCCGGGGAATGTCTCGCGGATATCAAGGAGTAATGAGTTTTTCCTCTCTTGCTCATGTCCTCCACCTTTTCCATGGTACCCTAATCCGGCGGAACGAGACCTTCGAGGGGCTTCAATAGGATTCCGGATACCTTGCTCTTTTTTACCAAGTCCATGGCCAGGAATAAAGCCATTTCCAACCATCACTCTTGCTACCATAACTGCTGCATTCGACACATCAGGGATAGGTACTGTCGATCCTCGAGATGCATGAATAGTGGATACGAGTTCAAATGATTGGTAGCTCGACTCCTCTCTACGTTCCGGCTCGACATAAGGGATGGCCGTCTCATGATAAATCCGATGATCCTCCTCGCCATGAACAATGACTAGCTTTCCTTTGACAACAAATTTCACGCTTTGGTGGAGACTTGATGGCACAGCTCCTGCAGTATGAATCCAGGGACGACCTAATAGGAAATTGAATGCTGTAGGAATGTCCATCACCTGGAAAAGGACGTTGAACATCACCGGTCCTATTTGCAGTTCAAGGTGGGTCTCCCCTATCACCTCCTTTCTCGTACCATCAAAAGCTCGGACGAAGGTATTTGCAGCATTTATTTTTGAAGGATCTATTTTCAGGCGGTGAAGAGTCGCCAATGGACAGATATTCAAGGCAGACCCATTATCAATGAGTACTCGAGCCACATGGGAAGCCTTGCACTTGACTGATATGTATAACGCTTTAGTATGTCCCCTCCCCTCAAGAGGGAATTCTTCATTAGAAAAGGCTATTAAATCCTTAAGAAGAATCGACCCTACAAATTCCTCCAACCTGTTTACCTCGATCATCTCTGGTACACGAACTTTGCTCAAAACCTTCATTAGAGACTTTTGATGTGTAGGAGACGTTTGCAAAAGTTCAAGTAAAGAGATTTGAGCGGGCAATTTCCGCAACTGGTCAACCACGTTATACTCACTTGCTTTGATTATAGCCAGAAATTCTTTAGCCTCTTCATCGAATCGGCTTTGCGGGTTGGGTATTAGCTTGAGCATAGGTCCGACCAGACCTTGTAATCGAGGTCAACATCTAGCTCGTATGACCAGGGGACTGCTTTGTTATCCGTGTACTCATACAGCTGGGGCATCTCAATAATTATTTCTTCATCAGTTGAAGGCACTTCCACTATCAGTCCTTCATGGTCGGAGGCATCCTCAAGTGGGGGCATGTCCTCGATCAATGGATCTGGTTCACTCTTTTCAGCACTTAGCTTAGCAAATTCTTTCTCCCAATCAATGACGACTTCGGAGATAGTTGACACTATTCCAGCTTGGTCGCATACACGATCACGCCAGCCTTAACCATTTCTTGAACCCTTTCCTTCATGGTAGGCAAGGGAGGATTCTCATCTGCCGGATAGTAACCAACTCTAACTAATCCGCCATAGATATCTTTGACAGACACCTTCAAGTTCGTCTTTTTGCCAGCATTGAACTCAAAGATTGCATTCATGTTTCCCTCATGTTCCGGCAATGGATTCTTCTTGACATTCGGTTGGGTGGTACGGAAAGAAAATGCTTTAGTATCTAATAAATTTTGGATCTTGTGCTTCAAAGTCAAACATTCATCAGTTGAATGGCCGACCTCTCCCATATGATACTCACATTTTTTTTAGGGATCATAGTTGGAGAATTTTTCAGCATTGGGCCGCTTTGGTTCGTGGGAGATCAATCCCTTCTTTTGGAGTATCGGCAGGACCTAAGATAGAGGGCCAGGAAGAGGAGAGAATTGCCTTTTGGTGAATTGCCGCGGTGCAGGCATTCGGCCTCCATCTTGCTGATTCCCAGGGACACAAACCAGCTGAGGCTTACTAGGGGCTGGTTGCGCATATGCAACATTGATTTCAGTGGTCGGTTCTTTATCTTTCTTCATGGTGAACCTTTTGCCTTGATGAGTCGGTTCATTGAACCATCCATCCCTTAGCCCTATCTCGATCTGTTCACCCACTGGGATAAGTTGGTTGAAGTTCTCAACGTATGTGCTAGCCATCCGGTTACGGAACTCATACGGGAGAGTCTTGACGAACAACTTCATCAACTCCTTGTTTGTAGGCTCAGGAGTGATTTGAGCTGCCAAGTTTCGCCACCTTACAGCATACTCCTTAAATGACTCACTTTTCTTCTTCTCCATCCGCTCAAGATCCTCTCGGGAAGGTGCAATGTCCATGTTGAACTTATACTGCTTTAGGAAAGCGTCAGCCACATCATTCCAGGTATCGAGAAGGTTTACATTTTTCATTATGTACCAGTTGAGGGCGGGCCCAGTCAAACTTGCATGAAACGATTGGATCATGAGAGGCTCATTCTTGACGTATTGGGCCATGCGTACGTGGTACATCTGCAAATGAGCTTTTGGGCAGGAAGTACCGTCGTATTTTTCGAACTCTGGCATCTTAAACTTCTCTGGCATTTTGACCTTCTCATAAACTGACAAGTCGAACGGGAGTGAATTCTGCTACTCTTGCAATTGTTTCAGTTTCTCTTCAAGTTTGGCGAAGCGTTCATCTTGCTCCGCCTTAGGGACATTGTCAGGCTTAGCCTTTTCGGCTGTGACGAACAATGGGTCATCCTCCAGCTCAGGCATGTCGTCATCACCCATTTGGGCTTAGTCCGTCTGCTTTGGGATTACTATTTCGGGGAGAGCGGGTGCAAGAGTCTGATTCACTTGGAGGGATTGCATTTGATCTGTCATAAGTTGCATAGAGGTGAGCAACTGCTGGAGTTGGTTTTCCATAGTGGTCATACGATCACGCATTTCGGTTTGGTCGACCATTTTTGCTCTTGATCGTGTAATGATAGGCGAACGTGGAGGATCCGTTATCACCTAATTGGAAGAAACGAACAAAAATAAGTATCTCATTTGAAATACACCGGTCCATGGCAATGGTCTAGAACTTTTTTGGAGTTTTTGACAATCCTAACAAAATAGAAGCTCGAAATGCCTTAAACAAACAAACTAGGAAAGTAAATGACTCAACTTCCTAAACATTAATCTAGAAATGAAAACAACAAGATTGATTCAAGCACTTCATCTAGCTTGATCAATATACACTCGGGACACCACTCGGCGCAATCGCTTATTCTCCTTTTGAGCTTTTTCAGCAACCCTTTTGAGGCGTTTATTCTCAGCGCGGTTGGTGATCTTCAACAGCACCTCTGGTATCTTTGGAAGTAACTCCTCTGGAATCTTGTGTTGTTGAATGTACTTAATTGAGGCATAGTACTTCATTTCTTTGCCCTTCAACTCCTCCTCAGGCCATTTGAGTTTTCGTGGCTGGCACATATCCCACATTGACTTAATTGTGAGAATGGAATCTTCATGGTCTCGGTCTCCATCAACGAAGTTGGCTCGGAGTGGATCTACTTGCAATGCCGAGGGAAGCTCTTGCACAACTTGATACTGACGGGTCACTCTAGTCGGATAGTACTCCGTCGCTCCGGAATCCTAGTAGAGGGATTGGGCCAACACCTCCACAGGAAAGTCTTGCCACACGAACTTGGAACCACTTAGCATGCCATAGGAAACCCTTGGAAGTCGGTTTTTCATGAAAGCTAGCCATCTAGAATAATGGTAATCCGGTGCATGTTTTTGGTTGTTCTTAAATCTCATAATAGGGTGATTAGAGTTATTAACATCATGTATAGTCATTAAACCACCAAACCCTTTTATATGAGAAAGAAACCAAATTTGCAAAAGTTCAGGAGAGGAATGGAAAATCTTATCACCACCTTCTTTGAATCGAGTGAGGGAAAGAAAAGTTTCAGTCGAAACAGTGTTTACAAAATTTTTCTTTCCAACACTTGTTTAACTAATTGAGCAATCAAAGGGTTAATGGCATTCTTGCAATGAGGAAAACTATAAACCCAAAGAAAGCTAAAAGGAAAACTCTCCGCATTTGAAATGAATTGCCATTTTCAAAACATTCTTTTAGAAAAGATAAATGACATGTATTGCGGTGAGCTTTTAAAACCTTTTTTACATTGTCCTCCTTAATTCTTAAAAAATCGGATAAGGCCACAACGGGGTCTATTCCAATAGGTGGGCTAATTAATTCAGCTTTCAAAGATTTCCCTATGGCAGTGCTATACTCTTCCAAGGTAGGCGTGAGTTCATGCTTACCGCCGAAGATGAAAGTAGAAGTCTCGGGGCACCAACAATGAGCAAGTGCTTGGATGAGGCCGCCATGGATGTTGACACGCAGCAATGGGAGTAGTCGACTAATGTGCGACTCTACAAATTGACGGCCAGCTTGGTCTAACTTGTCCCACCATGCACTAAGCTCTTCCTTTAGAGGGAGAACAATTCGAATGTCCGGTATTCCCATTGTATATTGACCAAGACTCAAAACAATCCTAATGCCATGGACCGACAAAATAATACGGTAGAGTAAGTAAATTGCAAAGGCGAGAATTTAGAGAACTTACTTTACCATAAACAAAGGACAATCACATAGACATGCACATGTTAAGTGGCTCGATTTCTAGTCAATAAGGCTTAACAAAGTGAAGCCACAAGGATGATCAGACTAGCCGCGGGCGTGCGGACTATGTCGGGTCCTCATGACTCCGGCTTGGTCAAAGAGCCGACCTGGGTTGCGGGCATGCGAACCGAGGTGGGTACTCTTGACATCAGAAAAGAAACTTCGGGATTGAGATGGGCGACTCATACCGCGGGCATGCGGTCGAAGTAGTATCCATCTCAATACCATCCTAGATGATCCTATGCAGCCCAGGTCCGGCGGCGGGTTGTGTGTGCAATAGTGTAGTGCAAATGCAAAGCATGCATAGCATTTTATATCAAGCAACACTTCATAAGTGAAAGTAAACCATACATTCCTACATCTTCCTGCACAACAAAGGTTAGCAAACACTTCCCCTTATACCTCCCATCCTGCAAGAACATTTAACACCTTAAATGTTAGGGACGTACCTGGGATCCTTGCTGCCAAACAAAAATTATTTTTCAAAAAGAAAATTGGCCTAAGTCCACTGAGAGTTTCAACTCAAGTTCCCAGCGGAGTCGCCAAGCTGTCGCGACCTAAATTTCAGGTGCACCACCTACGGTTTAGGTTAATGGATTGCTAAGCCTAGACTTAGCTCGAGCTCTCCCAAACCCTTACCAATTCGCAACTAGGTTCTAAGTTTTTAATATGCAGATGATTTTTATCCTGGAGTCGCCACTAATCTATTTTTTGGTGGGTCGATTAGAAACCCAAGTAAAGTAATGGGAGAATTACTTCACTCCTACGAACCAGAGATTGTGAGTTCGGGGACTTGGTTACGCTAGATTTCTCTAATGCCCTTTCAGTACCTTTTCTTTTATTTTGAAAAAAATATTTGGCAAGCAGCTTGAATTGATTTTACTTTATCTCCCTAACATGTGAGGTGATCATGCGGGTGCGCAAACTACCAATTTAACACCCAGATAAAGCAGTGAATAAATGGCACGACTTACCTCATAGCAACGAAAGCATCTGCAATGTTAAATCAGAATTCATATCAACAGTCCTAGATATGATTTCTAATTAACACGCAATTTCTTTTTTTTTTAGGTTTTCATTTATTTAATGAGAATCATGCTTTATGCAATGCATGCTACTAATTTAACATGATATGACATGGTAGCATAGCCTAAACTATATGACATGCACATGACATTTTTTCTTTTTCTTTTTCTTTAAAAAATGCAATTTATCCTAGAAAATAAAACTAATTTATTCTGAGACATTTTTTTTATATTTTTCATGAAATACGGATTTAGAAAAATGTGAAAATTATCTATCTAAATTAAAATATCATCTAATTTGTATTAGGAATGAGGTTAAGCCATATCCTAATTTAAACTAGAATGTTATCCTAACTTAGAAATTCTTAACTAAAATGCAATCCATCCAAAAGATTTCTCTAAACTTAAATTAAAAAAACTATTATCTAGAATTAAACTATATGAAATTTTACCCTAAAATGCAATGACATGCAAAGAATGCCATAATTCTAATTTTTTCTTCTTCTTTTTTTTATGTTTTTGTATTAATTTCGAAATTTGAAAATTGTCAAGTAATTAAACATGAAACCTAAGTTAAAAACTAGCAACCTAAATTGATTGATTTGATTTTTTTATGTTTTTTATAAAATTTCTATTCTAAATATGCAAACCCTAAAATAGGAAATAAACCTAATTTTAACCTACATTTTTTTGATTTTTTTTTTTATATAAAAGCGAAATTAACTTAAATGGCACAACAGCAAATCATAGCAAGATTGATGTCCAAATTGACGAACCATATCTCGCGCATGAGATCGGGTTGGCCAATTTAAAATAAATCACAAATCGAATATCGGGCAGGAGATCGGATTGGCGATTTTTCAAGCAATTGCGAGTCGGATTTTGGGCGCGAAAATCGGACTGTCAATCACAAATTTCACAGGCCTATTTCATGTTAAGAATTTCAACCATATGTTAAGGAATAATACTACTAAAAAAAAAGCAAATAAATAAAATAAAAATAAAATAAAATAGAGTAAATATAAAAAACTACCTAATTTGATTTTCTCCTTTCTGTTTTTTTTTTCTACGGCTTGGGCAGCTCGCGTAGGGGCTGGTCACCGTCGGAATTGGGGGTAGTCCTCGGAGCTCCGGCGAGGGCGGACCGGCGGCATTGGCTGCAGCGGACTCGGGGGAAACAGCAGCGGCACTCGGGCGGAAGGCTCGGGTGAGACTCGGATCTGCACAGCAGCGACTTCGTCGGACGGAGCAGAGGCGCTGGGCTGGCAGAGGCGGTGAGGCGGTCAGCAGCAGACGGTCGGATTGTGGCATGGTGGTGCTCCAAGAAAGGCGAGCACGGCGATCGTTGGTGCGGGCTATAGGCGAGGGGACCGACAGAAGCGTGGCGGAGCAGAGGCGGAGCAGGGGCGTCGGCGTCGGGAACAGGCAGAGAGGAGCGTCGTCAGGTGCTAGCTCGAGCGGAGACGGTGGGCGACAGCGACAGGGGCGTTGGGTCGCGCGGCGGTGGCGGCTGCTGCAGAAGGTGTGGATCGGGTGGCACTCCGGCGCGGTGGTGCGATGTGGAGCTTCACGGGCGTCGGGGACGCAAGGCTGACGACGGCCAAGGCGAGGCGGTGGCAGCTGCAGGGGCACCTGATTGTCATGGGTCAGCACGGGCTGAGCAGGGGCGGCGTTGGGCAGATCTGGCTCGAGTCCGGTCTCGGCAGAGCTTTGGTGGGCCAGAGCAGCAGATCGGGCTCCGAGCGAGTGCGGGGACGGAGGCCGAGGGGGTCCGACGACGCGGCAGTGCGGCGGGGACCGGCGGAACAGCGGTGGCGGACGCGAGCGGAACGGTGAAGTGGCGAGTCGTGGAGGCGGCTGGTGTCGCAGTGGCGCGACGGTGGACGGCGCGGCTCGGGCTGGTAGAGAAGCTCTGGACGGTCGCGGATGGAGCAGCAACGTTTGGGGAGATGATGAACAGTAGGGGTCAAATCACCCCTTTTCTTCTACCTTTACGCTTCTCTCTTGTCTCTTTCTCTCTTGCTTTTTCTCTTTCTTTAATCTCCTCCCCTGACTTCATCTTTTTTCTTTCTCTCTTACGAGAGTCTCTCTCCTTTTTCCTTCTGACAATCCTTTCGCATGAATTTTTTCGTTCTTTTTCGCCTCCCCGTGCTCACTCTTTCCTCGCTTATTTATAGGCAACAGGTGAACAGGAGGTAGTCGCAACTTTTCCTTGCTTGTTCAAGTTTGGTTCTTTTTTTTCAAATATGGTGGCCACCGATCTTCTCTAGAAAGAAAAGTATTAAAAAATGTCAGCCCATCTTTTTGCAGACGTCTGGAGAATTTTCACGTCCCCCATTCCATGCGTGCATGTGCATGCATTAATGAGGGGGAGAAAATGCACGTTCATGGATTCTTCTTTCTTCTTCATGCTTGGGGCTTCTTATACGGCTACTTGTCCCTCCCTTCTATAGGATTGCCGCAACTTTTGACTTTTCTCGTTTGTTATTTGCTTCCTCCTTCAGCAAATTTCTCTTTGCTTCTCCTGACAACCCACACTTTGAGAGAGAGAATATTATATAATATCATGGGCTCATTTTTCTTCTCTGAGGATTCCTCTTAAATCCGCACGTCCGCCGAATTTATGCGTGCATGCGCATGCATTAATGAGGGAGAGACAACAGACGTGCAAAAACTTCCTCCCTCTTTTTTTGACTCTCTCTTTTGCGTGCTCAGACCAGTGGAGAGAGACCATCCCTTCGATTGCGAGCCTCTGCTTCTTGTTGCCTTTTGGTACCAATGCAAAATGCAACTACATGAAATGCAATTTTACCGTTTTTTTTTATTTTTTATTTTTTATTTTTTTTTCATGTAACTAATTACTAAATGATTAGGCAAAATTTAGGTGTCAACAACTGCCATCTTCAGTCGCCTCTCCACTCTCTAGAACGAGCTTAAGGCGGCAGAAAAGCGGTTGGAGGGTCCCGAAAACACCCTAAGGCAATACAAAGAGATTAAGGAAATGGAGAAAGCCATGAAATTCTTACTAATTCTTAATGATTCATACTCCTCATTCCGGTCTCAAATCTTGGCCATGGATCCTCTGCTACCGCTTGGCCAGATCTACCAATTGGCTGTCCAAAAGGAAAGCCAATGGATAGAAGGTGTTGAACATGAGCAAGTGGGTGATGGCATGTCTCTCACAGCCTTTTCGATGACATTTTCTGGCAAATTTTCCTTCTGGCAACACCTAGGGAGATAGGGGGAGAAGAGGAACTTCTGGAAATCTCATTTCTATAGCTACAACAATGAAGAAGGAGATGGGTGCAGCTTACCCTAGATCGGACGGCTGGGATTTGCGTAGGGGATCAAACAGCTGGGATTCATGAATAGGATCGGATGGTTGGGAGTTGTGCGCTGGATCGGACAGCTACCAATCTCTCATCTCTTCAGCTAAATCAAATGCTCCCTATCAGGCCACGTTAGCCCTAGCATACAAAGGTTCATATGGCTCCAAAAATTCCACATCATTAGGGAAGGTTAGTAGACAAAATTCAAAACTGAAAAATAAATACTATGAATATTGCAAGCGTCCACACCATACGATAGATACATGATGGAAATTACATGGAAAGCCTAATAAAAAGGGCAAAAAGGAGAAGGAATCGAATGTTTATAAAGTCTCAACATGAAAATTTCATGGGCCCCACCAAGCAATTACTCATAAGCAAAATGACAATATTGTACAAATTCTAGGCCAATTGAAGACATAGGATAACAAGGCTGGATTCTCAAGTATCTCTTTATGCCAAGAGAATTCACTTTCAATTTATGCATGAATAATTGATATATTGGCTAGTGACCACATAACATGCAATAATGAACTCTTTTCTTATATTCACAAAGGAACATAATCTCCTGTATCAGTTCGACTCCCAAATGGTAATATCACCTATGTTACCAAAATTGGCATTGTACAACTTGGTCCAAATGTTATCCTTAGGAATGCCTTATATATTCCTAAATTCGAATTCAACCTTCTCTTTGTCTCTAGAGTTTGCAAGGATAATTCCTATCGTGCCATATTTAGTTCAAAAAATTGTCCATTTCAAGAACTTTTGATTGGCAATCTAATGGGCTTTTGTAAAGTTGCGCAAGGGCTATACTTTTGGATTAATTCCTCGGAAGATTTAGATTTTTTGAATAAGAGCATTTATTGTAATGCGATTAACAAGAATAAAAATCTTCTTTTTCATCAGCGATTGGGTCACGGTGCAAGCTTTCCTCACCCAAAATGTCCAATATGCCCCTTGGCTAAACAGTCACAAAAATCCTTTCCATCTAGTGCATCTCGGGCTAACGAAATTTTTTTCCTTGCTCCATGTGGAGATCTAGGGTCCTTATCATACCCATCATCATAATGGATCTTGATTTTTTCTCACTATTGTTGATGATTATTTGTGTGCTACATAGGTATATCTTATGCAGTCAAAAGGTCAAACCTTCAATCACCTATCACGATTTCTTTCCTTAATTAGGAATCAATTCAATAAATCCATGCAAAAAATTCCTACAAATAATGGTTGTGAATTTTTTACCACTGATTGCAAAGAATTCCTATCTTCTCATGGAATAATTCATGAAAGTACTTGCACTTACACTCCACAACAAATGGAGTTGTTGAGCACAAGCATAGACATTTATTGGAAGTAGCTGAAGTATTGAAATATCAAGCTTCTATTCCTGAGTCATTTAGGGAGATTATGTAGTCACAGCTACCTATTTAATTAATCACATGCCAACTCGGATTCTCAATGGAAAGACTCCTTTTGAAATGTTGTAAAATAGAAGACTAGCCAATGATCATCTTTGGGTTCTTGGATGTCTATGTTATACAATAAATATGAGCAAAATGGATCCTCGACTAACTCAATATGTGTTCATGAGATACCCTTCCTTTCAAAAAGGATATTGAGTTATGAATATTTCTACAGGAAATTTTTTATTAGCATGGATGTTGTATTCCATGAAGACATGTTCCTCTTCAAGGAGATAATATCTTCACCAGAATCGACCTCACCATCTTCAGAAAGACAACGACCATTCTTATCCACAGAAGATCTATCCATGCCCTCATCATGTTATTCTGTTGCATTGGAGCCACTCACGACAAAAGCTATGCCAGCGTTAGAAGAACTTCAAAGTGCTATAAAGGAATCACAAGAAGTGGATATTTCTCCTTCCTCATCAACCACGGCCACTTTAGAAAATTCTTCCCATTGACTGGGATTTTCTCAAGCTTGTTCTCCTTGTCTTTGGCCTTCTCGAGCACTTGGCCCGTCTTATCCGGGTATGTGTTCGTACCCCTAAATTCTCCATTGCTTTAAATGGGGAGTTACATGGATTCTTTTCTAGCGGCAAAGGGCTTTGACAGGGTGACCCTATTTCCCCCTACATTTTCACCTTGATAATGAAGGTCCTCTCCGAAATCCTCTTTAGGCGCTCTTTGAGGTCGGACTTCAAATTCTTTTGGAGGTGCAAAGCAACAAACTTGTCACATTTATTCTTCGCAGATGACGTTTTCCTTTTCTGTGAAGCTGACTTGCCTTCGGTTTGCATCCTAAAGGAAGGCCTTGAGATATTTTCTTCTTGGAGTGGCCTTCTCCCTAATCCAAGGAAAAGTGAGGTACTTTTGGTAGGAGGTTCTACGGCTTCAAGGAATGAAATTCTCCTCTCACTTGGGTTTCAAGAAAGGCACTTGTCGGTTCGCTACTTGGGAGTTCCAATTATTACCTTGAGGCTCAATAAGATGGACTGTCATGTTCTTGTCGACCGCATTATAGCAATGGTACAATCTTGGACCCATCACTTTCTGTCCTTCGTTGGCCGTCTCCAATTGATCAGGTCAGTCCTTCATGCAATTCAGGCTTATTAGGCTAGTGTTTTTATTCTTTCCATAGTTGTCTTGGATCAAATTGAATGAACCCTCAAACAACTCTAGAAAAGCCCAGCCTTGGGTAGAGGAGGTGCGAAAGTCTCTTGGGAGGATGTTTGCCTTTCGAAAGAAGAAGGAGATCTTGGCATTAGGAGGCTTCAGGATTGTAATAAGGCAGCCATGCTCAAACATATCTGAATCTTATTCTCTGATAAAGAATCCTTATGGTGCAGATGGATCCACTCCACCTTTTTAAAAAGGAAAAACTTTTGGGTTGCCAATAAGCCAACCTACTGCTCGTGGGCTTGGAAGTAGATCCTTCAACTCATGAGGCAATTATGTCACTCCTTTCTTTGGACTATAGGGGATGGTTTGTTTGTTTCTCTCTAGTTCGACAACTGGCACCCAAAGGGGACTTTGAACCTAATATTTTTAGACTCTCTCATTTACAGCTCCGGGATTCCCAGACAAGCAACTGTCACTAATCTCTTTTCCCCCTCTGGCCAGTCTTTAAAGGCTATTTTGGAATCATGGCAGATTGCTTTCCCCATCCTCTCTTAGAACTCGGACCTTTGCTGATGGAAGAAGAGCCCTTCCGGTCAGTTCACGGTAGCTTCAGCTTGGGATGCCATTAGGTGGAAGAAGGACCGAGTCCCGTGGCATTATTTCAGTTGGAACTCCTCCATCTCACCTCGATACCAATTCAACCTATGGCTTATTACCAAGCACAGACTTCCTACCTAAGCCAGATTATTATCGTATGGCAGAATTGATAGTGGCTTGTGTGCTTACTGCAATGTTACTCCGAACTCCATTGATCATTTGTTTTTGAGTATGCGTCACTGCCGGCCTTGCCTTCTTTTGGGCTTCTAGGTGCAACCTTCCATGGCGCAATAGGTCTTGGGTGGATAATCTTCATTAGGCTATGATTCTACTCTCGGGTAAAGGTTTTTATAAATGCATTGCCCGTTTCTCCCTTAAAGCTCTTTGTCATATCATTTGGAAAAACATGAATGATATCTTGTTTAGAGAGTAAACTCTTGCGATCACGACCCTGAAGAACCACGAACCACCTCTTCAAAGCTGTTAGAGACAAGGCTATGACCTTTAGGAATGTTGAGGATACTGCAAGGAACGGAGACTCCAGCGCACCTAGGGGATTGACCCGATTATTTTCTCTCCAATTGATTCTAGTTCATCTCCTTGAAGTTGTTAGCGATGACCTTGTGTTGTTTCTAGCGGCAGTGTTCATCCTATGGTTCGCTGGACCTTCGAAGCTTTTGTCTCGGTCGGCTAGGAGGTTGCTTGGTTGTGCCTTTTGGCTGAAGGTTGCTTGGGAGTGATCTGGCTGCATTCGTTTAGTGCCTTTGGTGCCTTTTTTGTTTCTTGCTGCGTTAGTTTGGCTTGCCACTATTTTGTCTGTCTTTGTTTTTTCCTTTGTTTGTTGCGGGTTGGCTGCTTTGCCATTGTTGCCTGTTTCTTTTTCATCTCGGCACTTGTTGAAATCTAATTTGTGTTTTCAAATATATAAAAAAAATAATAATAACAAAACAAACAAAAACAAAAGCAAAAGCAACCAAAAAAAAAAGAAAAGAAAAAACGTGGAAAGGGCCGGGCCAGATCTCGCCTTGGCCCGGCCTAGGCCGCCTTCTCCCTTCTCCACCTTCGTGTGAAACCCTAGAGAACCGAAAGGGAAAAAACAGGGAGGAAACGGAAGAAAAAGAAGACCAGAACAAAGAGAGAGCTCGAGAAGAGGGAGCCGTGCTGCCGCCACCGTTGCCAACGAGCCACTCGATCAACGCCATTCGCCATCATCTTCCCCGGAACCCAGATCTGAAGAAACGGAGGGGAGGAGGGCGGCGGCGGCGCTGCCCGACGCCGTCCAAGCCGCTATCCTCTTTGCCACCTCAACTCGACTCTGCCCGACCAACTGCGACCGCCGTCTTCCCCGAAACCCAGACTTGAAGAAATAGGAGGGAGAAGACAGAGAATGAGAGAGGCAGGGAGAGCTCGAGCGAAGTGAGCAAGAAGGAGAAGAGGAAGAGAGTTTTCTTCCTCGAGAGCCTCTTTGCCGCCAGGGGCCGAGCCCCTGCACTCACTACCTCCGTCCCGGCCAGGCCGCCACTGCTCCCAGTCCCATCGCCACACCTCTGCGCTACCGATTGCTACTACCAAGCCAAAGTTGAAGCCCGTAAGTAGTGGCCAAGAGAGAATCTGCACGAGCATGCCAAATTTGGAGGGGGGAGGCTTGCCGTCATTGCACCTTTGCCCGACGCCTGTGCCACCACCGACACCTCTCCAGCAACCGCCATCCCCGACAACCACCGCCATGCTACTTTCCCTACCGTCGCCTGCTGCTGCTGTTTTGTCACTAGTCGCTACGTTCGCCGTCGCCCGCCGCTGCTATTCCGCCACCGTGCCGTCACCCGCTAGAACTTGACGCCAGAAGCCACCGCGCCCAAGCGTTTCCCACCTCCACCCGCGACGACCTGACGCTTCCGCTTGCCTCTAACGCAGCCGCCACCCATCCTCACAAACCCTGATGTCATCACTGCCGCCCGCCACGTAGCCGCTGCCACCCACCATGTCGCCGCCGTCGTTAGCGCCGCCAAGAAACCCTAGGGTTTCGGCCAAGAACCGGGTCGGGCGAAAGTCACGAACCGGGTAGGGTTTTCTCACATCCGGCCGGGTATACTTAAATTGGGTTTGGGCTGGTTTAGGATGTGGGCTTGTGGGCTTTGTCTTTTTGAAATAGAAAATATTAGACCAAATTGGGCCCGCTAGTTGGGCCCAATTCGAGCCAAGGAAAAGCCCAACCAAGGTTGGTCGGGCCTTGCCTTTCAAGCGGGCCGATTCGGCCCGACCCCCATCCGGGCAGAGCCTAGGCGGATCTGACCGACCTGCCCCGACCAGGTTGGACCCAAAACCGGACCCGGCCCGGTTTGGCCCAAAAAAAATATATTATTTTTTTTAAAAAATAAAAAATAAAAAAATTCGAAAATCCAAAAATGATGGGATTTGGTTAGGAATTGCTATGTTTTGCCTTTTTAGTATAATTAGACCTTTATTTGCTAGTATATTAATTATGTCACATGTTTAATTTGCATATCTAATTATGTTTAATTGCACGTATTTAATTTTACTGCAATTAGGATCTTGATAGCTATGATTGTTACTTTAATAATTGTGCGCCTACATGATCACCTCACATGTTAGTGAATAGGAATGAAATCAATTCAAACTGCCTGACAAAAATCATTTATTTTAAAATGAACAAGATTAGGTACCGAAATGGCATTAATTGGATGATTAGTTTAATCAAGTCCCCACCCTAGATTCTCTAGTTGCGTAGGAAGTGAGGTATAGTCCCATACCTGACTTGGTTTCTAGCCGACCCCAATAGACTAGTGGTGACTCCTTTTTGCAAAATTCCTAAAAATACTCCAATGTCCACGGGGTATAGGCTTAGGAGAGCTCGCATCTAATCATGGGCCTTAGGTCCATCCTTTAGGCAATACCCCTAAACCTATTCCCTCCCCCGAGGGTAGGTCGCGACAGCATCCTTCCACTCACTTTGACGTCTTGTCATTTTGAGTGTAAGTTTTTGGTGCCATGACCTCTTCTTGTATAGTTGGTTAAAGCTCAATATAATCTCTTACTTTCACCAAAAAAAAAAAAAAACTAAACAAACATCAACTCAGCAACTCCGCGTTCCTAACGGCACATTCGTCCCCCACATGGACTAAAGATTACATATGTTATGCAATGAGTTCTCTAGGTACACATTATCTCATATTATTGTATGTTTCTTTTACTCAGCTATCCCTCGAGCACATGAATTGCATTAGCTGAATATCGGAAGAACATGAACCATCTTCTTTCACTAAAGTAGCATGTGATCCTCGATGGCAATGTTCAATGGAATTTGAACTTAATGCTTTCATGGAGAACCACACTTGGGATATTGTTCCATTGCCTCCTCATCAGAAACTAATTGGTTGCAAATTGGTGTATAAAATCATGTTCAAGGCAAATGGCTCTATTGAAAGATATAAGGCTTGTTTAGTTGTGAAAGGATTTACCCAAAGAGAAGATTTCGATTACCATGAAACCTTTTCACCTATTGCAAAGGAAGTCACAGTCCACTCCTTCTTATTTGTTGTAGCCATTCAGAATTGGTTTCTACATCAAATGGATGTCCACAACACATTTCTTCATGATGATTTGGATGAAGAAATTTATATGGATCTTCCTTCATGTTTATGCAAATGGGGGGAGTCTCGAGCATGTCGCCTGCGTAATTCCCCATATGGGTTGTAGCAAGCGTCCAGGCAATGGTATGCCAAGTTAACTACTGCATTGACTAATGTAGGATTTCAGCATTCCAAGTATGATTATGCTTTATTTACATGGACTACAAGGAATTCATTCATTTATTTGCTAATATATGTTGATGATATACTCATCATGGGAAACAATGAATATCATGTTATAAAATTCAATGAGTATTTGCATTTCACCTTTCATATCAAAGACTTGGGACCTCCCAAGTACTTCCTTGGCATTGAGATTGCTCGAAATGACAAAGGAATCAGCCTCAATAAAAGAAAATTCATCTTGGAGATTATTTTAGAAGCAAGATTATTAGGATGCAAGCCTGTAGTTATCCCAATCGAACAAAATGCCAAACTTACAACATGAGTATGATCATGGATCTTCTTTGTCTACTAAGGATGCATCACTAAAGGATCCATCAGGATATCAATGATTCATTGGCAAATTAATATATCTTACCATGATGAGACCTGACATATGCTATGCAGTGCAAATTCTCAACCAGTTTATGCATAATTCAAAACAATCCCACGTGAATGCATCTCTAAAGGTTGTAAAATATTTAAAGGGGTGTCTCAGATTTGGCATATTCTTATCTCGTGATTGCAACATGAAAATGATAGCTTTCTGTTATATGAACTATGCTACTTACCTAATGACCAAAAGGTCCATTACTGGTTTTTGCATCAAATTAGGAAATTCACTGATATCATGGAAGACGAAGAAGCAATTGACCATATCATCGTCATCAGCCGAATCTGAAGATCAAGCAATGGTGAAGACTACATGTGAGATTGTTTGGATATGAGGACTACTCTCGGACATTGGAATATGAATCAATGGACCTAGTGAATTGTTTTGCGATAATGACGCTACATTCAAATTGGTAGCAAAACCAGTTTTTCAAGAAATGACAAAACGCATAGAGGTTGATTATTATTTCACTCTAGACAAAATCAAAGGAGTCCTCGTGACAAAGGGCATTGGAAATGTGGAACAACTTGCAGACATTTTTACTAAGCCCTTATGCTAGAGACAGCACACATACTTATTAAGCAAGCTAGGTGTCCTCGATATATATAGGCCACTAGCTTGAGGGGGAGTGTTAGAAATAAATCCGGAGATTCCGATATTGATTATGTTCAGAGATTCTGATATCAATTACGGACAAATTGATTTGGTTAATCCCTCATTAGTCTAGAGAATATGAAATTGTAATTATTGTATATTTTTTTCCTTTTTTTCTCTTCTTTTCCTTTACATTATAAAGGAACCTTTTACACAATACAATATAATACAATGAATATAATTTTTCCCGTTTCTCTCTCTCAAACTCTGTCAATTTCTTCAAGTCTCCGCTCACACTCCATCATTTCCTTAAATTCTGCTCCATCATCTCTCTATCTCCCTGTTTCTGTCCTACTTTCACGTCTTTTTTGCCCATGCCTCTCTATCTCTGCCCTTTCTTTTCAAACTTGCCCATTTCAAAGTGCAATAGAAATCCCAAAATTTATCAGAAAAATGTAATTAAATCCTAAACTTACAAAAAGTGCAATTGAAGCCAAAAAATATGCCAAGTTTGTGCAATTAAGTCCCTCTATTAATTCTATCCAATTTGGCTAATGAAAAATGCTAACGTGACTTTTTTTATTCATTTTTCTCTCCTACGTGGCAAGAGTTTATATGAAGAAATCTATGTGTGCAAAAATGACACCATTTAATGCTTGCCCCAAATTTGCAAGTTCTAATTGAAGTCAACATAATTTTCTTTTACGTTCTCTTCACCTCTTTGTCCGAGTGTCCTTTTTAATTCGTGGAGTCTGCTTTTTCTTTATCGAGTCCTCTGTTCTTCATCCGAGTGTCCTTCTTCTTCTTCGTCAAGCCTCATTGGGCAGTTCGTTTCGTGATTCTTGGGATGATTGGCGGCAAAAGCACTTTCGACAAGTGCTATGAGGCGGAGTTCCAGGAAGTGACAACTTAGGGAATAAGGAGGGCTTCTTGTCGTCAATGAGTTGGGTGGTCAGTATGAAGACCGTTTTGAGGATGTTAAAACCCCAAGCATTTGAGAAATCTCATCTTTTTTGTCACACCCCAAAATCACAAAGAATGGGGATGTTAAAACCCCAACCAATAACCTGATATCGCATTTGAGAAATCTCATCTTAATCCACCAAAAGAAATATATAATTAGAACTCAGACAATCCAACCACTAGCAAGGAAAGTGCACCACTTCCTTTGGCCATACCCAAAAATAGAACTCCCCAAAAGTTTCCCACCGACGGCGCACTCGCTCTATTCGCCGCTAACCGAGGAACCTGAAAAGATTAAAGAAGGAGTGGAATGAGCAACAACAGCTCAGTGAGTAGTACATATCTTCTAAACAGATCGAACAACCACTGTGCATGTATACAAAGTAATATCAAACTTTATAATGCCAACTCAATATATAAAATACATATCAAATCATGTAAGAGTTATTTGATATCACCAAAGCTTTATACTAATATGGAAAAATCATTTAAATCACCATCAAAAATCAAGTATCAATGGTCAAGCCCATTGAATAATCTCTCCATCAAATATCACATATCAATGGTCTATCCATTAATTAATCTATTGCTCAATATTCCACCATGGTCACGACACAACGCCTTGTGACAAGGCGACCAAGCTTTTCCCCTTGGCAAGGTCTCCACCTACAAAGCCGATGGCTAGGCCCAGAAGGATATCCTAAACCTGGTATGCATACCCCAAAAACCCCTCATTGGGTTCACAGTCATATTGAGCATAAATAACCATCCTCCAATACCAGAAATCCAATTCAGAAATCAATATCTTAAACCAAACAAATAACATTTGCAGCATAACCCATCATCCATTTCATATCAATTTCTCAAATCATTATAAACATTTCCATAAATCAATCACAAAGCATATATATATTTCTCCACTTACTTTGTATAACACGCTTTTAAACATTCAAAATCAACCAAATAGTAGCAATTGCTCGATCTGGCTTTTATGCATAAAAATGTTCTCCTCAATTCATGTATATACATATATACTTCAAGACATGAATTTTTTCAAAACCAAAGAAGATATAGTACCACTCACCTCGTCGTCTACGACCAAACGACGAACGATACCCGTATCGTCGAACTCACGGCCCTATCAAATAACCGAGGAATAAGGTTAAAATCTAATAAAACTCTTATCTTAACTACGAAATGACTAACTTATGCCTTAACTCTAACAAAAGGACTTCTACGCGCTAACAAATTGCATAACCAAAGCGATTGTTTAAGCGATTCGCAACGCGGAGTTTAAATGCAAAACTTGATCATGCCTTAACTTCCTCCTCCAAACCCCGATCCAAACGAATTTATAGTCAATAGAGAGCCCTTGACACATATTACAAGAATCTCAACTTCACCGCCCCAAAATCAAGCCGAAAAATGACAAAATACGGGCCCAAAGCTGCTGACGCGTACTGTTCACTGCGCGCGGAAACTTTGAAATTTTGTTTCGGACAAACCACAAGCTCAAATCACGATCCGTAAAATCCCAAGGCTTCACAACACTCTAAACTATCTTTCCCACAAAAATACACAGCTCAAAGACTCCAAAATCGGACTTCGCCACTTGATTTTCCAACAATTCCGAATTTGAGCCCTAAACTCATAAATAACTTCAATTTGGACGAACGAGGGGCCTAATCTCTTACCGGGTGCTGTGTTATGGGGTAGAGTCGGCTTGGCGAAACATCCGTGGCATGCACGTGTCAAAACCCCCTTCTTTTCTTTCCCTTTCTCTTCTTCTTCTTCTTCTTCTTTTCTTTCTTTTCTTTCTGTGCCCGAACGTGGGCTTTCTTTCCTTTTTATCTCTTCCCCTTTTTCTGTTTTCTGTTTTCTTTCTTTATTTTCTTCCTCTCTCTCTCTCTCTCTCTCTCTCTCTCCTTTCCCCTCTCTCCCGAAAACTCTCGATTTCTCTCTCTCTCTCTCTGCTGTAGCTTCTACCTTTTTCTTTTTCTTTTTCTTTGACTGGGTCAAAACCCATCTTTTACATTTTTCATTTTTGAGATACTGGTATACTGCATGCTTTGTAGGAGCTTGCGAAGATACTGCCACTATATTGTTCCATCCTGAAAATCGACTTATGTACAGAATTTATGCATTGTTTGTTGGCTTGTCAGTGCCCGTCACCCAGCTTCTTCTCTCTTTCATTCTTATTAATGATCTTAAAGTTGAGTATTGATTTGTGTTGATATAATCACATTAATACATGAATAATATTAGAAATGGAAATAGTGGTCATCGAACAGAGCTAGCCGTTCTTACCTATTGCCACAATATTAGAGGAACAAGTCGAAGTTTCAGATTCTCCTTGTAAGTTTCCAGAGTTTTTACATTCCTTAAGTTCTGTTTAGCGATATTTATTTTGCACTCAATTGCAATTCTTCTTGCGGACATGTAGAAGTAACAATCGTGACAATTGAATATCCGCCGTTTTTGTTTCTAGGCCGCCCTAGTTCCACTTTTCAGCTTGACTTGTAGTGGATAGACAATCTCAGCTTGTTAAATGCTAGTGTTTATGACGGATGATACCGTGTCTTCCAATGTTTTGGACAGCATTGAAAGTGGGATGTTCTCTTTGTTTCCCAAAGTCTGGCATTGATAAATTGAGTTCGAATGACGCTACCTCATTGTCTCTTTGAACTTAATCCCGCAATTTTGCTTTTGCTTGATGGTGTTGGCCTATTACTGTCATAAATCATTTCTTTAATTGGCATTTCTCTGGGAAAAGTCGAAAAGAGCCATCGGTTGACAGCCAAAAGCTTTAGAGGGTACTCCAGTGATCCATGCTTCTGCCTGTTATCGTGTCCACCAGACCTACATCACTATTTTTGCAGGTTTAGTAGATTGCAGTTATAGTTCTTTCTGGAGTAGCACGGGGAGCTTTTCTGGTGCCCCACCAGTCACCCGGGTTCCAATTGGAAGTTCACTGCTGTAAATTTAGTACGTTGAATCTCGATTCTTTATTGACCACGGTTGTAAAGTAACACCGTTGAGTGCATCATTTGGTCTCGAGGGTGCTCGCAGTTGCTGCTTTACAATTATATGCGTATAAGTTCAGTTAAGTTAAAAAAATTTGAGATACAACGATCCGTGCTTGGATATTATTGTTTTGGACAGTTACTGTATTGCCAAGTTAGAAATGATCTTCTAAATCTCGATTACTTGAGTTAGTAACTTGAGAATGGATTGAGGTCTTTTTATTCTTTTACCTTTACAGTTTTGTCTTTCATCATATGTGCTCTCACTTGAGCACGTTTAACATTGGAGTTCTAATACTAAGTGTTGTCGTTACATCAAAAGGCTTATCTTTTGAGTTAATTCCGATTTCACATTTTTATCTTAGAAACACTCTCCCCCTATGTGCAATTCGATCCATTCCTCCCCTTTTGTCATCCTAAAAGCTTGCCAATAGCTGCTCCTTGTCCAGTTTCTCTGGGCTCGGCAAACACTCCGCATCGTTGTCAAGCCGAGCCGTTACAGGGAGAATGCTTTTTCTTTTCATTCCACAGTTGGGTCCATTGAAGCATCCATATTATTTAAATTTTACCTACGTCGTTATATTCCAATATCGTCTAGCAACCACGTTTATTGGATTTGGCCGTATTTAATGTTACAAGGATTTGATTAACTAGAAAGTTTTATGAAATTAGGAGTACTTGATTAGAAAAATTAATTTAAATCGGAGTTAATCAGCAAACAGCGAAAGTATTAAAATTAAAACTAAAAATTCTTCCCTATTGTATGATTCGACTAGATTAGGGGATGAAGTACGTTCGGGTGATTTCACGCATATCATCAAGTAATCGAGTTCATCTCATCAATTTGATGAGCCTCTCGACAATTATATGAGTGCAAATAGATTAGCACACATTACAAAAATGTCCATGCATAAGTTTTTTTTTTTTTTTTTTTTTTGGTAAGAAGTAATAATATATAGAGCTTTGAACCAACATTTACACAAGATCCGGCACCACAAAATTTGCACTCATCAAGACAAAAGTCTATGCGAGTGGAAGGGAGCCGGATGTAAGAGAACCCGCCAGAGCGGCCAAAGCACACAAAAGTCTATACAACAGGCAGAAGGACAGACGGGAAAAGAAGGCCGCACAGGGCCAAGAGGAAGCCACGAGGAGACCAATCTCACGAAAACAACCAGCTACAAAACAAGACAGAAAGCTACTAGGAGAAATCACCACCGTAGAAGAATAGCAGTCATACCAACAAGACGAGTAGAGGCGGAGCCAAAGGGAGAAGGCGTATGCTATCAAGCATCAAGAGCCTGAACCCCTTCAAGGAAAATACAAGGATCTATCCCCCAGTTACGTTGGAGTCTTCTGTTTCTTGGATTATCTTCAATATTTTTGAAGATTAAGGCCTTATCCTTCACCACATTGATGAGGTGATTTTTAATTGCCGCAACTATGACAGTATGGTCTCTAAAGAGTATGTCGTTCCTATGCTTCCAAATAAGATGGCAAAGAGAACCAAAAGAAAAGTGGCCAATGGAGTGATAGAAGTCCTTACCGGAGAGGAATTTCATCGCCTACTGAAAATTTTCAGACCATGTCTTGTTCCGCCACGGGAGATTGCATTTAGCCGCCCAAAAGAAATGTCCATGCATAAGTTGCTTTATACATAGGAGAAAAACGAAAAGACATGATAAAATACATTCTCAATTACATTCTCTTTTAAAAACAACATAAACTGATTGCAAGATCCGACAACATATGGTTTTCACCTCAACTTGTTAGGGATCGATGAACCCAGGTGTACAAAGATGAAAGCAAGCTAGTCATTTTGAATGAGAAATGCTAAATGTGTACCAAAACACTATGCTGTGAAATTTAAAATAAGGTTAGTTCAAGTGCATGAAATGTAAAATTTTGTAGGATCAATTTTAACTATTCTAAAAATTTAAGTTATTAAATTCAAAGAGTTTAATATTTAGATATTCTAATATTCCACATCAAACGTACGACAGACTTTTGCCAAATAATAAAGCTTAGGTGGAAAATACAAAATTACCGACATAAATAAAATTCGAAAAGATTTCAACTTAACATCTTTTATTTTTATATCATATGACAAGGCCAACTGCAATTCAATAATTATATATTCTCACAAAAGTAAATAACCCAATCGCGGGTGACAAGACAGCGCCATTTATGGATTATCGAATATATTAATATCTCTCTTCCCCGAAAAAAACCTCAAGATGCGACTAGCACAACCTTTTCTCGATGGGGGAGGGGTTGCCGAGGCCGAGGTGTTGGCAGCATCTTCAGAACGCTCGTCAATGCTCGACTTGTACTTATCGGTCTTGTGAGCCAATAGCAGCCACACATGAGTGATGAGCTCACCTCCTCTTCTCAGTAGGTTGCCATGGTGATACACTCGGCAGTTGTATGCTGCGTAACACAGCATCTCCACCCAAATGCTGCTGATGATCTCCCACTTGTTGCTCATCGTCCTCAGGTCAACCACGAGCTTCTGCACCTCCGACAACATGTCCCAGTCACGAGTAATCCTCGTCTCCTTTCTTGGTTTCACGGAGGGTGGGACCTCTCCATCCTGCGACAACAGTGTGCTAATTGCTTCTTTATAATCTCGGTACCCAAAGAAAGGCCTCAGCTTGCTACAAGCATACTCCAGCATAATTTCGGCAGTGTTGAGGGACAACATGTAGGGATGCCGGGACAGGAGGTATATCATGTAGTCTGATAGGAGTTTGCTTCCTCTACAAGTAGCGGAGTTCTCGCTCTCCAATGTGTAAAGGATTTGCGTCGCGATGTGCCAGATAATGATGCTCCTATCAAATGTCATCTCGATGCTACCGCTCAGTCCTTTTTCTCTTGGACGTTGTGAGTCTCAAGCGTCCACTCGCCTCTTTCTTTGAAGGGCCGGTGCTGTCTTTTCTTCTCTAGCTCCGCCATCTTTTGAACCACCAGCACCTTGAGGCACGAGGGGATAGGCTGGCGGGAGCGAAACGGATACCACCTGACGATCTTCCTTTCGTCAAACTGATCAAGTACCGTGGCAATGGGCTTCGGACATTCTTCGCATAAAAGATTGGGGTCTAACAAATTGAGCTGCCCTATCGACCTCGACCATCTTTTCTTCCTCATGCACCAATCGGCTAGACATGGAAGAAGCCTTTGGACGAGCGGCTCCTTAAGCTTCATACTCATCTTCACCACTGCCCAATCCGAAAAAGGCAGTACCATCATTTGGTAAAGCTCAAATAATGTGACTGCTATCAGTATTGCATAGGTATAGGTGACATACATATCAATCAAGAAGGCATTCTTGAAGATAATGGCGAATCCACACAATGCAGACACCAAGCAGAAGAAGCCGCAGAAGTGGCTCATGAGGCTGATTTTGGTGTACAGAGTGGGCGCTTTAGTGTAGAGCACATCGAACATGAAGTTTAGCTCGATCTCAGCCATGGTGAAAGCACGGATGGCAGGGTAATCATCGATGGACATCCAATCGCGGGATATATACTGAGGGTGGTACAGCCAGTTCTCCTGGTGGGGCTTCAGACTTTCAAACCGAAAGTGGGCCTTCAAGATGTCCTTTGCAGAGGCGAACTTGTCGTCCTCGGGAAACTCTTTGAACTTTCTCTGAATCTCGGGTTCTTCGTCGATGTCCTCAGCGGTCACGCTCCAGTTCTCATCATACACAGAACGGAGAGCCTTGACCCACGCAAGCGACTTCCCAATTCCAACCAAGAACAAGGGGACGTACAGCCATGAGACAGGGGACAAGCCGCGCCCACATCGAAAGAGAATCCAAAGCACTAAGAAAGCCGTAACCCCGATGTTAAACCACTGTCTCAATCCCAGCCGGTTATCTTCCACCGCATAGGCCGTCATGCTGTCTGTGTACCCGAGTTGCATCAGAAGCAGCGGGGCCAATAGACCTTCCAACACCACATCGTAACCCGGATTCTTAGGATCATCGATGTAGACAACAGTAAGCTTGCCTAGAGCCACTGTTACAAAGTAAGAAAGGAGCAAGTATGTGACCCATATGACGATTCCAGCTAAATCCGATGTCATATATTTCCGACGGCTCCCTAATATTGCGAGAACAATCTGGCAGGCAAAGCTTAAGGTGAACAATAACTGAATCTCCCACGCCCCCCACAGGTCTTGTAACAGCAGCAACAGGGTGTTCAAACCCATGGCAGCTTCGTTCAGGTGTGCTCACTAAACATCAATGCAAATGCAGGGTGAGGTTCACATTGCTTACGAAGAACAATTACAAAGAGCTTGCACACGACTGCATAAATGTATACATTATTGCATGCATTAGTTCTCTCAATCTGTTAGAATCTCGCGCCGCTGAATCTAAGAATGTGCGCACTGCTCATCGTACTATTTATGCATAAGCAGGACTCTGGATTTTCATTCTGTATTGGATGCAGCATATGCGTGAAGTGACCCACTGGTCAACCAAAAGGGTGTGCAATTGTTTTTTTTCAAATGCTTTCTTAAGTTCTTTGTGTTTTACTTGATAATGATTGTCGGGCATTACAAATAGAAAGGAAGATTTACAATGCAAATAAAATTCTTTTTGATAATTGTAAGCTTATTTAGTTCATTGAAAGTCCAGGCAAAGGGAGTACGTAGGTAGATATTTTTGTTTTTCTTAAGACGGTTTATTTAGACTTAAGCAAAAATAAAAAAAGTATTTGTTTGTCTTTCAAAAATAAAAATAAAAATGAATAAACTATATATTAATAATTGAATATTGTGGAATTGTCAAGAGTTTTGAATTTAAAAAATAGATTGATAGAAGGAAAAGGTCCGATCATAGTTATCCACTTTCCCATCTCTCCATGTTCATCTCTCTTTCCTTTCCTAGAGTTGTTGGTTGCATTTTCTTTTGCGACTCCACCTTCTATTTTCTTTCTTTTTCATTTGTAATGTGTTCATCTCGTTCTTCACTATCTATGAAGAACCTTCGGTACAAATGAGTGCCGTTAGCCGTCCATCTCCTTATGAGTCTTCCTTGATTTTTCAAAATAATGAACTGGCTATACTCACCACAATTTGGAGTAAATGGAAAAATGTTGCGCTAAAGCATTTTCTCAAATCAGATAAAAATCTTAAAAGACTAATAACTTAAGAAAAATTCCTAAAGGAAAGAATGATCTATTCCAAGTAAATTTTCCAATTACAGGTGCAAAATAATGAACTTCTAAGCTTTGCTTTGTTGAAGCTGCTAACTTTTGATCATTCTTGAAAACATCGACTATCTACGTGGGCTTGAGAATGCGAATTATTGGTCTTCCAATTGGTTTCGTCATCGAAGATTCTTGGCTTACTAATGGTAATTACAAAAAAAAAAAAAGGAAATAAGGATAAAGTTGTTTTTTCTTGTACATCCGAAGATTTTACATTAAGATTTTAGTCACATATTTTTTTAGGAATTTAATTATGGCATTAACAAATAATTAAGATATTCATTTAATGACAAAAGAACATTTTTTAACATTTTGAGTTTTGTTAATCTTTTACTGGATTTTCAATGTTGACTATTGGGGATCGAACAAAGAAAACATGGAAGTTTTTTTTTTTTTTTTTTTTTGTAAGGAAGAAAACATGGAAGTTGATTTGGGGAAAAAGGAATAAATTTTCTTGTAACACATGTGGACCCAATAATAGATCAAACGTCATATTTTTCGTAAGGTAATCTTGAAAGCAACAAAATTGGCAGACTATATATTAATTTATTCCATTTTATTGGTTTTTTTTTTATGTCTACTTTTTTCAGAGACTTAATTAAGAAAACGCGGAGATTAATTTTTGGAAAAAAAAAAAAGTTTACAATGGGACATGTGTCGATAGTAGTGCAGGTGTCAATGCCTCATTTGGTGCATTTTGTAAAAACATATATAAATATTTCAAAAAAGATTGAGATGTTAAAAAGTGATCATGTTGAGTACTTTTATAAAAATAAGGTGGAGTGCAATGATCAACACATTCCCACATGATATTCACATCTTTCTTTATTTTCATAAATTCCTCATATTTCTGTCTAGTCAACTATTCAAATGTCCTTCTTGCCATGTCTTTCCACTGAGTCTTTCATTTCATTTTGAATTAATACTATGGAAAGCTCTACATTGAAACATCTGTGATAAATTTATAAAAAAATTATTTTTTTTTAATTATCAAAAATTCCCAACTGATACACATGACAACTTTACTCTTAATTAGTTTTTATTAAATTTTACCGTCAAATAACTAAGTTCAATGATATGTAACAATTAACAAGTGTACCAATTTGGTTTTACCTTTCATTTGTCACAGGTATATTGGTTTATGATTTTTCATGGTATGAAAACTAATAAAAGGTAAATTTATCACAAATAAATCAATTTATGTATTTTAGTGTTCAAAAATTAGTTTACGTAAATTTATCACAAGTATACTGATTTGAGATTTCTTGTGATAAAAAAATTAGTTGAGATAAATTTGTTATAAGTGCACTAATTTTGAGTTTTTATAGTATTGACCCAATACTTATTTCTTCCGCTTGACTCTAGATTGTCTTTACCTTGGATTTTCTTCATCTTTTTCCTATAATATTATCATCATACACCGAGCTTTTTATCTTTTTTTCCTTTTTCTCTTGAAAATTCAGTCTTAGGTACTGCATATTTCCTTTTTATTGCCCATTCCAGATATTGCTCTATGCGGTGAAAAACCCTCGAAGTTTCCAAATTCAATTGGCAAAGCCTCCATTTTTCTACTATAACTATTTATCATTTCTCTAAATTTACTCGGGCACAATTTTGATGCTCATAAAAGTTGTTTTGGCAAGCTTTTCTTGGAAAAGTTTGATCTTTTCAAATTTGAGAAAGTTATGAATTATTTGACAATCCGGATAATTTCATTTTTGGGATTTTCTTCATATTAGCCTCCACGTTTTGTTGAAGTTCTCTGAAGGTGAATTCTGCACAAATCTATAGATGTCGTTTTTCAGTTTTTTCTTCCTTTGTTTTTCAAATACTAGTTTTCCAAGTTATTTTCAAAATAGCTTCTTACGTAAAACAAAAAGAAAAGAAAAAAGGTGGAGGAGCAGTAATATGGGAGTATTTAGTAGAGTTGTGTAACCCCACAGACAACGGTTCCATGTTTTTGGAATCTGAAATCCGTTTTATATGCTTTGAAACCACCTTGGAACTTGGAATTATTTGCCCATTCCAAAGTACCCTAAACTACCTAGTATTTATTCAATTGTTTTTTTTAATCATTGAACAAAAATTGCTGTAGTTCTAGTTACTCACATTGAACATTCAGCATAACACGTAAGTGAATTTTATGTTAAAAACCATGTTCAAGTCTAATAGCAACAATCCTAAAACGTCTATAACATCAAAAGCCAAAATATATAAATTAATTAGTTTCCATATGTAGGTTTTTTTTTTTTTGGTCGATAACCATATGTAGGTTAAATTCATGAATTGAGACGGTAACCTATAACAATGATATAAACTAAAATAAATCAGTAGACATGGTCAAGCTCGTCACACATACTCACGCACACGCAGCATACGCACAGAGAAACAGAGAGTTATTTTCTAGATGAGGTTGGAAACTATTGATCAGTTAGTTTTTTCAGACATTATTGTATGAAACACTTCATAAGGAAAAAAACAAACAATCATAAACCATTAAATACGCATTTATTTATGCAGGGTACCTGCAAAGGGTACATAGTGATATGGGAACATACCTTATCCTCACTTTTACCACAATTTTAGAGCTGGAACCTATCTGTGAGTTCTAATTCCGATTATGAAACCTATCCGACTTACTCTGTTGAGTCCACAGGTTCCACATATCCTCTGCACGCCCCCAGCATTTAGTGTTGAAAGAAATTCGGCCTAATTTTGGGTCTTGCCTTCATGAACTAAGGGCTTTTTCTTTTCTTATTTTTGTAATTTTATTACTTCAAATCTTTGTGATGTGTAGTAGAATAGATGCGTCGCCCAATGAGAACGCCACATTTCTACTTCTCCGTGGCCTTCTACCATATGCTCCAAAATACAATACAACAATAGATTAGATGACTTCAGATGCATTTGCTCTCAGGTTGAATTTTCAAAATTTTAAGTAGAAGTGGCTTCTCAACTCCAAAAATAATTCCTGTAATCCTACGACATTTCTAAACCTGCAGCTTCTTAAATACCATTCACGTAGGAAATATTGCATTCGATAGCACATTTGCTATACTTTTCTTGACATGGCAATCTTTAAATGTCAAAGGTGACAGGTTGTGAATGGTCATAATTTCTACCGGTAGTTCTTTCACCAATTGGAAAATGAACATCGATAACAAACATAAACATGTCCTATAACTTGCATAGAGCATCTGTCCCTAAAAGTAATACGGGTTAGTAAGCACGACAAGCAAATGATGCAACACAACACGAGACTAGTGCCACGAAACCTGAACTTAAGGGCTGATGAATCCCGGAAGCATGATTCAGAAGACGACACCGACTTCAGAAAAATTGGAGAAACTGAAGCAGAGAAAAGCAACGGAGATGTTCGTCCTAAGAAAAACCGTGAAGGAACAAGCAATAGAAATAGGTGACTTCCTCTCTTAGCTAGCAGAGCACTTGCGTCTTAACAGGTACGTCAATTGACTGTTTGCTGGAACCTCTGGTATAAAGTAAGAAAAGGAAACGCGAAGGAATAAACAAAGACAAAGAGATAATAAAATAAAGTACGGCATGGGAATTTGATTATTTGCTTGCTACTTTCGTCTGAGGCCCTTTTCCTCTTTTCCTTGCCTACTCGGTAAGTAAACAAGCCTGAAGCTTCGGTCTCTATTTTTATGGTCACGCGTGATTCTCGTTCTACCTTGCACTTTTAGATCTTGGATTAGGCAAATAATTGGCTACTCTAACACTAGCCTCGGGTCTTGATAAAATTACAATAAGACTTCAAGTTCGTTTTATTTCCTGGAGTAATTGACACAATTGGTAAATATTTGGTAAGGGGAAATATGGTTTAATTACCTAGTGTTGGTAGGATTATTGGAATGAGCTATAAATCTTTATGGGAAGTTTGGTGTCAGAAAACATACGGAAATTGTCGAATCGGTCACAAACATATTGTACAAATATTAATTCAATCCTACACTTTCCAATTTTGCATATTTAGTAACATTTGTGCAAAATCCTAATATAGTTGTTTTGATCAGTTTTCGATGTAAATTGTTGACGTAGTGATATGTCACATAATATAGCCAAAAATGATTGGATCATCAAGTTAGCTATTTCCAACAAATTGACCAAAAAAACTATTAAATTTTGTACAAAAGTTTATAATTAAATTGTCATCCTTATAATAAGTTTAGAACTAATGGAATAATTTTCCACAAAACACTTAAATTGAGTTCAAGACAAACCTACAATGCACAGCCATGGGAACTTGGCAGTAGGACTCAAGACCTCGAGCCTTGGACTCGAGATTAGACCCGGATCGTCAGCCTGAACTCAATATCCTAGGAGTTGGCCGCCAAAAGTTGATCCAAGAGCTTGTGTCCTAGATGCTTGAGTCTAGCCCTAGTGTTCAAAGCCTAGGTGCTATGGTTTAGGGTCTAAGTGTCCAGCTTGTTGGTTAGGGAACTAGGTCTTGTGTCTTAAGTTTAGGAGGCAAAGAACCGCACCAAACTTTTGTATGATGCTTAATTGAATACTATAACTTTTGTTTTATTCACTTTAGTGTCATATTGGAGTAAAATCGATCATTAAGTGCCATTTTCAGCTAATCATTCTATGTGCATTTTTTTTAATTATTTCCCATTTGACATGGATTTTTTTAATTTTTTCTGTATTTTTTGAATTTTTGAATTTTTTTGTTTTTTATTTTTTTTTGTTTTCCTTTTTCCCCCTTTTTAGGGCCTGCAAGGTTGCAAATCACAATGGCCTTGCCTAGGGCCTTCATGGCCAAGGATAAGGGTTTTGCATCAAGTGAGGGTCACTAGTGACCCTCATTAGCCCTAAAAAAAGAGGGGAAAAGGAAAATAAAAATTCCTAAAATAATTAAATAATACTGAAAAATTATCTATGTTAGCACCAACGATGCCACATAGGATGACATGTCGAATTTTTTGGTGAGGCAAATCATTGAAGGCATTGAAGTTATCGATTTTTCAAATTTGTGCCACTCAAATGAAAAAAAAAAAAAAAGAGTTATAATACTCAAGTGAACGATGTATAAAAGTTATAGCATTTATGCTGTTCTCACCTCAAGTCGCAACATTAGGGTGTTTGATCTAACCACAGGGTGTGAAGTTTTTATGAGAGAGAGTGTCTTAGCAATTGTGGAGGTCAAGTTAGATTTTTGAAATTAAATGTCAATATTTTAAAAGCTTAATTTTTTTTTCAAATTTGATTATAGATTGTTCATCTTGAAATATATTTTTCATTGACTCATTTTCAAAGCGATGCGAAAATGATAAAAAAATAAGGAACTATGTTCCAATAGTTAGTTTTCCATAAAACAAATGTACCTTTCATGGTTTTGAAAATTTACTCTCATACCTCCTTTTGTGAGAATTTATAGAATCCATTAAATTAAGAATCCATTTGTTTCGCAAAAAATGAATAACTTGGAAGACATGTTTCTAAAAGTGGTAGTCTGTATTGCTTCTAAAAATAAATAAACAAAAGTAATTATTATTGTCGCCAAAATTTTTTAGATATAATATATTATTGTCGATAATAAAAATAATTTTTATTGACTAATTATTTCAAGTGATACACGCAACATATTTTTAAGAAATATTTTCAAATAATTACTTTTTTACAAAACAAATGGAGCCTAAGAAAACTATAATGAGTTGGCTTAAATATACACTTTTGAAATCCAAGTAGGAAAAACAAAAAGCTTCGTGTAATTTGATATAAATAAATTAAACAACGAATAACGCTAAGTACAACAAATTGATGTGAAGACTATTTTCTTGGAGCCTTTTCGAGCAGAGGGCTCCATCCACCATTCCCCATTGCGCCTTCTTCTTTTTTTTTTTTTTTGGTCGGACGACATTGCTTTGACAAAAGGCTCCATCCACCCCCTCCAAAATTGGCTTGCTAGGTTCTATGAGCTCCTCAGGTATTCACTTTTCAGTGTATTTGAGTGGGTTTCAAGCCAACCAATAATTTTATTTACACATCTTCTCCCTCATCTTCACTTCGCTTAATAAAAAAAGTTTATAATGAGTTCCAATCGATAAGATTTCTAAGTAATTGTCGAAACTCTATAAATTTAAGAAAAATTACTTATAGTAAAATCCTATCAATATCAAGTTAAATATCTAATTTAATTTCCGTGATATAACAAAAAGATGTGCTGAACTCTATATGGCACCTCATATTGCAATCAGGCTCTCTATTGGTGGTCTGGTCAATATGCTCTCTCTTGGAGAACGATAAATGTTTGGGCTGCTGATATTAGGTTGTTTGTGTGTTTTTACTTCAATCACACTTCATTGCACATTTCAATATCTAGAGTGTTATTTTTTTAGAATAGTTGAGTGAAATCTAAAAATCTTCGATAGGTTACCATAGCATTTAGTTAGCACGTAATCGAGTTAGGTTCTGAAAAGACATTAGTCTTATGATTAATGTAATCAAGTCCCTATTCCAAGATCTCTAGTTGCGTATGAAATAAGATATTCTCCGATATCTTATTAGATTTCTAGTTGACCTAAATAGACTTGTGACAACTCCTTACATAGAAATTTGTCTGGAATTAATTTTAATAGAGATCAAATATCTAAACATCATGCAAGTTATGAGTTTAAGAAAATTCAAGTCAACTAAAGGCCGTTAGCCTGAATTTGACAATACAGCTAAACTTAATTCCCTTCCCTATCGAGAATAGGTCGCGACACATAGTATAATCACCACCCGTCGTGGTTGCCCTTTGCTATGACGATGATGACCTCTATAGTGAGGTTCGTTTGACCATGGCAATCAGTAGTGTAGGGTGGTTGCCTCTTTCCAAATGGTCATGAAGCAACCACCACAATATGGAATGGGTTTGACTCGCGATTGGTGGCAACATGCGGCGGCCGCCATTTCCACGGGGCAGCCACTGTTGGTCGCCAAAGCAAGTCAACAATGACGTTGGTCCATAGTGGCCAGATTTGGCAAACCCACACGATTAAGAGAGTTGCAAACACTGCCTAGGGGGCACTTAAAGGTCCGCGTCCACCAAGTGCATTGAATTTGGTCCACTTTTCTATTTTTGAGAATAAGTTTGAAATATAAATTTATTTAGTAACGCAATTTTATTTTTTATTTTTAGAATAATTTTTTAGTCTAGAAATAAGTTAGGAATAGAAATGAAAAGTAAATTTTTTTCTTTTTTATTTATAGAAAAAAATGAGAAATAAAAACTCTTATAATTACTTGCCCTCACTGCTAGTTGGTTGTCCACTTGCCTCCATCTTCTATCCACCGCTCATCAGCCGTCGTTTGCCCCATGTTGCCCACCTCTTGTTACTGCATGTTGGCCGCCAGGGAGGGAGGAATTTTGTATCGTTATCAAACGAATTTTTGTTCTATAAATAAAAATTTTGTAACAGAAGTTTTGTGTTATTATCAAATGCATATTTTTGCTCAGAAATTCATTTAGAAATAAAAACAGAAA
Source organism: Eucalyptus microcorys (assembly GCA_014182515.1). NCBI lineage: Eukaryota > Viridiplantae > Streptophyta > Magnoliopsida > Myrtales > Myrtaceae > Eucalyptus > Eucalyptus microcorys. Next base: position 28,423,349 of record CM024564.1, read on the forward strand.
AATCTAATTTTGGCTAGAAATAGGGTTTGGGAATAAAATGATTATTGTTCGCGCCTCAAGTGTTGATAGCTATGCATAGCAGTGCCGTGGTCGCATTGCTGAGTGGGGAAAAAATACCATAATTTTTATTTTCCTTCATAATTCGAGATTATGAAGAAATAAATTGTTTAGCAACTTTTCTTGCTAGAGAAATGCGTATAGAAAGGTCCTCAAATGAATGTGAGCTATATTGTCTCTGAAACTATTATTTTGAGTTATTATGAAATATTAGATTCACTTAAAAAGTTTGTTTTGGCCGAACTTAAAAAGTCGAAATATCATGTCTCAGATCCAAATAAGCAACCAAGAAAGAAACAAATTGATTCTCTTAAAAGCAAACTGATTTTGCATAACCAACTCTGAGCAATAATGAAAGAGTTAAGGGGAAAGACAGATGACATCCTAGCTTGATGTACCGTCCACTCTTCCAATTCTAACGACACATTTAGGCTAAACTCCACTAGTTTAGCTAAAGAGTTTAGCTAAAGTTTAGCTAAGTGCGCAAACAATGCGATGTTGCACATGTGAAATATGCTGCCATGCAGAACCAAACTCCATCTACAGCTACGCCACTACGAAAGGTTCATCTAAGTTTTTAATAGAGGCTCTCCACACCTAATCTTCACTCTAATTATTATCACTTCTCTCTTGGATTTACAATCGGGTTCCCTCTTACTACCATTTAGAATCAGCAGTCAAAATCTATCACAGACGTACTCATTTGGCCATGGTTTTTTGCAGGAATAATCTTGAAATATCATACTTGATCGCTATGAACTTTATCTTCAATTTCAGAACTCCAGCAAACGTAAAGTATATACCTGGAAACTTTGATTTTGCACTGCCTGATCAATTGCAGAGCCCACGCTTGTTTATATGACCTTTGGCTTGCAAATTTCCACGCTTAGCTGATCTCCCTCGTATGACTATAGAACCTGTGTGGTTTAATTATAAGTTTCTACAACACTTAAGCAAGATTATTAAATACTTTGGATTCAGTAATCATTGAATGTCTTCCAACATTATGAACGTGGCCTGGGTAGTACGGAAGGAAGAAACTCTGCCCTCCAAAATTACCTACCCAGTGACTAGTATGTCGGACTGCAGACAAGTTAACAACCAAACCATAATCTTAGTCAATACTCGTATTGAAAAATCAAACGACTTTCCTAGCAATGAGGGAGCAAGGGAGTGTACATAAAACAAGCCTTTTGGATGTATAGGATCTACATGCAATATATATGTCACCATGCTTCATTGACAAGTCTCTTAGCTAAATGCGATTACAGTGATTTTACTGAGAAAGCACCTCATTACCAAGAAGGTAAAAGAAAGAAAAAACACATGCTCATGCTAATACCAGGTGCGGAGCATGACCAATCCCAGGATCATAACTCAGTTTGCAACTTCCCTTTGGTTTCTTCGGTGGGCTTGGTCTTGCAGCCATACATGAGTTATAAGCTCTCTGCCTTGCCGCAAAAATTTCGCGTGATAGCAAACTCGACAATTATACGCAGCGTAGCACATCATTTCCACCCAAATGCTGCTTAAGATCTGCCACTTGCTCTTCTTGCCCTTCAGCATCGCAGCCAATTCCCACGCATCCTATGGTTCCCATCTGATCCAGGAAGGGTTCGAGCACCTTCTCTCCTGACAACAATGTTCCCAGGCCTCATTGAGGTCCCTGTACCTGAAGCTTCCCCAAATTGAGCAATTTCAGCCGCTGGTTCGGTCCGATGGTCAAAATTTTGATCCAACGTTCAAAAGTTGATTTTGAAGGTTCTATTATAATCTAGAAGTGCCAGGTAATTAATCTAGTTGATTTGATTTGCGAAAACCAAAGCCAAAATCGAGAATTGCGTCAAAATGCTCAATTAGGGGTCAAAATGCAATTTTATGAAATCCGATGACCAATATGCAAAATTTTGGGGAATTGAGGGTGCATAAATGAAATTGGCATTGTGAGAACTCTAGAACCAATCGCCAGAGGTCAGCAACTGGCCGGAGAACGGTCGAACCGGCTATGCCCGCCGGCGACCGGTTAGACTGGTCAGACTCCTTCGATCTAGTTCGACTAGGTTTTGATCGGTTTGGTTTGGTTTTGGTCCTTTCACCCACTTGGGACATTTGTGGGTCCAAAATTTATGCAATTTGGTCCTAATTGAAAAGGAATTTTAATCTATTTAAGAAGAAATTGGTCAATTAAGATACAATTAAGCTAACCAAACTTTATGAACGTCATCTAAAAGTCTTTTATTGACCTAATTGAATGATTATCGTGAAAGACAATGAGTCAAAACCACTAGTGTTTTGAATTAAGCCTAAAGGGCTAAAATGATCAAATTTGCAATTCAATGTGCAAAATTGTAAATTAACTAAAATTGAGTTCAAGTAATGTCACAATTTCCTCATTTAATGAATTACCCATGTGTATGATCACTTATCACATTCAAATTGACTTTGAATTGAAGTGATCGAGCTTATGTAAAAGATGAATTTAAGCACGATATCAAAATTGGACCTAGATTTATAATTAAACCATAACCATAAATGGGTCAATTCGAATTTTGTTGATTGAAGCTTAATTTAGTTTTCTTATGCATCAAATCAATTTCTCAAAAATTCAAATAAATCAGGTGTTGGCTCGAGGTAAAAAATCAAATTTTGACTTGGGATTGGCTCTTGGCCAAAGAGTTGACCAAAAAGTCAACTTAAAAGTTAACCATTGACTTTTTGGGTTTTTCCTGAAAATGATTTGAAAATTGCTTTAAAACTATAATGCAAAAGAAATAAATAAAAAATGACACATTTTGGTTAAGAAACGGGTTTTGTCGTTATCAGAAACCCAAATTTCGGTTTTTTACCTTTATCGACGCGTCGACTAAAAATCAGGTGTCAATAAATTTTTTTTTTTTTTGGTTAAACTGTCATCGATGCACTACTAAAACGGAGTAAATGTCAACAGAGAAATGAAACTAATGGCAAGATCATAAATTCTCTGGAAAATAAAGGAAGTACAAAGTGTTCTGGCAAGAAACCGAAACCTCACTATGCCGTGTGGCTCCCAAGATGCTGACGAGTTAGATTCTTGCTAATAATAGAAATGGCACTCAGTGTGTCTGTGTTCCTATTTCCTAACACTTGTGGGTAAACTTAGTTAAATTCAGTTCCGCAGAGAAAATCAGAGGGATTATAGAAAGACAGAAAGCAGAGAATTGATTATTTATTTGTAACTTTAATCTATGCTTCCTTTTCTAGGTATAAGATTATTAACTTTACATTATTCGTTGGATCAATTCTCCAGGGGTGAAGCAGCGTGCTTCTTGCACTCGATCGTATACTCTGCTGAGAGTATGCAAAGAATTAAATCTTAAACTTTTTGAGATAAATGACACTGCAAAGGCTTAAACTATTGCAATTTATTCAATCTAATTCCTAAACTTCCAATTGCTAATAAAGTCTCTCAGCTTCCCATGACAACATCAATTCATTCTTCATTATTATTTATAAGTTTTTGTAGTCACACTATTGTTTGAAATTTGGAATATCTTTTCATTTTTATTCATTTATTAAACCAAACCATAATAAAGTAACATTTCTTTTCAATTTTTATCTTTGGTAGCTATAAGTATTACAACATCCGACATTTAAGTACATTTTAGCTTATGATCTCTAAAATAGTTCAAGTAGAACCTCGTTTACATCAATCCCTCTCTCGAGCTGCCATTTCCTGTAATTATCATTTTCTTTTTTGGTTTTTTGACATTAATTTCCATACCTCCACCTCACAGAACTAAGGTCCCTCTATGCTTCCAATACTACTACTATATCTTGCATCCACCCATACTCCAAACGATATCCGCATCAAAAAGTTAACATTTTAGAAAAATGCACATACATAAATTTAAAATGACCTTACATCACTTTATTTCTTGAATTTGTATTCTACAAAGCATGTACAGTTGTCACTGCACGCTGCTAGCTTAGGCACTTAGCTGATTGCGGCAACAAACCTCAACTCTAATGACTCGCAGTGACAAAATGCTCCGCAAATACTTTCGACGTATGACAATTATAAGCTTCTTTAACATCACAAACCTTGGGTCCTGATCAAATTGTAGGAGACTCCAGGTCCACTCTAGGAAATATGGGCCTGAATGGTAAATAATATTACATAAGGAAATTATTTTCAAGAAAAATATTTTAATTTTCTTGTGTTCGGTCATTACTGGAAGTTTGATGTCGACAACCTGTAGAACGTGATTCGGACAAATTAACGTAGGGCTGGAGTATGATCTTGGGACCATGATAGCAAGACTAGGGAACTCAAACCTTGTGCCTAGTAGCCAGGTGAGCAGACCCGGACCCCGAGCCCCCAGCTCAAGATCCTAGGGGTCAGCCACTGGAGGCCGATCCAAGAACCCGTGGCCCTAAATGCTTGAATCTCGCCCTTGGTGTCCAAAACCTATGTGCTTGGGTCCAAAGAATAAGTGTCTGGGGCGTTGGTTAGCGCACGCCCCCTTGTGTCCTTGGGTTCAGGAGATGGGGTGTCCACTTACCTTAAGGTCTTGATTTTTTACAAAATTCCAATTTTACAAATTTAGTGGCTTTTACTCGAAATTCCAATGTAGTTATACTCACTAATTTTCACTAGAAATTGCTGATGCAACAGTATGTCACATAGAATGACTGGCAATGACTGGATCATCATGTCAGCAATTTTTGACTAATTGACTGGAAAGACTACATTAGAATTTCGTGTAAAGGTCTAGAATTATATTAACAAAATTGAAAAGTTTATGACTTAATAAGCATATGTATAATATGTTTATGATTAATTGAATAATTTTTCCTAAAAAATTTAAATTGCATTTAAGATAAATAAACCTACAAGGCACAATCTCGTGAACTCGGTCACAAGACTTAGGACCTCGAGCCTTGGACTCAAGATTAGACCCAGAGTGCGTGCCCCAAATTCAAGATCCTAGGAGTTGGATGCTAGAGGTCACTCCGAGGACTTGTGGCCCTAGATGCTCAAGTCTAGCTGCGGTATCCATAGTCTAGACAGTCCAAGGTCCATGTGTCTAGGGGGCTGGTTAGGCCGCTGGGTCTCATTTTAGGTCCCCTTGAGTCCTAAGTTCAGGCGTTAGGGTGTCCGATCTGATTGCAAGGTCTCGAGTTTTTATGAGATAGAGAGTCCTAGCAGATGTGAAGGTCAAGTTAGGTTCTTGAAAATGAATATCGTTTAAAAGCATAAATCATTTTTCAAAATTTATATATAAATATTTGTTCATTGTAAAAAATGTTTTTTGTTAACCCATTTTGAAAGTGATATTGATAGTTCCGATAGATAGTTTTCCATAAAACAAATGTATCCTTTGTGGTTTTAAAAATTTACTCCAAGGCCTCCTATAAGAACTTATAGAATCCACTAAATTAAGAAAACTATGATGAGGTGGCTTAATTATAAAATTTTCAAATCCAAGTAGAAAAGAAAAAGCTTCGAGTAATTTGATATGAAAAAATAATTAATGAATAACATCAAGTATGATGATGTTTTACTAAAATGACAATTAAGGACATGTTCCGTTTGTTTTGTTGAAGTTGTGACAATTGAAGAAAATATTTTTTCAGGAAAATGGCAATATTTTTTTTTTTGTGTTTGTATAAAATCATTTTCCTTAATTTAAGCATAAATTTTCCGTGAACTAAGTATAATAATGTTTTTACTAAAATGACAACTAATTTAAGGATATGTCCTATTTGTTTCGCTCAAAATGACCCATTTCTAGAAAATTAAAATATTTTCTTATATTTTTCTCAAATCATTTTCCTTAAGGTGAATACTATTTTCTCTTCGTCTCTTCAATGCCTCTTTGTAGCCTTTTTGATCAAAGGGCTCCATCCACCATTCCCCATTGCTTTTTTTTTTTTTATAGGATGACATTGCTTTGACAAAAGGCTCCCCCCACCATTTCAAAATTGGCTTGGTAAGCTCTTTGGCTATTCAGATTTGAGTGGGTTTCAAGCAATAAGCCTATTTGCGCATTGTCATCTCTCATCTTCACTCTACCTAATTAGAAAACGAAAAGATTATGATGAGTATAAGTTAATTGGATCTCTAAATTATTGTCGAAATTGCCTCTGTAAATAAATAAATAAAAATACGTATAGTAAAATCCTGTCATTATCTAAGTTGAATATCTAAGTTAATCTAAGTTAATTTATGTGATATAACTAGAAGATGTGCTGAACTCTATGGCACCTCATATTGCAGGCAGGCTCTCTGTCGATAGTCTGGTCAAATTACCATCTCTTGGTGAATAATAAGTGTTTGGGATGCTGATATTAACAAGACAGTACTTGGAGAAGAATGATGAAGTGGAGAGGCTTATTGGAACCATATGGCTTAATGAAAAATGACAGTAATTATACTATATTATGGGCAATGGCTAGTATACTTTCCAATGGTGAATTATTGGCATCCTCTAGAGATGTCAAAATGGGTCATTGACCCATTTATGGACCCATTTATAACTAAATGGGTCATTAATGGTTCAAGCTTACACCCATAATGGGTTTTAAAAGTAAAAAGGTTGAGATAAACGGGTCTTAAATGGGTTTGCTCTCAGAACCATTTATGACCCATTTATCTACCCACTAAGAGTGAACCCATTTACTCCCCCTCTTCGACGTCTTCGTTTTCTCGCTTACCCTCCATTGTACAAGTCGGGACTCGAGAGGCCGAGAGCTCGCCGGCGACTTCCTCTGTCTTTTTCCAAGCATTTCGACTTCTACGTTTCTTCTCCTCCTTCTCCTTCCACCGTTAGCCGCCGCCGCCACCGCCGTCGCCACCGTCTTCGCCATCCGCGGAAAGCGATTGCGCTTTGATTGGGCGGATCTGCGAATCTGCCTTTTGGGTCTGTCTTTTTACGCTTACGCTTGTAGTTTTGCCTTTTGGGTCTGTCTTTTTATTCACCCATGGTTGCATTATTGAGCATGTAGGTAGATGAAACGGATCTTGTTTCTAGGGTTTTGGCGAGTTGTCCTTTCGTTTTCGGGCGGTTTGTTATCTGGGTTGGTTCTCTTGCTTGTTGTCTTGCTTTCTCCGTCTTGTCTATGTTAAGCTGGAGAGTACAGTGTGATTCATCGGTGGTTTGGACTTTGTTCTTTCTGTTCCCTTGGGAAGAAGATGGGGTGACCATTGTAGGGCGAGATCGTTTCTTTTGTCGATGGAGTTGCGGCATGAAAGCTTCGCTTGGCCGTTTTTATGTTGGTTCCGAGAACATGGGCGGAATTTAAGAATGAGTCCAAGAACGTGGGGCTGTCCTTTGGGTGTGTTTCTAAGTGCCCTTTTGACATAGTGTGGTCGTCTAGGCTCCCAACCCAATACTTGTTTTAAAGTCATCTGCTTTCCGCCATTCTGCACCAGAGTTAGTTCATCTATGTTGTGCTGAGTCAGAGGTCCTCTGCTCTTGCCTTCCGGATTGATTTGTTTATGTGGGTCATTCCGTTTCGGGCTGGTGAGTTAGGTTATATATTGGAAAGTTTGTAACTGTTCGATGGTTTTCTGTTATCTTTTGTTCGACAATATAATTCCTACCTTTGCTGTGTATATAAATTGTCTGTGTTAAGCTGGAGAGTACAGTGGAAATTTTGTAACTGTTCAATGGTTATATATTGGGAGCTTGTTCGTGTTGTTTGCCCAAATATTGAGGTACCCTTGTTTTAAGTCAGATTGAAATCTTTTAGTCTCAAGACTACCATGCGTTCGTTTTGTTTGATGTATATTTTGCTTTTGCTGTGTGCGGATATTGTATCAGTGATGAGAGATTGGCAATGAATAGGAGCTGTTCAATTATGAGATCTTTCTGGGATTCCTTTCCGCTTGACGGAGTGTGGGTCAGTGGCAAATTTCAATACTTGTGACCTCTTAAAATCAGTCTAGGCATAAAGGTGGCACCTGTAGAGAATGTTGCATCAAAGTTATTTGTTCAATGCTCTCAGCAAAAGGGGCTCATGAAGATCTATAGACACTTGCTCAACTATCAAAGTACCGCACTAATATTCCTTAAATTCTCACATCCATTGAGACACATTCCATCTATAAAAAAAAAGTTTATTCTTTTCTCAGAAAAATCTAGAAAAATCAGTCACTTGGCCAATTGAAAAAATGATACTATAGAAGGATAGATTGGTTTCTCTTTTTTCCATTGGTTTATTTTGGCCTCATAGTAAAATGAACAAATGCTTGTAAAGTAGAAAGAAAGCAACTTAGCTGTTCTCTTAACGTTGGAACCCTTGTGAGAATACTTATATAATTTGCTTAATCATATTGCAGAAAATATATATATATATATATATATTATATCCTCTAGAGCTCGTTGAGCGAGCTCGAGGCTCGCTTGTGGCAGATTGCCAGCCGTTGTCGTGGCCGGCGGCCGGCCAAAGAAGAAGAAGAAGAAAAAAAGAAAAAAGAAAAAGAAAATTTATATTTAAAAAATAAAATAATTAAAAATTTATTTTAAAAAAAATAAAAAAAATAATTAAAATTCGATTTTTTAAAATAATTATTTTAAAAATTATAAAAATTTTCCATTAAATTTGTGTTGTATAAAATTATTTTAGCAATACCATTTTTTTTAAATATATATATATCTATATATATAATAAATTAAGTTTAGTTAAATGGGTCGGGTATGGGTTGGGTATGGGTCAAAATTTTTGCATTGCAATAAACGGGTCATAAACGGGTTAAATGGGTCGATTTGGGTCGGACCATTTATGACCCGACCCAAACCCGACCCGACCCACCCGTTTAACGGGTCTAGCATCCTCTCAGGGCTCATTTAGACAATTTTTCATGAAGAGGAGTACATGAATCCTCTCTAGGAATTCATCCAGAAGTTGCAGATGTAATCAGATGCGCCAATTGGGGTCGGCCTCTAGCAAGATCAGAGTATCCATTCAGCATTTAGCATCGAAGCTGCATTAGCAGACAACCTCAGACATGGAAGACAAGCATTTTATTCTCCGGCTTTGGTGATGTAATATGTCACACCGCTGCTATAAAGTGCCAAACATGTCTTGACATACTTACGTACTTTCTCGAACCTTGGCTCTATTTTATTGCGCCAGTGGACTCTTCACAAAATGAGGGAACGGTGTACTGAAAAAGTGTGCTATGCAATCGATAGGAGAAAATTACCCGATTAGTCTTAAATCTATCCTATAGTCTATTTAGCCCTAAACGTTTCAATTTTGCAAATTTAGTCGTAAACCTCGGTCTGAAATTTCAATGCAGTCCTTCCAATTAATTTTCATGAGAAATCACCAATATGGCGATCTAGTTATCACTAAACATCATACGTGGCATATCACTACATCAGCGATTTTCAGGGAAAATTGCCGGAAGACTTATATTGGAATTTCACATAAAAGTTCAGGATTAAATTGGTTAAAAAAAAAATTGTGATTACAGAAGTACATCTAAAGAAGTTACCTCATATTCAAACGCCCAACTACCTATTACTGCTAATAGGGGCAAGTCACTCAAAGCATAGTAACTACCACCCATGAAGAATGATGAGGGGAAGGCGCGGATTGACCACAAGATGCAACGTCTTCCACCGAGAAGGGCATGCCAGGACCCAAACATCCATTTTGGTGTAAAGGATGTATATCGTTCCTAATTGATTTCTAATCATATGTGAAATAACATGTCCAATCTTTTTCTCATAGGCAAGAAATGAGGCCAAGCATCTGAAGAACAATGTCCTCGAATGTCGAAGCAGGGAGTATCCCTCTCCTTTAATCTCTCTTATTCACTTAGACTTAGCAAATTCGACAGATGCCCCATTTGAGAAAAAGATCTTCACGTTAACTTGGAAATACATTTGGTGATCCACGTTAAAAAATTTTCAAGCTTCACATAGGTTAAATGTCTCTTTGAAACAAGCATTTGAAAAGGAAAAGACTTTGAACTTTGCGGAGTGTCGTTGATTATAAGGGAACGTTCTTCACGTATAAGATCAGGGCCATATAACCGTTTTTCAAGCGATCCTAGCCACTTTAGGTGATTTGTGTATATCATGCATATATTCTTTATGCACACACACACACACACACACACACACACACACATATATATATAATTTTTTTTTTTGAAAATACCAAAAAGTCGAGACAACAGAATGCGGATAAAGGATAATTTTGTATTGGCTCCAATTTACCCTTCATGATATTCTCCTAACATGTTTCGTTGTCATGTTTTTTTTTTTTTTTTTAATATAGGCAATGTTAATACCTGAAGATCAGAAGCATATGAAGGGTAAACTGTATCAAGTCTAATTACTTATTTTGATACTATTTCTGACATGATTCTCTTTTCTAGAGAAATATCAAACACTTGAAGACAAATGCAATGATTTTATGAAATGTTATCACCCCAAGGATAAATACAAGTGAAGGGTAATGATGTATCATCTCCAATCTTTCAATTCCTAAAGATTCTTGCACTAACATATTCTTTCCTATTCTTTATAGGGTTACCAAGTCGCCCCCTACAGGTAAGTACCCTTTTTTTTCTCAAAATCAAATGGAAAATAAAGGGAAAATCCCCATCGCAAGAAAGAACCTTTAGCGCTTTCCTAGAAATAAGCACGAAAAAGGAAAATTGAGGAAACAAATTTTCTACAAAGTTCTTGAATATCTTCTTTACCTCAACATTGTCTTCCCATTTGGTGGGTCATTCATTTTGAGTCAAGATTCCCTATACAGATTGATCTACTCAAGTGATCTTAGCAAAATGAAATAGAGATGTTAATCATGCCAAACAAGGAACACTTAGAATGAAGAAATGCAACCCATTCCCAAACACGTCCTATAAACATGTCAAAAGTTGAGCGGGAAGAGAAAACCTATGTCATTTAAGGATGAGGGATTCATTCGCTAAATGATAAATGGATCAAAATGAAAAGAAGCATTTCTTTCCTTTATCCTATACACTACAAGTGACCATAGTTGGCCCCTTTGAGCCTATTAATGTGGAGAATTTCCTACAAAATACCCCTGTCAAGAACTACCCCACAAAGGGACGAATATGGAGGTCGTGGGCTAACATTATGTTGTGAAAAGATGAGAAAGACTTCTTTGCTCTCACTTATATCAATCTTCTTGCGATATCTTTTAAGTGAACTCAAATGGTAGTTCAAAATATCCCAAAATGAAGAAGAACATTCGATTCTCTATATCAAACACTCATATCCCTTGCAAAGCCAATTTCAACTTATTAAATTATTTCTTGAAACCAAGTTGGTGGTCATCTCCTCACACTAGGGCAAAACAAATGTTTAACCAAGAGTGCTGATTGAAGACAATAATTTTGAAAGTCCATACTACTCATAGAAAGAAGGATCATGATAATCTTTGAATGGCAAAGCCCAAAAAATGATGAAAAACTAGGGAGCATGAAAAAGTGATATGCCTAGTAAGAACAAGGCTAATAATGCCTGTAAAAAAAGGTCATGTCAAGAAAAATCTTATGGGAAAGAAAATTGTCAAAGGAAAAATGCTTGCATTGAAAAAATCGTTGCAAATGCAAATGCCATTAGAGAAATGAGCAAAGTTTTCATGTCGAAATTATTAACTCTTGGACTCTTGAGATTAGTGAAATGCCAAAGAATCGAAGAATCTTGGAAAGAAGTTGGTAATGATGTTCAAATGATCACCAACTGTTGAACCCTTCAATACACTTTTGGAGCATATCGAGCCTCTCATTTTTTAACCCAATACCAAGCCTACATCACATCTCTTAATCAAGTCTCTTCAGATTGGGATCGTTTGGATTGACGTGTGAGTGGCCCATTGAAAAGCTATCGCTCAAGGAAGTGGGGATAAGGTTGTCTTATCTCATCTTAAGGTTTCTTAACTTATAATCCTGATAGAAAGTATGATTGGTGATTATTTCATTTCTTAGCTACTCATGCTTATCCATTGTTGAAGCCATGAACAAGCCTACATTTACGGCCCTTTTAAAAGACCTTTTAGATTGGTCAATGTGTACTTGTGAATGATTCTTAGATCCTTCGACACTGGAAGTGTGAGGTATATTGAGTAATCAAATTACTTCCCACATGAATGGATGGGATTAAATAGCCCCTATTGAGAGCATGCAATAAGCCCTTTCTAACTAAGGAGCTCTTGTTTGTCATATTATACAAACTTAGGGGTGTGCAAAATACCCGGGAACCGCCGGACCTCCCAAAACCGGACCGGAACCACCCGGAATCGGCGGTTCTTGAGGGAACCGGTCCGGTTCCCGGTTTCAATTTTTCGGAACCGGTGGGTACCGGTCCGGTTCCCGGTTCCATGGGCGGATCCGCCCACCCGGACCGGATCGGAACCTTTTTAATATTAAAAAAAAATTACTAAAAGAAACCCTAGATTAGATCTTATCTCTTCACTCCCTTCGTCTTCGATTCTTTCTCTCTTTGTCTCTTCCTCGTTCCTCCTAATCCTATCGCCATTTTGATTCCTCCCCAAGCGTCGACGCCGTCGCCGCTGTTCCTCCGCTGCTGCTGTTCGCCCCCTCGCGTCGGCCGCCACCCGCCACAGCCGTGGAAAATTGTTTCGTGACCGTTTTATGTTGAAAACCCGACCATAGACCTCCTCCCCTCCTTCCCAACTCATAGACCCAACCGTTCAATGTTGAAAACCAAAATTGTTTCGTGTCAAGATCGGTCCCATGGATCCACCCGGGAACCGGATCGGACCGGCGGTCCGGTTCCCGGGTGGATCCATGCAACAAACGGGTGGATCTCGGTTCCAATTTTTCGGAACCGGTCCTTAGCAGGCGGTTCCCGGTTCTAGGTCGGGAACCGCCCGCCCGGACCATGCACACCCCTAATACAAACATCTTTTCATGAGTTGAGTTCATATGGATGACTTTTTTTCAAAGGGAATTTGAGGATTGATGATACCTTTCAAGCGAGATAACAATTTCAAGATATTGAATGATATCAAATGTTTACCAAATGCTTGAAATTAACTTCATTTGCTCATGCAAACTATGCTTTCTCACAGCTAGCACTTCATTGATATTACCTTTTGTGACATGTGTTAAACGACATTGATCTTGCTTGGTACGCCTTTGCTGCTAGAGCATTTGTTGTAATACTTTCTGTTGAATGTGTAGTGCTCATTTTAGAATATTCTTGAATGACAAGTTTCCCTAGTGAAACCATGCCTTTCAAAGTTCACGGATCTATCATTAAACCATGCTTATCAAAGTTCGTGGGTCTATTCTTAAACTAGGCTTTTCAAGGTTCGTGGGTCTATTATTAGACCATGCTTTTCAAGCTTCATGGGTTTGTCCTTAAACCATGCATTTCCAAGATTTGTGGATCTATCCTTAAACCATGCTTTTTAAGATTCATGGATTTATCCTTAAATCACGCTTTTCAAGATTCATGGGTCTATGCTTAAATCAAGTTTTTCAAGGTTCGTAGATCTATCCTTAAATCTACTTTTTAAGGTTCGTGGATATCATGCTTTTTAAGGTTTGTGAGTCTATCATTAAACCTGTTTTCATGAAGCATTGCACTCTTCAAAAGGCTCATGGGTTTGTTCTTCAATTATACATTTTCCTTTCCAATCAAGACCTGTTTATATATGGCGAGACTTTCCCATCTTGATTGATGACCATCTTGACGATGTAAGGCCATCATTCCACACACCTTTCTTGTCTATAGCCTGCTAACCATTGAATTCGGCCGATAAAATTTAGGTCTCTTTGTCTAAGAAAGGAATCTCTTTGAGCTTCCATTCAATGGGCAATTGTTGATGCCTAAATTTTACCATTTTATCTAAGACTTAATCATGTAGAAAATTAGAAATCGATTTTTATACCCTAGCCAAAAAATAATTTTCACTAAATTGCATCGTGTATTAGCATTAGGAATATTTGCATCACTAATGGTAAGTTTTAAATTTTTCCAAAAAAGTTTATAATAAAAAAGAAAAGAAAAGAAAAGAAAAGGAGAATAAGAAAAAATATTATCTTCACTGAAAATTGTAATAAAAAAAGAGAAAAAAAGAAAGAAAAAGGAAATCGAATAGGGCCGGGCTAGGCTAGGCTTGCCCAGCCCTCCTTTTCCTTCTTCTCCTCTTCATTCTCCTTTTCTCTTTTCGTGTGGGCTAGCCCACCTCTATTCTTCCTTCTTTTCTTCTTTTCATGTGGACTAGCCCGTCTTCTTTCCTATCGGCCCAGCCCGCGCGTGGGTCTCCTTCCTTCCTCACGCCCTCGTGCTGGTTTTGCTTTGGCAGGAAAAGAAACGTACAAATCAGGAGGCAGAGGATCGCGAAGACAGACAACGACATGATCCCACGGTCGGGGATCAAGCCAGCCGTGACAGGCTGGTGATAGCAGAAGCCATGCGCGGCTGTTTGCTGGCCGAGCTTAAAAAGAAGAGAGCAAAATATTTTGCAAGGTTTTTTGGTTTCAGTTCTCTATTGGTGAGGGCTCAAGAGAGGGTAAGAGAGAGAGAGAGAGAGAGAGGAGAGCGAGCTCGAGAGAGTGGTTGATTGTCACTGGAGGTCTGTTCGTCTGCCACTCTTCGCCGCAGCCCTCCCCTTGAACCAGGTAGGCTTTTTCAATGGTGTGTCCCTTGTTTTTCGGGAGGCGTCGTGCCAACTAGTTCGCACAAGTTTGGGTCCGAACCGATCCTCCCTAAAAGCTGCTAGCTGTTCTAGTATGTGTCGTAAGGGTTTAGATTTGTGCTTGTTTCCATATGAAGTTGAAATCCCCCTTGTCAATTGTGCATACCAACTGCTTGTGAAAATGCCTAAATGAGATCTAGCTTCTATGAGCTTGTTGTAGCCAAAACTAGTTGTTCCTTGTTCATATCTATTTTGAATGTGCTTAATCTGTCTCTGAGTTAATCTTGAGTAAACTCTGAGCTAATCTTGAGTGTCGTTTACGCATGTCGTGTCGGTATGTACCCATATCTATGTCTTGAAATGAGTCATAGCCAATGCATGCTAGGTGTTTGATAAAATGCTTGAGTGAATGTCCGAAGTCCATGACTGTCGGATTGATGTTCAGGAGTTTAGTTTGATGATCGTTTGCTTTTGTATTGTTGAACTACGTCCACTGTTATCTTTTTTCTGTATATTTTCTTGTGATTCCATGGCACGTTAACCATCTTTTTGAGCTACTGGAGGAAGGACCTCCGCCGGAACTACCTTCCCTCGCCGAGGAGCCCCCATGGTTTAAGACCGTTTGAGTCAGCATCTCTCTATTTCAATGTGCTTTGTTTTTTTGTTTGCCAAGATCGTTGCCATTAAATGTGTGGGTTCAGTGAGATTTTTTTAAGATTTTTTTTTTTTTATCGTCAGAAGACCGGCAATAGGCCGGCGGTGGTTGGTGGTGCAGTCCGGTGGTCGGCCGAGGTTCGAAGAGTTTGGCCATCTATAATATAGAACGGTGGCCGGAGTTCTGGTTTTTGTGCGATAGAGTTGTTGCTTCAGCCAAGGGTCTGCAGATGAGGAAAGCTTCGGAGAAGGAGTCGCAAGGTTGAAGAAGATTGTGCGGGGAAAAAGACAAAACAGAGAAGAAGAAAAAACAGAAAAAGAAAGAAAAATAGAAAAATCATTAAAGAACTGAAAAAAATTTGAAAATTTTCTTTCACTTTTTTTAACTCAGAGTGGGTCAAATCCGGGTTTCGGTTGGGTCAACGGACTGGATAGGGTTTACCCGGTCCAAACCCATTTCCCTAATATGATAATATTAAATATTAAAAAATTTCAAAATTCAAAAAAATTTCAAAAATAAAGATTAAAAATTACGGAAAATTTAAAAATATTAAAAAATAAGAAAAATTAAAAAGTTTAGAAAATCTCAAAATTTGGAAAATGTTTAAAAAATTTAGTAATAATTAGAAAATTAATTAAAAAATTCAAAATGATTACAAAATCTAGAATTTTCTGGAAAATTCGAAAATTAATCTTTTCCTGAAATATCCAAAAAAAAAATCTTAAAAATTAAAAAATCTTCAAAAGGTTAAAATTAACCTTTTGGGTTTTTTTTTTTTTCTAAAAAGTGGAAGTTTTTTCAATTTAGAATTATGCTCAAGGTTGGCCATGCCTTTAGGGTTCTAAGGCTTCAATTGTCCTTAGTGACAAATGCCCTTGATTACGCAATATTGATACATTGATTTCGGCTTCCTTATATTCTAGTTAGGGCAAGCATTTATCTTTTCCTTAGTATTAAGTCTTTGTTATCCCATGAAATGCACTTAATGCTTTACTTAGTTGCTTATTGTTACATTAATGATTGTGCACATGTATGATCACTTTGCATGTTAGTAGATTTGTCTAAAATTAATACAAACCACCTGACAAAAATCTTTCTAAAAAATGAATAAGATAAGATATCGAAATGGCAATAATTGGTTAATTAGTATAATCAAGTTACTGACCCTATATCCTCGGTTACATAGGAAGTGAGATACATTCACATACCTCACTTGATTTCTAGCCGATCCCAATAAGCTAATGGCAACTCATTATTTAGAAAATTTTCATATTCTCAATTTAAACATCTAATATTGGGAGAGCCTGTGCCTGATTATGAGCTGTAGGCTTGTTCTTTAGATAATATTCCTAAACCTATTCCCTTTCCCGAAGCGTTGGTTGCGTCACACTTGTGCGGAAGCTTACTTAAATTAAATTCTGAAGAGATAATACGAGGGATGATAATAACAAAAAGAGAGTAGTGAGCTGATTACTTACTTGTAACTTTGATCAGTGATTCTTTCTCTGTTTTTGCGGCTTTTGACAGTGACAAACCAGGTGTGCAAAGAATTCACCCTTAACACATTTATAGATAAAAGTCACCACATGAGATTAAACGATTGCAATTCAAGTAATCTAGGCATCGATCCCTCTCTCCAGTTGCCATTCCCAGTAATTATCATTGTCTTTTGAGTTCCACATCACAGAAATTCCAAGAATCCCTCTCCGCTCCCAATACCACTACATATATATTGCGTCGACCCGTACACCAAATGATGCCCGCATAAAAAATTAATAGGATACGACAATGCATTGACATAAATCTAAAATTACCTTACATCATTTTTTTTTCTTGAATTTGTGTTTTATAAAGTAGGTAAAGTTGGGGAAAATTATCCAAAGTCCTAAACCCGTTACATTTTTGCCAATTTAATCTTGAATCTTTTAATTTTACCAATTAAATTATAAACATTTTATAATTCTACCAATTGAGTTTATTTAGCTAATTTTAGCCGTAAATCACTAATGTTGATGCCGGACGTGCAATGGCTAGTTGACATGGACAATTTTCATAATTTTTGTATATTTTTTTAATTTTTTCTTCTTTTTTCTTTTCTTTTTTTTTTTTTTTTTCCTTTTCCTATTTTTATCAAGGTTGCCTGGCAACCCTTGTTGGTCATGGGCAAGGGCCATAAATTAGCGCTTGGTGTTGCAAGGGCTGTAACCCTCACCCACGCCTTACTCCGCAGCCTTCACGATATTTGGGTGAGAGCCATGACTCTCACATGCGATCGACAAGGGCTTCATGGCCCTTGCTAATCCCTTGCCTAGTGGCTGGCAAAGGTTGGCCATGACCCTCGTTGGACTTGGTAGGAAAAAAAAAGGAAGAGAAAGAAAGAAAAATAAAAAATAAAAAATAAAAAAATCTAAGAAATTGACCACATTAGCGCTGACCGTCCTACATAAAAAGCTAATAGTATCCATGTCAACGATTTTGGGTTAATATTGACTGGATTGACTCAATTTGCAAAGTGTCAAAAAGTTCAAGACTCAATTGGTAAATTATCAAAAGATTTATGACTCAATTGGTAAATTATCAAAAAATTTAGAACTAAATTGACAAAACTACACTAGGTTTAGGACTTTTTGAACAATTTTCCATGTAAAATTAGAACTTAGCTGATTGCGGCAACAAAGCTTAATCAGCAAGTGAAGATGGTATTGCTGGCATTGGATGAAGCACTTCCTGTATTGGAAATGAAGGCATGCAGCGTAGGAAAGGCTGTGTTGGAAAAGATGGATCTGATATTGCTTAGGAATGCTGAGAATCCACAGCTCGCAAAGAGGATGTCAAGAGGGAGGAGAGATGGGAGAGAATAGAGTTGACAGTCGCAAAGTATAACTAACTTCAGGGACAAAATCTAAGTTTTCCTGCTCTTGCCTAGATTGGTCTTTGGTCAGGATCATTCATTAGTTTGGCAGTGTAAGTGAGTTGGTCATTTATTTTAATTTATGAGTACCATCTTGATGATAAACAAAGATCACAATTTCCTCTCGTTATTATCTTTCCAGAAGTTTAATATATTTGACACAAGTTGATTGTTTGTATGAAATTTGTGATTAACCATCGTAGAACATATAAGATTAATATATTGTCTAATAATTGTCATTTTAAGAGCTAGTTAATAAGATGCAAGTTGATCTTTTATTCATAGTCTGCATACAAACCATACATGTAGATGCTAGGTAAGATAAAAGAGATTTTCCTCGGACTTTTCATTTTAAAAGCCAATCGTATAACTGAGAAGTCAGCATTTGTGGTGACCCTCCTGAAGTGAGATCCTTGAGGTGGTTAACAAATTGCCAAGTGAGCACGGATGGTCCCTCTCCCAAGGTAGCACTTACACTTGGCTCAAGTTCTCCCAAATTCTATCAGTTGTGACTTGATTTGACTTTGGAAGCACGGGTTCGACATGCATGCACCAATGGCAGCGGTTATCATCGTGGCCGCAGACAGAGGACTTGGCCAACCAAGTCCTAAACCGATGGCGGTTATCATCCCTCTGATTTTTCTTCGTCAACGCTTAAGAAGATGCTGCCACTTTATTGTTCTGTCCTGATCAATGACTTGTGTATAGAATTTATGCATTGTTTTTAGCTAGTCAGAGCCCGTCATCCAGCTTCTTCTCTTTTTCATTCTTATTACTAATCTTAGAGTTGATTATAGATTTGAGTTAATTTAATCTCATTAATAGATGAATAATATTAGAAGTGGAAATAGAGGTTATCGAGCAGTGCTAGCCATTCTTACCTATTGCCACAATATTAGAGAAACAAGTCGAAGTTTTGGATACATCTTGTAAGTTTCCAGAGTTTCTACATTCCTTAAGTTCTGTGTAGCGATATTTATTTAGCACTCAACTGCAATCCTTCTAGCGGACATGTAGAAGTAACGATCGTGACAATTGAAGCTCTGCCATTTTGTTTCTAGGCAGGCATGAAGGATCTAAACACGGCCGCCTTAATTCCACTTTTCAGCTTGACTTGTGGTGGATAGATGATCTCAGCTTGGTAAATGCTAGTGTTTTTGATTGCATTGGAGAAAAAGGAAAAGACATGATGAAATACATTCTCAGTCACGTTCTCTTTTAGAAACAACATAAACTGATTGCAAAATCCGACAACATAGGGTTTTCACCTCAACCTGTTAGGGGTCGATGTACTGAAACACTACAGTTTGGATTTTTGCTTCTCAATTGATTTTATAAGGTCATTTCGAGTGCAAGAATTGTAAAATTTTGTGAGATTAATACTAACTATTCAATTCAAAGCATTTAATGCTTAGATATTCTAATATTCCACCTCAAACATAGGCTAGACTCTTGCCAAATACAAAAGCATGGGTGGAAAAAATAAAATTTCCGATACAAATAAAAGTAAAAAAAGATTGGAATTGAACATCTTTTATTTTGATATCATATGACAAGGCCAACTAGGATTTAATAATTATATATTATAAGATAAATAAATAACCCAACTACGTGTTAGGAGGCCGCGTCATTTATGGGTTGTCAAATATATTAGTATCTCTCTTCCCCAGAAAAACCCTCTGGATGAAACTAGAATGACCTTTTCCCGAGGGGGTGGCTGTGGCCAAGGCCGTGGTGTTGGCGGTATCTTCAGAAAGCTCGTCAATGCTCGTATGGTACTTGTTGGTCTTGTGAGCCAAGAGGAGCCACACATGAGTGATGAGCTCACCTCCTCTTCTCAGTAGATAGTCATGGTGATACACATGGCAGTTGTATGCTCCATAACACAGCATCTCCACCCAAATGCTGCTAACCCGCTCCCACTTGTTGTCCATCGTCCTCAGGTCGACCACAAGCTTCTGCACCTCCGACAGCATGTGCCAGTCACGAGTGATCCTTGTCTCCTTACTTGGTTTGACGGGGGGTGGCACCTCTCCATCTGGCGACGACAGTGTGCTAATTGCTTCTTTATAGTCTCGGTATCTAAAGAAAGGCCTCAGAGTGCAAAAAGCGTACTCCAGCGTGATGTCAGCAGTGTTGAGGGACAACATATAAGGATGTTGAGCCAGGAGGTACATCATGTAGTTTGATAGGAGTTTGCTTCCTCTACAAGCAGGGGAGTTCTCGCTCTCCAATGTGTGGAGGAATTCCGTCGCAATGTGCCAGATAATGATGCTCCTATCAAATGTCATATCAATGCTACTGCTCAGTCCTTGTTTCTCCTGGATGTTGTGAATCTCAAGCGTCCACTCACCTCTTTCTTTGAAGGGCCGGTGGTGTCTTTTCTTCTCTAGCTCCGCCATCTTTTGAACTACCAGCACCTTGAGGCACGAGGGGATGGCCTGGCGGGAGCAAAACGGATACATCCTGAAGACCTTCCTTTTGTCAAAACAATCAAGTACCGTGGCAATGGGCTTCGGACATTCTTTGTCTAAGAGGTTGGGGTCTAACAAATTGAGCTGCCCCATCGACCTCGACCATCTTTTCTGCTTCATGCACCAATGGGCTAGATAAGGGAGGAGCCTTCGGACAAGCGGCACCTTAAGCTTCATACTCATCTTCACCACTGCCCAATCCGAAAAAGGCAGTACCATGATTTGGTAAAGCTCAAATGATGTGACTGCAATCAGTATTGCGTAAGTACAGGTGACATACATATCGATCAAGAAGGCATCCTTGAAGATGATGGCGAATAGACACAAGGCAGACACCAAGCAGAAGAAGCCACAGAAGTGGACCACCAGGCCGACTTGGGTGTACAGAATGGGCGCTTTAGTGTAGAGCACATCGAACATGAAGTTTAGCTCAATCTCGGTCATGGTGAAAGCACGAATGGCAGGGTAATCATCGATGGACATCCAGTCGCGGGATATGAACAGAGGGTGGTACAGCCTGGTCACGAGGTGGGGCTTCAGACATTCGAACCGAAAGTAGGCCTTCAAGATGTCCTTTGCAGAGGCAAACTTGTCGTCCTCGGGGAACTCTTTGAACTTTCTCTGAATCTCGGTTTCTTCATTGATGTCCTCAGCGGTTACGCTCCAGTTCTCATCATACACAGAGTGGAGAGCCCGGACCCACTCGACCGACTTCCCAATTCCAACCATGAACAAGAGGACGTACACCAGCCATGAGACAGGGGACAAGCCGCGCCCACATCGAAAGAGAATCCAAAGCACTAAGATAGCCGTAACCCCGATGTTGAGCATCTGTCTCAATCCTAGCCGGTTATCTTCCACCGCATAGGCCGTCATGCCGTCTGCGTACCCGAGTTGCATCAGAAGCAATGGGGCCAATAGACCGTCCAACACCACCTCATAACCTGGATTCTCAGGATCGTCAATGCGGACCACAGTAAGCTTGCCCAGCGCCAATGTTGCATAGTAAGAAAGGAGCAAGTATGTGGCCCATATGATGAATCTAGCTAAATTCGATGTCAAATATTTCCGACGGCTGCCTAATATTGCGAGAACAATCTCACAGGCAAAGCCTAAGGTGAATAACAACTGAATCCCCCATGCCCCCAACAGGCCTTTGAACGGCAGCAACACGGTGTTCAAACTCATGGCAGCTTCGTTCAGGTGTGCGCACTAGACATCAATGCAAATGCAGAGTGAGGTTCACATTGCTTATGAAGAACAATTACAAAGAGCTTGCCCAAAACTGCATAAATGAATACGATATTGCATGCATTAATTCTCTCAATCAGTTAGAATCTCGCACCACTGAATCCAAGAATGTGCACTTTGCTTATCCAACAAGTTATGCATTAGTAGGACTCTGAATTTTCATTCTGTATTGGAGGCAGCAAATGGTAAGTAAATTTTACTTTGTTAATTTCTGTGCGTTTTACTTGTCGTTGACAATGATTCTCAGGCATTACATATAGAAAGGAAGATTTGCAATGCAAATAAAATTCTTTTTGATAATTGTAAGTTTATTTAGTTCATTGAAAGTCCAGGCAAAGAGAGTACGTAGGTAGATATTTTTGTATTTCTTAAGATTGTTTATTTACACTTAAGCAAAAATAAAAAAGTATTTTTTTTGCCTGTCAAAAATAAAAAATAAAAAATAAAAAATAATGAATAAAAAAGAGAGGGAAAAATAATAAAAAAAAAATAAGTAAATAAAAATGAAGTAGAAGAAACTACATATTAATAATTGAATATTGTGGAATTGTCGGGAGTTTTGAATTTTTTTTTAAAAAATATTATCCATGAGCCTCAAAATTAAGAATTAAATAAAAAGAAAAAAGTAAAATAAATACAGACGAATCTAACGATTTAAAATAGATTGATAGAAGGAAAAGGTCCGGTCATAGTTACCCACTTTCCCATCTCTCTCCATGTTCATCTCTCTTTCCTTTCCTAGAGTTGTTGATTGTATTTTCTTTTGCGACTCCACCTTCTATTTTTCTTTCTTTTTCATTTATAATGTGTTCATCTAGATCTTCACTATCTATGAAGAAGCTTCTGTACAAATGAGTGCCGCCAGCCGTCCACCTTCTTATGTCCTTGATTTTTCAAAATAATGAACTGGCTATACTCACTACAATTTGGTGTACATGGAAAAATGTTGCGCTAAAGCATTTTCCCAAATCAGATAAAAATCTTGGGAGACTAATAACTTAAGGAAAATTCCTAACGGAAAGAATGATTTATTCCAAGTCAATTTTTCAATAACAGATGCAAAATAATGACACTTCTAAGCGTTGCTTTGTTGAAGCTGCTAACTTTTGATCATTCTTAAAACATCGACTGTCTACGTGGGCTTGGGAATGCAAATTATTGGTGTTCCAATTGGTTTTATCATCGTAGATTCTTGGTTTACTGTTGGCAATTACAAAAATGAAAAATTGGAAATAAGGATTTAATTTTATCTTCTTGTATATTTCAAAGATTTTACAATAAGATTTTAGTCACATTTTTTAGGAATTTAATTATGACATTAACAAATGATTAAGAATTTCCTTTTCCCGCAAAAGAACATTTTTGGCATTTAGAGTTTTATTCATCTTTTACTGGACTTTCAATGTTGACCATTCGGGGATCGAAGAAAGAAAGCATAGAAATTAATTTGGGGTAAAAGGAAATTGATCATATGTCATATTTTTCGTAACGCAATCTTGAAAGGAACAAAATTGGCAGAATATAATAATTTATTCCATTTTATTGGGTTTTTAATGTCTACTTTTTTCCGGAGACTTAATTAAAAAAATGCAGACATTAATTTCCGGAAAATAAAAACATTTCCAATAGGACATGTGTCGATAGTGGAGTAGGTGTCAACGCCTCATTTGGTGCATTTTATAAAAATATAGATAAATATTTCAAAAAAGAATGAGATGCCAAAAATTGATTCTGTTGATTACTTCTATAAAAAAAATTGGAGTGCAATGATCAACACATTCCCACATGATGTTCACATCTTTCTTTATTTTCATAAATTCCTCATTTTTCTATCTGATCAACTATTTAAATTTCTTCCTTGCCATGTCTTTCCATTGAGTCTTTCCTTTCATTTTGAGTTAATACCATGAAAAATTTTAAACTAATACCTTAATGATAAATTTATTCTAAATTAATTTTTAACTATAAAAAATTTTTTAATTAATACACATATGAAAAATTTACTCTCCATTAATATTTATAAAGTTTTGCTGTCAAATAATTAAATTGGATAACACATGATAATTGACAAGTGTACTAATTTTGGGTTTTACTCTCCATTGGTCATAGATGTACACAAGTTTGTGATTTTCCGTAGTATTAATCTAATTTAACAAATACTAATGAATGGTAATTTGTCATAAATATATCAATTTGTATTTTTAATAATCAAAAAATTAGTTTTAGGTAAATTTATTATTGCAAGTGTACCGGTTTTGTGTTTTTTTATAGTAAAAAAATTAGTTGACGTAAATTTATCACATATGCACTAGTTTTAGGTTTTTCATAGTATTAACCCAGTACTTATTTGTTCACTTGACTATAGATTTTCTTTACCTTGATTTTCTTCATCTTTTTCTTGTATAATTATGTATAACATCATACACTGGTGTACAAGCTTTTATCTTTTTTCCTGTTTCTCTTGAAAATTTAGTCTTAGGTAATGCATATTTCTTTTTTCTTGCCCATTCCATGTTTTGCTCTATGCGATGAAAAACAAAGTTTCTTAATTTAATTTGCAAAACCTCCACTCTTCTACTATAAGTATTTATCTTTTCTCTAAGTTTACTCGGTCACAATTTTGATGCTCAAAAAGGTTGTTTTGGCAAGATTTCTTTGAAAAGTTTGGTCTTTTCAAATTTGAGCAAGTCATGAATTATTTGACAATCCGGATAATTTCATTTTTGGGATTTTCTTTATGTTAGCCTCCACGTTCTATTGAAGTTCTCCAAAGGTGAATTCTGCACAAATTCTATAGATGTCGTTTTTAAGTTTTTTCTGCCTTTCTTTTTCAAATATTAGTTTTCCAAATTATTTTTAAAATATATTTTTATATAAAACAAAAAGAAAAGAAAAAAGGTGGAGGAGTGGTAATATGGGAGTATTTAGTAGAGTTCTTTAACCCCATAGACAACTGTTCCAAGTTTTTGGAATTTGAAACCCATTTTATATGCTTTTGAAACCACCTTGGAACTTGGAATTGTTGTTCCATTCCAAAGTACCCTAAACTACCTTGTATTTATTCAATTTTTTTTTTTTTTAATCATTGAACAGAAATTACAGTTGTTCTAGTTACTCATATCAAACATTCAACGCAACACCTAAATGAATTACATGTTAAAAACAACGTTCATGTCTAATAGTAACAATCCCATGATGTCTATAGCATCAAAAGCAAAAATATATAAATTAATAAATTTCCATTTTCGATTAAATTCATGAGTTGAGACGACCACCTATCACAATGAAATGCACTAAAATGTATCATTTGTAGACATAGTCAATCTCATCACACATACTCATGCACACATAGTATGCATGGGGAGAGACAGAGACGGAGAGAGTTATTTTCTAAATGAGCTTGGAGATTAATTGATCAATTAGAGCTTTCACACGTTAATGTATGAAACACTTCATAGGGAAAAAACAAATAATAATAAACAATTAAGTACACATTTATTTATTATTAAAATATCATGCAGGGTACCTGCAAAGGTTACATAGTGATATGGAACATATATTATCCCCACTTTTACCGCAATTTTAGAGCTGGAACCAAATCTGTGAGTTCTAACTCCGAATGTGAAACTTACTCGTCCTTCATGAACCAAGGCCTTTTCCTTTTCTAATGGGAGTTTTATTACTTTAAATTCTTGTGATGGGTATTAGAATAGATGTGTGGCCCAATGAGAACGCCACATTTCCACTTCTCTGTGGCCTTCTACTATATGCACCAAAATACAACACAACAATAGATTAGATGACTTCAGATGCATCTGCTCTCAGGTTGGATTTTCAAAATTTTGAGTAGCAGCGCTTTCTCAACTCCAAAATAATCCTGTAATCCTACCACGTTTCTAAACCTGCAGACTTCTTAGATCCCATTCACGTAGGAAAGATTGCATTCGGTAGCACATTTGGTATACTATTCTTGACGAGGCAATCTTTAAATGTCAAAAGCGACAGGTTGTGAAGGGTCATAATTTCTACCGGTAGTTCTTTCACCAGTTGGAAAATGAACATCGAAAACAAATATAAACATGTGCTATAACTTGTATAGAGCATGTTTAAGTGTACTGACCAACAAATTAAAGTACCATAATCACTTGTTGAAACATCGAAAGCACGGGGAGCACACAAACATCTGTCCCTAAAAGTAATACTTGTTAGTAAGGACGACAAGCAAATGCAAGCTAATTAAAGTAACAGGCAAGAAAGAGGTGCAACACAAGTTAACACAAGACTAGCACCACGAAACCTGAACTCAAGGCCGATGAATCCCAGAAGTATGATTCAGAAGACGACAACACCGACTTCAGAAAACTCGGAGAAACTGAAGCAGAGAAAAGCAACGGAGATATTTGTCCCAAGAAACATAGTGAAGGAACAAGTACCAGGGAGAGGTGACTTCCTTCCTTAGCTAGTAGAGCACTCGCGTCTTAACAGATATAGCAATTGACTATTTGTTGGAACCTCTGTTATGAAGTAAGAAAAAGAAACGCGAAGGAATAAACAAAGACAAAAAGATAATGGAATAAAATACGGCATGGGGATTTGATTATTTGCTTGCAACTTTCGTCTGAGGCCCTTTTCCTCTTTTCTTTGGCCTAATCGGTACGTAAACATGCCTGAAGCTTCTGTCTCCATCTTTATGGTCACGCATGATTCTTGTTCTATCTTACACTTTTAGCTCTTGGATTAGGCAAATGATAGGCTACTCTACCACTTCTGGTTCATTTTATTTCCTGGAAAAATTGACACGATTGGTAGATATTTTATAAAGAAACTATTTAAGAAATATGGTTGATTTTCTAGTGTTGGTTTGGATTTTAGGAAAGAGCTAAAAATCATTATTGGAGGTCTGGTGTCAGAAAACATAAGGAAATTGTTGAATCAGTTACAAACCTATTGTACAAATATCAATTCATTCACACACTTTCCAATTTTACAAAGTTAGTAACATTTGTGCAAAATTCCTTTGTAGTCCTTCTAATTAGTTTTTGATGGAAATTGTTGATATGGCGGTATGCCAACATAGGACGGCTAGAAATGATGGATCTTCATGTCAATTATTTCTATTGAATTGACTAGAAAGACTACAAAAATATAGGACTAAACTCGCATCCTTATAATAGGTTTAACACTGATTGAGTAATTTTCCCCAAAAAACTTAATTCAAGTTTAAGACAAATAAACCGATAGTGCATGATCTCAAGAACTTGGCAGCAAGACTCAAGACCTCGAGCCTTGGACTCAAAATTAGAGCTGAACTGTTAGCCCCGAACTCAATATCTAAGAGTTAGCCGTTGAAAGTTGATCCAAGGACTTGTGACCCTAGCCCTAGATGCTCAAGTCTGGCCCTAGTGTCCAAAGCTTAGGGGAGAAGAATCGCACAAGTACCATGATTTTTTTCGTTTGCTTGAGTGTCACATGTTAGCCATATGCCCTAAAGTAACCATATAATTGTTACATATAATACATATGTCACTATGCTTCATTGACAAGTCTCTTAGCTGAATGCAATTACAGTGATTTTACTGGGAAAGCACCTCATTACCAAGAAGGTAAAAGAAAGAAAATACACAGACGCTCTTATGCTACAATAGGGCGCGGAGCATGACCAATCCTAGGATCATACTCACTTTGCAACTTCCCTTTGGTTTCTTCAGTGGGCTTGGTCTTGGAGTGTGGGTGTACTCATCTGTATGGTGCATCAAGAGCAGCCATACATGAGTTATAAGCTCTCTGCACTTTATGATGAAGTTGGAGATTGC
The DNA here is from genome assembly GCA_014182515.1 of Eucalyptus microcorys. Classification (NCBI taxonomy): domain Eukaryota; kingdom Viridiplantae; phylum Streptophyta; class Magnoliopsida; order Myrtales; family Myrtaceae; genus Eucalyptus; species Eucalyptus microcorys. Next base: position 28,451,150 of record CM024564.1, read on the forward strand.
TGAACACTTTATGGCACCACATATTGCAGTCACGCCCATCGTCGGTAGTCTTGTCAAAAAGCTATCTCTCGGACTGCTGATATTAAGCAAGACAGTGCTTATGCTTGGAGAAGAATGATGAAGTTGCGAGGCTTATTGAAACCATATGTGAAATCTGCTATTGGCAATGGGTAGAATATTCTACAAAGGTGAATCATTGGCATCCTTTTGGGACTCATTTAGACAATTTTTCAAGAAGAGCAGTATATGAATCCTCTTTAGGAATTCATCCAGAAGTTGCTGATGTAATCAGCAGCCAAGCTGCATAAGCGGACAAACTCAGATATGGAAGACAAGCATCTAATTCTCTGGTTCTGCCAAACGTGTCTTGGCATATACTTCTGTGGCTTCTCAAACTTTGGTTTGATCGTAGGGCGCCTTTAAACTCAAGATGGAATGAAGGAACGGTGTACCGGAGATGAAAAGTGTGTTATGGAGTTGATAGGGAAAAATTACCTAATTAGTCTTATATTTATTATGCGGATGTCAATTCAATTCTAAAATTTTCAATTTTGGCAATTTAGTTTTAAATCTTTGTGCGAAATTTCAGCATAGTCTTTTGGGTCGATCTTCTTTGAAAATCACTAATGTGGCAATCTAATCATCATCAGCCGTCCTACATGGCATCGTAATGTTAGCAATTTTTTGGGCAAAAATTGCTCTAAAGAACTACATTAGATTTTCGTGCAAAAGTTTATGACTCAATTAACAAAATTAAAAGTTTATGACTAAATTAATATCCATATAATAGGTTTAGAACTAATTGGAATTTCCTGTCAATTGATGGCGTGCGCCAAAAAAGTCATCTATTTTTTGTCCATTAGTTCTTCGAAAAGTCTAGATTAAGATCCTAGAGTTAATTGGAATTTCAATATGGTCACCCAAACAAGGATTAAGTTTGAGATAATATAAAACAGGCAATGTGAGAAAATTCTTTTTTTATTATATCTTGTTTGGCATGACTTAGATTGAACTATATACACAACACAAAATCAACAAATAGCTTAGAGAAAATATCGTATCGTGTTGTGTAGACAAAATAACCACCACCTCCCTCCAAGGTGGTCACTATTTACTGCCACGAGGAACTTCGTGAGGTCACCTGCCCATGACAATCGATAATTTAGGGTGGTTGCCTCTTTCATAGGCAACCACCACCAAACGGAACAAGTTTGGCTCATGTTTGATGGCATTATGTGGTGGTCGTCATCTAAGTAGCATCGATATTGATACATTGAGACATGTCTAACATGTTGACCCGTCGTTTATAAAAAAATAGAGAATTTCACCACGTTGAAACACGTTATATATTGAATATATATTTATATATACATGATAAATTATCATTTTTATGATTAGTTTAATCAAATTAATTTGATTCAAATCCACATATAAATAAATAATTAAAAAAAACAGCATAGAATGAATTTACAATAAAAACATTAATCTATCATTTTTTAATATTGTTTATTAGGAGAGAAATTGTGTATCACGGGAAATGAGAGTCAAAAGAGAAGAGAGAACTAAATTTTTCATCTTTCCCCATTTATTATTTTTATTATTTATTATTTATTTTATATTTTTACATTTTGATCCCTCATTTAGTAAAATTTTTAAAATTAACCTCGTGCGTGTCGGAATTGCATGTCAAAATTCCAAACTCGCATGTCGGGATTTCAAGCTCCAGTGTCGGAGAGTATCGAGAGAATTGACCGGGTGTCTAATTTTCTAAGACTCTTGGAGAGTGTTGACACTTCATATGTTGCCACCGCGGCAGGGCAACCGAGGCTTGGTGGTGACAATAACGCTAGTCCATGGTGGCTAAATCTGGCCAACCCGCGTGATCGAGATAGGAAAACTCTTTGGCGACCACCGGTGGCCTGAGAGTTGCGAAATTGCGCGGTGGGTGCTTGAGGTCAACGGGCAGCAAGTGTCAATAGCCATGCACAGCAGTGCCATGGTGGCTTTGCTGAGTGGGAAACAGAAACGTAGTTTTTATTTTCCTTCCGTTTATTTTTTCTCTTTTATCCCTTTTTTTACTTTTCCATATTTCAGATGAGATAATTTCATTCCACCCTTAGGTCCAAACAGACTATTCAATTTTTTATTCGTATGTATCCGGACTTTTAGAGAGTAGTGGACAACCATGGTATGGATTAGATAGCGAATTACAAAATCATAATTCAACGAAATAAATTGGTCAACAACTCGCTATACAAGAAAAATGCAAATAAAAAGCCCCTCAATGAATAACGCATGAATTATATCTTCTCTCAAGCTTTTATTTTGAGTTATTATAAAAATTTAGATTTACTTAAAAAGTTGAAATATCATGTCCAAGACCAAGCGACCGAGAAAGGAACGAATTGATTCTTCTTAAAAGCAAACTGATTTTGCAAAACCAACTCCGAGCAAGAGCAATAATAAAAGAGTTCAACGGAAAGACAAATGACATTATAGATTGATGTAACTATGTTCACCGTTCCAATTCTATTGACACATGTAGGCTAAACTCGACCAATTTAGCTAAGAGTGTAAACCTTGCCATGTTACACAAATAGAATTTGCTGCCGTGCAGAACCAAAAACTTCTACAACTACGCCACTATGAAAGATACATTCAAGTAATTACAAAGGGCCCTCCACACCTTGTCTTCACCCTTAGTACAATCCCTTCTCTCTTGGGTGTACATATGGGTTTCACTCTTGCTACCACTTAGTATCAGCAGCCAAAAGCTATTACAAATGTGCTCCTTTGTCCATGATTTTTTGCAAGAATAATCTTGAAATATCATACTTGATTGCTATGAACTTTACCTTCAATTTCAAAACTCCAGCGATCATAAAGTATATACCTGGAAACTCCAAGTTTGCACTGCCTGGTCAAATGCAGAGCCTCCGCTTTGCTTATATCACGTTAAGTTTGCGTATGATTGTAAACCCGCGTGGTTAATTTATAAGTTTCTGCAACACTTAAGAAAGCTTATCAAATACTTTTGATTCAGTTGTCATTGAACGATGTTTTCCAACATTATGAACGTGGTCTGAGTACTACCAAAGGAAGAAATTCTCCCCTCCAAAATCACCTGCCCAGTGACTAGTATGTCAGACCGTAGACAAGTTAACAACAAAACCACAATCCTCATCAATACGGGTTTCATAAGATTAAATTACTTTCCGAGCAATGAGAGAGCAAGGGAGTGTAAAGAAAACAAGCCTTTTGTATATAATGGATCTACATCCAACATATATGTCACCATGCTTCATTGACAAGTCTCTTAGCTGAATGCGATTACAGTGATTTTACGAAGAAAGCACCTCTTTACCAAGAACAAAAAGAGAGAACACACATACCCCATGCTACAATCGGGTGCAGAGCATAACGAATCCTAGGATCATGACTTATTTTGCAACTTTTATCTGGTTTCTTAGGTGGGTTTCTCCTTGGGAGTGTGGGAGTACTTATCAGTCATGTGCATCAAGAGCAGCCAAACATGAGTTATAAGCTCTCCGCCTTGCCGCAACAGTTTCGTGTGATGGTAAACTTGACAATTATACGCAGCATGGCACAACATCTCCACCCAAATGCTGCTTATGATCTGCCACTTGTTGTTCTTGCCCTTCAGTGTTGCAGCCAATTCCTTTGCGTCCAACAGCACGTGCCACTTCCTGGTGATTATGGTTCCCTTCTGATCCAGGAGGGTTCAGGCACATTCTCTTCCGACGACAATGTCTTCAAGGCCTCACTGCGGTCTCTGTACCTGAGAAATGGCTTCAATATGGCACAAGCATGCTCCAATGTAATTTTGGCAGTCGTTAGGGACAATGTGTAGGGTCGCAGTGCTAGAAGGTATATCATGTAATTGGATAGCAGATTGCTTCCTTTACAGTTCGGAGAATCATCAGGCTCTGAAGGGAGGCAGATGTTAGTTGCCACGTGCCAAACGATGATGCTCTTGTCAAATGTTGTCGAGATGTTTTTTTCCAACACTTCAAGGTCTCCCTGTGTCCATTCCATGTCGCCCCTGAGTTTGTGAGCTTCAAGTGTCCACTCACCGCGTTTGGTGAAGGGCTTCTTGTCTCTGATCACGTCGAACTTTTCCATATTTTCCACCAGCAATACCTTGAGATAGCCAGGGACTTTCAAGTGAGAGCAATGCTTTCTCCAGGTCACGTCTTTTTTGCCGCAGTGTTTGAGGATTCTCCCAATGGACCATGAGCGGTCACTGTACAGGCTATGATCCAACAAGTCGACTTGCCCAACTGAGTTCGACCACCTTTCCCTCTTCATGTACCTTTTAGCTAAGGATTTCAATAGCCCTGTCGACATGAGGCAGTTTATACGGCTCATCGCCACAATGGCCCACGCCGAAAAAGGTTGCAGAACAATTTGGTAACCTTCTAGGGCGGTGACTGCTATCAACAAGGCATAAGTGTAGGTGATGTACACGTCTATCAAGAAGGCACCCTTGAAAATAACGGCAAATCCACACAAGGCTGAGACTAGACAGGAAAAGGTAGTGAAGCGGCAGACAAGACCACGCCGTTTATGGAGAATTGGTTGCTTAGTGTAAAGTACGTCAAACATGAATCCAAGTTCGACCTCGGTTGTGATGAAGACTAAATCGCGCTCTATAGTTAACCGAGATTCTGATAGCGACTCTGGGTGGTAGAGCCAGTTTACAATGTGGGGCTTCAAGCATTTGAACCGATAATACGCCTTCAAGATGATCTTTTGCTCAATCGACCATCTGGACCTGTCGAAAAACTTGCCAACAGTTTCCTCATCGAAGATATCCCTGGCTGATATGCTCGACCCCTTCCAGTATACGTACGTGAGGGCCCAAACTGTCACTGCTGACCGAATGAATCCAGCGGCAAACAAGGGGAAGTACAAAAATCGGATGGGGGACGTGCTGTCCCAGCAGCGAATCAAGATGCAGTAGACGAAAACGGCCCTGACAAACAAATTCAGCATCTGTCGGTAACTGAGGCGGTTGTCCTCAACCGAGTATGCAGTTATGGAGTCGGGGTTCCCAAGCTGCATCAAGAGCAACGGTGCCAGCAACCCCTTGAGCTCGGTAATGTAGTCCGGTCGATCAACATTGTCAATCTGGACAACAGTGAGCTTGCCAATGGCGATAGTCACAAAGTAAGAAGAGAGCAAATAGGTGATTTGGATGACGTATTTGATGATGCTCGAGGTCATGTACCTCCGGCGGCTGCCGAAGATGGCGAGGGTGAACTGGCAAGTGAGGCTCATGGCGACCAGCGATTGGATGCCCCATGCTTCCCATAAACCTCTTGAGGCCGGCCATTCGGTACTGACTATCGATGATATCAGACTGAACGATTTCATGGGGACGTGATGTCTTCTGCTGTTCTTTCTGAGAAACAACTATGCAAGTGAAATTAATAACGATTAGAATGGATGAACTGCCTTGGACTCATTCTGAAGAGTTAAGTATAAATCTCTAAGCTTCTTGTTGCATTCATTCAATATGTTCAGTAAGATTTTGGGATCCTAACACTGCTTTAATTCTTCCATTACAGCGAATGAGATTTATTTCGTCTTGCTCCCCTGCATGAGCGAAACCAACTCGAAAAGGAGAGAGTGGTTTCAGAAGTCTAAAGCAATGCTAGGTGCTAGTTTTTGCTAGAACAGATCTACGAATTTGATGCATTCAATGAGATGGCTAATTGCAGAAGGACATCCAAAGAAGCCCTCATGTTCAAACACCCAACTGCCAATACTTGCATTAATTAACCGACTGGTAAGGTAAACCAGTTCAGTACACCAAGCATTTCCCAAACATCAAATATGAGATCATCGAGACCCACACATTTTTTATTTTGCTGAATAGATCATCGACACACTCCTAAAACAGAATAAATGTTCAGAGACAAATGAACTAATGACAAGATGATGAATTTTCTGGAAAAATAAAGGAAGTACAAATTGGTCTGGCAAGAAACCGAAACCTTACTATGCTGGTGACTCCCAAGAAGCTGACGAATTAGGTTCTTCCTAACAATAGAAATGGCACCGAGAATGCCCGTGTTCCTAACACTCGTGGGGAAGCTTAGTTAAATTCAATTTTGAAGAGACAACAAGAGGGAATACACAAAGAAAGCAGAGATTTGATTACTTACTTGTAACTTTAATCTGCGATTCTTTGTCTCTTTGTTCCTTCCGCCAGCGACAAATCAGGTATAAGATTTTTAACTTTACACTATTGTTGGATCAATTCTCGAGGGGTGTAAACTCTGCTGAAAGTATGCAAAGAATTCACTCTTACACTTTTTTAGGTAAAAGTCACCGGGGCTTAAACTATTGCAATTTAAATAAGCAATGCCTAAACTTCCAATTCATTAATAGTCTCTCAACTTCGCATAACAAGATCAATTAGTTATTCACTATCGTTCACAAATTTTCGTAATCACACGATTGTCTGGATTTTGGAATATATTTTCATATAAATTCATTTCTTAAACCAACCCATAATAAAGTAAAATATTTTTTTTTTCACTTTTTGTTTTTAGTTCTTATGAATGTTACAATAGTGACATTTAAGTATAATAGTTTAAGTAGAACCTCATTTACAAGAGACTTAGGATCTAGATATACTAGGCATCAATCCCTCTCTCCAGCTGCCATTCCCTGTAATCATCATTTTTTTTTTTTTAGTTTCTTTTTACATTAATTTTCATACCTCCACGTCACAGAACTTCCAAGGGTCCCTCTGTGCTCCCAATACTGCTACCATTATCTTGCATCCACCCATACTCTAAACGATATCCGCATCAATAGTTAATAGAATGCAAATGACCTTACATCTCTTTATTTCTTAAATTTGTATTGTACAAAGCACGTGAAGTTTGGAAAAATTGTCCAAAAAATTTTAAATCTATTGCATTTTTACCAATTTAGTCATAAACTTTTCAATTTTGTCGATTGAGTCATAAATCTTTTCAAGTTTTACTAATTGAGTCTACCCAGTCAATTTTAGCCAGAAATCATAGATGTAAATGTAAGTTTTCTTACGTGACACGGTTGGCATTGACATTGACAATTTTTATAAAGTTTCTAAAAATTCTGATTTTTTATAATTTTTTACATTTTTCTTCTTTTTCTTTCTTAGTTTTCCTATATTTTTAGGGTCACTGGCCAACCTTGCCGCTCACAAGTGAGCGCTTCACAACCCTCACTATGGCCTCACCCCACAGTCCTCACAATATCCGGGCAAGGGTCGCACACAAGAAAAGGAAAAGAAACAAAGAAAAATAAAAATAAATAAAAATTTTTTTTAAAAATTGTAAAAAATTATCTACGTTAGCATCAGCTGTCCTACGTGACATTACTAGTGTCTATGTCAACAATTTTAGATTGAAATTAACCTAACTGACTCAACTGTCAAAAGGTTTATGACTTAATTAGAAAAAAATTAAAAGATTTAGGACTGAATTGGTAATAGCACAAAAGGTTTAGGACTTTTTGGACAATTTTTCCTGTAAAATTGTCATTGCACACTGCTTGCTTAGGCACTTATCTGATTGCGGCAATAAACCTCAACTCTACTGATTTGCAGTCACAGAATGCACTAGAAATACGTCTTGGCGTGTGACATTTGACAGGTAAATCCCCCTAAACAAAACATATTGTTTTGCCTCAGCGAGCGAAGATGTTATTACTGGCATTGGATGAAGCACTTTCTGCATTGGAAATTAAGGCATGACAGCGTAGGAAAGGCTGTGTTCGAAAAGATGGATCTAATATTGTTTAGGAATACTGAGAATCCACTGCTCACAAAACGGATGTCAAGAGGGGGGAGTAATGGGAGATAATAGAGTTAACAGTCGCAAAGTATAACTAACTTCAGGGACAAACTCAAAATTTTCTTGCTTTTGCCTTAATTGGACTTTGGTCAGGATCATGGATTAATTTAATGACGTAAGTAATTTGGTCATTTCTTTCAATTTATGAGTACCATCTGGATGATAAATAAAGATAACAATTTCCACTCATTTTTGTCTTTTCAGAATTTTTAAAGCTTCAACACTAGAGTTGACTGTTTATATGAAATTTGTGATTAACTGTTGAGGATCATATAAGATTAATATATTTTCTAATAGTTGTCATTTTAAGAGCTAATTAATAAGATGCAAGTTGATCCTTTATTCTAAATTTGCATACGAACCATATATGTTGATGCTAGGTAATAAAAAGAGATTTTCCTCGGACTTTTCATTTTAAAAGCCAATTGTACAACCATTAAGTCAGCATTTGTCGTGACCCTCCTAAGGTGAGATCGTTGAGGAGGTCAACAAATTGCCATGCGAGCACGGATTGTCCCTCTTGCATGGTGGCGCTTACCCTTGGCTCGGGTTCTTCCAAACTCTATCGGTTGCAAAATGATTTGATTTGGTTAATTTATCACAGTGTACCTGTTTTGGTAGTCAAAAAATCAATTTAAAATAATTTTGTGACAGGTGAATCAGTTTGGAGTTTTTCGCGGTATTAATACTAAAATATTTGATATTTCTTTCTTTGTTCTCTCATTTGAAATTGATCACTACAAGACAATTAATTTGCACCATTCCGATAATCCAATGAATATTTGATTGAGCTCTTTTGTAAATCTGCAGCAATTTACCACCGAAGTGGTTGGTCTACCACAAGATCGCAAATTAAAAGATCGCAAATTAAAAACAGGCCGAACCTCTCAAACACTTGTGCTATGTGGCCTAGCTGTCACGAAAGCTCTAGGTCCATGCTGGAGTGGCCGTTCAAAGCTGGTCGTCACGAGCTTGACTAGGCTGAGCATCGTACTAGAGCTCGAGCAGTCACAACCTAGTAGAGCCATGAATAAATTGCGGAAGGAGAAAGAGCGAGTGAGTGAGCGAGCGACCGAGATTCTTTTGTTTTTTTCTTGTTTTTTTTTTTTTTTTTTTCATTTTGTATGATGACGTTAGCTAAATTTTATCCACGTCGTTATACTCCAACATTATCTAACGGCCATGTTTGTCGGATTTGGCTGATTTTTTTTTTTTTTTTTTAATCTCACTCATCTTTTCTACATGTAATACATGTGTGTGCAGTGCTCAGGAAGACTGAACCCCAAAGCTGGTACTCTCCGGCCCACCCCCACAATCCCTTTACCAACAGGTCCGTATGCCTATGGGCGGATCTAGCTGATTTGGGGTTAGAAGAATTTGCTATTAGTTTATGAAATTAGGAGAATTGATTAGACCAATTAAAAATGAAAGGGATAAGTACACATAAATCCTAAAACTTATTGTGAAAGTGTGATTGAATTTTAACACTTTCAAGAAATTGTAATCAAGTCCCCAAACTTATCAAATTAATACAATTAAGCCCCTAAAATTGAACGAAAAATGATTATGAGTTTTTATTATTTTCTTAAAATGTGTGATGCTAATGTAACCTACAACAAGCGCCACATCAGAATTTTTTTTTTTTATAAAAAAAAACCTTAAAAGGAAAAAAGGAAAAGAAGAGGATGAAACTCGAATTAGTTTCATCATTTCCTTAATAACTCTCCAATCTCCTAGTTCAACCCTAGCTCAGTTTCTCTAACGGCGACTCAAAACCTCTAATCACTAGAATTAGCATCCATCAATCAAACCAACAATCAACCAATGTTTAAATCAATCAATTAGGGATGAGAATGGATTAATTGACCACAGCATCGAAAGTGTTATGGCTATAACTATCACCTAGAGGGGGTGAATAGGTGATTGTGCTAAATTGAAAGAGTTTAAACAAATATTGCAACAAGACAACTTCTGATGAAGTGGTCAAATCTTACTAGTGTACAATTATACCACAATAAGTAAAATAGTAAGGGATAAAAAATTGCACACTAAAGATTTTAGTGGTTCAGCTTTTGCAAGCTTATATCCATTCTCCTGCGCTACAACCTATTGGCTGAAATTCACTAGGAAGAACCAATCAGAGGTTATAAATCCTAAGCTACAAGTACTCAAGCTTGTGTGAACAACTCCTCACACTCTTAGCCTTTAAAGGTTTACACAATATTGCTCAGCACAGACAAATGTATATGATCAAAAACATTCTTAGACTTTGGAATTAAAAGCTTCAATTCTTGTGAATGTGAATTCTATATCCTTCAGTTTGGAGACCTCCTCTTATACTCCTCCTAGTCCAAGCTCACCATTGGACATATCTCTAGGAGGATCATCCACCTAATCTACTCGTTGGCCTTGGATATGGTTGAGAAGCTCTGATTGCTTCAAGATCGCCTAGAGTGAAACTTCACATATGGTTTGCCACCCATACAACAATTTGGGTTTCCAAAAGTTGAAAGTTTGTGTTTGGAAAGAACATTTTTCCTCTAATAAGTTGTTTAAGGAAAGTTGAATCTCCAGTAGATATTAGGAAGACTTTCCTTTTAAACTCTTTATAAATATGACAATGAATCCAACCAAATTTCCACTAGCTATTGCACGAATGATTTACTCCTTCCTAGCCATTTGATAAAATATGTAAGCAAGGAAGAATAATCCATGACTCTAATTTTGATTGAAATTGTTTAATTATATTCCATCAAATTTTCCACCTAAAAAATAATTTTAATCAAAAAACAAAGCCTCTAAATTTTGTCAATTATCGAAACTACTAAGGGAATGTTTTCTCAATAGAAAGAAGATCCAACACCATGAGAGAGAGAGAGAGAGAGAGAGGGAGGGAGGGATGAGTGTGTGGACTGGCTTTGTACTAGAAGCCGAAGAAGCCAGTCCACACACTCATCTCTCTCTCTCTCTCTCTAACTTCCAAGTTTCCTCATAATCTTTTTCATGCTTAAGGCTATGGCGAGGGCAAGCTGGAGTTTCTTCAACCTCACAACCATGGCCCCTTGGGCTTCATCCTCTTTTTCTTTTTCCTTTTTTTTCTTTTTTTCAATAATTTATCCTTTTATTTCCTTTTACTTTTAATTATTTAATTTGATTTATGATGCAAAGCATGGTAGATGCCATTTTGGCACCACATGCCTTAAGGAAGTGATAAAAAAAAAAAAAAAAAAAAAAAGCTACATTGGCATTTTCCATTAACCAAATTAGATAGAGTTAACTGAAGGATTTGACTACACCTATTTGACAAGCATTTGTACTTGATTACATCCTTTGAAAGTTTTATAAGTCAATTAAACTTTTGTAACAATTTTTAGGATTTCTGATGCACCTATCCCAAAAAAAAATGACTAAATTAGAAAAAGCATGAAAATATAAAGAGGAAAAGTATATTGTTTCTCAGTGTTTGACCAACTAATTAGTCCATGAAGTCTGGTTAGGTGATTTCACTAACTTCATCTAGTAACTGAGTTAATCTAATTGGGTGAGCCTCTAAACAGTTTTTTTGTGAGTGAGACTAGAGGAAAGCAAACAACTTACCACACATCACAGATGTACATGCATGAGATGCTTGTATATATAGGAAAAAAAGAAAATAAATCATGGAATAATATATCAGCCACATTCTCTTTTACAAACAATGATTGTAGGACCAACGACATATGATTTTCACCTGACCATGTTAGGAAACAATGAACCTAGGTGTACCAAGACGAATGTGAGCACATCATCAAATGAGAAATGCTAAATGTTACCGAAGGACTCCCTTGTTGATTTTTGCTTTATTTTCTAGCCAATTGAATATTTCAATATTAAATTACGCTTTCATTTAAAAGCTTAAGGTTTTATAATAATCGACATTAATTCTATAGAATCTCACATCCTATTAGAACAAAAAGTCAATTCAAATCTTTTTAGGCATTATTTACCTCCCTAGTTACATCTAACAACTTAAACTTTTAAAATAGTTGGTACTACTCCATATTAAATCTCACATAGCCGATTCTAATATTTAAATATTTATATACTCTACCTTACATAGGTTAGACTTTTGTCTATATTAAGGCTTGGAAAATATATAATTAGCAATGCGAATAAGGAATCTAGGAAAATTTGAACTCAAAACCATTGCTCCAATACCACATGACAAAGCCAACTGTGGTTTAATATTTAAATATTATAACATTACTAACCCAATTGAGCACAACAATGCCGCATCATTGAGTGTTGCCATATATAGTTTTAGCTTCCCTCCTCTTGAAAATCCTCTAGAAGCAACTAGAAGAATCATTTTTCAAGGAGGAAGATTCAATTGAGGCGACAGGATCTTCAAAAAGCCTTGGGATGCTGGATTGGTAATTGTCAATCTCTTGAGCCAAGAGGAGCCACACATGAGTGATGAGCTCACCTCCTCTCATATGCTGCTGATGAGCTCCCACTTGTTGTCCATCCTCCTCAATAAACCTATTGAAATGTGTCGAAAATCCATTTATTAACCTATTTTCATTGAAATGGGTTATAAATGGGCACCTAAAATTTAGTAGGCTAGCCATAAATGGGTTGTAAATTTAGTGAATGATGCAGAGCAAGTTCTTTTATCAGCATTCAAGAAGATGAAAGTGGACAAAATGATACTTGGTACTTGGACACTGGTGCAAGCAACTACATGTGCGGGCGAAGGGAGATGTTTGACAAGTTAGATGAAACAATCAAGGGGAAAGTCTCATTCAATGATATATACAAAATTCTTGTCAAAGGTAAATGTACAATTCCGATTTGTTTGAAAAAGGGTACACATCAATTTATTACTAATGTTATTATGTACCGAAAATGTAAACATTTATCTTGAGTTTGGGATAGTTTTAGGAGAAAGGTTATGTTGTCCACATGAACAATCTTAGACTTGTGCTAAGAGACCAAAATAGTAAATTGATTGCAAATGTGAAGATGTTGAAATAAAAATAGAACCATTCTTGACATGATTCGAAGCATGTTAAAAAGCAAAAATTTGCCCAAAGAGTTTTGGAGTGAAGCTATCATGTGTGCAGTCTATCTACAAAATAGATGTCTCACATATGGACTTGAAAGCGTAACTCCACAAGAAACATGGAGCGAGAGGACACCTAGCATTTCACATTTGAGAATTTTTGGAAGCATTGCTTATGCTCATATCTTGAACTAGAAAAGATCAAAGTTGGAAGACAAGAGCAAAAAAACTCATTTTTATCGGATATGATTTTTCATCAAAAGCCTATAAATTTGATCCTAACACTTTGAAAGTGTTTTTAAGCAGAGATGTCAAGTTCGATGAAGAAGGCATGTGAGAAGATAATCCAAAAGATGAAGAGAATGTTCATGGTGATTCAAGCCAAATGGAGTTGAATGATCACTCTTGACCTTTCTTTTCAAGTCCATCATTGCTAACTTCTTCAAATTGTGTTGATGAACCGATAGTACCAAGATTAAGGAGATTGTCTAAGCTCTATGAAGTCACTGATGAGCTTCACCATGTATGCCTTCTTACGGATTATGAACTACTTGTCTATGATGATGTTGTCAAAAGAAGAAAAATTGAGGAAAGCTATGAACGAAGAAATTGAAGTTATCGAGAAGAACCAAATAGGGGTTGCTTGCTGATCTTCTTAAGGATAAGAAAGTGATTGGTGTCAAATGGGTGTACTAGGCCAAAAAGAATGAGAAAGGGGAAGTGATAAGGTATAAGACAAGATTAGTTGTGAAGGGGTACAACTAAAAGACCAGGATTGGCCATGATAAAGTTTTTGCCCCTCTTATTTGCTTGGAAGGATTATATTGATAATTTATGTTGCAACTCAAAATTGATGGCAAATTTATCAAATGAATTTTAAATCAGCATTTTTAAATGGCATCCTTGATGAGGGGATTTATGTTGAGCAGCCCATGGGGTTTATTGCAAAAGGTCATAAAGACAAAGTGTTGAAATTGAAGCTATATGGGCCTAAACAAGCCTCGAAAGTATGGAATTCCAGAATTTATGCTTTTTTCAAGGCAAATGGCTCCTCCTAATGTCCATATGAGTATGCACTTTATCTAAAGTAAGAAAAAGGTGATATTCTATTGTCCTATTTATATGTAAATGAACTTGTTTTACATGAAATAATCCAACAATAATTAATACTTTTAAGGCATCCATGTTAAAGGAATTTGGAATTGCTAATAATAATCTCATGAATTATTTCCTTGGCATAAAAGTGAAGCAAAGTGCAAGTGGAATTTTTTTCTTTGGGAAAAGGTTATGCAGAAAGCATACTTGACAAATTCAATATGATGAACTGTACACCGGTCACTAAATCAATGGAGTACAGGGTTAAGCTTCTAAAGTTTGATGATGGTATTCATATTAATTCAACATACTATAGAAGCTTGATAGGAAGTCTGAGATATTTGACATGTACTAGATTGGATATTCTGCACAATATTGGAATTGTGAGTCAATAAATGGAGAAAGCAAAATCATCTCATCTTTAAGCTACAAAAAGGATACTTTGTTATAACTAAGGAATTGCTGCTCATGGCTTACACCACTATCAGTCTCAATTCTTTCATCTTGGAGCTTGTTCACACCATATTATGATGGATATATTGATGATCGAAAAAGTACTACAGGCTTTGTATTTTTCTTATCTGACATTGCTTTCACATGGTCATCAAAGAAGCAACCCAACGTTACTCTTTTAACATGTGAAGCTAAATATATATAGCAATATCTTCATGTGTTTGTCATGCAATATAGTTAAGAAAACTACTAAAAGAAATTCACATAGAGCAAAAGAAAGCAACATAGTTTTTTGTTAATAATTTTTCTACTATTTTTTTGGCGAGAAATTCAGTTTTTCATTGATGAAGCAAAGATATTGATGTTCAATATCACTTCACTCAAGAACAAGTGAGAAAAAAAAATTAAGTTTCACAAGTGAAGACAATAAGATCAAGTAGCCCATAGTTTTCCAAAACCTCTCAAGGTTGATGCCTTTCGGGAATTCAAAAGTCTGTTTAGAATGATTGATAGAAGACAATTTCGTTTAAGAGGGAGTGTTTGTAATTAAACCAAACCATTTCGGCTATAATTTAATAAGTTAAATTTGCTGATTATGCGGGGAGGTTATCAATTCAATGGACAAGTGGTCGATTTCATGGTTGTGGATCGACTACTTGGTTGTCAATTTACAAATTTGAATATCGATGTCCATTCGGCTTCCAAGACTGGTGCATGAATTGAGAGTCTTTATTGTAGTGTAATTTTCAAGAGTCTATTCATGTTTTTATGTCTAATTGAAATGCTTTCTAAATTCTCAAGGATCTATCTCCATGGAATGCTGGATATATTTATAAGTCATTTAAGAGTAAAGTCACGTGATAAGCCTATTTAAAGGCAAGTCTTGTGATCATTTTAGATAAGGTGAGATAAAAAGAAAAAGAGAAAAAAAGCTTATTTATCTCCTTCTCTTTTATAAGTGAATTGTGAGCGGTTTTGCTTCAAATCATCCCATCAATCCAATATGCGTCAAGTCCCGCCCAATTCAGCTAATGTCATGACCGACCAAAGGAAAAAAACTAATGTACTGCAAGGCCACGTCAAAGTGTGAAGTGGATAAATTTTTTTTCCGAAGGGGACGTCTAGATGAAATCCACCGTGGCCAAAATTAAAATATAAGGAAGAGAAGAATCATCTTTCTGCGCTTAAAGGAGGCGCTCAAGCCTCTGTCGCTCATCTTTTTTTACCGACTCAACTTCTTCGTCGAGATTTGAGGTCGATCATGGCCGACTGAACCTCTCCACCGAGATCAAGGTAGGCAGCAGAGGATCTAGGGCCATGAACTACCCCAGAGTGCCGATGGAGGCGTCAGCGATGTTGAAGATAAAGCGTATTTTGAGGAAGCTCCACATCAGCAGTGGAGGCCTCGAGCCCCTCTGTCCGGTCCGAATCCAGCGCGGTCGCCCTGGTCGAATTTCTAAGCCAATGGGGAGGATGGTGGTTGAATCGACGGCGGAGTCCATTGCCCTTGTGGCGTTCCTTTTACTTTGATATTTGTAAGCTTCAGATCCCCAGTTTTGTTGGGGGCTTTTTCTAAAAATTCTGTAGCTTTTGAAACAGAAAGAAAAGAGAAGATCCACCTGAGTTTGAATTTGACCTTCAAATTGTTGTTCTGCCTCTCGATTCTCCCATAAGAAACTCTACTCGTTCGTGTCTAAGCCGAGTGCAGGAAAGGAACCAAAAACAGAGAAAAAGGACCTGTTCCAGGCTCAACAGGGAAACGGCCCTGGTAGGCACCAACTTAATTTGGAGCAGATCACCCCTAACGTTAAAGTCTTAATTTCTTTTAGAAACAACATAAACCGATTGCAGGATCCACAGTCCACAGCGTTTGATTTCACCTCAACCTATTAGGAATCAATGAACCTGAACCTAGGCATAGAAAGACCGAATGTGAGCATGACATTCGAATGAGTCAATGTGTCTTGAAACTCTCCCTTGGGAATTTTTGCTTTCCAGCCGGCTCAACAAGGACATCTCGAGGGTATAAATTGTAAAATTTTGTGGGATGAATTGCACTTGTTCTACAGAAAAAGTTATTATATAGATTTGTGGTTTAATATTTAAATATTTTAATATTTCACCTCACATATAGGCTAGACTTTTGTCTAATATTAAAATATGGAAAATATATAATTAGGAATACAAATGATGGGTCTGAAAAAATTTAAAGTCAGTTCTCATAATCTGATTCCATAAGACAACCGTGATATGATACTAAAGTATTCTAACATAAGTAACCCAATTGCATCGTCAATGGGACGATGGCGCATCTAGGTTGTATATGCTTTAAGCTTGTGCCTGCCGGAACGTCCTCTTGAGGCAACTAGAAGAACCATTTTCAGGGGAGGGAGATTCGATGGAGGCGGCAGGGTCTTCAGAAAGCTCGTCACGGCTCAACTGGTGCTTGTCGGTCTTGTGAGACAAAAGAAGCCACACATGAGTGATGAGCTCACCTCCTCCTGTCAGTAGGTTCTCATGGTGATACACTCGACAGTTGTATGCTGCGTAACACAGCATCTCCACCCAGATGCTACTGATCAGCTCCCACTTGTTGTCCATCGTACTCAAGTCGACCACAAGCTTCTGTACCTTCAATAACATGTTCCAATCACGATTGATCCATGTCAGCTTACTCAGTTTTATAGGGTCTGGGACATCCCCATCCGGCGACGACAGTGTGCTAATTAGTTCTTTAGGGTCTTGGTACCTGAAGAAAGGCCTCAGTGTGCAACAAGCGTACTCCAGGATGATGTCGGCAGTGGAGAGGGACAATGTGTAAGGATGCAGATCGAGGAGGTATATCATGTAATCCGATAGGAGTTTGCTTCCTCTACAAGCATCGGGCTTTTCACTTTCCAGTGTGTGCAGGACTTCGGTTGCGATGTGCCAGATAATGATGCTCTTATCGAATTCTGTTGCAATGCTATCACTCAGTCCTTTTTTCTCTTGGACGCCGTGAGCCTCAAGCGTCCACTCGCCTCTTTTTTTGAAGGGCTGGAGGTCTCTTTTCTTATCTATCTCCCCCATCTTTTGAACCACCAGCGCCTTGAGGGACGAGGGCATGGCCGGGCGGGAGTGTAACCTCCTGACGATCTCCCATTTCTCTAACCAATAGAGTACCGTGGCAATAGGCTTCGGACGTTCTTTGTATAGTTGGTGGTCTAACAAATTGAGCTTCCCTATTGTCCTCGACCATCTTTTCTGCTTCATGCACTGATTGGCTAGAAATGGGAGGAGCCTTCGGACGAGCGGCATCTTAAGGTTCATACTCATCTTCGCCACAGCCCAATCTGAAAACACCAGCATCGAGATTTCATAAAGCTCGAGAGATATGACTGCCATCAGTAACGCGTAGGTATAGGTGATGTACATATCGATCAAGAAGGCATTCCTGAAGATCACGACAAATCTACACAAAGCAGACACCAAGCAGAAGAAGCCAACAAAGCAGCCTATGAGGCCAGGTTTTGTGTACAGAAAGGGAGCTTTAGTGTAAAGCGCATCGAACATGAAGTTCAGCTCAATCTCGGTCATGGTGAAAGCACGGTCGGCGGGGTAATCTTCAATGGACATTGATTCGTGGGATATAAACTGAGGGTGGTATAGCCAGTTCCTGAGATGGGGCTTCAAGCAGTGGAACCGATAGTAGGCCTTCAAGATGTCCTTTGTGGACGCGAACTTCTTGTCCTCAGAGAACGCTTCGAACACTTGCTTAATGCCGGCTTCTTTGGACATGTCCTCTGCAGTCACGCTCGAGTTCTCATTAGACACGGATTGGAGAGCCCAGGCCCAACCCACTGGCTTTATGATTCCGACCACGGACAACGGGAAATACAGTCTTGAGATCGGGGAGGAGCCGTCCCAACAGTGATAGAGGATCCAAAACATGATAACCAACGAAACCCCGATTTTCAGCATTTGTCTTAATCCCAGCCGGTCATCTTCGACCGCATAGGCCGTCATGCGATCTGCATACCCGAGTTGCATCAGAAGCAATGGGGCCAATAACCCTTGCAAGACCACATCGTAACCTGGATTTTTAAGATCGTCGATGCGGACCATAGTAAGCTTGCCCAGTGCGATTGTTGCAAAGTAAGAAAGGAGCAAATATGTGGCCCAGATGATGAAATTAGCTGGAATCCACGTCATATATTTCCGACGGCTGCCTAATACTGTGAGAACAATCTTGCAGGCAAGGCTTGCGGCGACCAACAACTGAATCCCCCACGCTGCCCACAGGAGCTCAACGGAGGAAATGCAACTAGTCAAACTCATGGCAGCTTCCTTCAAGTGTGCTCACTAGACATCAACGCAAATGCAGAGTGAGGAAATGTTTCACATTGCTTCTGAAGAATGCTTACAAACAGCTTGCACCAAGCTGCAAAAATGCCACACATCATTGCATCCGTTAATCCTCTCAATATCTTACAATTCCGCACAACTGAATTAGGAATGTGAACATTGTTTATCCTACATTCGGTATTTATTGGGCACATCATATGTTCAAGTTCTTTCTATGTTTCACCCGATATTAACATTGACTATCAGGCGTAACAAGTACCCAAAAACTAGAAAGGAAGATCTACAATGCAATTAAAATTCTTTCTTTAATCATAATTTTAAATTAATTTAGTTCATTGAAAGTCCAGGCAAAAGAGAATATATAGGTGGATGTTTTTGTTTTCTTCATTTTTTGAGACCGTTTGTTTACACTAAAGAAAAAAATAAAAAGTATGATTTTTTGTTTGCCCGTCAAAATTTAAAAAGATAAAAAAAAATAACGAAAAAATTACAAGTAAATCTGCATATTAATAATTGAATGTTGTGAAAGTGTTAGGAGCTTTTTAATTTGAAAAAGAGACAATATCTGTCAGCCGCAAAATTTTGGATTAAATAATAAAATAAAACCAATTCAGACAAATCTAATGATTAAAAAGTAAATTGATTGAAAGACAAAGTGGCGCATATTTACCCACTTGCCCATCTCTCTCCATGTTCATCTCCCATTCCTTTCCCAGAGGTTTTCACTTTATTTTCTTTTTGCGACCCTGTATTTTCTCTTCTTCTTTTTTCCTGTCACTCCTTCGATTTTTTTATTTTATTTTATTTATGATGTGCTCATCTGGATCTTCACTATCTATGAAAGTGGCAATCCTCTCGCATCGTGAGATGTGAAGAAGCTCTGGGTACAAATCTATGCCGTTAAGCCATCCACCTTCTTATGAGTCTTCCTTAATTTTTTAGAATAATAAACTGCCTATAATCTAAATATAATTTGTTTATTTGGGGGAATTGTTGTTCTACAAGCATTTTCTTAAATCAAAAAAGATTTAAGGTGACTAATAACGTAAGGAAAGAATGTTCTATTCTAAGTAATATCTTACAATTACGTATGAAAAATAATGACATTTCTTTTATTATAAGCTCTGCTTTGTTGAAGCTTACTGAAAAACATGGACCATCTACCATGGGCTTGGCCATGTGTTCCAATGGGTTTTATCATCGTGGATTCCTGGTTTAATAATGGCAAATAAAAAAAAATCAGAAATAGGGGTTTCAGAAATTTTCTTATATATTTCGAAGATTTTACCTTTTATTTTTAGTTATATATATTTCAGTAATTAAATTAATTTTTTTTTTTTCAGTAATTAAATTCTGATACTAAAGAATAATGAAGAATTTAATTTTTACAGCAAAAGGGCATTTTTCACCTGTTGAGTTTTATTCATCTTTTTTTGGATTTTCAATATGGATTATATGGGGATCGAAGAAAGGAAAAATAAACACAAGTGCCAAATTCCTCGTAAGGCAATCATGAAAGCACCGAAATTGGAAAAAAATATTTAAGTAAGAAAACATAGAGAATGATTTGCAGAAAATAAAAAAAGTTTCCATTGGGACATGTGTCAATGATGGACCACGTGTCACTTCCTATTCACATAATTTTTTTATTTTAGTTAAAACATAGATAAAATTATTTCCTAAGTGATAGGATAAAAAAGTGATTATTTATTTATTTTGAGTACTAATAAGAAAAGTGGAGTGCAGTGATCAAACACATCACCATATGAGTATAATAGTTAAGATAAAATTCAGAATATAATAAAATTCATAATAACGTTGATTTGGTGGATTCTCAAGACAAGTAAAGTCGGATATAAATGAAAAATAGTCCAGATACAATTATCCCATAGGAGAGGTAAGATAGACGTAGATTGGAGTATTATTATCCATAATATAAAAGTTATTTTTTTTTTTATAACAAACTTGGTGAGTTAAAAAAAATAAAATAATATTTGAATTCTAATATAAAAAATTTAAATAACATGAAAATAACAATAATTTTTTTTTTATTACTACCTTTTATTTATATATTCCAATTTCTTTAATCTTATATATGAATTTTTAATAAATACATACATTTTTTATTTATATTTATTACATATTTTACGTATTTTAGTATTTTAGGTATATCATTATAGTTTACTATTTAATAAAAATTTATTATAGAAGGAAGGGGGAAAAATTTATAAAAAGAGAGGAAAATATTATAGATAGATAAGCAAATAAAAATGAAGTTGGCAAGAGTCATGTGATAAATTCTTATCATTTTTGTTTGTGTAATTTTTAGATTCTTTACATTGATATGCCATTTATACCAAATAATGAACATGATAAGTGGAAATATATATAGCTTTCTTACTATGATTCATCAAGCAATGTATAAAATATAATAAAATCCCAAAATTCTATATAATATTTTATCAAGTTCTATCCTAAATAGAAATTTAGACGGTCGACTTAATCCAATTTGCTAACCCTTCACTCTTATACTAATAACTATTAATCTTTCTCCAAATTTGCTTGGACACAATTTTGTAGCTCAAAAGAGCTGTTTTGCTTTTCGTGTAAAAGTTCAATTTCTCGAGTTTGAACAAATTATGAATTATTAGACTATTCGAATAATTTCATTTTTGGAATTTTCTTTTATTTAGCCTCCACGTTCTATTGAGCTTCTTTGAAGGTGAATTCTCCACAACTTTAGATGTGTTTTTTAAGTTTTTTCCGCCTTTATCTTTCAAATATTAGCTTTTAAAAAAAATGGTTAATACCCTAAAAAACCCCAAACTAGTATACATGTGACAAATTTACCCCAAACTATTTTTTTGACCATGAAAAACCCCAAACCGATATACTTGTGACAAATTTACCTCGACTGACCATAAAAAACCATAAACTGGTACATTTATGACAAATTTACTCCAAACTAATTTATTCGATAGCAAAAAATCCAAAACTGGTAAATTTGTGATAAATATACCATCCACTAAATTTTATTAATACCACAAAAAAATCACAAAAATTGTAAACAATGATAAACATAGCGTAAAATCCCAAATTGGTATATCAGTTAACTGTCATGTGTCATTTAACTTAATAATTTGATAGTAAATTTAACGAAAATTAACAGAGGGTAAATTTGTCACAAGTGTACTAGTTTGGGGTAAATTTGTCAAAGGTATACCGGTTTGGGGTTTTTGGTGGTCAAAAAAATAGTTTTTGGTAAATTTGTCATAGGTGTATCAATTTTGGATTTTTTAGGATATTAACCCTAAAAAAAATTCAAAACTATTTTTTAGATATAAAGAGAGAGAAGGAAAAAGATGGAGATGAGGCGTTACGGATGTAATTAGTAGGGGTGTGCTAGTTTTAGAGTAGGTAGGATATTTGCACAGTGGTTTCAAGTTTTTGTAATCTAAAAGATTAATACCCTAAAAAACCCCAAACTGATACACATGTGACAAATTTACCAAAAAATATGTTTTTTTATCATGAAAAACCCTAAACTGGTACATCTATAACAAATCATAAAAAATTTTAAACTAGTACATTTATGACAAATTTACTCCAAACTAATTTATTCGACCGCAAAAGACCCAAAACTGATAAATTTGTGACAAATATACCCTCCGCTAAATTGAATTAATACCACAAAAAAAAATCACAAAAATTGTAAATTGTGACAAACGGAGCATAAATTCCCAAATTGGTATACCGGTTAATTGTCACATGTCATTTAATTTAATAATTTAACAGTAAAATTTAATGAAAACTAACAAAGGATAAATTTGTTACAAGTGTACTAGTTTGGGGTAAATTTGTCAAAAGTATACCAATTTGGAGTTTTTTGTCATCAAAAAAAATAGTTTTTGGTAAATTTGTCACAAGTGTACCAGTTTGAGGGTTTTTCAGAGTATTAACCCTAATCTAAAAGCTACCCTATATCGTTTTGTATTTTTTCAAATTATTTTTGTTGAAAAAAATTGTTGGTGATTTTAGTTATTACCACATTGAACATTTAACATAGCACATAATTGGATTACATGTTAAAATATGTTCATGTCTAATGGTAACATGATCATAAAATTTTAATAGCATCAAAATTTAAAAAAAATAAAGAAAAATATTAGCTTCCACCTATCATTTTATTGAGAAGGTATCATCCATAAATATAGCCAAGCTTGTCACGCACACTCACGCGTGCTTATACTCGCACAATCAGATAATTGTTTTTCAAAATGGGTTGGAGAGAGAGAGGGTAGGGATCAATCAAACTTTTCACATGTCATAATGTTAAATACTTCATAAGGAAAAACAAGTCATAAATAATTATTTGCACATGTATATACTTAAAAAATACCCTGTAAAGAATACATGGTGTAGGGTACATGGTGGTGTGACCGAACCTTGGAGTGTGACCGAACCTTGGAAACCTAACTTATACTCACTTGTTCCAAGATTTTGGAATAGCAACATACCCCATGCGAGTTCTAATTTCCCAATTGAACCTACCAACCCATGCTAGTTCCACAGGGTCCACTGGTTCCACAGGTTGTCCTACGCAGTATTTAGTCTTGAAAGAAACTCCTAATTTTGGTCTTGACTTCATGAACTAATGCTATTTTCTTTTCAAATTTTGGGAGTTCTATTACTTTTGATCTTCACCAACTTCTCAACGGCCTTCTGCCATATGCACCAAAATACAATACAGTAATATATTAGATGACCTTCAATGCAATTGCTCTTGGGTTGGATTTTCAAAAATTTGAGTAGAAGCAATTTCATGACTCCAAAGATAATTTCTATAAGCCTACCACATTTGAAGACCTGCAGACTTAGATCCCATTCACATAGGAAAGATTGCATTCAATAGCATATTTGCTGTACTTTTCCTAAAATAGCAAATTTTTATATGTTGAAGGAACATAAAAGGGTCATAATTTCTCCCTATACTTCTTTCACCAGTTGGAAAATGAACACCAAGAACTAACATAAACATGTGCTATAGCTTGTATAGAGAATGGTTAAATGTACTGACCACTGATCTAAAGTATGATAATCACTTGCTAAAGCATACAAAGATATTTACTTAAAAGTAATATGGGTTAGTAAGCACGAGAAGCAAATGCAAGAAAGAGGTGCAATGCAACACAAGACTAGCACCACAAAACCTGAACTTGAGGGCTGATGAATTCCAGAATTATGATTCAGAAGACGATGACACCGACATTGGAAAAATCGGAGAACTGAAGCAGAGAAAAGCAACGGAGATCTTTGTCCTAAGAAACGTCGTGAAGGAACAAGTACTGAAATAGGTGGTTTCCTCTCTTAGCTATCAGAGCACTTGTGTCTTAGCACATAACAGCAACTTACTGTTTGTTGGAGCCTCCGTTTATTAAGTAAGAAAAAAGATATGCGAAGGAATAAAAAAAGACAAAAAGAGAAAGGAATAAAATACGATATAGGAATTGATTATTTACTTGCAACTTTCGTCTGAGGCTGTCTTTTGGTTGGCCTAATGCGTACATATCCGTGTCGGAAGCTTCATCTTCAAGGTCCCACGTGATTCTTCTTCTGTCCTGCACTTTTACCTCTTGGATTAGGCAAATGATTGGCTACTCTAACACTAATCGGGGGTGAGCATATAGAATTACCCGAATCGGACCAAACTAGCCGGTTCTAGGTGGTTTTCAAAAAAAGTGTCAGTATAATTCCTAGTTCCATAAAATTGAAACTGGTGCTGGGCAATCCAGTTGCCCAAGAACCCGACTGCTCAGATTGATTTATTTATTTTAATTTTTAATTTTTTTTATAAAGAACAGCACTAATGTCCATGTGTGTAAAAACCTAATCATCTATCACATGCCTCCTCTTTCCCTCTCAGCTCTTAGTCTCATGCGTCAATCTTTCCCTCTCATGCTTGAATCGCTTCCTTGAGTGCGACTCTTGGACGTGCCACCTTCACAAGTCTCCACCTTGGTTTTGACGGAACAATGAGTCATTACCTCGATCTTTCCAAGTCTAAGCCCTAATCGCGCGTCGCCTTCACAAATCATCTCGCTCGACCCTCTCACTTGATCCTCTCGCTTGAGTCACTAGCTTCCTCTTTCGCGGCCATCGTGCTTTTCTTGTTTAGTCTCCCTGATAGTTTGAAGTACCCCCGTGGTGTCGAGGTGATGCGAGAGGGAAGCATAGCCGTTGCTGGGGCTATTGTACTTCATGATCCGAGGATCGAGATTTATGCTTTGGCTCTTGCGCTTTGGATTGCTCTCTCCACCTTGTACGGCCGATTAGAAATGCCAGAGCGGGATGGCACAAATCCCCAAGAAAGGAGGTGCGCGCGTCAATTTATGATTCTAATCTGAATTATGTTTGTCGAGTTGTGTCCCTTTAGCCTCTTTCTTTCTCTACCAATCCTATTTACCCACTTGGAAACAAACAGGAATTGGTCGGTTTGGTCTGATCTGGTCCCAAGACACTATCCCATTCCTAGGTTTTGAGTGAGAATCGAATTGCATGCAAACCGATCACCCTAACTCTAATCTCGGGTCTTCATAAAATTGCAGGAAGACTCCAAGTCCAACTTATGTCCTGGAAAATTGACATGATTGGGTAGTATTTAATGAGAAAACTATTAAAGAAAAATGGTTTGTGTTTGGTAGGATTTTGGGAATGAGCTAAAAATCATTATTGGAAGTTTGGTGTTAGAAAACTTAGGGAAATTGTCCAATCAATCCTAAAACTAATGTATGAATGTCAATTTAATATTAAATTTTATAATTTTGTAAATTTGGTAAATTTTGCATGAATTTCAATGTAGTAATTCTAATAAATTTTAATCGAAAATTGTTGATGTGATAGTATTTTTGCAAGATGGCTAACAATGGCTAGATGGTCGCATTAATGATTTCCATCGAATTGACTGGAAAGACTAAATTAGAATTTCATATAAATATTTAAGATTGAAATTATTAAAATTAAAAATTTTATAATTGAATTGACATTTATATAATAAGTTTAAAACTGACTGAGTAATTTTCTCAGGTCGTGTTTAGGATATGTAAGCCTACAATGCACAATCTCAAGAACTTGGGCAGCAGGACTCGAACCTTGGGCCTTGGACCCAAGATTAGACGTGGATCGTGGGCCCCGGAATCATGTCAGACCCTCGTGTCCTAAGTTCAGGCGCTAGGCTGTTCGGCTGACCGCAAGGTCTCAAGTTTTTATGAGAGAGTATCCTAGCAATTATGGAGGTGAAGTTAGATTCTTGAAAATGAATATCAATCTTTTAAAAGCGTAAATCTCTTTTTGAATTTAAATATAGGTTTTTGGTTCATTGTAAAAAATATTTCTTATTGACTTATTTTCAAAATGATGCTGAGTTAATAAAAAATGAGGAAATATTTTCCAATGGTTAGTTTTCCGTAAAATAAATGTACCATTCGTGATTTTGAAAATTTACTCTAAGACCTCATTAAATTAAGAAAACTATGATTAGGTGGCTTGATTATACAATTTTCAAATCCAAGCAGAAAAAACAAAAAAGCTTAGTGTAATTTGATATAACTAAATTAAATGATGAATAACTCTAAGTACAATAAACTGTTTTGCTAAAACGTGACAATTAATTCAAGATTGCAAAGACTATTTTCTCTTGTCTCTTCAATGCCTCCATGTAGCCTTTTTGACCAAAGGGCTCCATCTACCATTTCCTTTTTCTTTTTTAATGATAGAATGACATTACTTTGACAAAAGGCTCCATCCACCCTTTCAAAATTGGCTTGCTGGGTTCTATGGGCTCTTCGGCTATTTAGTGTATTTGAGTGAGTTTTAACCAGTGAGTTTCCTTACACATCTTTCCACCCTCATCTTCACTTTACTTAATTAAAAAAAGGATTATAATGAGCACGAGTCTATAAGATCTCTTAATTATTGTGGCAATTTCCTCCGTAAATTAAAAAATATTACATTAGCAAAATCCTATCAATATCTTAGTTAATTAACTAATTTGATTTCCGTGATATAACTGGAAGATGTTCTCAACTCTTTATAGCACCTCATATTGCCAATTAGGCTCTGCGTCGGTAGTCTATTCAAAATGCTCTCTTGGAGAACAATAGTGTTTGGGATGCCGATATTGTGGACAAGACAGTATATATACTTGGAGAAAAATGATGAAGTTGAGAGGCCTGTTGAAACCATGTGTGAAATAAATTTTTGGCAATGAGTAGAATATTTTCCAATGGTGAACCATTGTCATCTCAGGCTCAAGTTTTCAAGAAGAGTAGTACATGAGTCCTCCTTAGGTATTCATCTAGAAGTTACAATAGAAGTACGGCGCAAATGTTAACACTTGGCACAAGAGGACACCTAAGTGTCAAAAGTTCCGAAAGATATACTTAAATGTCACTTTCTTTGAAAAATGGGACATTTAAATGACAACTCCATCGAAGAGTGTTGAAAATCCGACGTGGCTTATTTTAATAATACAAGTCGCCTACGTAACTCACAAAGCTAAGTCAACAAAAAAGAGCCAAAACAACGTCGTTTTGCCTCTTATTTGAATTTTAGTATAAATATCAATTACATTAAATTAAAAAATAAATTAAAAAAAAAACATGTAGTCAATTTGGCGAGGGCTTATAGAGCCCTTGTTGCCGCTGCCCCTCCCCCCCCAACCGTCCCTAACCATGGCCTAGTGACTCAGCCGACTCTCCCCCTACCATTGTCAGCCCTTTCGGGCAATGGTGGGGAGGCGGTGGCGAGGGCTGTGCCAAACTCAATCTTTTCTTCTTCTTTTTTTTTTTTTTTTTTTTATAAAAATTATTTTTAGATTTGATTTAATTAATATGTATATTAAAATTCAAATCCGAGGCAAAACAATGTCATTTTTATCTTATCTAAAACCACTTCATTTTGCACTTATTTCACCAAAAAAATACAACATCAGCATTCTCACCATTGGCGCTTAACTGATTTATTTTGTTATGATTTTGGCACTTAAGGGCACGTATGACAACCATTCTATTTCTAAAAGAGTTTCTAAGCATTTTGCACTTGTTTCATCGGAAAATACAACATCAGCATTTTTGCTAGATTTTCTCTTCTGATTTCTATTACAAACCTTTTCTGGCGTTTAAAAAACGGAATAAGTTTATCAAACGGATTTATTTTGTTCTAATTTTGGCACTTAAAGGTTCCTCGTGTCAAGTTTTGCATTCTAGGTGTCGAGGCCTCAAAAGTTGTTGATGTAATCAAACGTGCCAATTGGGGACAGCCTCTAGCAAGATCCGAGAGTACCCATTCATCTAGAAGACAAGCCTTTTATTCTTAGGCTATGGTGATGAAATATGATACACCGCCGCTATAAAAGGACCAAACGGGTCTTGGCAGACTTACTTGGTTTCTCGAAATTTGGCTTCATTTTATGACCCCTGTAAACTCATAATGGAGTGAGGGAAAGGGGTACTGTAGATGACAAGTGTGTGCTATGCAATTAATAGGGAAAATGACCTAATTAGTCTTAAATCTGTAGTATGTATGCTAATGTAATTTTAAACTTTTCAATTTTGCTAACGTAGTTCTAAACCTTTGCACAAAATTCTAATGGAGTTATTCTAGCCAATTTTCATTGAAAATCGTTAACATGACGATCCAGTCATCACTAGCCATCTTACGTGACATAGCTCTACGTCAATGATTTTTGGAGAAAACCGATTGGAATGACTAAATTGGAATTCACACAAAGTTTTAAATTGATAAAATTAAAAATTTTATTATTAAATTAACATATATACAATAAGTTTGGGACTGATTAGACATTTTTTTCCCAATTGATAGCGTGAGCCTAGAGCCATCTAATTTTTGTTTATTAGGAAGGGTGGAGTTGGATCCTAGAGATATTTAAAATTTCAAAGTGGTTAAAATATGTCTCGAGTTTGAATTCGTGAACGAAACCCAACAAGAAACAAAAATATATGAAGTGTTGCTTATATTAGTCTTGGATAACCAAACGTGCCTCAATTATAGTCCGTATTTGGACTCTCATTGTCGTTGACTCAGAGGAGTCTGAAGCCCAAATTTTATCAGAAAAGCAAGAAAAGGTAATTCAAGTATTTGGGCTCTTATTTTACAACATACATAATACAAAATCAACAAATAACTCATTAAAAAAAAAAAAATCCTATTCTACTGTGTACACAAAATTAAAAAAGCCCAAGTTGGCCCAACCCAACCTGACCCTAAATTTAGGATATTTTGGGGGTAAGGCTTAGTCTTATATGGGTAGGGATTCTTAGATGTTGGTTTTGTTAGGGTTGGAGTTGGGTCGGGCCGTGCTGGAGTGAGCTTTTCGACACCTTTAAACCACAACCAAATCTCTCTCTCTCTCTCTCTCTGCACGAGCATGATGGGGATGTGACCCTATATTTGAGCTCGTCTGATCAACGCCAGCTCAACCCAGTCTCTTGGGTTATACGATATTCGGGTGTTGGATGAGTCGAGTCAAGTCAGGTCAATCGTGCCTCTATAGGGTTTTGGGTTGGGTCGGGTTGGGTCGGGTCGGGTATCATGAAAACCCAACCTGACCCAACCCCTTTACACCCTTACACAAAATAACCACCATCCATGTGGTTGCCATTTACTACCAACGACGAACTCCATCCAAGGTGGTCAGAGCCAACCACCACAACACAGGAACAGGTTTCACTCGCGATTGGTGGCAACACGTGGTGGTCACTATCGCCGTAGGGTGACCATTCCTAGGCGGTCACCAAAGCAAGGTGACAGTAACGCTGGTCCACGGGGGCCGGACCTTGCAACCCGCGCGAGCAAGAGAGGAAAACTCTTAGGCGAACGGCTGCCTAAAGGGTGCGAACTCTGCGTGGTGGGTGCTTGAGGTTAGCGGCCAACAAGTGTCGACCAGCATGCATTCCAGTGCCATGGCACTGCTGGGTGGAGAGCAGAAACAGTAGTTTTTATTGTCCTTTATTTTTTTCCTTTTTTTCCTTTCCTTTATCTTTCCTAACTTTCTCATATTTAATTAGGGGCAATTTTTTCCCATCCTTATATCAGAACAGTCTATCCAGTTTTTTATCTGGATATATCCGGATTTTTAGAAAGTAAAATGATAGCATTGGTTGGATAAGATAGCTGAAAATGCAATTGTAATTCAAGGAAATAAATCACTCTGCAACTTTTTCGGAATACTAGAGAAATGTGAATAAAAGGGTCCGCAAAAGAAAACCGTATGAATCATATTGTCCCCAAAACTATTATTTGGAGTTATTATGGAAAATTAGATTTACTTAAAAGGTTGAAATATCATGTCTTAGACCCAACTAGGCAATCAAGAAAGGAACAATTTGATTCTTGTTAAAAGCAAACTAATTTTGTAAAATCAACTCCAAGCAATAATAAAAGAGTTCAGGGGAAAGACAAATGGCATCCTAGTTTGATGTACCTACGTCCACTCTACCAATTCTAACGAGACGTTTAGGCTGAACTCCAATAGTTTAGTTAAGAGTGCGAACACTGCTGTTCTGCACAAATAGAATCTGCTGCCGTGCACGACCAAATCTGTGTCTACAGGTACGCCAATTTGACAGATATCCACACCTTGTCAATCAATTCTCTCTTGGGTCTACAAATGGGTTTTACTCAGCAGTCAAAAGCTAATACAAATCTGCTCATTTGCCCATGGTTTTTTCGCAGGAATAATCTTGAAATATCATCCTTGATCGCTACGAACTTCATCTTCAATTTCAAAACTCCAGCGAGCGTAAATATACACCTGGACAGTAGACAAGTTAATAAACAAAACACAATCCTAGTCAATACTGGTTTCAAAAAGATTAAGCTACTTTCCAAGCAATGAGGGAGCAAGTTAGTGTAAAGAAAACTAGCCTTTCGAAATATATTTGATCTACATCCAATACATATATCACTATGCTTCATTGACTAGTCTCCAAGCTGAATGTCAATACAGTGATCTTATTGAGAAAGCACCTCTTACCAAGAAAGAAAAAGAGAGAAACACGCGCGCGCGCGCACTACAATCAGGTGCAGACCGTGACCAATCCTAGGATCATGACTCACTTTGCGACTATCCCTCGGTTTCTTCGGTGGGCTTGGTCTAGGGAGTGTGGGTGTACTTATCAGTCTCGTGCATCAAGAGCAGCCAAACATGAGTTATAAGCTCTCCACCTCGCCGCAACTGTTTCGCATGATGGTAAACTTGACAATTATATGCAGCATAGCACAACATCTCCACCCAAATGCTGCTTATGATCTGCCACTTGTTGTCCTTGCCCTTCAGTGCCGCAGCCAATTCCTGTGCGTCCAACAGCACGTGCCACTCCCTGGTGATTATGGTTCCCATCTGATCCTGGGAGGCTTCGAGCACATTCTCTTCTGACGACAATGTCTTGAAGGCCTCATCGCGGTCTCTGTACCTGAGAAATGGCTTCAAAATGGCGCAAGCGTGCTCCAATGTGATGTCGGCAGTCGTTAGTGACAACATGTAGGGTCGCAGTGCTAGAAGGTATATCATGTAATTGGATAGCAGATTGCTTCCTTTACAGTTTGGAGAATCATCAGGCTCTGAAAGGAAGCAGATGTTAGTTGCCACGTGCCAAACGATGATGCTCTTGTCAAATGTTGTCGAGATGTTCTTTTCCAACACGTCAAGGGCTCCCTGTGTCCACTTCACGTGGCCACTGAGTTCGTGAGCTTTAAGCGTCCAGTCCCCGCGTTCTGTGAAGGGCTTTCCGCGCCGGATCGCATTGAAATTTTCAATATTTTCCACCACCAATTCCTTGAGAGAGCAGGGGATTTTCCGGCGAGAGTGTATCCAATACCTTCTCAAGGTCACCTCTTTTTTGCCCAGTGGTTTGAGTATCCTTCTGATAGACCATGGCCACTCATCGTACAGGCGATCATCCAACAAGTTGAGTTGCCCGACTGAGTTTGACCACCTTTTCCGCTTCATATACCTTTCAACTAAGAAATTCAACAGCCTTGTCAACACAGGGCGATTTCTTTGATGATGGCTCATCACCACGATCGCCCATGCCGAAAAAGGTTGCCGAACAATTTGGTAACCTTCTAGGGCGGTGACTCCCATCAATAATACGTATGTGTAGGAGATGTACATGTCTATCAAGAACATATTCTTGAAAATAACAGCAAATCCACACAAGGCCGAGACTAGACAGAAAAAGCTAGTGAAGCGACAGATAAGACCAAGTGGTTTATAGAGAATGGGTTGCTTGGTGTAAAGTACGTCATACATGAATCCAAGTTCGACCTCAGTTGTGATGAAGGCTAAATCACGATCTACATTTAACTGAGATTTAGATAGCGACTCGGGGTGGTATAGCCAGTTTACAATGTGTGGCTTCAAGCAATCAAACCGATAGTACGCCTTCAAGATGATCTTTTGCTCCTTCGACAATCGGAGCCTGTCCCACTTGTTGAAGAACTTGCTGACAGTTTCCTCATTGAAGACATCCTTCACTGATATGCTCGACCTCTCCCAGTAAACGGACTTGAGGGCCCACACTGTCGCCGCGGATCGTATGATCCCAGCAGCAAACAAGGGGAAGTACAAATATGGAATGGGGGATGCGCTGTCCCAGCAGCGAATCAGGATCCAGACGACAAAAACGACCTTGACAAACAAATTCAGCATCTGCCGGATGCTGAGCCGGTTGTCCTCGACCGAATATGCGGTTATGGAGTCGGGGTTCCCAAGCTGCATCAAGAGCAACGGTGCCAGCAACCCCTCGACCTCAGTAATGTAGTCTGGTCGATCACGATAGTTGATCTGGACAACAGTGAGTTCGCCAAGGGCGATGGTCGCAATGTAAGAAGAGAACAAGTAGGTGATGAGGATGATGTATCTGACGGTGATCGAGGTCATGTACCTCCGGCGGCTGCCGAGGATGGCAAGGGTGATCTGGCATGTAAGGCTCATAGTGACCAGCCATTGGACGCCCCAATCTTCCCATAAATCTGTGAACATTGGCCATAGTGTACCGACTATGGATGCTATCAGATTGGCCTTTTTCTTCATGGGGATTTTAAGTCTTCTGCTGTTCTCTCTGTGAAATAAAAATGCAAGCCAAACTCAAAAAGATGAGAATGCATAAACCACCTTGGACTCATTGTAAAGAATTAAACATGAATCTCTAAACTTGTTACATTCATTCAATATGTTCAGTTAAAGTTTAGGGATCCTAGCACTGGTCTAAATCTTTCATTAGTTTGAATGAGATTAATTACGTGTTGCTGTCCTGCAGGAGCAGAACTCACTAAAAAAGAAGAAAAAAAGATGGAGAAGTTTCAGAAGTCTATGAGCAATGTTAGTTACTAGTTTTGCTATAACTAATTTACGACATTGATATGCTTGACGAGATGGCAGACCACAGAAGGACATTCAAAGAAGCGACTCGTATTCAAACACACTGCCAGAACAGAGAAATGTTCAAAGAGACAAAAGAAACTAATGACAAGATCATGAACTTTCTGGAAAAATAGAGGAGGTAGGACGTAGTCTGGCAAGAAATCGAAACCTTTACTAATGCTGGGTGACTCCCAAGATGCTGCCAAATTAGGTTCCTGCTGAGAAGAGAAATGGTACTGAATGTGTCTGTGCTCCTGACCCTTGTGGGAAAGCTTAGTTTATCCAATTCTGAAGAGAAGATAAGAGGGATTATAAAAGGATGGAGAAAGCAGAGAACTTATTACTTACTTGTGCCTTTAATCTGTGATTCTTTTTCTCTTTGTTGGGCGTTTGCCAGCGACCAGCCATGTGCAAGACTTTTTAACTTTACATTATTCGGTCGATGAATTCTCGAGGAAAACAGCATGTGATTCTTGCACCGAATTTTAAACTCTGATTGAGTTATGGAAATAATTACATGTTAGATTTTTGGGATAAGAATCACCACAAAGTCACTAAACTATTGCAAATTATACAATCTAATCCCTAAACTTTCAAATTTTCTTTATCAAGTCTCTCAACTTCCTAGGATCAAATTGGTACACCGTAACTACTTACAAATGATCATAATTACACTATTGCCCAAATTTCAAAATATATCTTCATTCGACTCCATTTCTTAAAGCATCCTAAAATAAACTAATCGTTTTTCTACCTTTTTATCCTTTAGTATATTTAAGTATATTGTAGCTTCTGATTCTTTAATAGTAAAAGTAGGATCTCAAATAGAGATATATCAAGTGGATATTCCTACTATTTATATCGAGATATATTCATAGGAATTTTTAGAAACGTTATTAATTTAACTATAGAAATTCTTAGGGTGTGTTTGTTTAGGGAGAATTGTATAATAAAGGAAAATGCATTACATGGAAATTATTTTCAAGAAAAAAAAAACTTTCCCCTTTTTAAATTAGGAAATTTATTTTCCTAACTTTAAACATGTATATTTTCTTTGACTATAAATGGTTTTAATGTTGACTAATCATTTTCAAAAACTTAAACACATGAAAGTTTGGAAAACTAATTCCCGAAAAGTTCTTTCATTCAAACGAACAGACCCATAATTGTTTTATTATATCTTTTTCCTAATTTCTTAGATAGTTAAAGTTTTCGCGCTTTGTGCCTCTTATGTTTTCTCTACGGTGTCAAAAGCTTAAGCAGTGAATAAAACCAGAAGACCTAGTGGGTGAAGTTTAAGTGTTTTACTTCTGGTTTTGATCATATAGTGCATAAGTCCGGCTACAAGCGGTCATGCTACTTTGAATTCGTGATGCAAGCCATACCTCAATTCGGATTTGGGTTGCATAAAAAATGGTCTAACTCAAATTGACCAATTTAACCCGTTTTGACCGATTTATATGCAATGCAAATTTAGTTACCCAACCTGACTCGTACTTGACTCATATTGGACCCAATCCATTTACTAAAATACTTTTGTATTTAATTCAACCTATGAAAAACTATATCCACCTAGTTAACCCACTTTATACTCTTTATATGTATATGCTATTTGAATAAAATTGCTATTTTGACTATAAGATGCTAAAAAGTTGGCTTTTAACGTCGCCTAGAATTTTTAACTTTTGTTTTGATTCTTAACGAAGAAAATTAGTACTTAGTGGTGAATTTATAAAATTAAAGCAACAAACAAGGTATGGAAATTGAAACTTTAATTGAATGGAATGTAAGATATTGAAGATGATTCATGTTGACTATGGATTCTAATGACAAGAACTAAGATTAGATTATTATATAAAAATGACAATGCCAAATATAACCAAGAAAAGAACTATTCCAATAACTAATAAACAAAACTTACCATGATTAATAAAAGAAGCATCGGCCCTGACCAGATCCAAGCATGGGATTCTCACTCTTCTGCCTTGGCATGTTAATAACCACCATCGCAGGCCTAGCACTAGGAACTGCAGCAGAAGATGATGATGACTGCGAAGTCGCTGAAGAAGAAGAAGAACCGCCTTCTTTCTAAACAAGTACCCCCAGAGCCAATCTGCATTATATAACCCCATAACAACATTCCTGTAGGAAAGTTCTGAGATTCTGTGTGGAGCATCCCACCAGATAGATTCTCTTCCATAGGTTGACTGTCGCCTCTTCCAAATCATCATGAATATCAATGGACTTCGAACAATCTGAACCGAGACCAACCCATTTGCTACAAAGAGGACAAGTGGAAAGCGATTGGAACCGCATGTCAATGCAATCCACGTGAAACCTGTGATTGCATTTGGTCAAGATCCTAGCTCTCTCCCTGAACCAGCTCAGAGAGGCAAACAGCACATTCAAGACCCTCCCTGAACTCCCGGCTATTGAACGCCACCACCGGCAGAGAAAGTAGGACCTTGTGATCAAGCCAGTACGGACAGCCACCTATGGAGGAGAGGAGGTCCGGCCCTCACACGGATCCGGCTGGGCGAGGGTCATGATGCCCTCACCTGCGATTGCTGAAGCCCTGGCAACTAATGGTTGGAAGAAGATGAATGGGAAAAACAAGGAAAGAGAAAAGAAAGAAAAGAAAATGAAAAAAAAAACAATATATATATATATATATGTATTTATGTATGTATATTTAAATCATGCATGCCAACCGCCACCCATCCAGCCTTGCCACATAGAAAAGCTAGCACCAACTGAATTACCACGCCAGCAATTTTCAACTAAAATTACCCAAATGAATTATATTAAAAACTGTCCTAATATTTAGTGGATATCAAACTCGTGATTACCACAAAGAACCTTGGGACCACTACTATAACTAAATTGCTCAAATTAAATATTTTTGAATTGAATTGCCAGGCATACAATAAGTTTATAACTTTTTCGATAATTTTCAACTCCAATTTCTCCGTTGACTAAATGTCTTGAACATTATCTATACCCTCTTTAATAACTATTTTACTAATTTTTCCTTGTCTATTTGGCTTAGCCCGTAACTGATTACACCCTCTGCTTTGACGACTCCCGAGCCTTATGGTCTCTAACTAACGCAAAAAGATGAGCAGTTCTCGGATACTTGACCATCCTCTTCTTCATTTCAGCCGCGGATATCCACGGGAACAGCGAGGTGAAAGAACCGGGCCCGAGAGCCAGAGTTTTCTATGATGGCCTGAACTTCAGAGCAATGCCCCCATAATGCCTTGTGGATTGAACTAATGATTCCTCCATCATAGACTCTGCCTCTATAACCACTTGAATTTCCTGGAAAGAAACCCTAAACCAGTAAAACTGGATGGATGGAGGTGGAGGAGGTTCGTGCCTATGTTATTCTTCATGCTTAGGGCCATGGCAAGCTGGAGTTTCCACAAGCTCGCAGCCATGACCGCTTGAGCTTCATCCTCTTTCTTCTTTTAAATATTTAAGTTTTTTTCCGATGTGGAGCTTGGTGGACACCTCATCGGCGCCACATGTCTTTTCTATTTGACAAGGTTTTGTTTTTTATTGCACTTTTGGAATTTTAAAACGCGATTGCACTTTTCCGACAATTTTTAGAAATTTTAATGCACTTATCCCAAAGTAAAATGACTAAATCACAAAAAGCATGAAAGTATAAGGAAGAAAAATATATTGCTTCTTAGTGTTTATATATATATAGGAAAAAATATTAAATCACGCATTCATTTAATAGTTTAAATTATTAAAATAGTCGATTGTGGTCCAACAAAATCTCACATCTAAAGCAAGGAAAATATATAATTAGTGATACAAATAAGGAATCTGAGGGCCTGTTTGTTAATGTTCTTTTTTTCTGTTTTTGAACAAAATTTCTGTTTTTTTGTTCCATGGAACAAAAAAAGAACAGAAACGCGTTTGTTTGCGTTTTCGTTTCAAATCTATTTTTTTGTTCCTAGGAGCACATTTAGAACAAAAACAAGAAACAAGAAAAACGTGTTTCTTGTTTCGAACAATTTTTAAGAACAAATTTTCTCTCTCCTATCTTTTTTTCTCTTTTTTTTTTTTCTTCTTTTTTTTTTTTCTTTGGCCGTCGCCGGCCTCGGCCATGGCTGGCGACCTTGCTGGAGCGTCGCCAGCTCCCAGCGAGGCTGAGCTCGAGCTCGCCCAGATCCGGCGAGCCCGAGCTCGCCTAGTCACCGGCGAGGCTCGCCAGCCTAGCGGTGGCTCGGCGAGGCCGCCAGCCCTCGTCGGCCAGTTGCCGGCCATGGCCGAGGCCGGCAACCGGCCAAAAGAAGAAAAAAGAAAAAAAAAGAAAAATATTGAAAAATTAAAAGAAACAAAAAAAGAACACAAATTTACCAAACGTATTTCTGTTTATTTTTTATTCCCGGAACAAGTTTACCAAATGCGTTTTTTTATTCAAAAATTATTTCTCGGAATAGAAACACTTGTTTCTATTTCTGTTCCCTGAAACAAAAAAAGAACAGAAATGTTACCAAACGCGCCCTGAAAAGATTTAAACTCAAAATCTCTAGTCTAATATCAAATGACAAAGCCAACTATAGGTTAATATTTAAATATTTTAACATGACTAATTCAATCACCCATGAAGATGCTGCATGTATATAGTTTTAGCTTCTCTCCTCCTGAAAATCCTCTGGAAGCATGAAGAAGAACCTTTCTCCAAGGAGGGAGATTTGGTCGAGGCGGCAGGATCATTATAATGCTCTGGGATGCTCGAACAGTACTTGTTCGTCTTGTGAGCCAAGAGGAGCCACACATGAGTGATGAGCTCACCTCCTCTTCTAAGTAGCTTGGCATGGTAATACACTTGACAGTTGTATGCTGCACAACACAGTATCTCCACTAGATGTGTCAAATGGATGGGTCGGGTCGGGTTTGAGTCGGGTCATTAATGGGTTGACCCAAATTGACCCATTAACCCATTTATGACCTATTTAAGTCTAAAGTAAATTTTCTGACCCATACCCGACCCGACTTATACCCAACCCATACTCGACCCAACCCATATCCATATTTAACCAAATTTAGAAAAACTTATTCCTATGTTTTTTTTAAAGATTATATTACTAAAATACTTCCAAGCTTATTTCTTATATATATTATTTTTTTTTTTTAAAAATAGTATTGCTAAAATAATTTTATACAAAACAAATTTAATGGACAATTTTTATAATTTTTAAAATAATTATTTTAAAAAATATAATTTTAATTATTTTTTTATTTTTTAAAAATAAATTTTTAATTATTGTTATTTTTATTTTTATTTTTAAAATATTCTTTTTTTTTTTTCTTTTTATTCTTTTTCTTTGGCCGGCCGCCGGCCACAACGACGACGGCGGCCGGCCACGGGCGAGCCTCGAGCTTGCCCGACACCGGCGAGCTTAAGGCTTGCCCGGATCGGCGAGGCTCGAGCCTCGCCGGACGTCAACAAGGCCTCTGCCTCGCCAAATCTGGTGAGCTCGAGGCTCACCAGCGTCGAGCGAGCTCGAGGCTCGCCTGGCCAGTCGTCGGCCATCATCGTGCCGACGACCAGAGGAAGAAGAAAGAAAAAAAGGAAAGAAAAAGAAAAGGAAATTAAAATAAAAAATAATTATAATTTCGATTTTTATATAAATAAAAAAAAAAATTGCAAAGTTAAAGAGAGAAGAGAAAGGTTGTGACATCCCAAATTTCTGATTCTGTTTTCAATTAAATGAGACGGACTTTTCATCGACGCGCTTATAGTTCAATTCTCCGAGCCGATCACTCACAAGATAACTAGTCTATCGGGTAAAGCCGTTAAGGAATTTAAATGCAATAGGCTTGAGAATCTGACCATGAACCGACTACTCGACCGTATAAATCTGCAAGGATCATTACGACACTGTCAGAATCGAACAGAGATTAGTAATAGGTCGATTCGACTGAGATATGTAATTAGAGTGTGGGTGATTCCACCTGATTCCAATATCCTCGTCGACCGGCACCGAACTGATTATTCTGTCATTTTGGGTACCCTGTGTCCGTATTTGAAACCTCAAGATTTTCACGACAATCGAGAGTCGCCAATGTGTCGAAGATTATTTCGTGGCTTGAAAATAATCAAT
The DNA here is from genome assembly GCA_014182515.1 of Eucalyptus microcorys. Classification (NCBI taxonomy): domain Eukaryota; kingdom Viridiplantae; phylum Streptophyta; class Magnoliopsida; order Myrtales; family Myrtaceae; genus Eucalyptus; species Eucalyptus microcorys. Next base: position 28,490,528 of record CM024564.1, read on the forward strand.
CACTGGTCAATTGCACTGAAAATTTCCTAAAAGCTACCCGGTAGATTAGGACGCGCTCAAATCGCGTCAAATTGAAATTAACCGTGATTTTAAACCCGGATTCAGAAATTGAAGGTTCTGGCATGTCACAATTTATTTTAGGAATGTCGACTCATCTCCAGAAGATTTTTCTACAAACCAATATTTTTGGCGGAAAAGCAAAGTAAGGCCGTTTTTGTTCGGGATTGTCAGAGGGCCGTTTTTAATCGAATCTTCGGGATGCAAGTTGGATCATTTGACGGGGAAATTTCATAAGAAGGCCGAGGACACATGGATTGATTTAATTGAGCTTCAATTGGATGGAATTGAGAGAGATTTGAATGGATTGAATGGGGGAATGTCCAAAATTCGTAGCTCCCATGGCACACCATATTTTGCACCTATTGCCAAGCTTGTAGAGGAAGATTGGAGGAGAGAGAGTGGCTGATGTCATGTGGTGTCATGGTGGGGGCAAAGCCAATGAAAAGATGGCAAGTGTTGAGCTCTAGAGAGCCCAAGGAGACCCCCCACTCTTCAGCAGCTTCTTCTCCCTTAATCCAAGGCTTTCTCCATTATTGTTGAAGGAGAGAAGCTCAGCAAAAACCAGAGGAACCGAGCAGCATCAGCCCTCCCCCGTCGCATGCCCATCGGACCCCATTTCCTCCTCTGTTTTCCCCTCGTTCCAGTTTCTGCTCCAGCCGACCTTTCTCCAAAGATCCGAGTAAAAAGTTAACTTCCCGGTTGAATCAGCGAACGAGCCACCCATCACCGCGAAGAAGACATCCAGACCGTTCCGGAGCACCTCACCGCTCGCCGGAACGATTCTCCGGAAGTCCCGTACGGCCGCCCGAAGCCGCCGCTCGCCGGACCGTCTGGACTTGCCTGGTTCCGCCTGTTTCGCCCGTTTCGCGGTTTTCAGCCATTTTCTCCCCATTTCTACCCTACCTCCACCCATACCAACCACCAGCAAGATCCCTTTGACCCCCGGGAGCCGCCGGTTTCCAACCACCCGCTCGCCGGAGCTCCGATCGGCCCGTTTTCGCCGTTGAAGTTGCTGGTTTCTTCTATGCAGTTCAGCCCAGATCAGAAGCAGAAGACAGCAAGAAGTTCCAGACTTCGAGGCCCGTTTTCAGTGTCTTCCCGACCTCCATTGGTGTCTCCGCTTTGGGGTTTATCGACCGCCTTGGTGTCGTGGTCGCCGTGAACTCACCGGCGCGCAAAACCGGTGAGTTTATCCTCTAAACCTCGCTTAGCAAGTTAATCATGCTTAAGGAGTATTTAGATTAGTCTAATTAGGTTTAGGTGGTTAGATTAGATTATTTTAATGTAAATTAGATTAGTTGTATGATTAGTTTAAGGGGTGTTTAATTAGGGCTAATTGTATGTTTAAATTAGTGTAATATAGTTTAAGCCCTAATTAATTATTTTTAATTAAATAATTATTTCGAATTTTATAAATATTATTTTATTAAATTATATTATTATAATATAATATTTAATTATTTAATTTTCGGAATTAAATTTAATTATTTAATAATTTCGAAATTTTGCCTTAGGGATGGCTTGTCGTTAGAATTTCGCGACTGATCGCAGCGGTGCTGTCGGTTTGTGCTAATTATATGTTAAATTGAAAAATTGAGTGGAAATAATGATTATGGTTAATTATTCCAAAGTGAGGAATTGAATGAAATTGGAGAAGTTTTGGTATTTAACTTGAAAATACCCTGTTGGCTTTTGGCACCGTAATTGGTTTGTAGGATCGGTTTGAATTGTTAGATGTTATTGGGTTGTATACTCAATTCTATGGTTTAAATATATATAACGCTTCAAAGGTGAGCAATTAGTTACTATATGTCACTTGTGAGAGCAACGATCCATATATCGGCTTGTGAGGGCTATCATCTATATCACTTGTGAGAGCATTGCATCCATGTCGGCTTGTGTGAGCCGTGATTTATTAATGGATGGATAGATGGTATGAATTGATAGATGATATGAATTGATATATGGTATGAATTTATCGACGTATGAATTGCACTGACGTGTAGGAAGGACTGAGGTGAGGTAAGTCATCTATTCTCTTTGTGTGGCTAGAGCACTCTGGGGCTTATTTTCTTCCTAATCGAGTTTTAGAGGGTAGGACTCGCTGAGACATTGTCTCATCCCGGTTTGGGGATAATATTTCAGGTCCCTAGATGGCGGATCCTCCGAAGCTTTTTGGTAGACCAGTGAGGGTCGCTGAAAGGATTTTTGACTTCGCTGATCCCGACTGAAGAGCTGGCGAATGGACCTGTCTAGCTGATCTTAGGACAGCTTAGTTTTTTTGGACTGATCTTCTATAGATCTTTTGTAAATAGCCTAGTCCTGTAAATGAACTAGTTTGATATGTATAAAAAGTATGTGGTTGGTTTTGAAAATGTGATCCTGCTTTTCTATCCCAATTAAGTTTTGTCTGGGGATTATTTATCCGCTTCCGCATGTGTAATTAAAAAGAATGGGTCGGCGACGTGTCCTGGGAAGTCGCATTTCTATCGACCGCAGTGAGATGTGCGCGTGCTCGAGGTTCGGGGCGTGACAAAGGTTGTGAGATTTTGAATAAAAATAAATGGGTTGATAAATGCGTCTTAAATGGGTCAGCTCTCTAACCCATTTAAGACTCATATATCTCAGTCTTGACCCATTAAAACCCATTATGAATACTTTAGGAAGTAAGGCTTAACCCATTTTGACACCTCTATTACCACCCAGATGCTGCTGATGTGCTCCCACTTGTTGTCCATCATCCTCAGGTCAACCACGAGCTTCTGCACTTCCAACAACATGTGCCAGTCATGAGTGATAATTGTTGCCTTATTATAGTCCACGGGGTCTGTGACGTTTCCATCTGTGGACAACAATTCACTAATTGCTTGGCTATGGTCTCGGTCCCTCAAGAAAGGCCTTAATGCACGACAAGCATGCTCCAGTGTGATGTCAGCGGTGGTGAGGGACAACATATAAGGTTGTAGAGCCAGTAGGTAAATCATGTAATCTGATAGGAGTTTGCTTCCTGCACAAGCATCGGACTTTCTGCTTTCCAATAAGTACAAGATTTCTGTCACAATGTGCCAGATAATGATGCTCTTATCGAATTCGGTTGTCATGCTATCGCTCAGTGTTTGAGTCTCTTGGATGCCGTGAGTCTCGAGTGTCCACTTATCTCTTTCCGTGAAGGGCAGGAGTTGTCGTTTCTCCTCTAGCTCCGTTATCTTTCGAACCACCAGGGTCTTGAGGCACGAGGGGATGGTCTGGCGGGAGTGTGATCAATACCTCCTGAAGATCTCCCTTTTGCCAAACCAATCAAGAACTATGCCGACAGGCTTCCACCAGCCTTCTTATAAGAGGTGGCGGTCTAACAAATTGAGCTGCCCTATCGACCTCGACCATCTTTTCTACTTCATGCACCAATCGGCTAGAAATGGAAGGAGCCTTCGGACGAGCGGAACCTCAAGGTTCATACACATCTTCACCACTGCCCAATCCGAAAACGCCAGCGTCATGATTTGATAAAGCTCAAGAGATTGTGACAGCCATCAGTAATACGTAGGTGTAGGTGATGAACATATCGATCAAGAATTCTTGAAGATCACAGCGAATCCACACAAGGCAGACACCAAGCACAAGAAGCCAAAGAAGCGGCCTATGAGGCCGAATTTGGTGTACAGAATCGGCGCTTTAGTGTAGAGCACATCGAACATGAAGTCCAACTCGATCTCTGTCATGGTGAAAGAGCGGTGGGCAGTGTAACTGTCGATAGACATCGAATCGTTGGATATGAACAGCGGGTGGTACAGCCAGTTCACGAGGTGGGGCTTCAGACAGTCAAATCGAAAGTAGGCCTTCAAGATATCCTTTGCGGAGTCGAACTTCTCATCCGTGGGGGGGAATGCTTCGAACACTTGCCGAATGCTGGCTTCTTCTTTCATGTCCTCAGCGGTCACGCTAGAGTCCTCATCATACACGGAATGGAGAGCCCAGACCCACCCCGCTGACTTCATGATTCCAACCAGGAACAAGGGGATGTACAGCCATGAGACCAGAGACGAGCTTTCCCAACAGCGAATGAGAATCCAAACTACAAAGACAATCGTAGCTCCAATGTTCAGAATCTGTCGGCAGCAACCAGCGACAGGCGACAGGCGGCCGGCGGCGGCGGCTGGCGGCGGCGGCCGGTGGGCAGCGGTGGCTCCGAGCGGTTGGAGGTGGCCCTTGCAAGAGAGATGAATAAAATAAAATAAAAAAAAAGAAAATTGGCTTATTTCTAGAAATTATTTCCGGAATAAGAAGTAATTTTTTTTTTTTCTTCTCGTTTCTACTCTAAATTTATTCTTAGGTTAACTTTTATTTCGGGAATAAAAAATAATTTAATATTATCAAATGAATTTCTATTATTTTTTTGTCTCGGAAAACAAAATAACAGAAATTCGGAGGAGTACCAACGTTAGCACATGTTAGAGTAAAACTTATCATTTTTAGTAAATTTTCAGCAAATCATCCTACGTAGGTTTTTTTTATTTAACTTTTCAGTCTGACATGAAATTTTTATAAATAAACGAAAGTCATACGTGGGAATTTTTAAAATAAAAAGATAAATTTATCGCCACATCATGTAACATAAAAGAATAGATAAGAAAAACTAAAGGAGAGAGAGAGAAAAAGGAAAAAAAAAAAAAAAAAACTTACTTATAGGAGAGAGGCTGTCATGGCCGCTCAAACTTTAGCCGCTGTACTTTCAATCCACGATGGCCACTACGAACGAAACGCAGATGGGAATTCCAAACAACCCGGTTAGGTACTCCACCGTCTCCTGCGGCTGGGCAAAGGTGTTCCGCCGCAAGACTGAAGCTCGCAGCCATGGCCGTCGGGCGGTTAAAGCTTAAGCGACCTTGGGCGCCTCTCTCTCTCTCTCTCCATGGGTTTCTCTTTTTCTTTCTATTTTTCTCTTCCACTTTCTCTCTCCATTTGGGTACGAGGCCCAAAAGGCCTGCTCAGGGCCATTGCAACCTCATCAGTCACGGGGAGGGCACAAAGGCCTTCACAAGATATGGGCGAGGCCTTTGCACATGACTCCTGTCAACACAAAAAATAAAAACAAAGAAAAAAGGAAAAAGGACAATAAAATATCAAACTTAAAAAGAAAAAAAAACTACAAAAATTGTCTACGTTGACACTAGAGGTGTCACTTAACACAATCGATATCTACATTGGATTTTTCCACGAGGCAAATCGCCGAGGGTATCTAAGTAATCAATTTTTTATACCGATGGCACTTAAGTAAGTGAAAAAAAAAATTATACCTTTCAAATCAACATTATACGAAAGTTATGACACTTCTACTATTCTTATCCTCTCAAAAATTCGTTGTTGTAAAATCTGTTGAAAAAAATTAAAAATAAGATTAGTTGTCTAAGGCGTGTAAACACAATATTTAGCACAATGTTCATGGATAATTCCATTTATCAAAATACAAAAGCCGATATGATAGGTTCTAGTAGCTACAATATATCTTCTTCTTCTTTTTTTTTATAACCCACGGAATAATAGAAAGAAAAGCAACTAAATCATATGTATAGGAAGAAATAGAAGGAGAGGAGAGAATTGGTTTTATTTCGATGTGCATACTGAAGGATTGTGGTTTTTTAGTTTCAATTTATAGGCAAACACTGTTACAAATTAATTGATAATCATTAAATTGATGACCGCTCCAAAACCTTTATTGTCACGCCTCAAAACCAAGAGCGAGCAAACAACCGTCAACAGTCAATAAACTTGTGACATCCCTTGACGAGTCACCGACCCATTCTTTTTATTTTTCAATAGAATGTAAGCAGAAGCATTTAATTTAAACATCCGATCAACCAATAGAGAACAAGGATAGTAAAAACGTATCAAACCATTTCTAAAAGCACAACCTTTATTTAGGAACTTTATTTAGGAACTATTAACCTAAGGAAATTTCATATTTACAAACCTACTCCAAAAGAGAACGTCCTAAATGACCATTAGGCAAAAAAAAAGGTTAAAGAAGTCAGGGTTAACTTAAGCTCTTCTAGAGCAATGGCTAGAACTAGTGTCTAGGACCATAGTCGGGGGATACTCCTCCTCATTTGGATCAAACTCCAGATCCACAATGACACCATTAAAGGTGTCAATGTCCATGAAATCCCAAACTTGCTATCCAATGTCCACATCGGGTGGTCCATTAAAACCTTGAATCAGGCCACAATGAATATTACCATCCCAAATGAAACAAGTCTTGAACCTATAGAGCACCCAGGCAGCCAACCCCTCATCTACCCCTACCATCATGATCACCCACTCGTGCACATGGTTAGTCCTAGGAATAGGGTATGAGGTCACAACCATATTCTTCTCCATGAGGACCCCAAAACGAACGTGTCGACATTTCATGCTATGGGTCTAAAAACATTTAACAACAACAGGGGTGAGACAAATCTCGACAAGTTAACAAACTAAACCTCGATGAGGACACGAATTCATCTCAGAGGCAGCCTAAACACGCAACGATATACAATCTTATCTCACCTTGGCACACCCCTACATATTAGTACATTATATATGCCAATATCAATGCATTAAACATAACCAATAATCAAAACACAATCCATAATACTCAGCACAAAGTCATCACACGCGTTCCAATTATTATAACCCCTTAACCATAACCAACGCAAGAGTTGGCGGTCTTTGGGCATGATCGAGTATCATCCTAACCCATTGGAAACCCCTGTTTAAACAACATTCCATGAGGAATATCGATCCGGCCTCAACCATGGCTTGACATCCAGACTCTCATTGGGTATTCAATAAACATTGGACACCGCTCCCACACACTCGTTAGGTGATAGGTTCAATTAAGTGACCACTCAAGCATGTCAACACTCAAGCCAATTTTATTTACCATGAATTCACCTAGTGCAAAAGAGTTTGTGATCAAATAACAAACTTTGACAAATATTTATACTTAAAATTCCGGTAAAATAATCGCACTTGATCATGTACTTAAAATTAAACTATCAAATTTTGCACGCCTTCATTTTAAAACCCCATTGTCCCATCTAATATATAAAACATGGCGTCCAAACACAACACTTTAGGATTTGCCATTTTCTTGCCAATAAAACCTTCTTTAAAAATTAGTATTTAAGGCCTATAATTTGGACAATCAAAACATGGCATAACAAGCTCAAGAAATCATAATTATACATAATTTCATCTAATAAATTAAGTATAAAATTATACTTAGCGACTAATCCATCATTAATTGCACTAAACATGATTAATTAGGCTAACAACAATTAAGTACACTAATTGCGATTAAGTAAGACTAATTTTCATTAATTAAGCTAACTATAATTAATCAAGACTAATCGTATTTTAATTAATCTAACTGCGATTAACTAAAATTAACTGCAATTAATTAAACTAAATACAATTAACTAAGACTAATCGTCATTAGTTAATCTAACTATAATTAATTAAACAAATCATACTTAACTTAAATCTAAAACACCCTTAACCATAGTTATGGCTAAACCATCATTATTTACCCCTCATTACCATTAGTCCTAAACTAAATCTACCCCTAAACGCAATAACTTCCTAATCAATTATTAGAAGTTAACTCATGATTTTCTAGTGGTGGCGAGCTCACGGCATCAGCAGCGTGACAATATCGAGGACACAGAACTCATGGCTCGAATAGCATCACAAACAACGACGGCTTGGCTCTTGAGGCTCATGGCCACCTACAGAGAGGGTGTTCAATGGTGGTGATGCTAGTGGCTTGCAGTGGTGGTGCAAGGAACGACGACGACATGAATGAGCAACGGCAAAGGTGGCTTGGCAGCAATGGATAAGAACAGTAGCCAAAGGCGGTTTGGTGGTAATGGTTGCTCAGTGATGGGGGCTTGAAAATGGTGGTGGCTCAGCTTGGACGATGGGCGGCAGTGGCTTGTGGTGGTGAAGATAGGTAAGCAGCTACGCGGCAATGCGTGGTGGTAAGCAACGGTGATGGTGGCAAGGCAAAAAGGAATGCGGTGGCAATGGTGGTGTAAGTGGTTAGCAAAAGGGAGAGGATGAGGAGGAAGGAAGAAGAAGGGGAAGAAGAATGAGAGGGAGAGAAAACGGGGTGAGGTCGGCAGAAGGGGGGACATGAGGGGAGAGAGAGAGAGAGAGAGATTTTCTTAAGATTTTTTCCAAAATCTCATCATGAATTTCCCCAAAATCCTCTTAGCCAAGTTCTTTGTCCCCTTTTTTTCTTTTTGTTTCCATTTTCTTAAAAGCCAAACTTTTTTGCCAAAACATACAATTTTACCATTGGGCGCATTTGCTTAAATTGGGCTTGAAATGGGCTTGGCTTGGCCCACTTAGGCTAGGGGTGAACATGGTCCAGGTTGGGCCATTCACCATTTAATCTTAGGATCAATCCGCACAGTGCTGGTCCTCAATTTTTGGGACTAAGGATCGACCCTATTGAGTTTGGGACTGAGGACCGGACCGACCCAATGAGTTCGGTCCGATTCTAAGGTCAACTCGGGACCAACCAATAATTTTTTATTTCATTTTTTGTACTCCTTAAAAAAGCGATTGAGGACTGCAATGACCTAATGGGTTTGGTTTGATTTCAAGGTCAACCTAGGACTAACCAATAATCTTTTATTTCATTTTTTGTACTCCTTGAAAGGTCAATCGAGAACCGTACAAACCCAATGGATTCAATGATGAGCAAGGTCAGCTAAGAAAGGCAAGCAGTGAGGGTCAAGGGGGTGAGCGTTAAATGAAATGAGTATCAAATGTTGAGTGGGAAGCAACAAGCCAAGCGAGCATTGAGCGACGAGTGGCACGAGTGACCCAAAGCGAGCGAGACGAGTGTCGAGTGGCAAGCGAAAAAGTTATTTCTTTCAATTTTGGCAAATTGAAGACTAAAAGGACAAATAAGACAAAATAAATTGAATATTAGAGGAAGACGCCATAAGGAGTTGTTTATACATTTTTGGACGCCGTGAGGACTCCTTACAAAAACGTTTTCCTCTTTCATAAATTATGACTATTGACGCCGTAAAAGACATTAAAAATCTAACTTATTAAAGAACAATGTAAAATTACTTGAACTACTCACTAAAAAGCTATTTAATGTTAGTGACGCCATTTATTTTAAGGTTTTCTCTATATAAAAAAATTATAAATAATATATTAGATATATATAGGGTTGGTTTGGATTAGACCGACCTGAAACTCTCAAGATCGAGGACCAATCCGCACAATGCTGGTCTAAGAATTCTAGAACCAAGGGCCGACTCAGTCTTCCTGGGAACTGGACCAGGACCAGCAGGGTTGGGTCGGTCAAGGGTCAACCTTGGACCGATGCTCACCCCTAACTTAGGCCTCCTTGGCCAATCAACATGGGCGCAAGGCCCAATGGCCTTCGCTTGGCCCAACTTCCAATTCTCATCCAATTAGCCCTTTTTCCAAAAATTTTAAACTTGCCAATAAATCAACAAACAATTGAGGCGACATCCAATAAGTTAATCTTGAAATTCTCAAAAGTTCGATACCCGAAATTGAATTAAATTTTGTGGTTAAAATAGATGAAATGCGACTTTTGTACAACCTAAACTATCGAGTGACTTTTAGGGGTTTTCGCGCGGTTGACTCGTTGTCGATAATTTTCGATCCACATTTGTGCTTCTTTAAATCGTGGATGACCTCTGGTTGTCATGTAATTGTGAAAGTTCAATCATGTACGATGAGGACAAGATCAACAGAAAATCGATTTATTATCGTTTGAATATTGTAATCGTGCGGAATCACGCACGAACCGACTACATACTTCTATCAAATCGATTTATATCCATTCACTAATTGACTTATAATAGCGTAGTATTGACTCTTGGCGATCCTTATGGTTGAACAGTCAATCCCTAATTGAATTCTCCGATTTTTCACATTTTAACTCTTTACGGCATTGACTAATAAATTAGTTAACTTATGAGTGATTAGTTCAAAATAAAATAATTATCAGAATATTGATGAAATAACCATTTTATATATTTCGAAAGGGGTCAAATTTCAATATATCACATTTATAGAGCCATTACAAAATGATAACTTTAACAACCATTACAAATTGACCATGTCATAACTTCTATCAGAATTGTTACAAAACAATGGCCTCCAGACTTTCAAAATGGTTGAAATATCCAACAATGCCCATGTATTTAAAAGCAAGAAAAGATCTACACTAAATTTAGCGTCTTTTGGGCTATGAACTAAACCTAGAAAGAAAGAAATATAATTCAAAAAATAATTGGTGAAGTTAGAAATTCTGTAAACCAAGAATTTTTCTTTCATGAATTATAATTTTCACGAATCATATTATATCCTTACAAATTTTGTTATTAATGTGGTTTTGCACTAATAGGTCAGGTGCACGCATGGTCAATTCCTAAGTGCTCTAAAGATTTTGCCAAAATTTTCATGGGATCGGCCCTACTCCATACTCATATGAGTAATTCCATCAAGTGTATTCTACAATTTAATGCACTACCAATATTGGCTATAGAATTCTTTGAGAGTTTAGCTCGACATCTATTTTATTGTAGTCTTGCACTATTCTCACCTTATGAGGTACAAAAAATTTTAATAGTGCACTATTAGATCAAGTGACTCGTCATTGTACAAATCAACCTCATGGGATCCCAATCACATGAGTTGGGGTTTCATCACTGTTAATTACTCTCAACTAGCTAAAGTCTTATTTCTCTTGATGTATCATTAATTTTCTTCTGTTCAGTCAGAGAATTGGCCAAATTCAATTATAATTTTTACATAATCAATTGACATAATTCCATCTTTAAATAGCTGCTTTATCACATCATGTCTCAACCAGATGTGTCCATTTTTACAATTGAAAGTTTTAGTCTTTGAAATGACAATGTTGCTTGGCAATTGCAATGCATAGGCAGGTTTTATCCCAAAGGAATATATGCTAAGAAGTTTCTTGACAACTTAGCCTCATTGTAAATTTGAGAAGAACTTTCCCTTTTTCCCAAGAATTTGAGTAATTCTCAAATCGCGAAGATAAATAATTCATTATCTTTCCCTAAAGAAGTGCAAAAGGAAAATGCATATTTATTTGCACATATATGCTTGGTGGCACCTATATCTATCACTTTTTTTTTTTTTACATTGGCCACAATTTGTGCTTGAAAAATGACCGTAGCAATATGTTTTCAGAGTTATTTTCTTCAACCAAGTTCACGTTTGGTTTAGCAAGATCATCATTTCACTATAATTTTTATTTGGCTGATTTTCCAATTAGAGCACCTTCACCAAAGTTGTTCATATATCATTTAGTGGGCTTTGTCTCATTTGAATCTGAGACTCAGGTTAGCATTGCTATATCTTTTTAATACAACGAGAAATTTACTATATTGGATGCCATAGTTTATGGCTTCTCACATAACATGAAAATCCAGTCCAAGAACTTCTTACCCACTGTATTCTTAAATCAAAATTGTGTTTAAGCTATGGATATACAAAGATGCAGCAAACAAGCAAATATAAATTCTACCCAACTTCCTCCTACGTCAATATTGTTGCTTATATTACCAAAGCAATATCCAAATGAGACCAAATCCTCGCTATTCGAACAAAAATGAATACGAATAGCAAGCATGAGCACCAAGCAAAAAAATTCAAACCGTGGACAACTTATATAATAATGAATCCAACGAATTCATGGCATGAACAACAATTGTGACAAGGAATTCAGCAAATTCGAAGCATAGACAAGATTTATAGCCATGACTCCAATATATTCTGAATATCTACAAAAACAATAGGTTTTTTTTTTATTTTTGGTAACCGAGGACTCCGCCACATGGCCCCCGTGCCCGAACGGCTCCTGAGGACCGGACCCCAGGCTAGTACAGCAACCCACCGCCATGGCCCCTCACTTAAATTGTTAGCAAAGCAGGGTTTCGAACTCTCGAACCTCAGCGATGAAGGATGGACTCTCAACCAACACTACCCATGAATGGGTTACAAAAAGCAAAAAAAAAAAAAAAATGAGAGTACCGAGCATGTAAGGAGGTTGAAGATTGATATCTAGTTTATCCGAATAATGTACAACAACAATAGGCAATGAAAGGAGAGAACCGAGCATGTACATCACTATTTAATCAAAATGAGAGTAGGTTGAAGATTCGAGGATCAATTATATGCAATCTGTATCCACGATTTCATTGTCAATCATGAAAACGAACTTGAACAAAATCCAAGTATCTTATCAATGTAAGTCACGTTTCTAGCTTAGGTATTCAATAAAAATAACACGAACACTTGGTGTACTGGTTAAATAGAGCAGCAACTCAACATGGAACATAAACGGCGAACAGAGAGTGAGAAATGCAAAACAAAGTCACGATCCGAGCTGAGATGACTCAGTGTCAAAATTACAAACACCTGTATTGTATCCTGGATTTGACTCCTAAGATGACGACATATTCCTTTTTCTTTTTGGTCCCATATGAAATGTAAAGATAATATATTTAAGGAAAAAGATCACCAAAAATCCCAAACTTTACCTAAAGTGACAAATTTATCTCAAATTTTTTTTTTTTTTTGTGACGTGAAAAACTCCAAACTTTTCAAAGTGTAACACATTTACCCCATCTAGGGCATTTTTATCTTATTTTTTTATGTTTTACCTTTTTTCTTATTTTTTTTTTCTGTTTTTCTTCTTCTTCCCTCCGTCGGCCATGGCGGAGGAAAGCCGGCGTTCGGCAAGGGCTGCCCTCACCGGTGTCAGGCGAGGACCGCCCTCGCCTGGGCTGACTAGGGCCGCCCTCGGCTTGGTCAGGCAAGGGCCTCTCTCGCTAGATCCGGCGAGGGTACCCCTCGCCCGACACCGACAAGGGCTTCTCTGGCGAGGGAGGCCCTCGCCCGACCTAGCCGAGGGCCGCCCTAGCCAGCCCAAGCAAGGGTGACCCTCCCCGGACGCCAGCGAGGGCAGCCCTCGCCGAACACCGACTTCCCTCCGCCGACTTCGCCATGGCCAACGGAGGGAAGAAGAAAAAAAAAGAAAAAAAATTTAAAAATAAAAAGACCAAAATGCCCTGTAATTTAGGATAAATGTGTCACACGACAGAAGTTCAGGGTTTTTTGTGTCACAAAAAAAAGTTTGGGATAAATATGTTACGGTTGGCAAAGTTCAGGATTTTTTACATCATAAAAAAAAAAAATTGGGGTAAATCTGTCACTTTGGGTAAAGTTTACGATTTTTCGTGGTTTTTTTTACTATATTTAATCGAATGCCTTATAATTTGATATCCTGTTTCAACTAGACATGTGGTCGCCTTAATTTTCATTCCGCCAAAAAGAAGGTTAGCCCGATTTCTTTCCGTTTCTTTTCCAGTTTTCATTTTTATTTCTCTTTCTAAGCAGCCACACAAAATCACAATGCCAGATTAAAGATTTCTCTAAATAGGCAACCGAAAAATTCGTAAGTATTTTCCATAAAGAGTATGGAACCACAAATTCATAATATATTCTTGATTTGATCAGACAAATTTGAAAATAACACACACGACAAGAATTCACCAAAAACTCGCTTACAAGACGTCAAATTTCAAAAATTGGAATGAAAGGATCACAAGGTACGTGTGTGTTAACTATCTTCAGATCCTCATTTGTTGATGGCGGACTTAACTAGTTACTACCATCGGAGGGAGAGAATTCACTTCCCTGAATCAATAAAATCACTTCCAATTATCACCGTAAAAGGGAGAGAATTCACTTACCTGAATCAATAAGTCACTATGTCACGAATCATCCTTCTCCTCCTCATAATCGATGACCTCGCCATTGATGTTTCTGTTTATAATTGCTCTCCATCTCTTTCCTGTCCGTGTTATAGCATTAATGACAAGCAAGGGGCAATCATGGTTTTGCTTGAGAAGACACACAAAAGCAAAATATAAAAATAAGGCAGCGAAGAAATTTTGAACATATGACTGATTCTAAAATTCAATTAGAATAGAAGAAACCAGATTTTGGGAATATGAATTATCCTTAAGACTACATTTGACAGTTGGGATAAAATTCGTGATAGGATATGATTTATACTATCCTACGTTTAGTGCTCGTTAGGACAGGATAAAGTCAAATATAAGAGGGATATAAGCAAAATAAAGTTATCCATAGGGGAGGTGGGATAAATGTGGATATGATTTCTAATATTCATAATAGGAAAATTATTTTTCTCGAATAACAAACTTATTAAATTAACAAATTGAAATTATATTTCAATATAAATAATATTTGAATTATAATTTAAGAAATTAAAAATAAAAAAATAAAAATTTATTTTTAATTAATCTTATTTCAATTTATCTATTCAACTTTAATTCTATCTTATAATAAACATTCAATCTATAAATTAAATATTTATATTTATTATATATTTTAGGTATTTTTGTATTTTAGGTATGTTAGTACAGTTTTTTGTTTGATAAAATTTTATTAAAGAATGATGAAATGGGAAAAAAAGAAATAATAAAGAGAATAATATGAAAAAGAGGAAAAATAAAATAAAAATAAATTAAGGAATACTTTTCCGAGAGATTTTCACCATCTCCGTTTATGAACATTTAGGTTCATTTATAATGATATACTCGTTTATATAAAAAAAATATATATATGATATAATGTGAATATATCCGACTTTAATACTGCAATTCACCAAATAATGGATTTGATATAAAAAAATCATAGGATTTCATATCCTATCTTATCTAGTCATATCCCAATTAAAAATCCGGACGACCAAACGTAGCTTAAGATTATTATAAAATCTCCTCGAAAATGAAATAAGATCAACTGTGCATATTAAGGATAATTCCGTCATTCAGAGTACAAAATTTGGTGGGATGGCTCTAGTGGCTACCTTTCCATGATATAACAAACCTTCTTCTTTACTCCACATAAAACAACAAAAGTAACAAGAACAACTAAATTGTATGCGTGCCCCAACAAAGAAAGAAATGGAAGGAGAGGGACAATTTTGGTTTTATTTCGATACTAAAGGATTGTGATTTGGAGTTTCATTTTATAGGCAACTGAAATAAAGAGCCGTTACGAAATCATCACAAATCAAATGATAATCATTAAATTGACGACCGTTATAAAATAGTAATTTTCAAAACCGTTACACAATCGACAGTGTCATAATTTACAAAAACAACAACTTACAAATTTTCAGAACCGTTAAGAAATCCACCATTGCAACTTTACTCTTTGCAAGTCCAGGCTTGAGCTCAACCGCGACGTCGAGCTCTATCCTCATTTAACATCAACCTTTTTCATGGTGTCGAACTCAAAGAGTGAAGAAAAGTACAACATCAAGCTCCGCCACCTCAAATGTGCAGTTGAGTTCCGTCATGACATCGACCTTTACCAGACCCCGATGGGGGTCGACGGCACTCGCCATAGATGTCGAAAGGATGATGCCCCAAAAAAAAAAAAACCATCGACAATCTCTCTCTCATCTCTGGTTTGAATTTTTTTTTTCTTTTTGGCTTTCTAAGTTTTCCTTCATTCTTCTTAATTTTTATCCAGATTTTATCTCAAACAAAAATGCCCTGACCGCCGGAAAAATCAAGTGCTCGTTAGCCGGCCAAAATTTGGACAGACCGTCGGGCTCAAGCTAAGATGGACACCTCACTACTTCGGACATTTATATAAGACGAGGTCCACTGTGCACTTAAAAGACCTTATTCGCCCCTGTCCAAAAAACAAAGCCGCGCTCATTCTCTCGCAGCCTCCCCTCGCCACCGTCGCCGAACTGACAAACCGCGGAGACGCCGCACCGGCGCAACCCTCCGCCGCCGTCGGTCCTGAGGTACCAATCCGGCGGTCTCTCCCTCTCTCTTTCTCGTGCCCTAACCGGCCGATTCTCTGTTCATATCAAGCGCGCGCGCGCCGGAGTTGGAACCTGGGACCTCTGGATTTGAGGTAAAGTTCGAAGCTTGGCATGGTGGGTGTGTGTGGTTTGTCTCTCTGATTTTTTTGAGCGATCGTGAACGTTAACGGGGGAAAAAAGGGTATCGATGAAGCGAAGGAGCTTCCGTGGATGCCGGCTCGAGCTGGAGCCGAGCTTGACGGTGATCCTGTTTTCTGGTTGTCGAATCGAATTCTATCTGATTGGAACGAATATGGGCAGTGGCAGCCATTGCTGAAATGCCTACATGAACCCATTTTTCTGATCTCTGTCTTCTCTCTCGTTGCACCGTTGGGCGTTTACGTTTCATGGCCGACCGCTTCTTGCTGCACTCTGTCTCCGTCTAAAGTAAAGTTTTTTTTTTTTTTTTTTGAAGTGTCGGCGCAATTCGGTTGACTCGCAATGTTTGGAGCTCCTCTTGATGCCCTTGAATCAAGAGTAGACGGAGCTGGGTGCTGCTGTTGCTGGTGATCAATGATCGCGCAAGGAATGGAGTTTCGCCGATTCAATTGAGAAGCCCAAGGTCAGGTTTTGCTGGGTTTCTTCCTCGGGCGATCCGATAGCTTGTTCGCAGGAACATCTCTGAGGCACACACCGTCGTCATATTGATCGGTCGCAATAGCTTTTTGGTTTGTTCTCTCTGCCGAATTTGAGGTCATAACGAGGAGAGATGCTTTCAACTGCCTATTACTCAACCTCAATCTCAGCATAAAACGTTGAGGTATTGACAAATCCCATCTCTTGTACAGGATTAGGGCTGATCATTTGCTGAATTAGTAATCGAATGTTATGGCCATATGAGATCAACTACTCGTTCGATTGAGTAGTTTTTTTCTCTGCGAAAAATAGGTGATTTGGTTCAACGGTCATTGATTTTGGGTGAACGATTGAACTGAGGGACTGCTGGACGCTATGGATCTTTCCATAATGAAGCTTCTGGAAGAAGATGAGGTTTCTGTTCTCTTACTCTTTCTATTCCCATTCATTTGGAAAATTTTGCTCTCTCCTTGGATTTGAGGTTTGGTCGGTGGAGAGGGTTTTTTTTCCTTATTAGGTTAATTGTGTGCCTGCAGGATGAAAGCATGCACTCAGGGGCTGACGTGGAGGCTTTCCAGGCTGCCCTTAATCGCGATATTGGAGGTGATACATCAACTTCTCGACCATCATCATCTGATAAAGGTGTTGTTGGCTTTAAGTTTTTGCTGTCTGGGGATTAGGAATCTCTTTTTGGGTAGTGTTTGATGCGAAATGTTAGGCTATCAGGATGTTGTTGCTTATCGGGTCTATGTGATAATAAAACGTAGTTAGTTCAGGGAGGACATATAATGTTTTTGTCTCTCACACCACATTGAAAGTTTTTAACGTTTAACAAGTCAAGTTTTTGTTGGCTTGGAATACCATGAAGATTTTGCCATGCCATTCAAGGAAATTGCTTGCGAATTTTAGTAATTGATCTTATTACTGCTACGTGTTTGGACCTTTTATGCCTGGTTTGATCTAGATGGGGCTTTAGATTAAATTTGAAACTTAAGTCTAGCGACATGTGGATCCTAGTCTCTTTGTTGGTTCCTCAGAAATAGTGTTGACCTTTCGTTCAAGTAATCTGGTCCTTGGTCATGACTACTGAGTTTACATGGAACCAGAGTTAGGCTTCTTCTGATGCTGTTTGTGAGGATAAGACAGTAGCAAATGATATTCAGTCTAATGAGCCAATTCTGATGGATTTCATTTATGTTATGAAATCTTGGTACATCATAATCTTGCATGACTCTAGAGAAGTTAGATTATGGCCTATTGAATGGGCCGTGAGATTGAAGGGCAATTAGGCTGTTGAAGATTTTGATGAACCCAACTTTGTTTGGCCTATATCAATCCTTAGTTCCAATTTGTTGGGAATGCATTAGTTCAATTATGTCTGAATGTAAATTAGAGCCAATCGAGAAATTAGCATATAATAGCACATGAGGATGAGCATGATGATATGATTCTTTGGTTTTTTATCCTATTCTCGATTTTGGATTTCCTTGCTGAAGCCATAAACATGCAAAGCCTCTAATACAACAGGGAGCATTTCTCCTCCTTTTTTTTTGGGGGGTTGGTAATCTTCTGTGATGAGGATAAGTAGGTTGATATTCATTACCATAACTAAGAGATTGTCCAGGGGGCTCTTACCTCTCTGCATTTTGTCCACTTGCTGCTTGGCATCAAAAGCCCATCAAAAGCCAGCTTATTAGAGTCAAAAGTGATGCTGCAAGAAAAAATTGTCCTCTCCAATCCCTAGCCTTTGTTCGATACCTTTTCTATTTGCATATAGATAGATGAATGTAAGTGTGAAATGTAGGAGTATTATGTATTTTAGTAGAGCAACAAACTTGTCATTTGAAAGCGTAGACTGCTTTTCAACCGTGAGCATTACTGTTCCATGTCTATACCTTCCAAAGAAGATAAGCACTATGTGAATAGAGTTATTAAGCTTTTAATTATGTTGTTGTCATTGAGATGATGTATTGGCATCATTGATTGTCTTCTTTGGTTATTACAAGGTACTTCTTTAATGGATTTTAATGCACCCTTTGGGTGTATATAACAAAGTTTGCTTATGAGGCTTGTGTATGAAAGGATAATCAGACCTTTTAAGATGGGCGATTGGTTCTTGGACATTATGATTGGATCACCTAAGAAATATGTAGATGTGATGAGGTTTCTGCTTTAAATGGAGCTCAGTTGTGAAATCTTCTTTAGCATTTAATCTTAATGTCTGAAAGTGATGATAAGCCATTTCGTTACAATGAAAAATAAAGTTAGAAAATAAGACAATTATTCGTAGTTTCAAAGCTTGTGGTGTGCTGTGGTTTTGGGTAATACTTTTAGCCAGCAGTATGTGGATGCAGTGTTTGGCAGTGTGAGCTGTAAGAAGTTTACTATACTTCGTTTGCTACATGAAATATGTGTCGAATGAATGGACATATTGGCTTGGTATGCTTATTGCTTTGGTGTAATATCGGACGAATGCAAACAAAAGTAGAATCTTGGTCAGTATGTATACTGGAGAGCAGCTATCTATCTAAGTCACCTTGATCACTCCCTCCCTTCTCTCTGTTTTTTGGCTGCCAATCTTATATCTTTTGCCTAAAAGGGTCTTACTCTTAATCAAATTTCAGGTGTCTCTCAAGGAGACAACCATATGCCCAGCCAATCATATCCTGGATGGCAACCTACTAGCCAGGCTGAAAATGCAAATTCTCAAATTCAACAAGAACAAAAAAATGCAGAACATCAGGAACAGATGTTGGCACAGATGCAACGGCAACAAGGTGACTCTCTTGCCGATCCCCAACCAAATAACACTTTGGAGGAAGTCAATCACCAGCATTTGAAGCAGAAACAAGTGCAAGATGGTCATCAACTAGGGCAGGGAGAACAAAATTCTCTTCAGATTAAACAATCTCCTGGCATGCCAGTGTCAGAAAACAATTCCCTTCCCGTAAGTGAGCCAGGTAGAGTGCAGACACTAGACAGTGAATCTCAGTACTTAAAGTTACAGCAAATGAGCAATCAACAGGCAACGGTCCCTGGGCAAACACCAAATAAAGCAAATCGCGTTAAACAAGTTCCATTTGCATTATTGCTCCCTGTGATTCTTCCCCAGCTTGATAAAGATAGAGCCATGCAACTGCAAACTCTTTATGCCAAACTGAAGGTAAATTTTTGGTACAGCTCTTTTGAATTCTTCACTTGTCAAGGGAATTTCAATGAGGTTGTTAGTCATTCTGTTGTTTGGTCTCACTATTGTAGAAAAATGAAATTCCCAAGGATGGATTTGTGAGAATCATGCGAGGAATTGTTGGAGATCAGATGCTGAAGCTGGCAGTTATGAAAATGCAAACACAGGTATGATTGGCATGATTGATCTCGTACACAGAATTATAAATGTTGTCAAAATATGAATAGTTTGAGCCCGTAAGCAAAAGTCTAAATTCATATAGGAGATTTCCTATCTGATATGTCCAGCCTTTATCCAATGGACATCTTAATTTTGGAAATAGAAAACGCATAAAGAAAGTCCTTAATTTGGAAATTCCATATTTGTAAATTTGTTGCTGATTTGGATAAGTCCTAAAGTTGCCTGCAAAATCCGGAAATTAGTTTTGGTGTTCGAGTCGGCAAGCCCAAGGGCTCCACTTTTAATATATAAAGATGAAGGATTCTCTTTCCGTAGTTAGGCTTTTGTGCCATGTGAGTGTATTTAAGGCGCTGTAAGTGCACCCATGGGTGTGCTGTGCTTGGCGTGAATCAAAGGTGGGCTTTATCGTGTTTACATCCAGGCACAATTCGAAGACTGTTTTGAGGCCAACAAATCTCGTGGTAAGATTTGTGAATTTTTCTATGAGATTAAGTGATTATTTCACGAGGAATTGTGTGAGGCTAAACACCAAGTGAGTTATTGGTGTAAATGGGAATTTTAAAACGCTGAGAGTGTTTGAGTGACTCGAGTGTGATTGAAATCTCCATTGAATTTCTTGATCTATAGAGGAATCATTACTGCTGTACATGGAGACTAGGTCACGACGATCAAGTCACGTAAATCTGGTGTTCGATTTATTTCCTTGTTCAATTTATTTTATTGTTTGCGCTTGCTTTTGCAATAAAATGCCAATATTTAACTAAGATGTCTCTCTCTTGCAGCCTCCTCCACAGTTGCATATCCAAGGTCAAACTTCAGCTCTACCGCAGCACCCTAGAATGCAGCCTGCTAGTGCTGCAAAATTCAATGATTCATCTCCATCAGGCCAAGTCCATTCCACAATGGATAGAAATGGTCCAAAGGCTGGAGAGGTGGAAAGGATACCAGATTCTCAATTCATGCAACAGCAGCATTTTCAGAACATGCAGACATTCCCCAAGTATGGAAGTCCTGGTGGTTACCATCCATTCAGTGGAACAAATATGACTAGTTCCGCTTCATCTGTCAAAACACAACCTAATGATCCACAAATGAAGCAGATCCCAATTCATCAAAATATGGGTTCAAGTCATCCAGGAGGATCAACTCAGGCAATGAGCTTGGCGACTGCACCAAAATTTGATCGGCAGCATCCTAACAATGATAACAAGAGAGCGCAATCTGGTTCTCTCCCTCCATTTGCAAGCAATATATCACTCCAACAAAATTTAGTTCCTTGGAAGCCCTCTACTACTAAAGACCAAAGTTCTGGTGCTTTCTCATCACCGGTGTATGTGAAACATGAACCTGTTGATCAGTCCAGCGATCAACAAAAACAACAGCTATCTTCCCTTCAAGGACTGTCTTCTGTTTCAGCTGGGCATCTTGAGCAAAGAATGCCCATATCAGGAAGCTCTAGGGACAATTCTTTTGACCCGCAGTCTCCAGGAGTGGGTTTCTTGACTCCTACAGGTACTGGGACTTCACGTCAGGATTCTCTATCTGCAACACCAGCTCAGGATACTAATGTCCAGGTGATCTTTTAACATTCATCCATGTTTCTATCTTGCAATTTAATTCAGCTAATTATTTGAATGCACTGATTCCTGTCAGTATGTGGATGGTGTAGACATAGTTTATTAGATTGAACAATTGATTGCATAGGCAAAGATGTAAAAGGTTGCCCTGATGTTCTGCTTTTCGGGAGGTTTATCTCGTGTTTCTTAAATGCGAGGGCTAGAAGATGTTTGCTTATGGGAATGAATAAGAAGACTCTGGATGCTTTGGGTGTTAGAACTACTTGAACCCTTCCTCTTCATTTGCAACTAAAAGACCTACCAGGTGGTGCATGTATTTTAAAGCATTAACAAATGAAATAAAAACTTCATGAGGATGATACAGTACAAGAGCATATTTACTAATTAAATATGCCCTTCCACTTAGGAAAGGAATTCTCTAGTGCCATTGTCACTAGGAGTGGTTGCTATGACATTATGCGTTGGACATATCTTGCACCTACAGCTGCAGAACAGAGGGATGCTTAGTGCACAACTTATTCTCTCTCATTCCCCATGTGCAATTTTTAGACTTATTGGGCTACGTTGCATTATTCCTCTAGTAGGGTAGTGATTTTGAAAATTCACTTTTGAAGCATTGTATGGATGTATGTGCATGCAATTTCTTTGTGGCCCTCTTCATTCACTTTGCTCTGTGTTTTGCTACAAGAACTGGTGGTTCTTCTGAGAATAATCATCAGTACGAGTATTCATTCTGTGATGATACCAGAAGAAGATTTGACAGCATGTATGCCCTTTTAAAAAGATTTTATTTGCCTTCATTATATCAGCTTGGCTCCCGTACAGCATCCACACCAGCAGGGAATAATGCAAGGACGCCTTCTAAAAAGCCTTATGTTGGCCAGAAGAAGCCACTTGAGGCACTTGGTTCTTCGCCACCTCCTTCAAGGTGATGTGGCTTTTACCGAACATTCTATCTTGATCAGTTTGAGTATGAAATTTTACCTTGGATATTAACATTTGTCAATGTAATTTTGTGTATCAAATCTCTGCAGTAAGAAGCAAAAGGCATCTGGGTCCTTCGCAGATCAGAGCATCGAACAACTCATTGATGTCACTGCTGTTAGTGGGGTCAATCTCAGGGTATGAATTGACATCTGAATTCTGTTTTTTTTTTCCTACTAACTAATTATTCAATTTCTAAGATTTGGACTTTTCAATCTGTGAAACTTGGTATTGGAACTAGGAAGAAGAAGAACAGCTGTTTTCTGGGCCAAAGGAAGACAGTCGAGTCTCGGAAGCATCCCGAAGAGTTGTCCAAGAGGAAGAAGAAACTCTCATATTGCAGCGAGCTCCCCTGCAGAAAAAGTTGGCAGAGATCAGTTAACTCCCTTCTTCAATCTTCACCTTTGAAATTTTATGTTTCTCTTCTGTTATACCCTGGTACATTCTAGAGATCTGACTTTATGCTTCTGCCAGTGGCACGATGTGGTGTAAAGACCATCAGCAACGATGTGGAGCGGTGTCTGTCTTTGGTGAGATGCTTGCTTCTCTGCTCTTTAATCTTTCCTGTTTATTCTCTTAACCAACTCATTTTCTCAGAGTGTGGAGGAAAGGCTGCGTGGACTGCTGTGCAATTTAATTAGAGTCTCAAAGCAGGTCAGTTTTTTTCTACCCTCCTGCTAACTTGATTCAAATATATTAGACTTTCCTTATTAAGCTATTTTTTATAGAGGGTTGATGTCGAGAGGCCTAAACACCGGACCATCGTCACTTCCGATGTCCGCCAGCACCTTATGACTTTGAACCGCAAGGCTAGGGAAGAATGGGAGAAGAAACAGGCTGAAGCAGAAAAGCTAAGGAAGCAAAGTGAGGCAAGTCTATCCCCTTTTTCTGTTCGCCTTTGCAACTACGAACCTTGTGCTGAAGTATGAACACGTTTGCAGATCTAACAAATATGTCTACATATAAAATATGTTTTCCGTAGTTGATTCTCTTTCCTCCTCATTTTCACCTCCCTTTCTGCTTCTTTTTTTGACACCTGCTAGTATACATCATTGCAGCCTGATAGCAATCAGGGAGTTGATGGTGATAAAGAAAAGGATGAAAACCGTGGGAAATCCGTGAAGGTAATATTAAATGTCTTTTTGGGTGTAATGGCTTGGTTTGACAAAAGCTATCCCCCCTTCCCTTGAACCCCTCACCTACTTGTTTAAAGGAGGATCAAATTCTGAGTCATTGGTTCATCTACCTAGTGACTTTATTTGCTAAGGTTGCTTGCCTAGCAGCTTCTCATGGTTCTTGCCTGATGTTATTACTAGGCAACTGAGAGCATATGTGCATCCTCTTTTTTCTCTATTTAGGTAAACAAAGAGGAAGACGACAAAATGAGAGCAACTGCTGCAAATGTTGCTGCCCGAGCTGCTGTGGGAGGAGATGACATGTTGTCCAAGTGGCAGCTTATGGCTGAAAAAGCTCGTCAAAAACGTGAGGGAGGATCGGAAGTGGCATCTCAGGGCGGTAAAGACGGTCAAAAATCTTCAATCTCTGGAAGAAGCAATAAGGACAATCAAGAAGCAGGAAAAAAGGGGCAAGCTGCATCTGGTATGTCATAGACTGGTAGCTATCTTAATGTGTTGACTTCTGGTTTTGAAAGTATAAACAGTGGCTGAAAATGATTCTTCATCGTGAAAAACTAATGCTGGACAGGGTACCACTTTCATCAGACAAACCATGCATAATACAATAGTGTTCAGAATGTAATCTCTAACTCTCTCATGTGTGATGCCTCGTCACAATCAGGCCTTTAACCCACTTTTTTGTGCTTTACAGGGGCCATTAGAAAATTAGGGAAGAACCAAGCTTTTGCATCACAACCGAAGGTAGCTCGTACAATTTCTGTGAAGGACGTCATTGCTGTTCTGGAAAGGGAACCTCAGATGTCAAAGTCTAGTCTCATATATCGCCTCTATGATAAAGTTGGTTCCGAGAAAAGTGGTGAATAATTGAAGTGGCAATATTGGTCTCAGCTTTTTAATTCCTTATCCAGTCACTCTTTCAATTTATTCAATGAAGTGCAAAAGATTGCCGCTCCAGATCAAGTCTCACCAGTGCATTCATTCTTTGATCGGAAAACAATCATCTATTTCTGTTTTAGCTCAGCCTCTCTTTAGTTAGAGATCCTTCTTACTCTTTCCTGATAAATTATCTCTATAATGACTTCTTTTGATTTGTATGTACTTTTTGCAGTAATCACTCTGCCACAATTTTCCTGGCAGTAGTTGTATTCTGTCGATACATATTTAGTATACCTTTGTAGTGTGGTAACTTATATGGAATTTGTCGTTGACTCTCATGCAGTAATCTTTCATGTGATTGAACTGTTGGTAATTAGGACATATGAGAGTTTTCTATACTCATATATGGGGAGGCTACGTCCATGGAAAGTGGTCCCCTGTAACCTTAATTCCAAGCATTGCCTTCTCTTCATCAAGATTCGGTCACTTGGTTCCTGGTTTCTTTTCATATGCATCTTTTTCTTGGCAAAACATCAGCATTATTAGGTGCATTTCAGGGAATGTTTTGTGTGCACTACATCAGATTTGTCAGGTTTCTTGTAGGGAATGTGGAGTCACTTTCGATATTTTTTCAGCATCGGGCAAAATACAGTTACTTCCCAAGTGAAAGCATAATACACTGGACCATTTATGCATTTTTTTTTTTCCTGTACAAGTTGTCACGTGTGGGCTCTATGACATAAAGGTGCTATGGCTTGAATTGTCGAGTGTTAAGTTGATCATCATAACAAGTCTATTAGAGTTTGACATGTGGATTGTCGATGAATGTTCTATTTCGAATGCGGCTATGTTTTTCTCCCACTAGTCTTTTGATTGGTGGATTACAATTTATAGACATGTAAATTATGCCACTTCCAATTAGGAATGCAGGAAAATAATTTTTCTTCAAATATTTTATAGATTGAGATTCTAAAAACTTGTGATAATATAAAAATTTAAGGGAAAAAGCCACGAAAAACCCTGAACTTTGCCCAAAGTGACACATTTACCCCAAACTTTTTTTTGTGACATGAAAAATCCCAAACTTTTCAAACCGTGACACATTTACCCCATCAAGGGCATTTTTGTCTTTTTATTCTGTTTTTTCCTTTTTCTTTTTTTTTCTTCTTCTTCCCTCTGCCGGCCATGGCGGAGGGAAACCGGTGTCCGGCGACCTCGCCGGCGTCGGGCGAGGGCAGGGACACCCTCGCTAGATCTGGCGAGGGCGGGGACACCCTCGCCGACGACGCGAGGGCGGCCCTCGGGCGTCGGGGGAGGACGGCCCTCGCCGGGCGAGGGTAGGGACACCCGCCCGATGCGGCGAGGGCCGCCCTCGCCCGACGGCGACGGGCGAGGACGGCCCTCGCCGAGATCTAGCGAGGGCGGCCCTCGCCGACGGGCGAGGACACCCTCGCCCGAGGGCGGCCCTCGCCCGACGCCGGCGACGGCCGCCCTAGCCCGAGGCCGACGAGGGTGACCCTCGCCGGACGGCGGGGCAGCCCTTCGCCGGCCAGCCACCACGAGGGAAGAGAAAAGAAAAAAAATTAAAAAAGTATAAAAAGTTTTAAAAAATTTTAAAAATGAAAAGACCAAAATGCCCTCTAATTTTGGGGTAAAAGTGTCACGGTTTGGAAAATTTGGGGTTTTTCACGTCACAAAAAAAAGTTTAGGGTAAATGTGTCACTTTGGGCAAAGTTCAGGGTTTTTCGTGGCTTTTTCCCAAAATTTAATGGATAACAATAAAAAGTGCTGCGATATAATTACGCTTCAAGTGACTATGTTCTATAACCTTAGTTATTCTATGTGAAATTGAATGGTGGTTTGAACGATATTTTCCCAAGAAAAAGTAGCATTGTGTTGCTAGACTCAATTAACATCCATGAGTGAGATAAAATATGATCAAGATAGTAATTTTCCTGTGGCATTGGAAATACTTTGGTTCGTTTTCAATAACCGTATGTGTTAATTCTGGTCGGTCACTAGAAATCATAGCCGTAAAAATATGTCTCAGCAGCTTCAAAGTAGCCTGACGAGATGTACGTGGTGCCTCCTAGTGATGGTCGAATCCAAACCGTCATCCTCGATATCCGTTTGCATTAAGGTTTCATTTATTTAGCAAAAAGTAAATAATTCAAAAAATATTTTTCAATAAAAGACCACTTATATCGCTTGTAAAAATAAATGAACGAAAAAGTATTTTAATCATTCATGAAAATGTTTAGATATAAATTATTGTTGATAATAAAAATATTTTTCATAGATTAATTATTTCAAACAATCATTTTTTAGAAAATATTTTCCAAACCATTCATTTTTTCAAGACAAACATACTTGAGTTCGTTTATTTCGCAACAAATGAATGGTTTAGAAAATACTTCCAAAAATGACGAAAACAATTTTATTGTTCACAAAAATATTTAAGCATGAATTGTTGTTAATAGAGAAAATATCTCTTATTGACTTATTATTTCAAGCAACACAAGTCATCATTTTTAAGAAAATATTTTGTAAATCATTCATTTTTTTTTAATGAAAAAAACACGTCATTAGATTCGGAAAAGCGGTCAGATTTAGCTTGATCTGTGTCTTGGGTCATTTCTTAGCTTAATTTTGAACAGATGGACAAATGGAACAGTTAACGAGAGAAGGCTATGCAAACATCATCGTGTGAAGTTTAGAACATCGTATTCCGAAAGGATATGGAAAGGAAACTTTCTGATCCGGAACCTTATGACCCTTACTATATGGCTTGGATGATCCTTTCTTTTCCGTCAAAGGAGTGAAGTTGTCTAGCCACCCGAAACGTCATTAGCAAACTACGCCATGACGTTGCTTCCTTAAAGATAACCTTTTAATTACTATTTTTTTGGTCAAAAACCTTTTAATTGCACCTTTTTATTACTGTTGGCATAGGTGATTTTTTAACTCGACAAGGACTGCCCAATCAACCATGCAACAAGGGGACAATTTCTACGATGAGAAACACGCATGCATGCATTGACTATGGTAGTCTCCAGAGACAATTATTCGTTCCTGCCGACACTGAGAATCTAACCTCCATGATTTGGCAATTTGCTTTTGCATGGGAAAATTGTCCAAAAAATTTTAAATTTATTACACTTTTGCCAATTTAGTCATAGGTCTTTTAATTTTGTAAATTGAGTTCTAAATATTTTTACTTCTTACCAATTCAGCTATAAACCTTTTTACTTTTTTCCAATTAAACCATCCAGCCAATTTTGGCCTGAAATTACTAACATGAATAGATGATGCTGACGTGGTACTTTTTTAATAATATTTTGAATATTTTATGATTTTTTTTTTTTTGGCAACCTCGCCCGTGGCTTGTGAGAGTTGGCCAGCAACTCTTGCTGGCCCTGGATCCAAAAACCCAAAAATAAAGCAAAAAAGAAAGAAAGAAAAAAAAAGAAAGAAAAAAATCATCTAGAATGGAGTAGTAAAGCTTTTGTCCAACTCTTCATGTGAGAGCAAGAGTGAAAGCGAGTGAGAGACAGAGAGTGATGTTTGAAAGTGAGAGATAGAGATAGAGACAACCTCATGTCTTCCTCCAATGTAGGGATATTCCATTTAGAATGAAGTAGTAAAGCTTTTGTCCAACTCTTCTTACCTAATTTTTTTTCCTTCTAGTGACAATAGTCTTTTCTGTTGCTCTAAGTTTGCTATGACCACATCTCAGATTTAGATTATTATACAGTTTATTGAAGGTGGAGTCCAAATTCCATGGATCTTAGAAACTTCAGCAGCTCGTGAAGTTGTCCGAAAAATAATTAGATTCACTTTTTTTGGGACAAATCTTTTTACCCCTCTTTCTTTTGACTTCAATTGTAACAAATTACTGTTTTTTCAAAAAATAGTCAAGGGCTACGGCCACCAAGACCCGGTCCGGTTATGTGGAGGCCAATGAAATACCCTGCAAGTCCTACAAATTGATTAAGTCCAATTCTCAGGCCCTGACTTGATATAGTTTGTGCGCCATTAGTGGTATCATATATGTTGAACATAAATAATGGAAAAAGTTATCCTATTAAAGCTGTTACAAATATATATAGATATATATATATATATATATATATATGTCGAGTTTGGGATCTAATGTCAATGAACAGAATAATAATATCTTAAGACTTTTCAGAACAATAATTGAATTGTACAACTATGGAAACTGAAATATTTGACACCATGGTCTATCTCATTCATTAATGGGTGCTTGTACATTAGCATATCTAAGTCTCTATCGATGTTGACAGGTGTTTCACCAAGTCAACTATACAACGCTCTTTTTTAGATAAAATTATCAAAAGCAAGTTCTAAACCGATTGTATTTGTATCAATTAAGTTGCAAAATTTTCAATTATATCAATTCAGTCCTAAACTTTTTTACAATTGCCGACATAATCCATTCAGCCCTTGCCTCTAGTCAGCCATGGTTACCAGCAAAGGAAGAAGGAAAAAGAAAATGAAAGAAAAGAAAATTAAAAATTAAAAAATGTGGATTTAGATAATTTTTGAACAATTTCCTATCAAAATTGGCCAGTAAACTTAATTGGCAAAATTTGAAAATATTTAGGACTCAATTGATATAATTAAAAGTTTATGATTGAATTGGCACTAGTGCTATAGATTTATGATTTTTTTAAAAATAAATTTTCCATCTTTCTTGAGTTGCTCATAGACTTGTCCACATACTTCAACAATTAATTACTATCATATATATATATATATATACACACACATGATTGTCTTTGTTTTTGGCTTCTAGAGAAGTCCAATAATTTTTAAACTCAAATATTTAAAAAATTATAAAAAGATTATATGAGAACTATTGTGGCAAATGAAAGGTTTCAAGTGCTTATATATTTTTTTAAAGTCCAAATTATGTGCATAAATTTTTAAATAAATTTTTAACTGTTTAAATAGTCATAGTCAGAAGAGTCTGAAATTTTCCAATTACAGGACGTGTCATGGAATCATAGCGAGGAGGGGTTTTGTACTTTGACTTTGCTTTGGCCTAACATGGCCTCTTTTATCTTCGTTCCATGTTATAAACGTGGACACCAACCGCAGAAAAATCAAGGCACGTAAAACAAAAGTTTAGACTTAGACCAAATAATAATGGTTCCATGACCACGTCATGCACAAGACCTAAGCAAAACATAATCTTCTATGCATGTCAAATCAGATTAATGTCGAGTCGTTGAGGGTTGTTTTAATACAGTCAATCAATGCAGTTATATTCAACACGCAAGTTTCAGAGCTTTGAAAATTCCAGGTTAACTTTAAGTAGTGGATTCTAAGCACGGAATCCCGTCACTTACCTTGAAGTCTTCCTTGACTACAAGAAACCATGTAGATTGGAACAATTTTCCATTGTATGTTTCAATAGTTTTCAAATTTCAAAAGCTATTATTTTTTTAAAGATTTTCAACCGTCATCAATTTGTAACCGTTTTTATCTGCCATTACTGTATTACAATTTTATACTTCTAACGGGGTTGGAGTACATCTCACAATTAGACAAATAAAAAAATAGTCAAATCTCAATCATCTCTCCTTTCGAGCTTCTAATTAAATATAAGAGATTTCTCAAGCCCTAATTAGTCAACTGGACTATCAGAGATATATTTAAAATATTCTATGATTCTATATATTAGTGTATGATTCTATATATTTCCTTTGATTGGTCTTGATTTGTTACTTTTGATAGTTATTATATAAAGCCTATAAATAAGCCCGTGTATTCTTTATTTGATGCTCTACGAAATATTACATCTTTCGGTTATTATGATTCTCAACTTGGATGAAAAAAAAATCAACTCCTCAAAAGTAGAACCTCATCAATTTACTTGCCTAGCCACCTGAAACGTTATTAGTAGACTTGTGACATTCTGATTTTCAGGTTCTGATTTCGATCGGATAAGTTAGGCTTTTCATCGACGCGACTATAGTGCTTTTCTCAGAGTTGGCCACTCACGAGATAACTAGACCATCTAGGGAAGTCATTAAGAGATTTTTAAGGCAAATGGACTTGAAAATTCGATCAGAAATCGGCTACTTGACCGTGTCCATTTTCCGAGATTATTACGGCACAGACGTAAATTAATTAGAGATCAGAAATAGGTCGGTTTGATAGAGATGAGTGGTTCAACGTGGGTGATCCTACTAAATTGCAAAATTCTCATCGACCGGCACTAGTTTGATTTTTTCTATAGTTTTGGTACCCTGTGCCCGTATTTGAATCCTCGAGATTTTCACCACAACGAAAGTCGCCAATATGTCAAATGGGTTCATTGTGGCTTGAAGAAAATCGACAACGGGTCATTTGCACTAAAAGTCCTGAGAACTATCCGATAGCCTAGGTCACGATAAGATCGCGCCGGAGTGAAATTAACTGCGAAATTTGAATCCGATTTCAAAATTTAAAGTT
The DNA here is from genome assembly GCA_014182515.1 of Eucalyptus microcorys. Lineage (NCBI taxonomy): Eukaryota > Viridiplantae > Streptophyta > Magnoliopsida > Myrtales > Myrtaceae > Eucalyptus > Eucalyptus microcorys. The sequence continues at coordinate 28,521,569 of CM024564.1, forward strand.
TTGTTATGTCACAAGTCATTTTAGGAACATCAACTTAGTCTCCGAAGATTTTTTTGCAATCCGAAACTTTTTGGGAAAAAGTCAGCATAGGGCCGTTTTTGTTTAGAAAAAGGCCGGGATCGTTTTTGGTCACAAAATTGGGATGCAAGTGGGTTATTTTGGTGAGGAAAAATATTAACTTAATCGAGGACTCGACGGATGAATTTTCAGAGGCCGGATTGAATTGTTTCAAGGAGGATTGAAGTCCAAATTGTGCCATTTCTCATTCCAAATTCGTATGCCCCATGGACCCAACATTTTGGACTACCTAAGGGCTTCTAGAAGGGGCATTTTAGTCTAGAAAATGAAGGGTGGAAGACAGCACATGGTGGGCCATGTTTGAGAGAAAAGAGAGAGAGAGAGAGAGAGACAGAGAGAGAGAGACAGAGAGACAGAGATGTGGTCCCTCCTCCTTCCCCTTCCCTTCTCTCTCCCGTCGACACCCACTCTCTCTCCCTCTTCTTGCTGCTCGAAAACCCAGCAAGCCGAAGACCAGCAAAGCCAGAGCAGCCGTCACCGTTCACGCACGCCGTCGCCGTTCATGCACGCCGCACGCACCTCCGTCTCCACCTTCGCCGCACGCACCTCTTTTCTTTGGTGCGCCTGTATTCTCTCTCTTCCCCCCCTCCTACTTCGTTCGATCGATTTTAACCACAAAATATAATCCTCCATCTCCAACATTTATAGGATGTCATGCTACTCGACGTCCCAAAATCGATTCGATTTCGGAAAACAAACGAAAATTCGGATCATGGGAGCTTATAGAAATTTTGTAGGCTTTTTCCTTGGCGAGATTTGGACATCAAGTTGAGAGATTGGAGAAGAAATTGGATGTCCAAAAATTTAAGAAATTCGGACTAGGCATGGTGGGTGCAACATTTGGTATTAAATTGATTTATTTGTGGATAAAAAGGCAAGAAAGTATTAGGGGAAAGCAAGTGGATAAGCTTGAAGACTAATGGGGCATTCTAATGATGATTATGGGATATTTGTCTTGAATTATTGCCCCTTCATCCTTAGCTTCTCTCGTACGCTGTCCCTCTCTCCTTCGCTTGCCTCATCCGTTCATCCCCTTTTCTCTGCTGCTCTTGTTTTCAATTAATTTTCCCTGCAGCTCATCTTCTTTTATTCTTCCACCGTTCGAACGTCAGCTGCTCCGCCCAGTTTTATTTTCCTCGGTCAATTATCAGCAGGATTCTCTAGGTGAAGTCATTTTGTTGACCGAAGCCTTGAAGCTGTCCCGGGGCTTCTTGAACGTCAACCCCTCCTCTCTTTGTTCGTCTCCCCCTCATGTCAGCCTCACCCTGCCACTTGCCCTTGAGCTAACTTCCTTCGGTCAAGCTTCAGCACCCAACAAAGCCAGTTGACCACCGAAGCTTCTCCATCTACGACCGCACGCCAACGCAGCAACGTCCACCGAAGAAGCTCCTCCTTCGCGTGTCTTCATCAGTCAAGCTGCAGCCCGCCAACCCAATTCGTTCGTGATTCCAGCGAAGTCCCGCTGCAGCCCGTGATCTTCAACGCCAGCAAAACCGCAAGCCTTCTTCGAAGGCCTCTTTTTGGCCCAATATTTCAGCAGCCCATCTTCAGGCTTGCTTGTTCAGCCCACAACCAGTGGAGTCCAGCCCATCTCGAAGCCCTGCAGCAGCCCAAGTTCCCAGCTCAGTTCACTCAAGTCGCAGCCCGCTTAGTTCAGTCCATTGAAGTTCAGAAGCCAACCCATTTCAGCCCTTGGTCCAGCCAATTGAAGCCCGCGAAACAAGCCCAAGCTTGCGAAGTAAGCCCAGTCCAACTCAATGACAAATCTCAATTTGGGCTAAGATTTGTTGGGCCAAGTTTAGGCCCAGTCCAAGCCCATTGGTGTCGTCGCGAGCCCAAGTTTGGCCGCCGTCACGTCGCCCTCGCGGTGTTCCGTTCTTCGCAAATCAAGTGAGTAATCTCACTAATCCTAGCTTAGTAGACTAATGATACTTAATGGTTGATTAGATTTAATTAAATGCAATTAGGTGGTTAGATTAGCATGTATTAGTGATTATTAGTTAATTGCATTGCATATTCGTCAAATGGTTAGTGTACTTAGCTAGAGAATGGCCTATACTATTTATTGAATGCATCTCAGGATTTTTCGATCCGATTTGGCTTCCAATTAGGCATTACGAGCCTAAATTGGATTTATCGTATTTATTTATTAATTTTCGAAATTAATTATTTAATTATTTATTTTCCGGAAATTAGGCAGGAATAGTCGACGATCAGAATTTTATGCTGATTGTCGTGGCGCAGTTCATTTATTTAATTGAGCTTTATTTTGTGCTGAATTGAATTATTTGTGAAATTGAGAATTATTCTTTAACTGAATAATCTTTGGTTATTAATTGAAAAATAACCGGGCATCGGTTGATAATGCCAAAAATATGTGAATGGACTATAGAAAATGTGAGAGTTATGGAAAGGAAAATATTATATTTTGGCTAAGGCCAGCTGTGTGCCCACGCACGAGATTTTATCGGGTATTTTTAATACGAAGAAATTAGGCCAAGATATTACTTTAATATATCGATCCGTGTCTCCGCCTTCCTCATGCCGTGTGCATAGATAGCTCATCCCCGCTCCCGGTTGTCCTCACCTCCAAAGAAGGAACCGAAGAGGACGATGAGCCGGTAAAAGATGAAGAGATTGAAGGATGGTGAAGAAGAGTTAGATGAGGATCTGTGAACCTTTTGTTATGTTTATAGAGTGTGACTAAAATTTTATGAATAGTCTTGTGAATAGACTTTGAGTTATGCCATGTATAAAGGTTTGGTTGTGGATTTCAATATGAAAAATATGACATTGCTTTTCTATCCCATTGTGTTATTGTTTGGAGATTTATAACTGCTTCTACATGTGCTTAATAAATGAAAGGGTCGGCAATACTTAGTCCTGGGATATTGCATTATAAAATCGACCAAGTAGAAGGATGTGTGCGTGCGTGGTTCATCTCACTTCCAACCACCGTGTGCCCCCACCTCACCTTCCTCACCGCCCCGCTCGTCCTCACCTCCCGGAGCTCCGCCTAGCCTTTGCCGCCCTTGCTCGCCTCAACTAGTCACCGTTTCCCCCTCCTTCGGCACCAACACAGCAGCTGGAAAAATGGGTATTCCAACTCGGTTTTGGCCCGTTTTGGCCGGCTTCCTAACCCCGAAAGCTTGGCCCGCTTTGAGAAAAATCGTTCCCCCCGATGTTTTGATCCGAACGGATTGTAAAATGGGTGAGTTTTGCTCACTAATCTCTTATTAGTCAGTTAATGATGTTTAGGAGTTGTTTAGATTAATTAAGTGTGATTAGATGGATTGATTAGAGTAGAGTAATTAAATTAGTGACTTATTGATGCATATTAGGCAATTGGCTAGTACTATTAGCTAAAGGATAGTCTATAGTATTTATTGAATGAACCTCAGGAATTTTCCGGATCCGTTCCGGCGTCTAATTAGGCATTACGGGCTTCAATTGGATTTATTGCATTTATTTAATAATTTTTGGAATTAATTAATTAATTAATTATTTTCCGGAAATTAGGCTGGGATAGCCGACGACCAAAATTTTATGTTGATTATCGTGGTTCAGTCCACCTATTTATTTGAGCATTATTTTATGCTGAATTAATTCATTGATGATTTTAGGATTTATTCCTGAATTAAGTTAATTTTGATAATTAATTGGAAAATTAGTGGGCGTCGGTCTATAGCATCAAAAACCTATTTTTATATTGTTGAAAGGAGTGGGTGAATAAAAATGAAATTATTGTATTTTGGCTAAGGCCGACCGTGTACCCACACACGTGTACTTTTATCAAGAATGATAAAAATGGTAAAATTAATTGTGCCTTCGGAACAAAAATACTATAACGGCTCGATGATTTGTATGTCATCTAGAGAATGGATGTTATACTTTTATAGCTCAATGACTCTCATGTCATCTTAAGAAAGGAATTGCTTGTATACCGGCTCGATGACTCTACAGGTTATCTTGAGATAGTACGGTATGATATACTGGATCGATAATTCTACAGATCATCTTGAGACAGTATAGTATGATAAATTGTGTGTATATTGGCTCGGTGACTCTATATGTCATCTTGAGATAGGTCGGTATAATTTACCAGCTCGATGACTCTACAAGTTATCTTGAGATAGTATGGTATGATATACCGGCTCAATAATTCTTCAGATCATCTTGAGACAGTACGGTACGATAAATTGTGTGTATACCAGCTCGGTGACTCTATATGTCATTTTGAGATAGGACGGTATGATCTACCAGCTCAGTGACTTTACAGGTTATCTTGAGATGGTACGGTATGATAAATTGCATGTATACCGGCTCGGTAACTCTATATGTCATCTTGAGATGGGATGGTATGATCTACCGACTCGATGACTCTATAGGTTATCTTGAGACAGTACGGTATGATATACCAGCTCGATAATTCTACAGATCATCTTGAGACAGTACGATATGATTTGACAGCTCGATGACTCTATATGTCGTCTGGAGATGGGATAATATACTATCTATATATCACCTAGGGTGAGTAGTCTTGGATGTTAATCAAACTTATAAATAGTATGGAATGGGCCAACCAAGAAATAGTCGTGATGACATATAATCGACTAAGTCGATTGATTGATGGTTCGATTGAACTTGATTGGATGATGTGGTTATTAATATCATTGATTGAATTGACGTGCAAGTAGGGACTGAGGCCAAGGTAAATCTTCTGACTTGTGTTGTGCTTAGGTAGCCTCTAGAGTGTATTGGCTTCATAATCGAGTCTTAAGGGGTAGAACTTGCTGAGACGTAGTCTCATCCCGGTTGTGGGACATCATTTTAGGTCCCTAGATGCAGCAGACTGGATTTTGAGGATCTCGGAAGTCTATTGCAGTTTGTTGAGGGCTCCAGTTGGAGTGTGGAGGATGATGAAGAAGAAGACGAGGACCAATAGTTTGTGAAACCCCACCCCTGCTTGTAGACCTTGATTCTGAACTTGTTTAAGTTAAATTTGGCGTAGTAGTCCGCCATATATATATGTGCACTGGTTTGCAATGTATATAAGTGTGGTTTTTTTTTTAAGGTTCGGAATTTAGTCCTACTTTCCTATCCCATTGTTTTATTGTCTGGGGATATTTTATGTGCTTCCGCATGCGTATTAAAATTAAAAGGGTCGGCGATGCGTCCTAGGACTTCGCTATAAATTGACCAAGGTGAGGGATGGATGCGTGCTCGAGGATTGGGGCGTGACAAGACTACACTATGACGTCGCTTCCCTAAAGGTGATTTGATTTTTGACCTTTTAATTACTGTTTTTTTTTGTCAAAAACCTTTTAATTGCACCTTTTTATTACTGTTGGCACGGTGATTTTTGAACTCGACAAGGACTGCCCAGTCAACCATGCAATGAGGGGACAATTTCTACAACGAGAAACACGCACACATGCATTGATTATGGGAGTCTCCAGAGACAATTATTTGTTCCTGCCGACACTGAGGACCCAACCTCCATGATTTGGCAATTTTCTTTTGCGTTCATAATTTGGAACATGGAATTTATGCTAATGAGATTCTTTGAATTTTCGATGTCCCTCTTTTCTTTTTGTGATAGAAAACTTTCCACACGGACGTTTTATCGAGTTCAAAAGAAATGTCAATCTTTCACATCTACATCATGTTTCCATGAAAATCTTTACACATTGCACTTTGAACATATCAGTACATGCATTAATGCAGCAGAGAGTCGATTTGGACACCAATAAGAGTAAGTGCAGGCTGGGTTGAAGATATGCATTCAACCGGTGAATGCGTCAAATGCGGGAAAATTATCATATTAGGTAGATAGAATATGATTTTCGGCATACAAATAATATGAGTCGAAATGTATACTATGACCATCTTAAATTTTGAGACCCATGTTCTCCCTTAAGTCTAATCATGGAAACCCATGACCCACACGTATTTAAATTCTCTATTCCTTTGTTTTCCAATTCGATTTACATGTTTCTAATCTTGATATTTTCTAACTTTATTTTGATCTTAAATGCAGATGCCATCATCTAATGAGAGGAGCACGGATTAAAAGACAATGTGAATAGATGAGATCCGCCACTTATTTTGAAAAAAACCATTTTTATGCTTTGTCAATTTCTTGACATTAACTCCTTTCCAATCTCTAAACCTTCCAATGTCCTATAAAAAAGTCTAAACCATTCAATGCTTTTCCATAGCGATATTGGTCATTAGTATTCATTTGAAAGCCTATCCCTTTCTTGAGTCATGGAAAAATTACCTCTATAGTTTGCCACCTATTTTATCTTAAACTAAAATTTAAGTTCATTTTTTTCATAGTGACACGCAATTATTAAACTGATGATAGTTATAAAATTGACAAAAAAAAAAAAACCTTTCCAAATATCACTATTTAAATAAATTTTCACTAACGATTACATTTATAGTCATAAATCAAACTGAAACCTAAGTGATTTAAGAAATATAGATAGATGGAAAAATAAATCATCTTACCTTATAGTGATGGCCTGCTCATTGAATGCGGTCCGACTTACATTCTCTGACCCAACCAAGTTGCAAAAGCTAACCAACGGTCAATGTCAACTCGGTATCGACTTCACTTAGTTCCCAAAATTCAGTCCCTTGCATTGCATAAAAACAAACCATTTTTACTAAATTTTTATTGCAGAGTTGAGAGAGAGAGATAAGGAATGGCATGACATTGAACTGTCAGATTCTATTTATTAATTCGATAAGAAAGTAAAAAAGTAACTACTAGAAGTAATGGTCCACCGAGATACAGGTACTTGTCGGATTCCACTTAAAGCACCCCTTCTTTTTTGTTCTTTTTCAGTTAGTTACTTAGGATACAGGATTTGGTCTCCAATTTTAGTGGAGGTCCGCCGGTTTAGAAATCAGGATTTACGAAGTTGCAGCAGATCTGCTGTTTTGCTTTGCTGGGTTGTAGTTGTAATAGCGGCAGCGAATCACCCTCCTTTGAAGTGGACACTTCAATTTTCGTTGTGGGATGTTAAAGTGTCAACTTCATCAATATTCACTCAGCCCCCACCTCTCAGATCTCAGGCGGAGCAGACGAACCCATTGAGCTTTCGGTTTCGGTTTCAACTTGTTTGATTCTTTTGACATTAACCTAAGGTCATTTTGGGCATTGACTCATAATATAGAACCATTGATGGAATGGAAGTAGTCCGCTGATGAGGTAGTAATCCAACATTTGCAAGAAACAGTGACTGGACATGCAAGTTTCTCTAGATAAATTTTGCGGGTAGACATACAAGTTTCTCTTTCATCATTTCTCAAAGATGGGAAAGATGAAATTGGCCGACCATCATCTACACTAAAGACAAAAAATTGGCATCTGCTAAGAGAAATTCTTGAGTAGCAACATATAACAGGCCGAGCTCGTGAACAAAACACATCCAGAGCAAGAAGGTGCCACTTCGCACATCTCGCCATTCAAACAAATGAAAAGCTTTCATAAGAGATTCCCTCCCTTGCAGTGGCCACCATCCACATCGTTATTGTGTGAAGAGGAAAAAGTTGCAACATTGTCTCTCTTTGAATAACAAAATGGAAAGATATAGCATGAATACAAACACCAAACCACAAGCCATTGTCTTTAGGCTTTCCCCACTAATTAGTTCACAATACCCAATTACTGCACTGCATAACACTCGTTTTGTTTATATTACCTACACCTTCAATTCCAAATGTAAGAGAAAGAGAAACTTCGAAGCAACATTTAAGAGTTCTGCTGCAAGGATTACCCAATGAAGCCCTAGTTTTTTCAAGAACTAATTTACCTAGAACACAACAAACCATTTCTTACTCTTGTGCCAGAAGTACTGAATAAAGATCATTACCAGATGCAGACAAAGCGGTTCCAGTCCATGGCCCTTCAATAGACATACTCTTGGTGATATTTTCACCAACTGCCTGATGTTCGTCACCTCTAAAATGCTTCCTCATGGCCTCAATTTTCTCCACAGTCATGATAGCACCCACAGAGTCCAGCACTGGAACAGCAACCTTGCCTTCAAGCATGCTAACCACATATGACATTGGCCGCCTGAGTGCTGGAGTCACATTAGTAATCATCAAAGCTACCTTTATCAATGCCAGCGCCTCCTCTTTGTTAAAGTGAGAACCAAGCCTCGGATCAACTAGTTCTATCAAATTTCCTCCCTCCTTCAGAAAGTGTGCCTAAATACAGAAATGTAAAGTGAAGATATTTCCCTTTCGAGCTTCAGGTATTGATTAGTTGCAAAATATGCTCTAAATAATGAAACAGGAAGAAGTATATTATCTCCCTTGATAATTATGCGGCAAATGCAGTTGATAAGCACCTGCTAGTTCTAGGGTATAAATGGAAAAAAAGAATCGAATGAGTCAATACAGATCAAACATGATTTTTTTTACCGATAAAAGATACTGGACTACAACATCATTCTGGATAAAGATCATTACCAGATGCAGATGAAGCGGTTCCAGTCCATGGCCCTTCAATAGACATACTCTTGGTGATATTCTCACCAACTGCCTGATGTTCGTCACCTCTAAAATGCTTCCTCATGGCCTCAATTTTCTCCACAGTCATGATAGCGCCCGCAGAGTCCAGCATTGGAACAGCAACCTTGCCTTCAAGCATGCTAACCACAGATGACATTGGCCGCCTGAGTGCTGGAGTCACATTAGTACACATCAAAGCTACCTTTATCAATGCCAACGCCTCCTCTTTGTCAAAGTGAGAACCAAGCCTCGGATCAACTAGTTCTATCAAATTTCCTCTCTCCTTCAGAAAGTGTGCCTAGATACAGAAATGTAAAGTGAAGGTATTTCCCTTTCAAGCTTCAGGTATTGATCAGTTGAGAAATATGCTCTAAATACTGAAACAGGAAGAAGTATATTATCTCCCTTGATAATTACGCGGCAAATGCAGTTGATAAGCACCTGCTAGTTCTAGGGTATAAATGGATAAAAAGAATTGAATGAGTCAATACAGATCAAACATGATTTTTTTTACCGATTTTAAATAAAAGATACTAGACTACAACATCACTTACTAATGGTTAACCGGTTGCCAAGAAATCACCTGCACCGCTTTAAAATCGCCAGCTATTGTCGAGTTTTATCAGCACGAATTATTTTCAGTGTCATTACATGAAACGGTAGACTCGTCTTTCAATGTTCTTGATTATGCAACTCAGGCGACAATCAGATTTAACAAGGACTAATAATGATCTAATGATTACTTACTCAAAGCAAAGCAAAATCTAACTTAAGGACTCAATTATATGAATGTGAAAAAAGTTATACCTCAATCGGAAGTATATGGATATCCCGGTCAAGACATGGTCTTGAAAACTTTTTAATTTAACAGTAATTGCCAAAATTCAATAGTAGTCGAAGGACTTATTTGGCGCTAATGAAACTACAGGGAGTATGAATTCAAGCATAAAAACATAAAGACTAAACTGAACTTTCGAGATCCACCCTAAATTATGGGGTCAACTTCCCCAAATTTCAAGGAATAGAATTTTCTTCATTCCAAAATAATAATAATAATAATAATCTACATGAAAATTCAGAGTAGACCAACATGATAAGCAGAATCGGATTAATTTGAAATAACAAATTGCACTTAACAGCATGACAATTCGTTAAGCAAGTTTCAATAGCTCTTAACTGTGAAACTCCTTTGCAACCATTGAAAGTGCATGTGAGGATTTAAATACATATATGATCATAATTGAAATGATAGAGTTGATTACCCAATTGAGTAGAATAAAGCATTCCTCAGTTTTTTGGGAGCTAGTGTTGCTTTGGCCACTAACAACTTCTAAGGCAACAATGCCAAAACTATAGATGTCGGCTTTGTCACTGAGGTAACCATGCATTGCGTACTCCGGTGCCATATATCCACTGCACAACAAGAAAAGAGCTTGTGTTTGCAACAAGGTAACCGCCTTAAATAGCACATACTTAATATTCCTAAAATTCAAAAGAAAGAGTCATTCCTAAATGTGACGCTATGGTCTAAAGAGTAGAGTAAAAAAAAAAAATTCATCCTAATATATTCTAATATCATTTACCGAGAATATTTCAGGAAAAAAAAAAGACCATTGTTGTTCTTTATAAAAAAAAAAATAATAGTTTGAAATATAAGTATCATTTATAAGATGACCTACATGAGCTTAAGGGCATTCCCAGCATTACAAAGATATATAAGAACGTGCAAAATTGGAGTGAGGGAATCTCCATATAGTACCCAATATTACATTTATTTGGGAAGGCCTAAAGTTTTTGTAAAGTGAAGCTCGCCTTGTAACAAGTTTATGAATTTTAGCCACGATAGTGGGGACATTTGACTTGTTTTGGAAATGTCTATAGTTACATTTATAGTTCTTTTTGTTGAATTAACGTTAGAGTTAGAGGAATGAACTTACAATTTTATCTTTTCCCTAATTAATCACGTTCCTTTCACAAACAAGTTGACTTTTCACATGCATTAATGCAAACTTCTAAAACATGTGAACATGCTTATCTATGTTTCTCCATGTGCATACAATAGAAACATGGGCGAATTTGCTATAATACTAAGTTATATTCAAATTAACAATTACGTAAGTCAATATTAGAGTATCATTACTTAATGGTAGAGTATGACACAATTTACATTATTTTCCTAATTAATGTGAAGAGTGGTGGGACAGTCATAAAGCTTTGTGGTTAAGCCGAATTTGTTGAGCACCATGCTTTGGGATGATGTGAATCCACCACAAAGCTCCATTCAACTCACTTTTCTTAAATCATAATATATGTTTCTATTCCATGCTTTTATGTTGTCACTAGCTCCTACTTAGGTTAACAGGAACAAAAAGCAAGAAACTTACTAAGTTCCAGCAATCTTGGTGCTAATATGTGTTTTTTCCTCCTCATCAAGCTTTGCTAAACCAAAATCTGATATTTTAGGGTCGAGATCCTTATCCAGTAAAATATTAGTAGCCTTAATGTCTCTATGCACAATCTTCAGCCTTGACTCTTCATGAAGATATGCCAATCCCCTGGCAATACCCACGCTTATCTTGTGTCTTGTCCACCAATCCAACTTTAACTGAAATTCTTTAGGACCTTCAATTGTATCAGAAGACATCAAAGCTGCTTTACTGCCATGTCATTAACTGAAGTCAATGAAGCACAATGTGATATCAAATTACCAAATAAAGCGCGAGCAAGACTGTTATTTTCCATGTACTCGTAAACCAGCAAAAGTTGATTTCCTTCAATGCAGCATCCATAGAGTTTCACAAGATGTTGATGCTGAAGAGCAGAAATCGTCCCAATCTCGTCGGGAACTCATTATTTCCTTGTTGTGATTTGGATGAAAGCTGCTTCACTGCTACAGTGGTGCCATCGACAGAAAAACCCTGCAATTCAACTTTGGCATCAAATCTATGTTGTGAAAATTGAGTTACATTGAATGCTGCTTTCTACATATCTTCTCTCTTGGGAATTGGGGGAATTTGGTTAGCCAATTTTCCAGCATACCTTGTATACAGAACCAAAACCACCTTCTCCTATCTTATTGGCAGCATCAAAATTGTCTGTGGTAGCTTTAATTTGTCGCAAGGTAAATATACCAATTTGCAACGCTAGACCCTTCAAATCTGCAACACGTTTTGGAACTTCTATGAATTTGGAAAAGTCAACAGTTAATGTATGTAATCCACTATCTAACAAAGACGTATCAATTCCTTCTCAATATTCCAGAAAACCTTTTTGTGACTTTTTGGTCTGAGCAAGTTCAGTACAGAATAGCTTAGCACTTTGAAAATTATTTTCTAGGAAAGTCTGGCATCAGTTGGCAGTATGTATGTATATTTGAAAAGTAAAATGAGATTGTCCCCAGGGTATTTAATAGTGAAGGAAAATAAAAATCATACAGAGAACCCCCTAGGAAACGTAGAATATGGTTTGTATGTTTTAATTTCTCATACACGTGAAGTTCCAGCAGCTATTTTTGGTGTCTTGAAGCATATACTTTGTGTGTGTAGACACACACACACATTTGAGAAACAATCTACCGTCTCTCCCTATAACTATCTATTCCTTCATTTTTCGGATTTCTAAATAAAAATTTAGTTCATTAAGCAAACCAAATGGTTCTATGACACTTTAGCTGTATATCACCTAATAATAATCTTTGGCTTTTTGCGTCGAATCAAATTCCCTATGGAATGCACAAATGTCATGCATCAACAGTTTTACGGGAACTGTCAATCTAGATGGAGCATTAATGATGCATTGTCATTACACTTTCCCCAACCAGGAAAGTAAGAAGAAGAAGAAGAAGAAGAAGAAGAAGTATCATGTGCCAACAGTTTGACAGGACAACTGTGCAATTTAGCTGAAATATAAATGAAGCAATGTGACTATCCTCCCTCTCCACCAGAATACGGAAGGGGGAAAATGTATTCAGGGTGCATAGCATTCTCATATTTCTTGACAAATACACGTGGACTAAATAGCGTGAGGTAAGCAACTACCTTGTGCCATTTTATCTTTACGTCCAAGGCATCCTCTCCACCAAAGGATAACCAGGATAAGGAAAACTACAAAAACTATAGCAGCCAAAATCCCAGCCACTGTGCCAGCAGATATGCTGGCCGGGGGATCAAAGCCTGCAATGAAGAAAGAACAAACAAATATTTAACCAAAACTGTTCAGTTAAATGGGGTAGACGTAAATGCAGAAAAATATCTGTAGCTTCTCGTTGAACACAAAGAAATTGATGGAGATCATAATAATTGAGAATTAAGAGGACATAAAACTGCCCAGAGTACTCCACAGAAACTATCAGATAAATGAGCACGGGAAGATATCATCTATGGAACATGTAATACAAAATACAAAGAGAAAAAGAAGAAGAAAAACAAAAAAAAATTCTACTCTTCATTCTCAAGGCTGTATTGTATTATACAGGCACAGTGGTCGTAATCCATAGCGGAAAAGTGAACAAGGCTATCAATTCGTAGTCAAATGGAAGGATTAAAGATACATAGAGAAAACACGCTCAGATAGAAAGAACACAAAGCAACCTATAACCAATTTTCAACTCTAACAGAATAATAATAGACCCTGGTCAGCTATTGGGAGTAATTGACTTGATCTATAGTGACATATGCCAATGGCCTGAATCCAACCGTAGGCATTTGCAACCAAACCAAGTAACTGAATAGCCTATTGATGACTTCTGGTGCAAGAAAAAATATAGGTATTCTTTTCAACATGAATAAGAGTAACTTTCTCAACAGAGAAGCACCAAGTGAAACATGGAAGCATCCATCTGCGTACCAGGGTAGACGGAGATAGCAGATATAAGAGGACCATAGACTCCTCCGTCAGGTATAGCAGTGGTTCCTTTCCCAGCCCAATAGAAGCGTATCTCCAGAGTGCCCTTGGTCACGATGGCAGCAAAATTTCTCATGACCTCCTTTCCAACTCCACCTGCTTCAATCTCAATGTTGAAATCTTTCCACACCAATTTCCCCTAAAATAATATTTCATCTGATTCAAGTTGAGTTTCTCCACACTGAACGAGGTAAAACTTTTAGTCTCCATAGAATGTACAAATTATGAAAAAATCATGATTTGCAAGTACGAGATATTTGGATAAACTTCCCAACCATAACATAGCGAACGCTTTATGTGCTTTATATATTAGAACCAGCACTCCATAATGCTCTGAGTTTACCTGTATATAAATATTAAAAGCTCTCCTTCCAAGGCTTTTATAACTTTTGTTGCCTGTGAACATTATCTCCGCAAAATGAAGGGTTACATTGTAGGGCCCATCCATCAGACAAAAACCGTAATAAGTTAGAGAGATGGCAGAACGTCGTGCTTCCATATAAAGTTGGGCATTATTCATAGACAGCGTGGATGTGTTTTTAACTTTATAGCTAACTGCAGCGATATTGTCATTGGCGAAGTAACTAGTGCTACTGTAGGCCCAGTAATCACTCCTGAAGAAACTTGAAGGTGTAGCCTCCTGTGAGTCATCTTCATATATGGTGCCCCTTACTTCTGCTTTGCTCCCACCGCAATTTATGAAGAGGTTATACCGACCTGGATGGAGTAAAGAAGCAGCCACAGAGAAAATTCAGTTTCTTCTATTTGTTAATATGGAGTCGACTTTCCAGACACACTAAATAAGCTAACATTCACTCATTGGAAAATTACATAGAAACTCCCAAGTTATGAGCAACCCATTATTTCATGCAGGTAGCTTTTGAAATTATTAGGGTAATTATGCATCAACCATCAAAGATTGACACAATAGCCAAGAGGAGAGTTGACAAGGAGATAAATTTGATGAGAAATTACACAGAGTAAGATGCAATATTATAATCTGATGATAATGATAGGATATGTTAGAATAATTTAAATATAAAATCATGCATTCTTCTAACAATTTAAGCTTTTAAAACAGTTGACTGTGATCCAATAAAATTTCATATGGTATCAGGGCTGGATTTCATGAGTTCAAATCTTTCGAAACTTAATTTGTCTCCCTAATTAAATATGTCCACACTTCATCTAATAGCTTAAACTTTTAGAACAATTAGCTGCGGCCCCACAAAATTTCATAGGATATACAGCACGTCAATTTACATTTTATACAACAATGACTCTGCAGCATATTAACTTACTTTTTGCATAACGTTGACTCTGCAAACATGAGACAAGTCCACTTGTGGCAGAATATGAGGTTCTGAGCAAGTCAGCAAAGATTTTACTGTTATAATCATCATCATTCTTAATGAAGTTCAATGCTAAGTACATAATCAATAAAAATGCAGGTCCTGAGAAATCCAAGTCTCTTGTTGAAAAGTTAATCGCAAACATACGCATTCTCAACCTCGGAGCTTGCGAACAAGTTGCTGTAGAGAAAAGACAAAATCAACATTCAGCAGAGAAATGGAAATATTATACACAAACAGGATATAAGTTACTCAATAAGTGCACATTTGGGGGGAGCCCTGGACTGACTGAAGGAAGTAGGACATACACAGATCCTTCTTGACATTCTGAGCCTCCAGTAGTGAACTTGTTGTATGATAAATCACTACACAGAGAAACAGTCAAGCATTTCCAAAATCTCATCAATTTGAAGAATACACTGAAAGTCATTCCATCAAATGATTTTTTTTTTTCAATAATTCCATCAAATGATTAGTATGTACAAAAATGCAGACAAGTTGCAAAAAATGGACAGGTAAGGCAAGATGAAAGGCAAAAACATCACAAGATGATGAAATTGATATTTCATTCCTACAGAAAATATCTTATCTTAGAATATGAAAAGGAGAAAGACTAACTGAAGTAAACGGAGACTTTAAAACTATTTATAGTGTATAAAAACATTTTTACTCAGTAACAGTACCACAGTCATGATGTCTAAGGCAAAGAGGCTTAAATAGAACTGTGATTCCACCTACTACTACGTCGCGTCTTCTAATAAGAAATTATCCAGACCACATTTATCTGTTTAAACTACCTCACAAGAGCTTCATTCCTACACCCATAAGATAATATCAACTTCTCCTAAGTACTCATTTTGGTTGTAGAGTTTCTCAAATACACAAACCCATAAAAACATTGTTATCAGCAAGAAATGGCCCAAGCAACTAATCATATACTGCAGGTGATACGTTAGACAAACTTTCAAAGAGGATTAATAATAGCTAAAAATTTTCCAAACATAATTTTAATCATTCCAATAGGTCTGAAAATGATCTACTGTTGGGAATGGCTTTTTGTATAGGGGAAAATGGAGCTAACTAGGCACTTCCAAGAAAATCCACTTTATATTCTTTCATGCATATCATACAGTTCAGCCTCTTTTGTTACATACATCCATCCAATTAACAGATCCCAACGAGGAGAAAGGTACTTATGATGTTTCCATTTATCTCCAAAGGCTACTAACCATAAAGATGCAAGATGTGAATGCATAATTGCTTGGTACAGAGCAAGATTAGCCAGATAAAGCTAGAAGCAAATTCATGATTAAACAAGATATTTTCTTCAGGCAGCGAAGCTTACACATTTTTAACTTGCACCATCCAATCAGGGACTACTCCAGTCAACTGGTTTCCAGTTAGATACCTAAACAAGATTATTTGAACGAGTCAGCTCCTCATGTACTTTATACACTCTAGCTGAAATTATTTAAGACTTATACCTCAAAAACGCATTATTTAGCAGATTATTAGCATTTTTGTTTACTTGTGGTGTAGAAAAAAATCAATTTAAGTCATGATAACAATATAGAGCTTTCAGCTAGAGATGAAAGATTAAGGAAATCAATGACAGAGGAAAACCCTGATCCCTGCGAAACTTGGACGCCTGGAGAAAGATTACCATAACAGTAGTACACAAAGCCGGACTAGTGAAGGGTACCTCCAAATTAGCTTATCAACTATTTCCTCGTGATGATGTTTTTGTCCTTCTAAGACATAAAATAAATAATTAAGGAAGACATGCCATTGTCAAGCTTCAATCGTTGGGCAGAAAGATTAAAACCAATGTTAAACAGTCCAAGAAGCTTAGGACTATAGTTTCTCATCATTCTCAAAACTAGGGTTAAGATACCAAGGTCCTCCACAGACCTTCTAAATAGCACTTAAGAGCTGCACTCACCAAACTTCTAGAGCCATTGTTGTGGAAAGAACCAAGTAGAGAGCCTAAGGACTTTTGCTATATTTAATCTCCTATACATCATAAAATAGGCACACAAGACATGCATTGAGTACAGAAACATACAACTTGTGAATCAGTTGAAGAAATTATCAAAAGGGCTGCTCTTTAAGCAACAGAATATCAACGATCTATGCTTGCTCCATGACTAAAGTACCACCAAAATAATTACTTGACAATAATCATAAATTCTTAACTCAATTCATTACAAAATTTGGATGGTGAAGTAATAAGCATTCACAACCTGAGGACTTTGAGAGTTAAAAAATGAATATGTTATCATGGTCTAAGTTCTATTGATAGCTCAACTACTTCATGGTAAAAGTTGCCTGTAGCTTGACCACTAAAAAACTTGAGACTTTAGATTCTTCTACAAAATACGAAAAGAAGCCTAAGTTCAGCATCGAAGTACTTACATATATTCTACGTTTTCCAGGCTGCTATAGGAATTAGGGATTTTGCCACTCAGTTTGTTGAAGCTGAGGTCTCTGCAAAGCAAGTTTATGTGAATATATAATGAGAAGATACTTTTAACTGACTCCCTCAGGAAACTCTTTGAGCATACTTCAGACGATTGTACAAACACAGACAACATCAATGAACATACAAAGTCCAGTTCAGATGTTTAGACATACAGGTCAACTGTCTAGTGCCTAAGCTTTCTACTAGACATTCATCTCCAGAGGCATTCATTGCCTAAATCCAAGTTTCAAGTTGGTCACATGCTATAAGTATACAAAACTGCTGTAAATCAAATTTACAAAATGGAAATTTCAATTTATATAACTAGAAAAGCTAGTTGGGCACTAAATTGAGTGCGTCCCGAGGAATGCACCATATTATGGTTCAGATTGGGAGATTTCACTAATCTAATAGGACCGAAACTAAAGCTAATCATAATTTGTTGAAAACATCTCCTTCACAATATATTATTTATGAATAAAGGGATGCCGACTCAATACTAGGGTGCTTAGAAAAGGAAATATCAGCTCTAGTGAATACAAAAATAAAGAATAAAATGAGGATTTCAAAAAACAGGAAAGGGAATAGAGTATGTGATAAGCCGCAGCAGAACCACAGAAATTTGGTCATTCAAGAATGTTAGAAAAACAAAAAATTAAGCTCCATTTGTTTCATGGAAAATGTAACGTTTTCAGAAAATATTTTCCATAAAGTTATTTTTTTTAGGAAAATGAAAATATTCCAGTGCTTGACTGAAATCTTGAAAATACCCAGAAAATATTTTCCGTTGTTTAGTATGGAATATTTAATTTGATTTTCTAGGAAAAAATTGCCAAAAAATTCGAATTTTTTAATTTATTTTTTAATCCTTTTCTTTTAACTTCTTCCTCGGCCGGTTGTCGGCTATGGCGACGAGCCACGGGATAAAAAAAATTTTTTATAAGAACAAACATTTCATTAACTAAGGATCCAAACTTGAGCACCAAGGACCTGCACACGGCCTTCGCGGACTCAACCTAAGTGCTGGGAACCAGAGCTTGAGTGTCAAGGACCCAAGCACTACTTTTATGTACTCAGGGTCAGGTATTAGGGCATTGGGCTTGGGCACCAGGGCTTCAGGCCCAGCCTTGATGGACTAGGCCCAGGCGTTGAAGACCTAGTCCTGAACGCTGAGGACCAAGAACCAGGCGTTGGGGTTCCTGTGTCCAAGCAAAGAGTTGCGGGTCCAAGCACCAATACCAACTCATAGTTTGGAAAATGTTTTCCCACTTTTTCAAAAGAGGAAATCATTTCCTAAATTTAAACAGATCTTTCACTGACTTGGAAAACATTTTTTATTAACTCATTTTCCTAAACAAACCAAACGCTGGAAAATCAGGAAAATGTTTTTCACGAAACAAACAAAGTCATGACAGAATGGCAAAATGTTGCTGTTAAAAGTAGCGTTTATTAAATCTTACAGAGATGACCACATGAACAAGAAGAATTGACTTGTATAGAGATGCATTTGAAGCCATGCTCTCGTTTGAACTATGAATGTTATGTTTGACAAGTGTACAACAGTCAAGCATAAAACTCCAGCTAGATATTGTCGGGCTGAGATTCGAGAATGTAAACCACCGAATCAACCACTAGAAGCCTCCATTTTGCATTAATGCTCTTAAGAAGTTAAGATAACATATCAAAGCAAAAGTAAATTAGATGAAATGGGAAACCACAACCAAGGTAAGAATTCTTGCTGGAAAAGTGAAAACAAAGAGAGTGTTAGAATATTTAAATAACAAACCACGCTTTCATCTAATAGCTTGAGTTTTTAGAACAGTTGACAATAGTTCCACAAATTCTCACAGAGAGAAAAAGTCCATATACTTTTGTGCGAAACTGTATATTCTACAGCAAAGGCCACAATCACCAAGAGTTTAAATGCCACATCATTCACAATTCAGCAATATCAATAGGAAAAATCAAAACACCATTGAAGTCAGTAAGGGACCTTCAAGCCATCTTAAATGGGTTCTTTAACTGCAACCAATAGTCAACCAAAAACTAGTAGAAATTTCTCTCCTTAAGGGTAAAATTATTTATTCTGCTTGGAATAGCCAAAGGGAAAAGCCGCTTTCTACGCACAATATTTTTAGATTTGTCATATTTGCTAGATAACCAGGTAGCTCTCCCATGAGATTGCAGCTCCTCAGAATCCTATAAGAAAATAACACCGATATTGTCACATTGCTAAGAAGATTTGGCTCTTTTGCATAAAGTAAACTATCTGTGAAGGAGCATCGATCTCACAGTGTTTCAATATTTGTACTGTTAAGTTGTGGAACACGAGACTCGGGTCCATCGAGGTCACTTATTCTCCTGCATATCAAAATCAAATAGGAGCTTTATTTGATTGATAACATCTTAAAGAAAGAGAGATCAAATCGAAATGCCAAAATTCCATACTGACAAGTCGTTCAATTGCTCCAAAAGTGCGATCCCACAGGGAATCGGCCCTTGCAATCCACTTCCTTGAATAACCCTGATGATACAATTCATAGATGGAATTGTCTTGGGGGTATATCTATAGAGACCGACTTAAAAGGGGAAGAAGCATTAAGCCTTACAGTGTTATGAGTTTTGTCAAGTTCTGAATAAAATCGGGTATCTTTCCCGTGAACTGATTATCACCAAGTCGCCAACAGTGCATTAAACAACATGATTCATATGAAGGAGAAAGGATAGAAATGGCTAAATATTAGCTGAGTTTGTGGATACTGGAAACTAACAGGTCAACTAATGTTGTGAAGTTAACAAATGTTTGAGGCAGCTCCCCCGTGAAATTATTTGACGAAAGCCACCTGAAACAAGAAAAACCCATGACAACACATTGGTTAATAGAACCTGAATGCTGTATCTCTCAACGGATCACTCCAATGGATAAAATTTCCCTCGCCAGATACAAAATCATCAGCGAATAAAAACTTGATGCCTAACGCAGAAATTTGCATCAAGAGACTCACAATCGATATAACCCGGACAAGTTCCCGAGCTCTGGAGGAAGAGGTCCAGAAAGCCAATTGCTTTCGACGTATCTGAGCGGAATACGAAAGTTAAAATCTTGAAACATCAATCAAATTTGAAACAGCGAAGAGGCCAAAGGCGAGCGTCGGGATGAGTGGTCACTCACAATTGCTGAAGTGAGGATATGTTCCCCAACTCCTTCGGGATTGGACCAGTCAATCGGTTACCGTGTACAGAACTGCACCCACATCATCGCGTTTCCCCCAATCAAACAATAGAACATACACTCGTGAGAGTGAGAGAGAGAGAGAGAGAGAGCATACATGTAGCTCAAGGTGGAAGGGTGCCAGCAAGAAGAAGAAGAAGATCGAAAATGGAGAAAGGGGAAATGGAGAAAGAGAGTGCTTTACAATGTGTCGAGGAAAGGCAATCTGAACAGTCGAGGTGGAAGGGTGCCAGCAAGAGATTGCCCCTGAAGAATTCTGTTTTCGCAATGGCGCGAAGGCTTTATTTTAGCTTTACTTAAAAACTAGGCATCAAAATGATGTTACAAAATGGCTTCATTACATCTATTGATATGTATACATAAATCTCAATCGATTCTAAATGAATAAAATTCTTCAAAAATTGCCTAAAAAAAAGAAGGTTTTGTTTAAAGCAAATGAATATATAGCTAATGTGAAAAGCACGCATCGCTCAGAGTACAGTCCTACCATGCATTAGTATGAATAACATATGTAAGAAGGAGAGAATAGCATTAAAATTCTGAAACTACCCTTACAATTAAAGTTAGAGGTAATATAACTCTCATCACTTTGATATTTAACCATGATCTTTGAGTTTGACATTCCCATTAATCACTAAAAATATGATTTATATAATTAAATGCTAAGCATATAATATGTGATTGTATTGATTAAACTTATAAAAATTTGTATAATCATACCGTGAATAATTAATATTATGCTCATAATTACTTCATGAGTAATTTTAATACGATAAGTGATTACATATTATTGCTACATTTCCACCAAAAAATCGGCTAATGTTTTTTTTTTTATTATTTATGAAATACTAATATTGTGCAAAGAGATTCAATTCGGCAGCCAATCGACTCTATAAAGAGAAAAGATTGGTGTGCAACTGCGTGATTAATATTAAAGTCTAGCGAGGAATCCACGATGGTATAATTCATGAAATTGAGGGAGAAAGAGACATGCTGCGGACGTGGGAAATGGTGTTGTTGTGGGCGTCGGTGAAATTCTTGCAGGTGACAGCGTTGGTAGTTATACCGGGTGCTTTGTTGTCACCCCATCCTCCCTCTACACCGCATGGATCTGCGTCGAAATCCCAATCCGATTTCCCTAACGTCTTTGCTATTTCTTTCAACACATCCACTGAAAGAGAAAAGAACCGATAAGTCAAAAGGAACAGCAATGTATCATGCAAAACAAGCATAAAGAATGTCATATTCGCGTGTGCTTGAGGTTGAATATATGTATGAAAAACAAGCAAAAAAAAAAAAAAAAAAAACTTGGTGTACGTTGGAGTCCAAAAGGTAAAGGAACAATACGATGAAAGCAATAAAAGATCGATGGGTTTATGTTTTTTTTTCACCTTCCTCTTGGGGCAGAAGAGTAGCGGCAACAGCTAAGTTAGTGATGCTAAGAAGGACGAGCATAGAGAAGAGATATTGAGCCAAGAAGAGAATCATCGTCATTTCAGTCTCGAGCTCAACGCACAGAGAGAGAGAGAGAGATCTCCCGTTCTTTAATTGGAGTCTATGAAAACAAAACTTGGCTAAGCAAGGGAGCAAGAGAGAGATAAATGTTAAGTGAGCGATCTAACTTCATGCATTTATGTACGAAAAAAGGGAGAGTTGATAAAGACTTTTTGCTTTTGTACATTTGACGACCTCAAGTCTTCCTCGAACATATGAATATTCATCCAGAATTGAGTGAGTTTTGGTTCAACTTTTCTTGCATAATAACTTACTTTTTGGTTTTGTATATTTGACAACCTCAAATCTTCCTCGAACATATGAATATTCATCCAGAATTGAGTGAGTTTTGGTTCAACTTTTCTTGCATAATAACTTACTTTTTGGTTTTGTATATTTGACGACCTCAAGTCTTCCTCGAACATATGAATATTCATCCAGAATTGAGTGAGTTTTGGTTTAACTTTTCTTGCATAATAACTTTCTTGGACCACAGATTTACCTTCAATCGAGAGAGAGAGAGAGAGAGAGAGAGAGAGAGAGAGAGTGAGTGAGTGGTTTTCACGAAAAAGAGAGAGACAGACAAAGACTCTTTGCTACCACCGGCCGTGGTGGCTCCACTAGATAAGGCCCTACTAATCCTCAACCCAGAGGTGAGGGATTCAAAACCCAATGGAAATGCTAGGTGTCTTAAGTGTGACGCCGTGGTGGTAGGTCCTGCGCTAGCGTCACTGGGGGGTTTACAGCGCGGCTATCAGCTGCAAATTGGTTCCTCCTGTCCCAAAAAAAAAAAAAAACAAAGACTCTTTGCTTTTGTATGTCTGGATGTGAGAGTGATGTGTGAGAGTGAGAGAGAGAGAGAGAGTGGTTTTCACGAAAGAGAGAGAGAGAAAGAGAGGCAGTATTTTTATTTTTCGAAATTATTTTTTAATCTCATTTATTTATTTTTCCGATTTTAAAAAAAAAAAAAAATCTTCTTTCCCTCGTCCATCCCCCAAATTTATTTTTCTTTCCCTTCCCCACCGTCCTCCATTTCCCCACACTTTATTTTTTTTCCCTCCCCACGTCATCCATTTCCCCCCACTTTATTTTTTTTCCCTCCCCACCACTTACGGACCCCCACTTTATTTTTCTTTCCCTCCCTACCACTGATAGACGGGCTGTCCTGTCACTTCTCCTTCCCCAAAATACGTGATGGCCATCAAAGTCCCATTTTTTAATTACTTTTGAGTTTCCTATCAAAAACCCTAGCTTTACCTCTTCCTCCTCACCGCTCGCCGCATGACACCCTTCCTCTCCTCTTTCTCTTGATCCTTCTCCTCTCCTCCTCACTGCACGACCGCCTTCCTCTCCTCTTCCTCTCTCCTTCGGCCCTTTCTCCCTCATAGCTACAGCCTTGTTGCGACCAAATTTTCCTCTCTCCTTCGGCCCTTTCTCCCTCACAGCTACAGCCTTGTCGCGACTATATTTTCGGATAAACCACCTAGGGTTTGACTAATGAATTTTTTTTTTTTTAAGACTAATGGATTACTAAGCCTAAACTTAGTTTGGACTCTCCCAAACCCATACCAATTCACAACTTAAGTTCAAATTCTTAGCATGCAAAAGATTTTTCAATCAGGAGTTGCCACTAATATATTTTTTGGTGGGTCAATTAGAAACCCAAATAAAGTAACGGGAGATTTACCTTCGTCTATTTTTTGGTGTCTCAATAAAAGATCGATGGGTTAATTTTTTTTCACCTTCGTCTTGAGGCAAAAGAGTGGCGGCGGCAGCTAAGGTAGTGATGCTAAGAAGGACAAGCATAGAGAAGAGATATCGAGCCGAGAAGAGAATCGTCATCATTTCAGTCCCGAGCTCGACACACACACACACACATAGAGAGAGAGAGAGAGAGAGAGAGAGAGAGAGAGAGAGAGATCTCCCATTCTTTAATCGGAGTTTGTGAAAACAAAACTTGGCTAAGCGAGAGAGCAAGAGAGAGATAATTGTTAAGTGAGCGATCTAACTTCATGCATTTATGTACAAAAAAAGGGAGAGTTGATAAAGACTTTTTGCTTTTGTACATTTGACGACCTCAAGTCTTCCTTGAACATATAAATATTCATCCAAAATTGAGTGAGTTTTGGTTCAACTTTTCTTGCATAATAACTTACTTTTTGTTTTTGTATATTTGACGACCTCAAGTCTTCCTCGAACATATGAATATTCATCCAGAATTGAGTGAGTTTTGGTTCAACTTTTCTTGTATAATAACTTTCTTGGACCACAGATTTACCTTTAATCCAGAGAGAGAGAGAAATGTGATTGTTAGAGTGGTCTTCAGGAAAAAGAGAGAATGGACAAAGACTCTTTGCATGTGTGAGAGTGAGAGAGAGACAACCCCACGTCTTCCTTGATTGTAGGGATATCCATCTAGAATTGAGTTGTTACGCTTTTGTCCATCTCTTCTTGCGTAATAACCTTTTTCATATTGTTGGTTTATCCAATCCCTCTTTCATATTGTTCTTCCAATGACAATAGTCTTTTTCATTGCTCTAATTTTGGCAGTCGACACAAAAATTTTGGTTGTTGACTTTAGCACACAGAAAAGTATGTATTGATCAGAACACGAAGGTGGAAGGAGGAATTACTTTGACAAAGAAGTTGCGCATTATATTTAGAAGGAAAAAGAAACTGCAAACATGAACTATACGAAGAGACTTGGATTACCATGTAAAAGCTACTGCATTATCCTCATTACTACCCTCTTCAGATCAAATAATTCTCATCCTTTCCCATCTTCCTCTTCCACACAACTCATAATCGCCTTTGACCTCGAACCGGATAACAGCCACACGGCTTCCATCTGGTTGCTGATTGATACGTGCCGTGTCTTTGAGTGTGTGCTCCTCTTCTTGTCTGCCCTCGAGCACCCGTTGCGCAACACCGAGCAGTCCATCAAGAAGCTCTCCCTGCTTAAACCTGATATAAGCCTGTGATTTTCTCCACAAGCACGGTGCTCTTGTTGCTTCTCTGACGGCAGAACCTGCATCTCCAAGCAACAGGAGACACTAGGTTCGGTTGCTTTAAGTCACTGTCCTGTCCTTCCGCAGCGTCAATCGGCAAATATCTAATGCCTCATCGTTCTTCGATATGGCCTTTTCTCGGTGACACCTGCCGAAAACTTGCTTTTGTGCTTCTTGTTTTGTAAGACCCGCTAACCTCTTTTCTTCAGCCTTTTCTTGGGTCAATAGTCTCTCCTCTTTCCTTTTCTTTTCTCAACCTTCAAGACCCCTAATTCATCTAAGGCCTCTAGGACTTATGGGCTGTTCTTTAATCTTGATCTCATTTTGTTATTGTCATGGAGGAGGGTTCTAGAAATGGCTTCTCCAAAATCTTCAAGTTCTACCAAATATATGAGATCAAAAATGGGACAAATCCAACTATAGATAATATGATAATAGGAGACGAGCATGGTGCTTGGTAATGGCACCTTCTCTCCCATACGGAAGGAGGTGGCGATGTAGTTGTGGTAGTGGATGATAATGTTAGAAATGAAAGTGACTAATAGTATCACTTAGAGGAAGGTGAATAGGTGATTATAAAAACTCAACTAACTAGTGTGGAATAAAACTAATCAAGTGTGATTGGTGTGCAATTGAGTGAAATAGGGTATTGATATCAATAGATTTTGATATAACCTGACCAATAGTGCAATGCTTCTATCAAACGGTAAATGAAAGAGAGTAGAGAGATAGAAGACTATGCACAGAATATTATGGTAGTTCGGCTTATTGTAAGCTTACATCTACTCTCCCAAGTGAGTGCCTACTAGTTGGATTTCACCACCTAATTATTGAGAGATTATAGAAGTTGTAGCTGCTTATATTAAAGCAGATAGAGCTCAGTATCTCACACTTCATCTCAAGCTATGCTTCCACCAATACCTATAAGAAGATTATAGAGAAAAGATCACTCAAGATAAGATGTAAAACTCTCAAATTATGGAATTTTAATTCTTGATCTCTTTTTCTCTTTGACACCTTGGTCTTTATTATACCTTTGTCTCCAAACTTCCCATTAGACAATTGTCTTGAAGATTTGGTAGCCGTTGAGGTTGGTAGATCGGAATCCCCATAGATTTGGTCGCCCACACAACCAAATCTTAGTTTCCAAAAATTGAGATATTTTATCAATTGAAAGATTCTTGTCTTTGGAATGATTTTTCAATCAACGAAAATATCTCACATGATTATGTAAATCATGAAGATATTCTTTAAGATTGATAGCAAATCAAAATAGTGTAAAATGAGGAATCCATACTAGATCACTAGCTATCAAGGGATGATATAGAGTTATTAAAATAATATTATTGAAGTTCGTGATTGAGTTGAGGGTGCAGGTTGGAGACGTGCTCCGCCTGAATTCACAATCAGTGCTCATATCCAATATCCTGCATTGCTGAATTCACAATCAGTGCTTATATCCTGCCTTTATTCACTCAACGCGCTGATGTGTTATGCAGTATGTTGCTTTTATCCATAAAGTACTGGGTTGTTACTTCTGTCCGTGCAGTGTTCTACATCACAGTACGCTCTTTCTATCCGTGCAATTTACTGCTTCTATCAACCCACTAGATACAACTGGTTTCCTGGATATACTTGACTGTTCCTTTTGGATTGCTTTGAGACGATAGAGATGTTGATTATTTTCCCTGATATGTTCCATATCTGATCAAAATTCTCTCTAACGCCAATGTTATAATGAAACATAAAACAGTCTTAGTAATCATTGAGATTGATAAAAACAAAGGACAGTTTTGTTAACACTAAAACTTACTAAAGATTTCCTCAACAATCTCCCCACTTTTATGGTGACATAACTTTCTTTGTAAATATAGATTTGATTGAGAAATTTAAAAGAAAAAGCAATTTTTTGAAAGGTCAAGTATCCAGTAAGTGCATGACTATTTTTATAAGGAAGCTTGGTAAAAATTTGTGAGTAAATAAAGAAGATTCCTTATAATTTTTAATAAATATAAGTCTATTCTGATCATTTTGAGTATATCCTGCAAAAACAAGGTATTAGAAGTATCACCACACTTGCAAGTTATACAAATTTCAATATCTGCAACACAGTCTCTGATCTCTTAGAATCTGTTTCTACTCAACTAAATCTGCTCCTTTGCATAGTATCTGCAAAGTTTCTCCCCTTTTTTGTCTGCATCACAGTAAAACATGGAGAAATAATATAGCTAGAAACTGATCCATCTAAAGTTCATTACAGTCCAAAAGCAATTAAGTGCACAACCAAAAGTTCACAAAAGAAAATTTGAAAATCATTTGGACGAAGATGGAATGTGTTTGGAGGAAGATTCAAGATAGGCTCAAACAGGGTCATAACATTTCAAAGTATTGATCTTGTTCTCCAATTTAGCCATATAATTTCCAAGACCAAGCTCCATTCTGTTCATGTTTTCCTTCAAGCCATCAAATTTACCTTGCACGTTACCATACTCCCCCTGAATGCTATTCACTTTTGCATCCAAAATGACCTGCATAGTTTGTATTTCCTCAAAGAACTCAGCACGCAGAACAGCTATCTTATCCCTCAGTGCTGCTTGATTGTCCTTGATCTCAAGAAGCATCTGCATTACTTCACACTTGCTGGATGATGCTTCAGCACTTTCTGTCACAAGGACTGAAGGATGTTTGTCCTTTGGCTCCCCCTGAGTCATATCATTCTGCTCAGTGTCCACAGTCTCTGTCCCTTTGTCCAAATCTGTAGGACTTGCTGAAGTTGCAGTAATATGAGGATATCCAATAGGTTCTTCCTCAAGTTCGATCTCTCCTGAAAAAGCTGCTTCCTTTTCATCGAATAATGAATCTCTGATTTTTACTAGTCTTTCTTTTTCACACTGCAATTTCCTCTCCTTTTCTTCTTTTCTTTCAATTTCTTTCCTTTTCTCTTCTCCGTCAAGGCTAGCTGCATCTGCATCTGCTTCTGCTTCAACTTCTGCTGCTATTCTGGCTTTTCTGGCAGCTTCAGCTTGTTTTTCAATTTCTGCCTGTCTGGCAGATTCAGCTTCCTTTCTCTTTTTCTTCTCTTCTTCACTTTTCGCTTCTTTTCTTTGCTGTTTCAGCTCTGCCCTTATTTCATCAGCACTTCTCTTTTTCTGTCTGAGCTCTTTCAATCTGTCAGACAATGTTTGCTCTGACCCTCCAGGAGGTTCATCTGAAAGCCATTTCTTCAAAGATTTAGTGGCCCTTTTTTTCTGGGAGCCCGTTTAGATATTCCAGAATATACTGTACTAACATAAGGTTCCACTGAGCCTTTTATTTTTCTTTCTCTTCTGCTCAGTTCTTCTCTATTATGAATTGCTATTTCAATATTTTTCTCGAGCTTTCATCTTCATTTTTTCCAATTCTGACTAGATTGCCACGTCTCTCTCTCCACCCTTCCAAAGATGGTCTCATATGCATTTTGAACAAAGTTTCCTCACCAAGAGTAAGTCTGGTTAAGCCGTCACGCCTGAACTTTCTACGAATGTCAATTTTAAAATGATTGTAGATTCTAGTGACAAGGGAACCACAAGGCAACTTCCCTTTGTTTTTCCTCACAGTTTTATACATAAGAAAGAATATAGTGTTTGGAAGAAAGAAAGGGACATGATTAGCAATGGCCCAAAGTAGTCATGCCTCATATCTGGATATGTCACTTGTGAAAGAGGCCTTAGCCTAATCCAACTAATGATGGTTTCTGTATATGAGGGGAAAGAGAATGTGAGACTCTTAAGTGTTTTGCTCATGAGAAAAAGAATCATCTTCTGTAAGAAATTTATAAGCTTCTTCAAAAGAGGCAGGGATGGGGTGAAGTAATCATGTTTAACACCCAGAATTTTGGCAAGTTCTTGAACAGAAATATTATAATAAATCACCAAAAAAATCGAATGTAATCTGGAGAATAGAAAGAAATATTGAAATCGAAGTATGCATTAAGTCAAGGAGACACTTCATCAAACTTGGTGCAGAATTTTTCAAGTCTAAGTTCTTGAAAGAGATTGGTGATAAAAATCCCATTGTTTCAAAGAAGATAAAATCAACTGATCTGTGAGGCAACACTTTTCTGGCCACCAGTTCATCATAGGTTTCATGATGCAGCTTTGATCTGACAATCTTGTGTTTATACCCCTTTTCTTTTCCAAAGTCATTTTTTTCCTTTCAAATCTTTGATAGAAAACATCATCATTATCATCCTTTCCCGGACGCATTTCGGAATCTCTCACATTAGTTCTCCCAGATTCATGGCTAGATTCAGCCATAGGTGTTTCTTCAACCTTTTCCTTGACTTTTCTAGACGAGTCAGGCCGGCCTCATCATCTCTACTGGCACAAACGTAACATCCTCTACTGGCAGTGATCTTAGGGGTTTAGCAAAACACAGTTTCAACTTCAGCCTCAGGCTCAAAACCAGAGCCTCTCACAAACTGATTTATCGTTTCTATAGATGCTCCTCTACTCTTAAAGAAATCCATAGTATTTTTCACAAATTTCGCTTCAACAGTTGGATAATTAGCAAGAGGAAGGTGGAAGATTACCCTGAGTAGATTGAGTCGCCATTGCTTCGTACGGAGGGACTTGCGACTGTTGCTGTGCCGAGGAAGTAGGATGAATCTTTGTGTTCAGGAGGGAGTGTCCAAAAGAAAGATGAGACGACGATTCAGTTTGAGGTGTTTTGGAAACCCAAGATTTGAAGACGGGAGTTTTGATAACAATAATTGGAAATATTTTTCCTTTTTCGAAAAATCAGGAATCTAGAAAAAGAGTAAATGTAAAAGTCGGTTTCTAATCTGAACACTCAATCAATCAATCAAATATTCATATGTCCTTATCTTAAGAAAGTTAAAACACGTGCCTGCCTTCCTTGCCAAACTAAGTTTCGCGCCAAAAATTAACAGGTCTTCTACAAATACTTCCCATATTCATGAATGGATATGATAACTAGTCCCTGATTACCTATCCCTTTATAATATAATCACTCTTTTCTTTGGATAAGATCACATGTTTCTTTTGATAAAATCACTTATCTCCGATCAATAGTATCACGCTCCGAACCCAAGCACGTAAACATCCATCAAAATCAATCAAATTGCGATGTCTCAAGACATGTCGTCAATTTATTCTTTTTATCTTTCAATTAAACGCGAGCGAAATCATAATATAAACAACACTCTATCAATTATCATAGTAGGGATAGTAAAACACAATAAACATTTCCAAAAAAAAAAAAAGCACAATATTTATTTATCCATTGTTAACCCTAAGAAGTTTAACAATTACAAGCCTTTCTACAGTCCATTCCTATCAACCCTCTCAAAAACTTTCATGGGGGTTAGAGTTAACCTAAACTTTACTAATGGCAAGGCCAGCCGAAAAGTGACACATCTCGCACCCACCACAATTGCACCCGACAGTCTTCCACACTATGGCCTTGAAAGCAATAAACAATGATAGGATGAGATAAAATCTCAGCAACTCAACGTCCTAAACATCGATTAAGATGATAATTCGTCCCGGAGGCAACTTAAACACACATGATATACAAATTTACCTCGCCTTGGCACACCCCTGCATATTAGTACATCACATATAGCAATACAATGCTACAAGCATAAACAATAATAAAAAAACATTCCACAATAATAAGGCACACTGTCAACATACGTGTTCCAATTATTATGACCCCTCAAGCCAACACACTAGTCGGCGGTCTTCTGATATAATCGACCATTGTCTCACCTCATCAAGCACGCATCGTTTAGAACCCTCACCTAGACTACATTTCCTAAAGAATATTGGGCCGGCCTCAATCGCAACTCGACATCCAAACTCCCGCCAGGCATTTGATAAATATCAGGCATCCCCCTAAACTCCTATTGGGTAACAAGTTCGATTAAGTGATCACTCAAGCATGCCAACACTCAAACTAATTTTATTTGCCATCAATTAGCCTAGTACAAGGATTCCGTGTTCAAATAACAAACTTTGGCAAATTTTATACTTAAAAATTCTGGTAAAACATTTGCACGTGGTCACGTATTAAAAATCAACCAGTCAAATTTTACACACTTTTACTTTAAAATCCCATTGTCCCCATTTAACACGTTAAACACGGTGTCCAAATTGGACACCTCAAAATTTGTCATTTTCTTGCCCATAAAACTTTCTTTGGAAATAGTAAATAAAGCCTATAATTGAGCAATCAATAACATGGCATCACAAGCTCAAACAATCGGAATTATGCACAAACTTATCCAAAAAAAAAGCATAAAATTCTACTTAACGACTAATACATTATTTGCACTAATCGCAATTAATTAAGCTAATTGTGATTTATTAGGCTAACTAAAATTAATTAATATAAATATAATTAATTAAATTTAATTGTTGTTAATTAAAATAATTATGATTAATTAAACTGATTACGATTAATTAAACTAATCGTCCTTAATTTAGATTAATCTCAATTAGCCTTAATCTAACCCATCCTTAACCATTGTTAGCACTAAACTATCATTATATGCCACTAACCACTATTAGCCTAAACTAAACCTACCCCTAAACGCAATTAACTACCTAATGAAAGATTAGGAGTTAACTCACGTTTTTCCGGCGGTGACAAGCCCACGGTGATGATGGCACAACAGCGTCGAGAATACGGCATTCTTAGCTTGAACAAAGACTCAACGACCGCAACAAAGACTCTTGAGGCTCACGGCCACCAAGGGAGGGGGAAGGGTGTTTGGTGGTGGTGATGGCGGGCGAGCGTCGGCACGAGGGGTGATGTGGGTGATGGTGATGAGTGCTAGCCATGAAAGGGGAAAAAGAGAAGAAGATGGTGAAGAAAATGAAGAAGCGTGAGGGAAAATGGAAGCAAATGAGGAGGAGGAAGGATCGGCAGAGAGGAGGGGAAAGGCGTGAGAGAAAGAAAGAAGAGAGAGAGAGAAGAGAAAAGAAGGGATTTTTCAAGATTTTCCCCAAAAAAAAACCATGATTTCCCCTCACCAACTTCCCTAAGACCTTCATAACCTAGCATTTTGTTCCCCTTATTTCTTTTTGTCTTTAATTTCTTAAAAACCAAGCTTTTGGCCAAAATTCACAACTTTGCCACTAGGCCCAATTCCCTTTCCAGCTTCCATTTTTTGTCTAATAAATCTTTTTTAGAAAATTTCAAACTTACCGATAATTCGACAAATAATGAGGCGACGTCCAATAAGTTAGTCTTGAAATCCTCAAAAGTTCGATATCCAAAATCAAATTAAATTTCATGGTTAAAATCGATCAAGTGCGTCTTTAGTACGACTTAAACTATCGGGTGACTTTTAAAGGTTTTCGCGCGGTTGACCCGTGGTCAATAATTTTCGATCCACGTTTGTGCATCTTCAAATCATAGATGACCCCTAGTTGTCATGTAATCACGAGGGTTTAGTTACATACCCTGAGTACAAGATCAATAGGAAATTGGTTTATCGTCATTCGAGACGAGTATCGTAATGGTGCAGAATCACTCACAAACCGACTATGGCCCCATTTGGTTCAGCATTCCTAAGGGACTTTAAGCCTCCAAAGCCCATTGGGAAAAATTTTAAGTGTTTGGTTCAGCATTTGGAAGTCTCCTTGGCAAAATGCTTGCCTTTGAAATGCTAAAAGCTCAAAGTAGGTGGGGACCTGCTTTGGGCATTCAGCATTTTCGGAATGCCGCTCCTCCTAATTAATGAATTTTGGCTAGTTGCCTATTTTACCCTCAAAATATTATGAAAAGTCCAATTTTATCTATTTACAAAACAAAACCCTAACTTTCTCTCTCTTTGGAATGCTTTCCTCTATTCTGCAGCATTCTCTCAACTCCTTCACGCACCGGCCGATCTCTCTCTTTTCTCTCTCTCTCTCTCTCTCTCTCTCTCTCTCTCTCTCTCTCTCTCTCTCTCTCTCGTGATTCGCTCAACAACTTTCGTCTTTGGGCGAGAAGGGTTCGTCTTCGGTGGTACTCTTTGCTCTCAACTCCATCAAGTGAAGTTTGTTGTGACAAGTGAGCGAATCCGAGATCCGGATCTTCCACCCTCTTGACCCTTTCTCGCCCCTCATCAGATCCGTTATCCGCTTGGTTATTCGAGGTATCCTTTCTTGGGTTTTTCTATTTTTGGGTTGCATTTGTATCCGTGAATGCTTTCTCTCTTGTATACATTGGGGTTGTGATTTTGCCTTGGGGATGTTGAACTTGGTGAGGGGGAGGGGGAGCTTCTGTTGCCGGCTGGCGAAGGAGGCGAGCTTGGTGGGGTTTGATTTGAGTGGAGAGAGGTTCTTCATGGTTATGGGGGATAGAGTTGGGATTCATGAAGCCAAGGATGCTAGGTTGGTCTAGGAAATGGAGAGTGGGAAGAGGGTTCTCTGTGCTGCTCCTAGTGAGGTTAGTTTTGTTTCTCTTTGATCGTTTGCTTCTGTTTCAAGTTGGTTGGTGTTGATTTATCATTTGTTTGAATGGTCATTAGTCTATTGTTATGTTCCGCATGCCTTTGTTGCAAATTTGCTGTGAAATTTGGCTTTTTGCCTGGTTGGAGAAGGAGATGCACAGGAATTTGCCATCTATCGATATGCATTGGTTGTTTTATTATATCATTGTACCGAACTGCTCATAATGTAGAGTTTGAAGTTCCATATGTGAACTTATAGACCTACCAAGAACATATTTGACAGTGAACAGCTGTTTCAAATGGTGGAATTTTCTTTTTGGGCTAATATGAATGTAATCTAGGTGGGGGCTTTTAGTTTTATATTGGTTAAACAGTATGTTGGTGTGATCATTCGTAAGAATATACCGTAATTGTTTTGAGAAATTGGATCTCTTTAACTACAACTTCGTATGTGGTCTTTGGTCTGGCCTAATGTGCAAGTTGAAAATTTTATGGAAGCATCTTAAGTGTGAGATCAGGCATGTTTGTTGGTACAAATCTAGAGTTCTCTTGTGTTTTTGCATTTGGCGCATTGTTTTCTATAGCTTCCGAGTTATTACCTTAAGAGTTGATGTTGGGACTGTTCCAAGAGATGTTAGGTTCTGAAGATGAAAATCATGATGGTTGATACTTGTTGCTCTCTTTCCCATCATGGATCTAGAGCTTTCAAAAATATAATCTATGAAAGATTTAATCTTGAAGTTCACTTTGTTTCTACATTAGTAAACCATTATGCGTTTAATTTGTGCAAAGAAATCAGGTTATGACTTTCGGTTATAATAATATTTGTCATGGAAGATGTTAGAGAATGCCCTTAGGTCATTTGTTCTTTGGGAACCTGAACATTTCAAATTGATGTAGGTTAAAAACTAATAATAAGCCTCTATTTGGAGCATCAACTATTGGAACTCTTAGAAGTCTAAGAAATCATGTGAACACACCAACTATTGCTATCTTATATGTCAAAGAATTTTGTTCATTTTTTAGATATGTAGACTATCTTCTGCTCCAAAAGTAAGAAAATCCTCCGCCTGACTACTTCATAAAAACTTTTTTTGTACTCAAACAGCATGATCCTACCCATTTTTTGCTCCATGGAATAAGTCGATTATTTAAAGAGTTTTAGTTAGTGGTTAACTAATATTGTTACTCTTTGTAGGTCGAAACAACATTTATTATTTATGTCCATATCTCACCATGCACAAACAGAGGCTCACGGTTGAATTTCAATATCCAATTATGCTTCAAATGTGTGCACATTTCCTTTAGTTCACCTGCTTTAAATTGTCATTGGATTGAGGTAGTTGCCCTATAACATTTAATGTTCAATAGGTAAAACTATTAAATGCTCATGAGCTTGATCTTACTTCACCATTCAATACACATTAGTGACGAACAAGGCACTTACTTGCCCTGCAGTTTCTTCATTATTTGGACGACCTAATGTAAGCCAATTGTAATCAAGGATCTTTGATGCAAGTATAATGTTTTTGTGTGTCCTTATTTTTTCTAAATGTTAGTTTTCTTTTCTCTAAGTGAATTTCTTCTAATTTTTTAATAAGAGAGGGCCTAAGTGG
This sequence comes from Eucalyptus microcorys, assembly GCA_014182515.1. Classification (NCBI taxonomy): domain Eukaryota; kingdom Viridiplantae; phylum Streptophyta; class Magnoliopsida; order Myrtales; family Myrtaceae; genus Eucalyptus; species Eucalyptus microcorys. The sequence continues at coordinate 28,556,687 of CM024564.1, forward strand.
GTTTTTGACTAATAAAGTCAGAAATCTAGCAATTTGTTTTTTAGGGGAATTGTTGGAGGAGAAAAATTGTGTTATTTTCAAATTGTCAAATGTGAATTGACGGAATACACTTGTTTGTACTCGTTTGTTTATATTCTTCATTCGGATTGGTTCATGGTTGATCTTGTTTGTTTGTATCTTTTAAATTTGTTCATGTCACTTTACTAGTAGATTAGTTCATCAAATGAAAAGGCATTTTGGAGCTCGGAAGATATAGAAACCTTTTGTAAGTTGTGCATCAAACAAATTGAAAAAGGCAATCGTCCTGCAAACAACAAAAGAGATGGATTGACAGTCATAATTAGTAAGTTTGAGGAGCTAACAGGCAAAAAATATGATAAACAACAAATAAAGAGTAAGTGGGATAACCTCAAGGAAGAACGGAAAATATGGAGATCATTGCTTTACAATGAAACTGGACTAGGATGGGATTCAAGGAAGAAAACCATTGATGCAAGTGACGAATGGTGGGAGAGTAAAATTCAGGTTTTCCTCACTTCTTTTTTTACTTTTGTGTTAAGCTGACCTTTAATAATACAACTTATGCAAATGCTTCATTATAACAGACCAATTCAAAGTTTAAGGCTTTTAAGATGAAAGGCATACATCCTATCTTGAAGTAAAGTTAGTTATGATGTTCAGAGATACAATTGCTACTGGAGAATCACATGGAATCCTACACAACGTTTATGTATTGATAATGATGTGGAGACCACACAACCTGGTATCGATAATGTCGTAAGGTCTACTAATGAAAACTTGGAGGATCATGTGGATGAAACCGTTGTTGAACCAACTGGAAACCCATGAAAGAGCCGTGCAAACTTCAAAGATACAAGCTCAAGGAAAGAAAGATAAGAACTTGAGCACAAGAAAGGAGCTCGGAACACAAATTAACAAGCTACTTACGGTTGTTGAGAGTAGGAGCACTACTAGTGCTGCATCCAAAGCAACCAATTTAGTCGGTCCTTATGAGGACCTCATAGAGATATTGGATTCCATATCTGAGATTGTGGAAGACAAAAACTTGTACTTTTTTGCAATTTCTCATTTAAAGGAAAATATAGACAATAGGCAAATTTTCATGAACTTAAAAGATGATACAAAGAAAGTAAAGTATCTCAAATATGAGTTGAGAAGAGAATCAAGTCTTCATAGATAAGATGTTAGCATCTTATTATTTTCGTGTTTGAAGCTTAGTCATTCCACTTTGTTTCTATCTATGGATCTTTATTTGTAGTCATTGTGAACTTAATTTCAATTAATATTTGATGTTATAATTGTTTTCATTTGGTGTTCTCTTAATGTGATAGTTTGCATATATGTGATGGTTAATACATTGTTTCTCTTTATATTTTGTTACTTGAAGCAGTTATGGATGCTTCACATACAAGGGAAAATCATGAGCTAGAGGAAAATGAATTATGAGATCTTGTCTCAGTCGCTCAAGCTGCAATTATTTATCAAGCGACCAACATTTGCAAACAACCTTACATAACCTCAACATATACAGGTTATGTATGGTTAAAAGAGTTAATTGGCAAAAATGTTAATCCGATAAGGTGCTACAATATGTTTAGAATGAATAAGATTGTATTTAACAATTTAATGCATGATTTAGTAACATGTTATGGTCTTTGAGGATCTAGGAATAATGATGTTAGAAAAATTGTTGGTATGTTTCTTCATATTCTAGGACATGGTATAGGTAATAGGTTAGCACAAGAGCGTTTTCAACGCTCAGGGGAAACCATAAGTAGGCACTTTAGCTTAGTTTTAAATAAAGTATGTGATATAGGAAAAGATTTGATCCAACCAACTAATCGACGATATAGAAAAGTTCCAGAGAAGATCAAGAAAGATCAACGATTTTATCCATATTTTAAGGATTGCATTGGAGCTATTGACGGTACATATATTCCAGCAATTGTACCTACGTATGATCAAATTCATTTTATTAGTCGAAAAGAAACAACTCAAAATGTATTAGTCATATGTAATTTTAATATGGAATTTGTTTATGTTTGGACCGGTTGGGAAGGACAAGTTCATGATATCCGTATCTTTTATGAAGCTATCGGAAGACATGACATAAATTTTCTCCATCCTCCTCCAAGTATGTTATTTAATGGTTTAGATACATCTATTTATCTAATTGGCCTATGTTGATTAAATTTACAATATATTTATATAGGTAAATATTACTTAGTAGATGTTGGATATCCAAATTTGATTGGTTATTTGGAGCAATATAAAGAAGTTAGATATCATTTGCCAAAGTTTCAAGAAGGTCCTTTACCTTTGGGATCTCGAGAAGTGTTCAACCATGCCCATTTCTCGCTACGCTCAACAACTGAGCGAGCCTTTGATGTATTAAAATAGAAGTTGAGGATTTTAACTCATATGCCAAGTTATTCATATAAAAAGAAATGCAAATTGTCATAACGGCAATGACTTTGCACAATTATATACGAAGAAATAACGTGACCGATACAGATTTTAAACAAGTTGAATTGGATTCCAATTATGGATATTCAGTTAACCATGATGATGCAAATGAAGGGTGGGTGCTTCAAATTCGTATGCATATTCGAATATGGCACGTTTACATGATGAAATAGCCATGAGTTTACAAAGTCGTAGAGATTTGTAATACTAAGTATAACATATTTCTTTTTTCCAGACATATATGACCATGTTTACTACCATGAAATGACTCTCTTTCTAGTCAAATTTGTATAAGAGGAACTTGATTTTATTTTTCTTAATGAGGACCTCCCTTTTTATATGCGGTGCTTAATCATTTTTTAATGAGGAGCTCCCGCCCCCACGCCACCTTTGCCTCCTCCATTTTCCCCATCTGTTGACAAAATGTTTGACCGATAATTTTGCATGTTCAGTCTTGTGAAGTTGGTGGAGTGTCCTCAAACTAGAAACGGCAAACACATTGGTCCAACACGAACGAAGGATGCAGCTGTGGTGAAATAACATGTTGTGACCAACATGCCATTGGTTCTTATTTTTTGGCTGAACACCCGTGTCATAACCAACCTTCTCAGATGATTCAATACAATACATCAAGAAAATTTACATTAATGGAGAAATTCTTAGCATCCACAATCGGTCACTTCACCATCCACCGAATAAGTTCACCTTTTTGTTCTGTATCATTTTTTTCTTCTGATAATCAATAGCCCAACCTTTTATCAATACACTAGAATGATCATTAATTAACAAAGATGATTAATACTACAATACTTTAAATATATATATATTCAAAGTTGAAAACAAACCTAAAAGAACCCTAGGCCAAAAGTTGAGCTTTGCATCTAATCTATAATCAAATTCTTTTAAAATAAATTTTAAATAACTTTACTAAAATGTATATTTTACATTACTCTCAACATGAAAATGTAAAAGGTTATATAGTCATTGTTTCTTTTTTGCAATTTTAAAAATACTAAAACTAAAAAAACTTAATTTAGTCACACCAAAGGGCTTTTCAAATATATGTTTACCAAACAGTCTTGCATTTCCCTAAAGCACTTTTCAGTTATAATTTACCAAACAGTATTGCATTTCCTCAAAGCTCTTTGGGCTAAAGACATTTGCATTTGGCTAAAGGCTTTTCCCAAATGCTGAACCAAACGGGGCCTATGCACTTCTGTTAAATTGATTTATGTCCATTCGCTAATTGACTTATAACAACGTAGAATTGACCATTGTCAATCCTTATGGTCAAGCGGTCCATCTTTAATTGAATTATCTAGTATTTTGCATTTTAACCATTTACGGCCTCACCCATGTTAACTCATAAGTAATCAGTTTAGAGTAAATTAACCATTGGTGTATTGATGAAATAACTATTTCATATATTTCAAAAATGGGTCAAATTCGGCATATCACAAACAATCTTAAACAAATGGTTAATTCATTTAGAATACGCTCAAATAAATTCTTTTCTAGCCTTTGTAGAAATATCAGCTAATTGATTTTTAGATTCAACACATTGGATATTGACATCACCATTATGCACATGATCGTGAATGAAATTGATGCATGATTTCGATGTGCTTAGCTCTAGAATGGGGAATTGGATTATTTGTTAAATTGATGGTACTGGTGTTGTCACACTTGATTTTGACACTAGAATCTGCAACTTCAAAATCACTTGGTTGTTGCTTCATCCAAAGTATACGTGCGTAACAACTTCCAAGAACTACATATTCTACTTTAGCTATAGAAAGTGCAATAGTTTTATGCTTTTTGGAGTACTGGGAAACTAACATGCAAACCATTAAGTGACATGTTCTTGAAGTACTTTTTCTATCAATACGACAACCAACAAAATTAACATTAGAATATCCAATAAGTATGAAATCTAAAACCTTGGAATTGGTGCCAATAAATTTAATAATTCTTTATACAGCATTAGGATGAGATTATTTGGGATTCAATTGGAATCTAGCATATATGCATATATTGAGGGGTATATCAAGGTCTCGAAGTAGTAATATTAATAAAGAACCTATCATGCTTTTACAAATATTTTCATCTATTGATTTACTATTATCATCTTTGTCAAGCTTTGATTAGTGTGACATTGGTGTTTTGATTCTCTTGCAGTTCTCCACTCCATACTTCTTCACAAGTTCTTTCCTATATTTCTCTTGGTAGATGAAGGTTCATTCTTTGGTTTGCTTCACTTGAGACTAAGGAAGAAATTTAATTCACCCATCATGCTCATCTCGAACTTTATATGCATATTCTTAAAGAATTCTTTACACAAACGTTAGTTAGAAGAACCAAATATAATATCATCCACATAAATTTAGACTAAAAGAATATATCTACCTTCTTTTTTGATAAAAAAGAGTAGTATTAACTTTACCTTTTTTAAAACCTTTCTCAATAAGGTAATTGCTAAGATGCTTGTACCAAGCATGAGATGCTTGCTTGAGACCATACAAAGCTTTCTTCAATTTGAAGACATGATCAGGTTTTTTGGGATCTTCAAATCTTGAGGGTTGTTTTACATACACTTATTCTTTTATATAACCATTTAGTAACGCACTCTTGGCATCCATCTATAATAGTTTAAAGTCATAATAACAAGCATAAGCAAGAAGTAGCAAATGGCTTCTAACCTAACCACGGGTGCATAGGTTTCGTCATAGTTGACTCATTCTTCTTGTGAGTATCCTTTGGCCACCAGTCTTGCTTTATTTCTAGTCACTTTGCCCTTATCATCTAATTGTTTCTGAAAACTCATTTGGTTCCAATAACTGGATGATGTCTAGGTCTTGGTATAAATTCCTATACTTCACTTGCTTTAAGCCGGTATAGTTCTTCCTCGCATTGCTACTATCCAACTTTCATCTAAGAGTGCTCCATCAATTTTGATAGTTCCTTTGTGATGATTTATTCTATATTGGTTGCTTCAACTTTTTCTTCCCTTTCAAGTTTCTTCCTTTTTTGTCCATTTTTCTGAATTTCATTATCATTAGGGCTAGCTCTTCATCAACTTTTTCATCTTCCTTAGAATTTGAATCACTTGAATCATTGATGTTAGATTTCAAAACTATTGGTTTCTTACCTTTGGAATTACTTTCATCATTATTTCCCTTGACTTCATAGGACATGAGGGTTCCAATGAGTTCATCAAGTGAAAGAGGCATTATTCTTTGTGTTTCTCAAATGGAAGTCTTGATGTTGTTCCAATCCTTTGAGAGTGCTTGAAGAATCTTATTCACTTTATCTTCTAAAGATATTGGTCTTCCTTGATATGCAAGCTCATTGATGATATCAGTGAACCTATTAGACATGTTAATGATAGATTTGACTTCATGCTGAATGGTTCATATTTGCCAAGATGAACGTTCGTTTTAGTTTCCTTTACTCTGTCAATTCCATTAAATGTGACTTGCAATTTGTCCCATATCTCTTTAGTTGTTTTCCTTGAAGAAATGCGATTACATTGAGTAGGAGATAGAGCAGAGTAAAGACTAGAAAGTTTTGGCATCCAATGCTTCTCTTTTTGCAAGCTCTGTTTGACTAATTATAGCAGCTGGAGTTATGTTTTCATTGGACTCTACTGCATTTGAAGCTATAGGAGTGGTATATTAATCTCATTTCATACAACATCCCACATCAAGAGATCCATGGATCTAATGAAGGCTTTCATCTTGTTCTTCCAAATGTCATAGTCTATTCCATTGAAATAGATAGGTCTAGTGTTACTCTGTCCTTTAACAATACTTGCTCGAAGAATACTAGCCATAATAGATCTTTAGCTAAGAAATAAACAGTTCAAATATATAAGCACTAGGCTTTGATACCAATCAAAGGTGGCCGGTAGTATCACCTAGAGGGGGTGAATATGTGATTATAACAAACTCAACTAACTAATGCAAATAAAATTGGTTAAGTGTGATTTGAGTACAATCAAGTGAAACGGAGTATTGATAATAGTAGATTTTAATATAACCCAACCAAGTAGTTATCTACTTCTATCAAACAGTAAATGAAAGAAAGTAGAGAGATAGAAGACTATGCACAAATATTGCAGTGGTTCAACTAATTGTAAACCTAGGTCCACTCTCCAAACTGACAATCTATTAACTGGATTCCACTACTCAATCATCAAGAGATTACATAAGTTGTAAATGTTTATATTAGAGTAGATAGAGCTTGCTATCTCGCCTTTCAACTCAAGCTATGTTTTTGTCAACGCCTCTCAAAATATTATAGAGAAAAGGTCACTCAAGATAATATGTAAAGCTCTCTCAAATTATGGAATTTTAATTCTTGATTTCTATCTTCTCTTCACCACCTTGTTCTTCATTTATGCACCTCTATCTACAAACTTTCCATTGGATAATTTTCTAGATAATCAATTTTCAATCTACTTGTTGGACAATTGTCTTGAAGATTTGGTAGTTGTTGAGGTTGATAAATCAAAATTCCCATAGATTTGTTGCCCATACAATCAAATATTGGTTTCCAAAAATTAAGATGCTTCAGCTATGGAAAGATTCTTGTCTTTGAAATGATTTATAATCAATCAAGATATCTCATGTGATTAAGTAAATCGTGAATATAGTCTTTAAGATTGATAGCAAATCAAATTGGACTAAATGGAAAATCCCTACCACATCACTAGCTATCAAGGGATGATATAGAATTACTCAAAATAATATTATTGAAGATCATGATTGAGTTGAGGTTGCGGGTTGTATTCATGCTCCACTTGAATTCACAATTAGTGCTCATATCCAACATCCTGCATTGTTGATGATATCCATCTTGCCTATATTCACTCTAGTGTGCTAACTGTGTTTGCACAATATGTTGCTTTTATCTGTAAAGTACTATGTTGCTGCTTCTGTCCATGCATTATTCTACATCACAATAGGTTGTTCTATCCATGCAGTTTACTAATTCTATCAGCTCACTTAATACAATCGATTTCCTACTTGGCTGTTCCTTTTGAGATACTTTGACGACAATAGAGATGTTGATGATATGTTTCACATCTAACCAAAGTTCTCTCTAACACTGATGTTATCCTGAAACATAAATAGTCTTGGTAATCATTGAACTTGAAAAAAATGAAGGACAATCTTTTTAGTATCAAAACTTATTAGGGAGTTCCTCAACAAGAAAGTCCATCCGAAAAATTTAAACTAATAGGTGAAAGGAGACCCTATGTATATAAAGAGCATATAAATCCTATTATCAAGCGAAGTGGGATCTTTCAGCACCCCTCTCATGTGCAAGAGCCAAATTAGGAGTGAATGTGGGATTTAACTAACAAAAGTGGACATACACACAAAAGGAGTATAACTTTTTTGATACCATGTTAGAAGGTCCAACCCAAAACTTAAGCTAATAGGTAAAAGAGAATATATGTATTTAAAAAGTATATAAACCCCATTGTCAAATGACATGGGATATTTCAACAAATGAGATGGGAGTGAATGAGGTGTAGAAGTCATTGCAACGTAGAATATCAACCTCTCTCCATAGAATTTATAAAGATGGAGAGACAAAGAAAAGAGTTCAAATTTGAGATCAATAACTTGAGGTTGACCTCTATTGGAGGTCGTGGCCATCATCAACCTCCCTATTGAGGCTACAGAGAGAGAGAGGTCATCATGCAACTCAAGTTATTCATGGGGTCCCCACTTGTCAAGGAGATTCTTGTATCATATTCTTGGAAATGAGATATTATTGCTATTGTATTATTTTTGTTTCCTATTTATGGTGTTTCCTTCCTTATGTAAATGGTTGTCCGTTGCCTTGCTATAAGCAATCATATGCTGTAAATATGATGAATAATGGCAGTCCTACTCCCTAAGAAAAAAGAAAAGAGCGGTAGTTTTCTTTTTTTTCCGTGGATGTAGGTATATTATTAAACCACATTATTTCCTTGTGTCATTATTTGTGTGTTTGATCCTGCTAAACTTCAACATGGTATCAAAGCAGGTTGTGTTTCGATTCCGTTTTTGATTCCATCTTTGTGTTCTAGCAATCAGGTCCTTGTCCCAATCGATTATAGCTTCTTCTTATTCTTTTTTTTTGCGTCTGCACTGCTGCTTGTTCTGAGGCATGGATACGAAACAAGATGAAGCCTCTAGATCTAATCCTTCAAAGACTGTTGTTCATGAGTCTCAGAGCCAATGTCTGACTTCCTTGTTGCTGAATGAAAACAACTTCCTTCCTTGGTCCCGTGTTGTGAATATTACCCTTAGAGGAAGGTCTAGGCTTAGACATATCAATGGGCAGACCCCTACTCTGCCAGCGAGTAGCCCAAAGTTTGAAGAATGGCAAGCTAACAACCATAATGTAATGACATGGATATTCAAATCCATGGAAACCCGTATCTATCAGATATTCACAAATTCGAATTTTGCTAGAACTTTATGGGAGTTGTTCGAAGTGTATGGACAAGCAAATAATGCGTCCAGGATCTTCGAGTTAGAGGAAGGGATTGCTAAATACAAGCAAGGTTCAAATCAATCCTTCACCGAGCATCTCGGAAATCTGAAGAGACAATGGGATGGACTCCGCCAATATAGGCCCCCTACTAAGATTATTGTCGACTACATCAAACGAGAATAGCAAGATCGCATCTTTCAGCTTCTAGCTAGCCTCAAGCCTGAGTTTGAAGAAACCAGGATAAAAATTCTGATTGGTCCACAAATGCCATCTTTTAATGTTGTGTGTTCCATCATATATAATGAGGGAACAAGACGAAGGGTGATGTAATTAGATCATGTGTCCATAACAGATCCTGTGGAGCATTTAACCCACAACGTGGCTAGCAAGCCTAGGCAAGGTTATTTGGTCACGTGATTCGTCAAAGGCAAAAACAAGAAACCCATCTGTTTTCATTGTGATCACTATGATCGTGATGGTCACTCTAAGGAGAGATGCTAGCTTCTTCACCCTCATCTTCGCCAAAACAAGGAGAATGGGCCAAATGCCAATGTAGTTATTCAAGGAGATTCGGTAGATATTCTAACAAAGCTTGATTCTTTAACTTAATAAATGCAGCAGTTGATTCAAATGCATGAGCTTGGCACAAATACTACTAACAAGGAGTCCAGGAATCTTGCCACAATATCTAGTAATGAGTATGCTCTTTCTATTTTTCCTAAAACACGATTAATTGTGGATTCTGGAGCCACGGATCACATGCTCCTGAAATATATTGTCTCATACTACTTTTAGCACTTTCCATCCTCCTATTACGATTGCTTACGAGGTGCAAGTTCCCACACGAGAAGTGGAACATATTAAATTATTTCCAAAGGAATTGGAAACTTTGTTGGTTCTTGAACTATCATCAAATTTGATGTTTGTAAGCAAGTGTATTAACCAATGGAATTGCAATGTTATTTTTACCCCTCAAAAGGTGCTCTTTCAAGATCGCACCACAAGGAGGACGATTGGTGAGGGGTGGTTGCAAGACAAGGTATACACCTTGGAGCTTCCTAATGCAACTTCGATAACAATAAAAGGAGGATGTGACAATTCATGAGTGTGGCATTGGTGTATGGGTCATCCATCCAACCTAGTATCACATTCTCTTGACGTGTCATTTCATCATGATTCAAATAGTTGTGATCCTTGTCACTTTGCCAAACAGCATAGGTTACCATTTCCACATAGCAATAATAGATCTACTGAATTGTTTTCCGTTGTTCATTTGGATGTTTGGGGTAATTCACCCATTGACTCTAAGGAGGGTTTTAGATATTTTATTGCATTCATTAATGATAAGTCTTTTAAAATCCAAGACTAAAGCTCTTACTATCTTTCAAGGTTTTGCAACAAAAATCAATTTAATACCACTGTGAAGGTATTGTGCTCTGACAATGGTACTGAATACACTATCAGAGTTTTCAAGCGATCTTGAGTAGTTTGGGTATCATTCATCAAACATCCTGTGTTGGGACCCTACAGTAGAACAGTGTAGCAAAACGGAAAAATCAACACCTCCTTGAAGTTATCAGGGCCCTGTTATTTTCAGGAAACATGCCTAAATCTTATTGGGTAAATGATGTTCAAACTAGTTGTTATTGGATCAACAAGCTGCCTAGCTGTGTTTTGGATTATGTGACCTTTAAGGAAATCTTGTATGGACGGAAGTTTGATATATCCATTTTACAAATCTTTGGCTATGTCTACTATGTCCACTCTCAAAATAGTGGAAAACTAAATGCCCAAGCCCAAAAATGTGTATTTGTTGACTACTCTTCCACCAAAAAGGCCTACATATGCTATGATCCCAATACTAAGCGAGTTTATTTTTCTCGTGATGTGGTTTTTTACGAGAACCCACATGTTTTTTTCAATAGGGCTCAAATTCAGAGGGACGACAACTATCAAGACTTTTCTACCAAATTTGAGCTCGTTCTTGTCCCTATAGTGGTTGGCAGCACAGAAATAACCCCAAAAATCAGGAGGTTGAAATTGGGGCTGTTGTAGAAAATCACCAGGGGGATGGGACTGTTACCGAAAGTCAGGAGGCTCGGGTTATTAGGCACTCATCGTCAGAATCAAGTGTGTCAGTGCCTGGTGAAAATTTTGAAGCTGCAAGTGAAGAGTTGATAAATGAGACTTCGATAGCAAAGGTTCTCACATCTATTCATGTTCACAAGTCAGCTCGAATCCTTAAACCTTCAACCCGTTTTCAGGATTTTTCTACCTTTCATACAATTCAGCACCTCATTCAAGATTTTGTTGGATATGACAAAGTGTCTTACAGTTATTTGAGTTTTATGTCTGCCATTGAAGAACAACAAGAGCCCAAGAGTTTTGAGGAAGCAAATAAGAAAAGCGTGTGGATTAAAGCCATGAAAGATGAGATTGAGGCGCTGAATTGAAACTAGACTTGGGAGTTAGTGCAGTTGCCAAAAGAAAAAAAAAACTGTGGGATGTAGATGGATCTATAAGATCAAATATAATAGTGATGGCAAGGTTGAGAGGTACAAAGATAGGCTTGTTGCCAAAGGTTACACCCAAATCTACGGCATAGACTATAAAGAAACATTTGCTCTAGTGGTTAAGATGAACACAATACGAGTACTTATGTCCATATCAGTAAATCATCGGTGGCTTTTGTTCCAAATGGATGTGAAGAATGCTTTTCTACATGGGACTTAGAAGAAGAAGTCTACATGGATTTATCACCTGGGCATTTGTTACAAGGTAAGGATGGAACTGTCTATAAAGTGAAGAATGCTCTTTATGGCCTTAAACAGTCACCCAAAGCTTGGTATGGCAAGCTTAGTATAGCATTTATCAAATTCGGGTTCAAGAGAGGTGCTTCGGATCCCTCTATGTTCACTAAGTCAAATGACCAAGGTATTGCTATTATTCTTGTGTATGTTGATGATTTGGTCATTACAAGTAGTAGTAAACAACCTAGAATTGAAGCACTCAAGCGTCATTTGAGCAAGGAATTTGATATCAAAGACCTTGCCAATTTGCGTTATTTTTTGGGCATTGAAGTGGCACACTCTCACAAAGGACTGTTTTTATCCCAAGAAAGTATGTTCTTGATTTATTAAAAGAGATTGGTAAGTTCGAAATAAAACCTGCAAGTGTCCCTATGGAGTATAACAAAGTTTTTTTCTAATAGTGTATCACTGCAAGATGTTGGTCAGTTTCGGCGGTTAGTAGGACGCTTGATTTACTTAACTATCACTAGACCTGATATTTCATATGTTATTGGTTATGTAAGCCAATTTATGCATAATCCCACTGTAGGTCACATGAGATTGGCGGATCATCTCCTTCGATATTTGAAAGCTTCACTAGGGAGGGGAATCTTGATGAAGAACAATGGTCACACAGATATAGTTGGTCAAACTAATGCAGATTGGGCTGGAAGTCTGGTGGATAGAAAGTCCACAACTAGTTTCTATACATTTGTTGGTGGTAATATTGTCACTTGGAAGAGCAAAACACAAATGGTTGTTGCATGTTCAAGTGTAGAAGCCAAGTATCGCACCATGGCCACTACTACTAGTGAAATTGTGTGGCTACACCTTTTACTTCAGGAATTGGTATGTAAGCCTACAGCTACACCTACAAAGCTATTTTGTGATAATCAAGCTACAACTCACATTGCTTCGAATCCAGTTTTTCATGAGAGAACCAAACACATAGAAGCGGATTGTCACTTTGTGAGAGAGAAGATTCAGGATAAAACAATTGAGACTCTGTACATTCATAGTGAGTTCAACTTTCAGATGTCTTCACCAAAGCATTGACAAAAGGGTTTTTCCAAACTGTGGTGGACAAGTTGACCTCTAACAAACTCTTTGCCCCAACTTGAGGGAGAGTGTTGGCGAGATTCTTGTTTCCTATTCTTTGAAAGGAGATATTATTGCTATTGTACTATTCTTGTTTCTTATTTCTGGTGTTTCCTTGTAAATGGTTGCATGTTGCCTTGCTGTAAGCAACCGTATGCTGTATATATAATGAATAATGGCAGACCTATTCCCTAAGAAAAAAGAAGAGAGAGAGTTTTTTGTCCGCGGAGGTAGGCATATTGTTTAACCACATTATTTCCTTGCGCTATTATCTATGTGTTTGATCCTGCTAAACTTCAACCCTGCCGCTTGGCTATTTTATGAGTTCAACATTGATAGAAGGAGAAATACTTGTATGAACCGGAGTCTACATTGATCAGGTTTATGGATTTCCTACGTGCATGATATATGGGATTTATATGATCATTAGTTAAAATGAATCTGATTTATATGGACCTTAGCCCAAATAGATATTTTCATCATTTCAATAGTTGCAGCAATAACGTACTCTTTTCTATTGGTTCACGTAAAAAGAAAAGTGAATAAACTCTTGAAGTTGCCTAGTGGCCGGGCAATTTGATAACACATAGCAGCGATCTATGGCATTCATCTTTCGCATTCCCATGCACGCGGCTTTTATGGTCAAGTGACCTAACTGTAAGGTTCAATCTCGTTGTTAAGAAATATCTCGATTAATCTAAACCGTCCATTTATTAACTTGCTGATACAGTTGCCCATTATTCTTTGTAAAACTTACTTATACTTAGTAACATATACACTATACAGTAAATAGTCCTATTTCGTGGTAAGATATTTCATGAGTAGTGAAAACACATATTTGTAGTCACATATAATATTTAGTGACTCTTTTTCATGAGTGTAATATTGATAAAAATTAACCAACCAAACCAAATTAATGCACTAAGAAACTCCAAAAGAAAAATAAATAAAATTAAAAATCAAACAAGTCGTTTGAAAAAAATTATAATTGAAGAATTTATTTATTTTTTATTTTTATTTTTTTTTTTTTTTTTTAAAAAAGTGGTGGGCAGTGGCACGACATCTCTCCCTCTGTCCACTTTTTTTGTTTTTCCTATTTACATAATCTAGGATTAATTATAAACATATTATCTAATTAAAGAATTATCTAAGTATATTCAATTGAAATGAAGAAGTTTACTGACAATAAATATGGTTTACTACGCATGAAAATGGTTTATTACTGATGGTTCTTTATTATTTGAAATTACTTATAAAAAATTGAGAAGATTTACCATAAACTAGTAAAGTTCACCATCAACATCTAATTTTAACTGACAAATTGGTTTTTATTGGGGTGAGCATCGGTCCAGGGTCAATCGTGGACCAACCTTAGACCAGCCCAACTCGGCAAGTCCTAGTCCGATTCTTAAGGGGACTAGGTCGGTCCAATTCGGACTAACTCTGTACATAATATCTATTATATATTATATATCTAATATATGTTCTTGTCTATTCTAAATTCTAGCACCTCATTATCTATTCACTTCACAATTCAATTTATTGTGTAAATTAAAAAGTAGAAAGAAACCCAATCATAATTCGACAAAAAAGAAGAAACCCTTTTCACTAGCCTCAACCTCACTCGCCCGCCATGGCCTCGCTCGCCTACTCGCCTTGCTCGCTGCTCACCTTGTCACTCACCTTTGTTACTCACCTTGACACTCCCCTCACGTGTTTGTTTCAATGGTTTGTTGTTTTTAGCAAGTGTAAAGTTATGTTGTTATCTTATATTATATTTATGTTTGATATGCACTGGTTTTCATAGTTTGGTTTATCAATGTCACATTGTTGATGAACATATAATTTGAAAGAATATGTTTGCTCTTTTAAGGAATATAAAAAATGAAACAAAAAAATAATTGGCCGATTCTAGGTTGACCTAGAACCAAACTGGACCCATAGGGTTGTTTTGATCCTCAATCCTAGGCTCAACAGGGTTGGTCCTCGATTCGAAAATTTGGCGACCAACACTATGCAGGTTGGTCCCTAGATTAGATGCTGGACCAGCCTAACCCAAATCATGATCACCCCTAGTTCTTATTACTCTTAATGAAAGTATGCACCATAAAATAGATGAAGTTACTGATAATAACTATATATGACGAGACGTGCAATTTTATTTTCCTTTTGAAATATAAAGATTTACTAAAAATAATGTATACTTTGTTTTTTATGAAATCAATTTACTACAAATAAGATTTTGACCCGGTCCCTAAAATATATGATCTCACCCTGTGGTGACGTCGCCTGGCCAACACACATTGTGATTACCGAGACCAACGCACGGCACTATTCTTTAATTTATTCATTATCAGGCCTGTTATAGTAGTAATGCCGAAGAAAGCGAAACTATCTAATTAGTTCTAAATATATCGTACGAATGTTAATTCAATTCAAAAAATATAATTTTGCAATATAATCTTAAACTTTTGTGCAGATTTTCAATATAATCATTCCAATCAATTTTTATCGAAAATTACCGACGTGGCAGGATGGTCATCAATGAGTGAACTAGCGCCCGCGCGCGCGCGCGCGCGCATATATATATATATATGATATTTTTTCATTACATATAGTTTCTCACATAATTTTTCATTTTATACACATACCAATATATAAAGTAAAGCACTTACCAAATTATCTATACATATATATATATATATATATATATATATATATATATATATATAAAGTAAAGCAGTGCTCCAATGTTATAAACTACAGGTGCAGAATAGACAAAAATGTAAAACGGATTCGTAATATTTTCATAGTGTAAAACCATTTATATTAGTAACACTCATGAGGTTGAGTCACGTGGCACCACTACATAAGAGCTTTATTATTTTAGTACTGTATCACATAAAAAGGATATTATGCTTGTTGTGCATCAAGAAGAGACAATATATATATGCCTAGACGGCTTAGTTTGATTGGCTCATGAGTCGTGAGATAGATGGACTAACAAATTCATTCCACTTGTCAACAAAAAGAATGCCATCTTATCATATGTCTCAAAAATCAATTTGGGCATACACAACCCTTCTATGATCCTTTATATCTACAACAAATAAACCGAATGATCATCACTAATCTTTTCCCTTCCCTCCTTAAATTGAAAACACCCTAGAACCTTATTAAAGACCACCAAGGCGGAATGAAATATTTCCACTAGCACCGTCGTAATTATGCAGATGTGCATTCTAATTCAACCTAGGTATGACTCTTTGGTCAACCTTCGGTGCTTGTGGAGATGTTTGTTTTCACCAATGATCGAACTGATAAAAGTTTTGAATGACTCAGTTTTTTTTTTCCGGCACTCTTCTCGAGTGGAGGGTCGGTAGCTTCGTATGCACAGAAAAAAATTACCTAGTATCATGATTAGAGCGTGCCTCTTCGCGAGCTGAGAGTAATCTCCCTCCCTTTATGGGTCGAACTCACATTGAAAACTCGGCGGAACGTACGTGTTGAGCTCGCGGAAGATAATGTCATCTCCATCACCACCGAAGTTGTTGGAATCTTGATGACACTCGAAGTAGGTCTGAACATCAGCAGGGAAGCTGCATTTCAGGGCCTCAGGAGACTCCTCCTGGGGTGTCGCAGGCGTCGCACCGTCAACCCGAGACGCCATCTCCATCATCTCCCTGAATTTCGGCGACTGAAGCAAAAGCCCTAGGGCTGACGTGGCGCTCCGAGGCTGAGCTTGGATGGCTTCTTGATTAGAATCTGATGTTTGGGGTTTCTGGAAATAGCTATAGCTGAACTCATCACTAAGGTTTGAGGTTAAGACGTCGGTGTTATTATTGTTGGTATTGGGTTGAGTAATGCCACTAGCGGCGGCGGCGGCCGCATCGGCGTTAGGTTTTAGCCATTTGATGTAACGACTGAGGTCAAAGTTTGTGACCGCATTGAGTCCTCGGTACTCTATGGCCGCCATATCATATGCAACGGCAGCTTCTTCTTGTGTGGCTGCAAAATCAATGAGACATGGCTCAACATAGGCTCTTGAGAAAAAGTTGCCATAGCGAAGCAAAAACAAACATAGCCACAAAGAAAATATGATCGAAAGAAGCAATTTCAAAAGGATATTTAGCTACCTCTATTTTGCACAACGTGATCACACAACACATCTAATCAAGTATCTCCATCTTAAATATTTATACATTCTTATTTTCTCATGTATGGTAAATAAAAGTACCTAGGATATCATCAAAAAGGTAATTGTCTCGATTCAAATATTCGATCTTACTTATCATTACTTCTCTTATTAATTAAAATCAATTAATTTACTAGTCCTTTAGGCTAGAGGGAGTATGTGCATCCTAACAATTAGTTCTTTAACCATAGTGCACCAAACAGAGGTACCATTTCACCTAATAAATTTTGTCCTGTCGATGGTTGCGGGATTTCCATATAAAAAAACGAGACATTGCTGGCTTGGCTTAATTTTTCTAAATTTTCCAATATATTATTCCATATTTTTATACCATTCACTAGAAGTGAGCAACAGGTTTGATTAAATCCAAGAACAGGACCAAATTGGCTTGGGCCAACTAGTTCAAGGCCGATTCTAAAGAAAATAGTTCACTTTCTAGTTCCACAAACCTAAAACTGACCTACCGATTCTAAGGCTAGAACCAATGCCAAACATATAGATTCTTCTATTTTCAATTTTCACCACACAAAAGAAAGAATCTATACGTTTGGCATTTGTGTCCTGGACATAACAAAAGCCAATTTAACATCAATCTTAGACAAGTGTGGGAGGAAGTATGGATGAAGAGCATAAGAGTAGTGTAATTAAGTTGCCCGTCTTATGTAGGACTTTTCTTCTAAATTTTTTTAAGAGGTATCTCGATTTTAGATTCTGAAAAGAATAGGTCGCAAAGTCGCTAGATATTATCAATTGAAGTTGAGAGTTCGACAAGCAACGTTGTCTTGAAGGAAAATGCCATTTGACTTAACGACATGTTATTCACAAATTAGATGATCCACGTATTATTCTCACAAATTAAATGACAAGATGATTAGAGAGGATTTTTCGCAATATTTCACTTCGGATCTATAAGTTCTTTTCTTGATAATATTCAAATTGATGATAATCAAGAAGAAGGAATTTACCATATGTCCCAAGATAAAGATATTTGTTTCCGAAGACTCTCCCAATGCGAGCTTCCCATCTTCCATTGTGATGATGCCTAAATTAAACAAAGAATAAAAAAGATAATTAAATCAAGGGTTGGCTCCAAATCTACCATCCTTTACATAACCACAACATTATGATAATGTAATGATTACTATAAATAAATAAAAATATATGTATGAATCATGGGAAAAACATAAGCACCTTGCAACGCCTCTATATTTCGAAACTCCCCGAGAAAACCCACTGCTTTTCCTGCATGACATAATCAACACCAATTTATTCAACTGTATGACGTCAACCCCGTCGTCTACATTTAATTTCCCTAAATCAAGGTTGGATCAAATTAATCGAGTCGGCCGTGCTATGCTACGTAAGGTGATGGCCTCACCTTCTTAATGATCCGATGTACTCTTCTCTTGACTGTCCCTCCATTTCTACTAGCTCCGTTTCGTATGTCGATACCTACATTGGAAGATAAAGAATAATATTTCTTAATTATCGTATTTTATCATAACCATGTTGAGTATAATCTTTATGGTGACCGAAAAAAAAAACAGAAAATAACGACGACGACGGCATAGTTACCGGAAAATTGAGAATGGTGTCTTTCCCCCAGTATTTGAGCGCTGCCAAGTCGTAAGCGTGCGCGGCTGCTTCTTCGTCGTCGTAAGCGCCTAAGAAAACACGAGAGAAGTTAGAATGAATGGTTTTCATCAGAGAGCCAAAAGTAATGAAGGAGAATGTTAAGAAGAGAAAAGCAAGAATAATTAAAAAATAATAATTAAGGACTAACTGATAAAATGTCATCTTCAATGGGAATCAAACATTAGGGGGGGATCAATCAAGTAAGGCACTTACCAAGATACACTGAAGTGATTGAGCAAGATCCCACGCAAATCAACAACATTTGCAGATACCCAGATGGCAAAAGAGAAGAACCCATCATCAGCTATTGATATATCACCAAAAACACAATTTTTAGATCTCATCATCGATATACATCTATTCAGTTCGCGAACCTTGCCGTCCCTTCTTGTTCTGCGATACGTTCCAGCAATTCTTGTCCCACAGGTGCGCCTCATATCGGCCGGTCCACCGGTGCCTGAACAAGTCAACAACAAGAACAAGCCAGACCAGATCATTCATCGAAGCTAAAGTCGAATTCAAGCACAAGAAGCAAGATAGAAGGCAGTAGCCGACAATGACCTTGTGACTCCTCGGTATATCGAGCTACGTTGAGGAGGAGAGTCTCTCGGCACGGTCCTCCGAGTCCGCTTCACCTTGGCCACGCCACCATTGACAACACTGGTCACAGCACTGCCGTTGTTACCGCTCTTGTTGCTGTCGCTAGCAGCAGCGACATCTCTCCGGCTTTGCTGCGATAACTTCACCATGGGACTAATGACAAAGCCAGAAAATAAACGAAGGAGAAGAAGAAGATGAAGAAAGTGAAACAAAAAATAATAATAATTAAGGAATAGGAGGAACAACTGGGTCCTCCAGTGAAGGAAAGGGTTATAAAGGAGGGGGCCATGGAAGGTTATGGGCTGGCAAATTAAGATGAGAGGCCGGCCAAACGGTGAGTTTTTTTATTGATAATTTTCTTTTTAAAATGTTGCCGTCTAAACGGCTTATCATGGCCTCTTCTCTCTTGTTTTCAAGTGAGTGCAATTCCCTACCCTTGTGTCGTTCCCATCTTAACTAAGTTAATTTAATGATCTTGCTTTCGTTTACTGCGTAATAAATACTCTATTGGACCCGTTGGGAGGCACGACGGAAGTCTTATGTCTCATCATGGAGGATATCGCTTGGAAGGATCCAAATTGGAGTGTGCTAAGATGCCTGATTAGACCTAATTTTTATAAACCTATAACTGAGGACGTTATTAACAGAATAATAGGCCTGACCAGATCTAGTTTTCATTAGTCTATTTCATAAGACATTATGAGTCAAAACTGTTGATGCCTAAATTTTAGTTCTCCCATATCTACATCATGAAATCAGGGATCGACCTCAATCCTTGAACAAAAAAAATCATTTACATTATCCATATTGGCATTACATTTAGGTTTTAGGATACATTTCATTGCATGTTAGGACTAACCATGTTACGGGGAACCAAAGGTGACTCAATGAGTAATTTATAGAAGATTTCAAGATTAAAAAAGCAGCGAAAAGTCGTGATTTGAAATCCCAAAATTCTTGAAGCTCAAAATTGAACTCATGAAAGCAAGGTGTACCTAGAATCACATTTCAAAATTTTATAGAAGCAAAAACTAGCTCAATGAGTTCAAGAGCATGCTTTTCAAAAATATGAGAAACGTAGGATCCTAAACTATAAACCAAATAACAATTCCATAATTACAGGAAGCGGAGATGGTAAATAAGGCAGTATTGCACAACACCATGTGACACAATCATGGATGTCCACAAGCCTTGAAATCTACAATAACATTAATGCCAATCACATGCCAAGATCGTATGCCATTTACATGGCTATTCCACTACATCTCCATGGATCATCACAAACTGGAAAAGGCGCCTAAGCATTGGAGGTCATGTGCCATGCACATGCCTCAAATCATGTGCCACGCACATGCCTTTCTCACGTGCAACTCACGAGGCTTCTCTATGGATGCTACCGTAGACCATCTCCTGCGCTACTAAGCCTCGAGTGGCTGGCCATAAGTGAATATTTCCTCTGATATCCTGTATGTTACTGATAAGATTTGATTGCTTAGTTGTTGATTGATCCGACAATTGCTTTTAGTTGCCATTTTTTCTTAATCAGCAAATACCGTGGAATTAAATTGCAATCTTATCTCCGTGATTTGATTAATCGACCAAACCTAATCCTCACCCTCCGCCCTAAATTCACCTTGATCTCGACCATGCATCCGATAATGTGCACATTAGAGATAATTGCCAGAAATACTCCAAATATTATCACAATATCTCTAACTCCAGTTTGAGCCGGAGCCTATAAATAGACTCCTCCATTAATCATTACAAGCATAAAACACCATTTAGTACTCTCAGAAAAACTTTGAAACATTCCCATGGCAAAGCTCTCTATGACTAGGGGTGAGCTTGGTTTTAGGGGAGATACGAGAACCAGAGAATCAGATTGGTGGGAATGGGTCTAGTTCCAGGGAATGGGTCAAATTCTAGTTCCAAGGAACGGGTCCAATTCCAGGTTTCAAAATATACAATGTAGGTTTCAATTTCCAAAAACCAAGGAGTCAGTTCCGATGGGTAGGTATGGAACCTAGAACAAGTATTTGTATCTTTGCAATCCTACGGTATTCCATGACATATGTAATTTAACACCACTGATCAGAGCTTCCATTTGGGCATATCCATGACTAAAACTTCTATTTTGTTAATATTTCATATTCTTCATTTGTCCAAATATGAATTGTGAACAGTAGATTATAGCAGCAAATGATGGTAATTAGTGATGACAATTCACTATAATCATTCAATTAAAAATATAACTAGAATATGAGTAGACTTGGAACCTATGAAAGGATAGATTTCAGGTTCCAAAGTATGTAAAGTAGGTTTCATACCAATTTTGACGAGTAGATTTTAGGTTTCAAGTGGAAATTGGAATAACCCTGAAAATGCTCACCCCTCTCTCCGACAGTTCTTTCCTTGCTTTTCACACCAACGACTCCCTGGAAATCCTCTCAACCTCGACGACCTCCTGCAAAAGTCCCCATCACATCCCTAGGAGTCTTTCAATGTCCAGCAGCTCGCTAGCTCTGCCTCGATGCCACCATCTGTCGATCAAGCTTGTTAACGTCCTTCATGCATCCGTGGCTTCCCCGACAATCTCCAAGTTTTGTAGTCATTTCAGTCAGCTTCCATCACATTCAGAGCTCCCCTTGGCATCGCCCAAAATTGCTACACATCCCCTAACGCCCGTTCATCACCGGCCCTTGAATACTCCATTGGTGGCTCAACAAGCTCCACCCCCTTCCCTCTTGCCCTCAAGTGCTTTGGTATCCTAGGGTTAGTCCTTATCGAGGTAGGTAAGATTGGTAGGTTGTTCAACTTTAGCTCATAATTTGGCTGCATATTTTATAGTTGTCAAACTTTAAGTTATTTTCATTCCTTTTGATTTATACCTTGCATTAAACATGACATAAATTGGGGCATCACAGCTTTGAGCCAAATAGTCGAACCCTCAATTATGATATTCATGCATGCATGTAGTAATTTGCATCTAGGATTAATCAAGAATAATGTAGGATTTTGATTCATACTGAACATTAATAGGATGGCACAAGATTCAACTCCTATGGGGTCAAAGGGCAATGCCACCAAGCCACCGGAGAGCTTATATAGTTTGGGCCCGAATTATATTGGTAGTTTGGATTTTGACCATGAGTAGCTACTAAGTGGCATAGGCCTTTCCTGACCCTTAGGGTTTTCTTGCGCCACCAATATATAATTTATCTCTCTTGTAATTGAGAGTGGTAATAGGGAAGTCGAAAGTGCTAATTATAGTAGAATCCTCTATTATGTGTGATCTTAATTTAACCAAGTTAAATTTTGCATCTAGATCTCTCTTTCTTGCCTTTACACTCTATTTCTTCATATTTGTACGCCTAATCCTAACATTTGATATTAGAGCAAGGTTTAAGGTTAGGGTTTCTCGGTGAAGAGAGACCCGAAAAATTGAATATTGGGGAGATGTAAGTTGGTCAATCACAGATTGAAGAAAAGAAGTTCAAAGGAAAGGGTTTCAAGTTATTAAAATTGAATATGGAGGCCTTGCTTGTAGATAGAGATTTGTGGCTGGTGATTAAAGATGATAAACTTAAGGAGAATCCCCAGGAGAAGATGAAGGAGTCCACGTCCACTGAATTGAAGAAGTGGATCAACAACGATCAAAAGGCACGAAGCCTAATCTGGTTATGTCTTACAAATAATATCTCGGTGAACATGACTTCTGAAAAGATGGTGAATGATCTCTAAACGAAAATAAAAAGCTTTTATCAGAACAAGTCGCTCTTGAACATGTTTCCAGGAACAACTTTACAACCTTCGGATATATGAAGGTGATCCCTTTTCTACACATTTAAACGAGTTTAATACTATTTGTGGGCAACCTGGATCTATTAATGCTAATCTAGATAGGAAGATAAAGCATGTACCCGGTTATGTTCACTGCTGAATTCATACAAACATATAATTGTTTCAATTGACACCGGTGTTAGTGGGTTTTCCTTTAAAAGTGTTGTAGCTACTCTAATATCTGAAGAAATGGGAGAGTAGGTTCTGATGGTGCAACGAATGAGGCTCCTTTTCGTAAGAGGAAGGAAGAGTGAACGATCCAAATCTAGATTTGGTGATAGGAATAAATCTAGAGGAAGATCTAAAAGCTGAGATTGATTGGAAATATAGTGTTTGAAGTGAAAAAAGGCTGGACACTTAAAAGAGGGATTGCAAAAGCAAAAGTATAACTCTAGAGAAGCGATATATGGCACCATCCTCAAGTACTGCGTAGGATGATGACAGTAGCACAGGATACATGTATCTTATCTGCAATTCATCTCAAGATGACCGCAATTTATGGGTAATTAATACCGAAGCGTCTTTCCACACTACGCCTCATAAAGATTGGTTTTGTTGTTATAAGCTACATGGAAGAGGTACAATGTGAATGAGAGATGACACAACATTTGGTCTTGTTAATTGTGAAAAGGTGAAGCTGAAAATAACACATGGGACAATCAAGAATCTTCTGAATGTGATGCATTTTCATTTTCCAGAACTATGGCAGATGTTGGCATTACTATCACCAGCAATAAATACTCATGCAACCTCGCTCGTGTATCTATGGTGATCGCTAGAGGTGAATGGTATGGAAAATTGTGAAAGTAATTAGGAAACACAATGATCAGTAAAGAGAGTTGCATCGCAGAATAAGTCGAAGAAGACCTTCGACACTATGGCATTGGAGAATAGGTTGTCTCGGTGAGGAAAGATTTGGTGACCCTTACCTTAAAGAAGACGATGAATGAAATCCCAAAATGTTATATGGATTTCGAATTTTGTGACATTGTCTACATGGAGAATAGAATCAGGTATCCTTTGAATTCATAAGAGGGAGAGCAAAAGGGATTCGGGATCTGATCCATAGCAACATCTTTGGTCTTACACCTATAGCATCGATTGGATTACAGTCTCTATGTGCCCATTTGATATGGGACTCTCGACATTCGCATGAAAGGCTAGACATAATAGTAGAGACAAGTCAAGAGTCCCACATCAAATGAGTGCACTGAAACCGTAAGAGGGGTCGTGAATAAAAACCAAGTCATGCGCCTAACCAAAGTATACCTTTCTTGGCTTTTTATCTAAATATTTGCATGAAAATCCCTAATAATTGAGTGTTCAAATTATTTATTTTATAATTTTGAAGAAATTAAATTAAAATTTTTAAAAATAATCAGTCTGGTCCAAGCAGTTCCATCCTTGAAATTGGGAATCAGACCAAAATCACCGGTTCTAATTTTATGGAACCGAGAATTTGAGTAGTGCCTCCGAGCTAAGGTAAGGTCGATCGCCTTGGATCTAACCTAGGTTCGATGCTGTCACCAAGCACGAAGTAATGGCAACTTTGGAAAGGGTAAACGGAGGAGATAAGAGAGAGGTCAAAGGGCAAAGATCCAGGAGGCACAGTAGGGCGTGGGAGAGGGCCGAGGGTGTGGAAAGAGACGAGCAATGGGGCCGATCGCGATGGCCGTCTATCCCCATCCCGCCGGATTTGACTTTCTATGGTGGAGGAAAGGAGTGCACATGTTAGCATCAGATGAATGAAACGTGTGATTGGTGAACCGAGCGGGGAAAACGATCTTCCACCATAGAAATCCCCATTGACTAAAGCTCGTGGAGTATGATATCATCGCTCACCCCTCGAAAGTGGACGGAAATAATAAAAAATTCAAGTCGTCATTTTTAGATCATGTCATGGTACGTACTCCGTAGCACCGTTACGTTGCTGATGTCCTTGCAATTCGCTAGACGTGAAGCATGTCCACCAAGGACCAAGATTAAATAGGGCCTATCGTCATGTTTGATGAGCCTAATTATTTTCAAAGATACAAACCAACATTTATGGAAAAATATTTTTCTAAAACCTATTCGTTTGTATCGTTGAAAATGATTAGTTAATGAAAAAAAATCATTAACTAACTAAAATATTTTCTATTTTATTTTATTTTTATAAGTAATACAAGTAATAGGTTTTAGAAAATATTTTCAAATAATTCATTTTTTACAAAACAAATGGAATCATATATCAACTTCATCACCTTTTTTTTTATTGTCTTTTTATATTTATTTATTTGGTTTATTGGCCAGTTTCATAGCTTCTTTTTTTTTTAACTCGAGATTCATCGCTCTAATTCACTTCTTTTTCGGCCACTCTTATGTCTGTTATTGTTCTTGCACTTTCTGTGGGCTTACCCTCCTTCGACCCCTTAGCAGTTTTAGACCCTCGAGAAAGACATGTCAAATGCCTAAGAATCCCCAATGGCCCATGGCATATTTGGCATTTCCAACATTTAAAATGAAAGTGTGCGTTTGTTTCATGAAAAATTAAGAATTTAGAAAAAAAAATTACTCAAAAAAAAAAACTCTTATATCGCTTACAGAGATGAATACATGAATAATATTCCGTTGTCAATTAAAATGTTTAGACATGCATTATTGATGATAATGAAAATATTTTTTATTACTAGTTTTTCTAAGTTAATGAACATTTTTTCAGCAAATGTTTTTCAAAAGATTCATTTGCCACGAAACAAGCGGACCCTTATAATCTTATTTTCTTCAATGACAAGGAATACCCACCTCAAGTAGATAATTCAATGAATTCACGGAGATATATCCTTTCATGATGTTAAAGTACACCTTACATGGATAATCTTGGTTGAAAAATCAACCCCGTTAACTCTATGGGCCATGTAAGACGTGAACTAGAGTCTCGAATAAGTAGCTGAAAAGTGGATTTGTTTGTACTCAGCACCACGGAGGTTTAAATTTATATTGTGTGTCTATGTCACACAAAGTTAGATCCTTAAAATATCCTTTAGATCTCAATCTAGCAACGGCACTTGGAATTTTCATCATTAGCTTAGCCAAAGTGGACTAGCACCATGTTTGACTTGAAAGTAGGAATCTCTCCTTAGGATTCGATTTCTTCGTAGGCCGGCTTGGAGGAAAATTGCTTTCCATATTCACAAATGATGCAACTAGCAGGATGCGAACAACATCTTGGCGAAATAATGGAATGACATATATGATCAGTCTTCTGAATGGTGGCTACATTCTAGTCGAAGGCATCAATTGCAAACAAATCAAAATTATCTGACAATTAGAACATACTTTTAGTGGCCTAATTGAAAAAGGGAAAAGTACCAAAAAAGTCCTAAACCTATTGCATTGGTACTAATTTAGTCCTAAACTTTTCAATTGGACCAATTCAGTCCTAAACCTTTTAATATTTATATCAATTTAGTCCATCGGCCAATTTTGGCCAGCCGACACCGACGTAGACGTCGGTCGTGTGGCCAAACGCTGACATGGCAATTTTTATGATTTTTTTCGATTTTTTTATTATTTTTTATTAATTTTTTTCCTTTTTCCTTTTCTTTTTTGCTTTTTTCTTCACGTTTGCTGGCGAGCCTCCGGTGAGGCTCACCAGCCACTAGGCAAGGGCTGTGAAGCCCTCGCCCGGCCTCTCCCAAAGCCGCCGGTGAGGCGGCTTCGCCCGACTCTGGGCCAAGCCAGCCTCACCCGCGACTAGCGAGGCCATGGCGGCCATCGCCAGGGCGGAGGCAAGGGCCGCAAAGCCCTCGCCAGCCACCAGCGAGGGTTGTGACCCTCGCTCGGCCTCACCCTAGCCTTGCCGCTGAGTCCCCGGCGCCTCCTCTGTTGTCGACCCCTGAGCTTCTCGACCTCGTCACCGCCGCCCTCACCTCCATGAGATCCCAACTCGAGGCCCTGGTCCCCCACCTCCCGCGACTCACGCCGCTGCTCCTCTGCCCGATCTTCACCTCCGAAACCCTAGCCCGCCGCCCCAACACCCTCCTCTCCTTCTTCCAAGGCTGGCCTCGCCCGCGGCCCTGGGCAAGGCCAAGCAAGGGTCGCAACCCTCGCCAGCAACTGGCGAGGGCTTCGCGGCCCTCGCCTCCGCCCTAGCGATGGCCACCATGGCCTTGCCAGCCGTGGGCGAGGCTGGCCTCGCCTAGATCCGGGCGAAGCCGCCTCACCGGCGACTCTAGGAGAGGCCGAGCGAGGGCCGCGACCCTCTCCCAGTGGCCAGCGAGCCTCACCGGAGGCTCGCCGCCAACTGCGAAGAAGAAAGCAGAAAAGAAAAGGAAAAAGAAATAAAAATTAATAAAAAATTCGAAAAAATCATAAAAAAATCATAAAAATTGCCACATCAGCGTCCGGCCACTAGCCAACATCCACGTCAACGCAAGCCGACCAAAATTGGCCAGATGGACTGAATTGGTACTAATATTAAAAGGTTTAGGACTGAATTGGTTCAATTGAAAAGTTTAGAACTGAATTGGTACAAATGCAATAGATTTAGGACTTTTTTGGTACTTTTCCCGATTGAAAAATGTACTAAAATTTAGGGATCATGAATGAAATTTAAAGAAAAAAAAAAAAGCAGTCCTATAAAGTGACCATAAAAAAATGCTTTCCTTAATCTATTCAAGTGCTCTATTCAAAAAAAAAAAAAAACCTATTCAAGTGCCACGTGTGCGAAGAACAAACATGATTCTAATTTAATCTGGTATGGTCCATAGCTTGGATGGGAATTACAAACCTTAATACCTCGTGCGGACCACCATAAGATGAGCCTAAATCAAAGTCCCATTGGGCATCATAAGTCGACAGGATTGGGAATCCAAAGCAAGGAATCATCGAAGCCCGCCGATTCGTGATTCTCATGTAGCCGGATGGAATATAAAGAGTGTTGTAATTCGATCTCAGCCGTCGTGGAAAAAGGACGAATGATGACAAACAAGCTTATCACTCGTACGGTTACTTGAAGTATTGACAAACCACTTGCCAACAAAAATCGCACATTCACATGCCATAAAAAGGATGCGTAGAAAACATGTAGAATCAAAATATATAAGTGGAAATCTAAACTGTATTAGAGAGGATACGTGGTTGGTTCTTTGCTATCAATGTTGTGAATGTTAGGCTACATTTATTCCGCAGAAAATAAATGATTTAGTAAAATAATTTTTTAAAAATTGATTATTTGTATGGCTTGAAATAATTGATAAATAAAAACTGATTTCATTATCAAAAATAATTTATATCGGAACATTTTTGTAGAGGACAAAAAAAGATTTCGTTGGTTCATTTTTATAAAAGATATGAGCGATTATTTTTTTGAAACATATTGTCTAAATCATTTATTTTTAGGCTAAATAAACAAAATTTTCATGATGAATTTGGAGATATAACCGTAAATAATATTGTCGAGCTAGGGTTTTCTTTTTTCTTTTTTTCAATATTCTATTAATTTGACACTCATTTGGTGTCACATTAGCATCAAGTCTATTTTCATCACATCAATGCTATGTCATACTTAATTTGATGATTTATTTGGAGTGGTCAATCGAAGGAATTGATTGCATAATTCAAGAATCAAAACATTAACTCATTTTGCAAACTGTTCATTCAACTGGGATTTCTTGAAAGCACCCAATGCAAAATGTAGTGATGCTCATAATTTATATGTAAATCAAAATTTTCAACCTTCTTTGTTTTTACTTGAGCCCACCTCTAGATCTTGCATAATAAGTTTATACCTCAACGATACGAAGCAATTCTATGGTTTTTAAAGATAATGAGCTTTTTTTCTCAAAGCATATGTTATCATGTTTTTATTATAATGAAAGTATTCTTCTTGTAATTTAGAAAGAGAGTCAAAAAAATTTTCCATTTGATGTTTTTTAGCAAAAAAAGAAATTTTAATTTTAATAAAATTGTTTACACAACATCTTTAACATGGTTGTCAAATATAAATTAAAAAGTCATTATTTTTTAATTTTAAACAAATAAAAATTAAAATATTTAGATTAATCACCAAATGGGCTTTGCAAATGTGTTTTCTACTAAACAGCATTTATCTCAAAGTTGCTTTTCAAAGCAGAATTTACCAAACAGCCTTTGCATTTCCCCCAAAGTCCTTTAGGCTAAACTGCTTTGCATTCTTCCAATGAGCTTTCCAAATGCTGAACCAAACGCACCCTAAGTCATCCCCCTCCCCCTCCTCTTCCCTCCTTCTCCTCATTACCCAATACCTAAATGCAATGGCATAATTTATATTTTGAATAAGCAAGCACATCAGTAATTGTGCTCAATATTTCCAGAGTAAGGGAGCAACAATAGCCAATCGCATGACATACAAATTTATTTAGTGGATGCCTCACATTGTGTCATATTTGAAAAGCTAAAGTACACAATTTAACAGTTTAGATGCTTAATTGTAAAAGTAAAAAACTTCAAATACTTACCTTATCGTTACCACTAATTAAAGTTAGCATACGAAATTGTACAAACACCTTAATGCAATAGCTATTTATATGAAATTGTGTCTCATCCTTCTTTGAAAACATGGATGACATTCTATTCTAATGAGAAACTCAAGAGTCGACATCCATTCCTCTTGCTTAGCTTCTATACAATATACTACGATCAATCGTTACTATTTATCACGAAACCACATCTATCTAAAGATTTTTAGATTTGGATCTCTTGACGGCTATTCACAGGGGCACCAATCAAATAACGAAGAGAATTCCACAACCTTTTTTAATACCTCACCTCATCTCATATCATATGTGTAGGAAATAAATTCCATATTCCAACACACGAGAAACATGCCCGGGATATTTTTGAATCACTGATCGAACTGGATATATTACACTTCATAACATACCTTATTTCCACTTATTAAATGCTTTGATTGTATCCTTGAGATAAAAAGTTTTCATCACCTTTTGTTAGGGAGAGTAGTATTTTTGGGGAAAGAAGAAGTGTTCTACTTTTAGGAACGCAACGTCACGTTGAAAAACAAGTAACTGCCTTTGAGAGTTACTTTTGTAGGTTATGGGCTGGGTTAGCCCAACATGGGTAGCCCACCTATAAAACCCATCAATATGCAATCAATACTTTGAAAAATATAGCCTTCCATATTGAGTATACTTAAAAACCGGACACTCTCAAGACAATATTTTCCAAATCGAGGTACGCAAGGACTGCTCTACCATTATTCGTCGGCTCCGTCGTTCAGAATGCCAAACCAATTAATAGAGTGTCTTTCGTGAGGGACAATGTGGTCAAAGTTGTGCACATGGAGAGGCGGTACATGCATTGAAAGCTACATGCAACCCGGAGCTGAAAGTTGTTGACCTCAAGACGAATTTGCCAAATCGTTGACTTTTCAAATGCCCTCTTTGATTTTGTGGATCAACCCTTGCACAAGTATTTTTGCTAATGGTCATGATTGCCATAGTTAACGTAGGTAAAAATAAAAGAACCAACTAGGCCGTATTAAGATTCCCCAAAGAAAAGAGAATCTCAAACTTTAGGTCTAATTCTAAATTTACCCAGACTTTTTTTTATCTAAAAAAAAGAATTCCCAACTTTCACTATAGTCCCACATCTGCTTATAGGTCAAATAGCCCAAAAAGTCAAGAATATATGGTTAGTTCTCCACTCCCAATGTTGAAAATGTTAATATATGGTCGATTTGGTTCTTCCGCATCTTATCAAAGTGTTTTACTGATAGATAAATAAGGGTTTGGAAGACATGACAGATTAACACCAAATTGTATATCTTTCTGAAAAGAATAACTGGTTAGTCTAATTTATTTTGCGACCGAGAGTTTTAAGTGTCTATAGTTATCTTGGCTCCTAGTTCTCACTCCCTTAGCCACTAGTTTAGTTTATTACCGTTCAGAACTTAACAATTTTCTAAAGATAGAAATCGGAAGTTATCATCAAGCAGTTGCGTCCATTAGCTATCACTTGAAAGTTTAATAAGTGTTCATCCTTCGCTTGGTACCCAAGCTAAGTAAGGAAGATTAGAGTCTAGGCATTGCATCTTAGGTATAGGATTTCCATCGAAACCGACTGCATTAGATCACGAATCCTATCAAGGAAAATCGTAGTCTTTAGGATAGTATCGTTGACATGCCTTTCCCGAAAATTTCTTGTTTTTCTTTGGACTACCACAACAATTCAAAGGCAGTTTATTCCATGGCAGCTCACATGGTGAAAATCCCCAGGGATGTCAAGAAGCTTGAGTATATTGTGCCGCTTTCCAAAAATGGTTCCTGAAGAACTGTTTTGTTTTGACGATCAATAAGGTGGCCAATGGTGGCTGTTGGGAATAACGGATTTCCTAAAACCGATTCGATACTTAATCGAACCCTTAAAACAAACGCGGAAGACGAGCCCAGGAGTCACATGTATCACCGATCAAAGATACACTACGGAATCGAGCATACCTTGTCTTTCACAGATTAAACACCAATGTTGAAGTTCGAGGAAGAATTCTAATCCCGTTCTACCGAGGAACGTACTATTCTTTTCAGGGGAAAAAACTCTGATTTAGGGATACTGTTCTTACGTTTTTTTTAGGAGGGGGGGAAAGTGTCTAACATACATTCATTCAAAAGGTACGTTCATTTTCTTTCTTTCTATCTCTTAAAACGTCTTCTCCAAGAGACGTAACCCCTCAACGTAAAACGTCTCTTCCAAAAGACACAACCCTTCAACGTACCCTTTCGTATCTCAACCCTTCCTCCATGGGCCCTTAACCTGCGGGCCGGGTTCTTAGGCCCATCATGGGCGGACGGGCCTACTTAGGCCCATCAACACATAGAAAAACCCATCAGTGGCTCTGGCGAGCGTGGCGGCAGCGAGTAGGTTGTAGGTCCAGTAGGGAGGGCAAAATAGGTGGGGAGATAGAGAATTTGTATTTTAGTTGGTGTGGGTGATATTTTTGACAAAACGTGAGGGCATTTTAGTAAAATCAAAGAAATTTTTATAGTGTGGCTAAATTTTGGTCTAGTTGGATAAAACTAATAAGTAAGTGCTGAAAAGTTATGTCTTGAATATTGAGGGTTAAAGTTCAAATACTGAAAAATGGAAATAAATTAGCATATGTTAATTTATGAAGATTAAATAACAAATTTAGTCAGTTTCTTACCAAACATTGAATAATTAGCATTATTGGACGATATTAACAAAAAAATTGCTAATCTTTTAATTTATTGAATATATTTTCATCACTTAACTAAGCAAGTCTTTCTTTACTTACCATATTAAGTGAATTTTTTACTTAAAACAATCAGTGGCCA
This sequence comes from Eucalyptus microcorys, assembly GCA_014182515.1. Classification (NCBI taxonomy): domain Eukaryota; kingdom Viridiplantae; phylum Streptophyta; class Magnoliopsida; order Myrtales; family Myrtaceae; genus Eucalyptus; species Eucalyptus microcorys. Next base: position 28,589,155 of record CM024564.1, read on the forward strand.
TCAAACTTGCTTATTTAAGGGACTAAAACTTCCGATAGAAGTACATTTCTTATCAAACATTGAATATTGAATATTAATATTCAAATACCAAAAAAGTGGAAATAAATAAGCGTTTATCAAATTATGAAGGTTAAGTATCGAATTTAATTAGTTTCTTACCAAACATTGAATGATGAGCATTATTGGAAGATGTTAACCAAACGATCTTTAACATTTTAATTTTTTTTTTTAATATATTTTATCACTTAACTAAGTAACTCTTCTTTCTGACCCAAAAAAAAAAAAAAACTAAGTCTTTCGTTACTTACCATGTTAAGTTAGTTTTTTACTAAAAACAATCAGTGGCCATCAAACGCACTTAATAATATTAACTGCCATTATATTAGTCATTCAAGGGAGTAAACTTCCGATCGAATTATATTTCTTATATTACAGGATTTCAATCATAAAAAAAAAAAAAAAAAAAAAAAATGTAGGGTAACCTAAGGTAGATTAGTTAAATGAGCACTGGTTAAGTACAGATTTAATCTTCGAAATGTGAACGTATGTGCAATTGGGACCTCTAATTTTTGCCACCACCGCCTCCCCGAAGGAATATGTGAGATGTGTGCAATTTGGTCCTATAAGCTTAGTTTGTACAATCAAATCCTCTAATTTTCTTGATTTGTATGATCAAATATTTTATTTACATTATAAATAATACTGTCAAATTAGAGTTTCTTTTTCTCTTCTTTTTTTTTTCGTGTCTGTTTTATGTTAATTTGTCACTCATTCGAAGCTACATTAGCCTCACATTTTGACTTCTACGGCATCAACAGCATTACGTCGTTACCTAATTTGATGATTTACTTGGAGTGATCCGTCGAAGGATTTGATTGCACAATTCAAGAAAGTTAAGAGTACTTAAATGCAAAAAGAATATATATATATTCATTCAAATCGCACAAATACAAAAAGGTAAAGGAAGTGATAACATCATAAGTATTTGAACTTTTCCCCCTTGTTTTCAAAATCAACCTCCTAAACTTTTTTTTCATCAAATATCTCAACTTCTCATATGTGGCTCACATTCCTCGATTCAAACTATGGAGGAAAATTAAAAAAAAAAAAAGAACTATGGATGAAAAATGTCCTTGCTGATGCCAAAGGCATTAAATAGCCTTTGATTACCCACATCAACATCAAATATGACATCTTGACATGATGTCATGCCAGCAAAGACATATGGAACGCCTAAGATTGACCAAATTATCATATGCCTAAGATCCTCCATCTATATCTCCCTCCCTCACACCTAAATTATGTTGAAGAAGTGAGGCCACGTCAACAATCGCGCTCTACTTTTGCTAGGTAAGCGAGCTAAGTCAACGAAATCTAATGACGAGCGAATCGATGGAGTGTGGCTCGTGAGGGGCTTATGTTGGTTGAGCAGTGTTGGTCACTTACCCCAGCCAAATCGTGCACATGGAAAGGTAGGAGAGGTGCAAGTCCCATGCACTTAAACGTCCTTGCCGTTCACCTAAATTCTGCGCACGCCATCTTCTGAATCCGGCGGTTGCAAAGTTGCTGACCAGTGACCACGATACAAGCGTCCCGCCGAATCTCCTCTTGATTTTGTCGATCGACCGCCCCAGCAGAAATATATATTTCTTGATGGTACGATAGTTTTTATATGACGATTGCCATATTCCAAATGGATTTTTTTTTTTTTTTTTTTTTTTTGACATTTGGAGTGAAGAATGCTGCGTCTAATGTGGGCCCAGGAAGGGCCCAAATCGAACCCGGGATCTTACATTTGACCCGCCCGGTCAACTTTTCCGAGCCTTTTGTGGAACTGTCAAAGGTCAAGGAGCCGACCTCGTGGGGCATCCGTACACCATTGTCACAACTCACAGGACGGTCGTCAAAAAGAGAAGTCCGGGCGTTTTGAGTCCAATTTCACCGGCACGTGTTCATCCCACGTGACCGGGTAAATTACTTTTACCATTTACAACCCCTTAAATGATGACTAGATACGACCAAAAAAAAAAAAAAATGGCTAGACCATCAAGTCGAAAGTAACGGCCCAAGATTTAACCTTTTATAGATAGTATGGAGAGAGCCCAACTGAAAGTCCATTATGACCAAACTGCTTTCCCCTTTAATCTCTCAAATAATTTTATGGAATCGAAAATTGGACCGGTGACGTTAGGAACCGGCCAATTTGATATGGTTCAGGTAGTTCCTTTTGCTCACCTTAACTCTTCACACCTTCCATCTCCTCTTAGGTTTGTGCTTGCTTAAAAGACTATTTCTTTCACAAAAAATAAATAATTTAAAAAATATTTTCGTAAGAATAATTGCTTGCATTACTAGACATAATTAGTTAATGAAAAATATTTTCATTATCAACGATAATTTATATTCAGACATTTTCATGGACAGTAAAAATATTTTTTCGTTTATTTATTTTTTGTAAGTAATACAATGGATCTTTTTTAGGAAAATACATTCCCAATTATTCATATATTACGAAACAAACAAAGCTTGAGTTTTGGAGTGTTCTTTCAAGAAAATGTTTGAAGGCGTGATTATACGAATCATATTGTTTTTGACTCGATCACTTTTCAAATGAGATGGACAAGACTTTTGGTCCACTTTTCACATTTGTAAGATTTTGTGAGACTACTATTGATGATTCTAAATAGTTAAGTTGTTAGATTAAAGCGTGTTTTAATATTTAATTATTCTAACACTCCCCCTCACACTTAATTTGATTTATTTTATTTTTTGCCCAGTACTAAAAGTGGACATATTTAATTGAGAAGACAAATGAAACTTAAACAGATTCGAACTTAAGATCTCCAACTCTAATATCCTAGTAGAAAGGAAAAAAGAAGAATTTTTGTATATTTCTTTATATATATCAATGATATAATAGACTATTTATAAATTGTTCTAAACAACTATAAAATCAAATAAAAAAATCAATTAGAATCAATCGGGAAAGACCACTATTTCTAACATCATCGAAGAACACGAACCACCCAAAACGCCACTCTCTAGCTATGTAAATAACCATGCTGTCTCTTTCATTTGTAAAACACGAAATTATTGTTATCGATTTCTATGAAGCCAAACCTGACATAACGATCATGAGCACAAGTGACCGTGCATAATTCTGTCACCGGAATGAAAAACTCAAACGAAAAAGGGAAAAAGTATTAAAAAAAAAAAATCTTAAAATCTATTGCAATTATGCTAATTCAGTATTAAACTTTTCAATTGTATCAATTTAATTATAAACTTTCTTATAGTTTACCAATTGAATCCTTCCGGCTAATATTAACTGGAAATCGCTAATATGGACGGCACCCGTTCTATGTACTTTTAATGATATTTTAATAATTTTTTGTGTTTTCTTTTCTTTTTTATAATGTCATTTTTTTTCCTTTCATTTTGGTGGACAAAATGGGGGGGCCAAGGAGTACTTGCCAACCGTTGGCGAGGGTCATGACCCTCACCAAAGACCTAGCCAAATTTAAGCGAGGACCTTCGCGCCCTATTTGCAACTGGAGGGGCCATGAAGGCCCCTCGGCAAGGGCTTGCTGACCCTCGCAGGCCAAGATGAAAGGGAAAAAAAGAAAATGAATAATAAAAATAAAATTGTAAAAATCATCGACATCAATGGCGGCATTGCTACATAGGACGGCCATTATTTATGTCAGCAATTTTCGGTCAAATTTGGCCAGAAAGACTTGGCAAATTGTGAAAATGTTTATCACTAAAGTGGTATAATTTAAAGGTTTATGACTGAATTGACATAAGTAAAATAGATTGAGAACTTTTTTTTTTATACTTTTTTCCGACAAAAAGGAAAGAAATCGATCGAGTCTACGCAAGAGGGGCAGCAAATCATCTCAAATGGGTCTATCTAGGAATTGCACGGGTGGGGTCCGAATTGGATAATTTCAGTCAATCGCAACCCGAGCCCGCTCACCCAATTTGAACACCTTTCCCACATCAAGTCTTTCCATTCTCCGGTTCCCATATTATTAGATTGTGTTAGATTTCATCGCTTTTCATCTCTTCTTAATGATGTAGGATGACACTAAATAAACTTAAGTCATCTTCATGGGCTTTGAGTAATTCTTGTTGGATCGATTGAATTACCCAAGCACAAAAAACCGCAAATCGACCGAACCCTAAGCCTTTGCTCTAATGTCGATTATTTTGTAGTAGAATAGCGTAATCCACCATAGTTACAACATGAACAGAGAAATAAATAAGAAATGGAGAAGACAACACATAAAAATTTATATAATTCGGTCCAAAATTGAAACTCGCATTCACAAGGAGAGTGGTAATAACAATTCCATTATGAACAACATAGATTACAAGCTTAGAAATATGGTTTTCTCAATTGCAGGCCGTAATTACATCCGATCGATGTTATCCTCTCAAAACTCTCAAAGAAACCCTAAAAACACCCTCAAGAGACTAATACGAGTTTTCCTCTAAAATGGGTTTTAATCAAATGACTAATATCTAGAATGGATCTATTCACATTTGCAAGAGTGGGGGCCAAAATTGGGTGTTTTAATGAATGACAACCCAAGCCTGGTCGTCCAATTTTGAACATCTTTCCCACTTCCAAGTTTTTTCCATGCTTGTTGGGTCCTACGTGACTGGAATATTTAATCATTCCTTTTTCTTCTTTCCTTTAGATCTGTGTTGATATGTCCTCCTTCTAGCATAGGATGAGATTACTCAAAGTCGATTCATCTTTGGGTTTTTGAATATTTCTTTTCCTGCCACTGACTGAACATTAAAGGTTTATAAAGGTCATCAAAATCGCGATAGCTAGTTTGCGATGGGATTTGATCTCGAGGTCCCTTAACCTTGCGGGAGGGTCAGCACGAGGCAGAACTAACATCTTAGGTGGTTGGGATGAGATAAAGGGTGCACGAAATATTAGGTGGCAGACCATGAATGCCGAGTCATTGATGGTGAATTTTTGAGTGGTTCGCTGTTGAGATCAATGGCATTTTTAAGTTTGAAAAAAGTCACCTCTAGGGATGGAACGAAGAGGTATTTATAGTGAGAGGAGGACCAAAGAGATTCGTTTATAAATTGTATCCCGTAGCAATCTATACATAAAGAATCGACGGTGAATAAACCGTCACGTGTTAAGGGGACACGAGTTAATCATGGGCCGCCTGTGGTTGGAGGACACGAGCCGACACCCAACTCACTAGGAATAAAATTGACCATCCTTAATGAGCTTCACTCCCATCGAGCAAATGCTTTGATCATTTTCTTAAATCATAGTCTTATATTATGATATCTCTTTAGAATTTTCTTTAAAGTGTATTATACTCTTCGTAGAAGCACATCTCGGCTTAGACCATTCAAAAATTATCATCGTAAGTGTGAGATCATCTTAGACAACCTTCATTTAATTCGCATCCTCAAAGCCACTTCGAAATCTTTTTAATATTAATATACTTCGTTTGGCTTAGAAAAAATTGATTATCTAAATCTAAACCCAAATTATCCGAACCTTGGTAGACTAATAATGCAAAACTGAACCTGACCCTATCTAAATGGAGCGACATTGAAAATGGCGCCACACTTTGAATCATCCAAATCGGATCCACTCAAAATGGAGAAGATGGAATCCAAATCAATTTCACTTCAACACCCATCAAAATTCGAAACATTAATGTCCTGCCACCGCCCATTCGCCACTCGAAATGCTAGTTCTCTCTCACCCCCCCCCCCAACCTTCAACCTATACTTTGAACAGATCTCCTCTTTACTACTTCTTACCGAAGATCCTCCCACCAAGGCCATTCATTAAAGACTCTCGAAACCCTTCTGACATTATACTCTGCGACATCGACTTGACCTTTCTTGGGTGACAAGATGTAACTGAACCATGCATGCCTGGTTACAATAACAATCATGCAAATTTTACACAAGCCTTGGAAATGTTCGGGTGCGATTGGGATCCAAACCTCGGAAAATGAACAACATTTGGTCTCAATCGAAAAAGAAAAAGACAAAAAAAGAAAAATGAACCTTCGTATGGGAACAAGTTGATGAACCAACCTTTAGAAACTTTGGGAATAGAATTTCTTTTGTGCAAGGTGAATGCACATTTGGTCCCAACCGAAAGAAGAAAAGTGCACCCTCACGGCCACAAAGCATACATAAAACAAAGGCCCCACGTCTGGCTGGCTCGCAGGATATTTTTTTCTAGAAGCCCGGAAACGAAAGTACTCGATCCTGTTCCATATATAATATATATCGCAGCTTTTTCTAGAAAGATTGAAATTTCTTTTCGCAACCAAAATTCATTAAATAATTTACAAATCTCGTGATATGCTAAAATGGAAGTTGCTTATAATTCCGGAATGAGTAGTCCCGAAACTTTTGATAAGTGAAACTAAATCCTAGAAGTTGTGAATATAATATAATCAAGTATTCTCGCTAGATACGCTACTTCCATACCACACAAAAAAAAAAAAAAAGCAGCAAAATCCTTGTTGGTGGCCTCCCCATCAACCCTCCACTTCTCTCCTTTCGGTTCTCTCTATATCGCCGGGCTTACTATAAATTTTGAAATTCTTTGTGCAATTTCTTTCACCGTTGAACAGAATCTGTCCCTATTGATGTGGAAATGCACCTGCGACATGCGTCGCATTAAAAAAAACACTGAATTTTTTAAAATTGAATAATTGAATAGATAAACAATATTGACTATTATCTAGCGATTAAATATTAACTACCAATATTTCTACTTAGGCATCCGCTCTACCACTTGTGCTGGTGTGAAATTACACGTCGGTCCCTCCGCCAATTTTGAATTCCTGCGGATACCCGCAAGATAAAAGAAAAGAAAAATATCTGAAGCCGCAGTAAATAAAAAATAAAAATAAAAAAGGCGTGTCTCGCGGGCCAAAGGTGAAAAGACGCTGGCCAATAGAAAAGCAAGGAGAATCAACAAAGTCAACCGGGAAGACACGTGGCGCGAATCGCACCGTCCAAATTGCGTTTGATCTCCTCCCACTGGCCTGTGCCTATATAATGCGGAATCTCAGAGCTCCCGTAATGTAGTGAGGTCGACCGGAGGCGGGAGAGGCCGGGAAGAAGAGTGAAGCGACATCCGCCGGAGCGCTCGCCGGAACGTCATCCGCTCCGATCACCGGCGGGAAGCGCCGAGCTCGAGCCCGGAGGCAAATGAGCGGTCGGCATCGCCGGCAGCAGCCGAATCGCCGTCGCCGGAGCGGAGCTGATATGGAGAGCGAGCGGCTCAAGGCGGGGGAGAAGGAGGGCGAAGCCGCGGCGGCGGCGGAGGCGGTGGCGGAGGCGGGGGCGGCGGGGGCGAGGAGGGAGAAGAGGTTCGAGAGGAGGCTCGTGAAGTTCGACGAGTTGCCGGAGTACATGAAGGACAACGAGTACATACTGGACCATTACCGGTGCGAGTGGCCGTTGAAGGACGCGATCCTGAGCGCCTTCGCCTGGCACAACGAGACGCTCAACGTGTGGACGTGCGTGGCAAAAACTCGCGGCGAGCCTTTCCGATTTTACGCGAATCGATGATTTTCTCAATACGTCGATGATGATTCATTCGATCGATCGATGGATTGACCGTGTTCGTGTTCGTGATTTTTGCGTGTGTGACAGGCATTTGGGGGGATTCATCATCTTCGTGGCGCTGACGGCGATGAGCTTGATGGAGAAGACGGGGATGCGAGGCTTGCTCGGCGATTTCTCCAGGTGCGTCGTTGATGATCGATCGATTGCTCCCGTCGTCTCTTCTCTCGGTTCGCGTGCTCTTCCCTGTTTTGAGTTTCTCCATGCATTGCTTAGCGACGCTTCTGGCAGGAGATTCGGTTTGTAGAAGATGTGCTATTTACAATTTCTGCCACTGCTTAAATTAACAATAAACTTAGATGCTGCCCTTAAAGCCGGAGGCATTTGTTAACGAGGTCCAATTCCCAATCCCACTTTAGTAACCAAAATTCGAATGACCCCTTTTTTGTTTTTTTCGTGAATTTTGATAATCCGAGGGCGCGAATGCAGCGGTCGGCTCGCATCCTGTTCTTGCTATTCTTGGGAATTGAAGAAAAAATATTGATTTGGGTCGATTTCTTTCGTGATTTTTGATCATCCAAGGGCGCGAATTCAAGTTCTGTTGAACGATAATGTACGCATGTGCAGTTGTCGTTCAAGATTGAGCTTGGAGATAATGCTTTGTTTGCTCATTAAATCCGTTGTGTTTTCTGGGTGCGGATCACAGGGCCACCGTCCCGGCGCATTCGACGACGGCGGCGATCAAGAACGCGAGCGCCTCCGCCAATGCGGTCAATGTACGTCCTCTCTCCGGCCACACCCTTTTTTCTCATTCCAACGCGTGTCATTGGGTCTATCACTATGAAGTCTCTTTTGTGCTTGTTTATCGTAATTCAAATCCAAACCCCCTCCCCCCCCTTCTCTGTTCGAACCCAGATTTTCTCTTGTCCGATTTTCAAACTTTGAAAGAGAACAAAACAAAAGAAAAAGGGGGAAAAAAAGGTAAAAAATTTGTTGAGTATAGGAAAAAGTCGTGCCAATTTTACCAACCACTTTATAAAGAGAGACGGAGACAACGAGACATAAACATTACGTGGGATAAAAAGAAAGCTGAGTGTCACGTGAGAAAGCGACGCTGGATTTGATCGGTGTTGGACCCCGCGACTTTATAATAAGCCAATATTTGTTAGGGTTGCTGGTATACTTGAAATGTCCCACTAGTACTAGTCGTCAAGCACGTCCTTTCAAGTATAAAAAATAAAATTAATAATATAAGTAGTCTATAGTAGAGGATGAAAAATTTAAGACTTATGCTGAAAAGGTAGAGGAGGTGACGTGTACAAGAGGTTAATCATAGGTTTCGTAAACAGAGTGATGTGTGAAATGATAATTTTAACATTTCATTGGTTCATCTATAGGTAGTTCTATGCATAAGTAAGTCCTGGTAAGTTTAATGTTCTTTTTTTTTCCGGTCCGAGGAGAAACATTTTTATAATTTCTTTATTTTAAAGTTGTTGTCGTTGATGCAAAGAAAATCCTCTTTTGGAAATTTATTTTTGTTGAAATTTCTCTGTGAAATTTTTGTAAGAACTCTACTAGTTGTTCTGAAAATACGTGTTTTTAATATTTGAATGTTCTAACACTTTCCTTTAGGTGTAGTCTGGATTTTAATCAATAATAAAAGCATGAGAATACATAATAAGGGAGGTAAATAAGGTTTTAGAAATATTTGAATTCAAGATTTCCTGTATTAATATCATGAAAGATTTTGGGGATTTATTGTCCATATACGAAGATTTCAACGTATTCTCCAACTCTAATTTTGACTGGCGAGTTACCAAACACGGACAGATCCCATAAGCAAGCTCAACTAATATTAAAAGCGGGCGACGTACGTGTTTGTATCCTCTATAAGAAGTATGGGAAAAAGATAAATTCTTTTAATTATTAGATATGGGGGAAAACATGGTTAGATTTTTTCAATTCACGTGGCGTATGGTACTTTTTGAAGATGCCACCTCTTCCTTTGGATTGGAAACTTGGCAACCTTGTCGGTGATGAAAGTGGGAATATATAAAAAAGAAAAACCAACTTTATTCCTCGATGTCCTCATTTCACGTGATGCCCTCTCTCTCTCTCTCTCTCTCTCTCTTTTGTAGTCTTCCTTTGCCTTGCAAGTTTATCTCTCATTATAATGATTCTTCTTGGTTCGTTCGGTGATGAAAGAAGGAACACGGGTATATAGTTTGCTTTGTACCATTTTGACTGTGCGTCAGAATTTTCATGTTGGCAAAACTTCAAACATGTGGGTCGTCGGTACTTTTTCTTTGTTCGTATTCACCAACCTAGAACGAGCGCTTTTTTTAACGTAAACAATGGTAGTCCAACAAAATCGCATGTTGGAAACGTATTTTTTTTCCCTTGCTTTGCAAAAACAAGAAGTTGTCGGAAAATTAAGTTTCTGCTGTTTCACATGATAGAAGGTTCATGCGGTGTGTTCGTGTTACGACCGTTGTCTGGGAAAAATGACTCGAATCTATCAAATTATGTCCATCGTGATATTTTACATTTGTCAAAAGTTCGTCTCCATTTTTTGGAATTTATACCCTGGATAAAGAAATCCTCATTCTTCCCCATCTTTTTCTTTCTCCTGGAAAAGAAGATTTCGTTTTCATTCCTTTTCAAGAAAATTAGGAGGGCTAATTCATACTTCGAAGCCTTCACAACCTGTTGCTTTTACGTCCAGCAGTTCTTAGTCCGAGAATCTAAGTTTGGTTTCCGTGTAAAAGCGAAATTAGCAGAGCCCTACTCAATCAATTCTCATTGAGTCCCTAAAAATTTTATAGCCCTACTCAATCAATTATCATTGTATCCCTACAAAATTTTAATTCCAATAAACTAGTTTTTGCACGTTTCGTCAAGAAACTGTGACTGGGTTTCATACTTTGACTTTCTTTCGATGCCGTGTGCTTCCCTATTTCTAGATGAATAGTCTGAATTCTTTGGTTGCCTACATTTTCTTGGTCGTTCGCCAACAAAACAAAACTACCAACCTAAGAACAAGAAAAGATAAAAATCAAGCAATCTTTATCTCATCATTATCATTCTATAGTAGAGTTAGAATTGACAAGTAAATTACGTCAGTAGCTACAAACAAGAAGAAACAGAACCGTTCAAGGCAATCCATCAATCTTTTTTCTAGGATTTCTTCTGTACATGTGTTACTTGATGGAGACTATCATCTGAATAGGTCGTTCCCTTTGATGGTGAATGTAGATCTGTTCTTCACAAGATGACAAGCTTATACCCTTTCGGTTACAGAATTGCGAACTTGTGATTTTGTGTTGTTAGCACTACCTCAGAATTAGCTGCAGATTGTTGCTCCAGTTTCGCCCCCAAGAGACTTTCATGAACCAGGGGGCTTTGCTTTGCTTTGTCACTGCTATTGCGCGTCAATAAATATGCCAATTAGGAATTTACAACATCTACCGAATCGGAATTATGTATCAAATAGTAATGATGGCTTACATAAGTGTTGTTCTGTACTACCATAAAGCATTCAATCGATATGAACGCGAGCTCAAGTGAAAGCAGCATAGGTTGTACACATCTCTGTTGAAATCTCTGACTTGAAGAAATCTAATTCCTTAATGATTATGATATCATTTACAGGGCGGACTGACTGAACAAACATATTCTGGTTTTGTCTGCAGGATTCGCATTTAGGACAGATACAACATTCGTCGATCCTCGATGCCCTCGAATCCAACCGTGAGAACATCCCCGGATGGCCTTGGTTCGTCTTCCTAGCCGGGGCCATGTGCTGCTTAATCTGTAGCTCCCTCTCCCACCTCCTGGCCTCCCATTCCAAAAAGTTCTACTTCTTCTTCTGGCGGCTCGATTATGCCGGGATCTCCGTCATGATCGTGTGCTCTTTCTTTGCCCCGATCTACTACGCCTTCTATTGCCACCCCTATTCTTGCTTCTTCTACCTCGGCACCATAAGCGTCCTCGGCACGCTCGTCATAATCACTCTTCTCTCGCCCAGCCTCTCGTCTTCAAAGTACCGTCTCTTCCGGACCGCCCTCTTTCTCGCCATGGGCTTCTCTGGAGTGATTCCCGCAGCTCACGCCATTGTTATTTATTGGGGACACCCGCACATTTTCGTCGCTCTGGGGTATGAGCTCCTGATGGGTATATTGTACGCCTCTGGAGCGTGGTTTTATGTTACCAGGATACCTGAGAAGTGGAAACCCGGAGCATTCGACATCGCCGGGCATAGCCACCAAATCTTCCACGTGCTTGTGGTTGCGGCTGCATTGGCTCACTGCGCTGCAACGTTGGTGGTCATGGATTTCCGTCAAAGAACACCAACTTGCGCATCGTAGGGCTTAGCTACACAACACTGAGATTTGTGAGATTGTCTTGCGATTACCACGGTGCAATAGCCATTCTAATGCAATGCAGCTTATCGGTCCCCAAATGATGCAGCTTCTCTCAGAACATAGCAAGAATTATGTAGGGTAAAATGGAGGGAGAGCAGCTCAAGAAAGTGTGCACTAGTGTTGTTGTATGCGAGCTTTTACACGATTGTATGCAAGACTAATATATTGGCAGAAAGATTGCTGCTCATGGTTTGCCCAAGGCTCTTGCTGAATGTGTGATTAAACGCGGCAAAGGCTTGTTTTCCTCGTACCTCGACATGAAGCCTCACAACACGATTCGAGCATTTTGTAGGCGCCAAAAAAGCAATATACCAGAACTTATGCGACAAGGTGGCACGCCGTTGCCATGTTACAAGAAGAGAGTGATTTTGTCTGGTGTCGGGTGAAATTGATTCTGCATTCATTGTCTTTCACTTGCAAAACAGAGTGCATGCTCTAATTCTTCCGTCACATTTGCAGCTTTGGTTCAATGCATCCAAATACAGTTGCAAGCAAAAACAAAGTAAAGCCATATCAACCTCACAGCCTCACACTCCTAGCACTGGTATAGTCTTCTTGATGCCAGAGAAGCTAAAAACACATAATTGAGTAACTCAAACCAACATTCCCTCAAGATTCTGAATCCTTGGAGACAGAAAAAATGGCAAAAATGCACAGAGGCACAACGACGAAGGCGGCAATCTTGAGCAAGTCCTCGCCCTCCTTCGAGATGGCGCCGATTCTCGACCAGTCTCCGCTGTATCTGAACCACACAATGGCTGCATCAGACCCCATGAACATGGCTTCAAAGGGAACATAGTTACATTGAAGAAGAACAGAGCTTTACCCGGCGTCGATGAAGCCCAGTCCGAACACTGCAATGGCAGCTCGTGTTAGGAGTGGGTTCGAAACTCTCAGCGCAAAACCCGGTTGTCGCTGGGTTTTCGAGCTACGGTCAGTGAGATCTCCCTTCTTAGCCAGTATGGCACCGGACTTTCTGCCATTGATAAGTGGATGAGCAGGGACTTTGGTAAAGATAAAGCTCGTTCGTGTGATCACCATTCGCCTCTTATGCTTGGACCTCTTCTAATGAAGGATTTCCCACACCACAAACTCAAAGCCCTTTAATACCACAAAGCCGGAAGGTACAAGAAGTCCTCGATGACGGACAAATCTTCACCATCCGATTGATACGACTGAATGTCCACCATCGGATAAGATTTAATGCTGAGCATCTTATGAGGCCGTTATAAATTCAATTCCAAATAAAGGCCCCAAGTACCTTCGTTTTTTTCAAATAAAAATTCAAAATAAAACTTTTTTTAAATAAAGGCATGAAATAAATATGATTTGAAGTGATTATGGTTGTTTGGCATAGTCTCAAAGAAAGGTTTGAAGTGATTATGGTTGTTTGGCCTAGCCTAGCCGATCGGCAAAATTTTTTGACTGATTAGGGATAATTTTTGTCAAAATATAATTTAAATTTTAAATTAAATTAGATTGAAAAGAAAAAAAAATTACAAAAAAAAATTAAAAAAACAAAGTTGAGAGTGCTACCTTCCACCTATGGCCACCACCCCCATTGCCGGTGGAGTGATAGCCATGGCCAGCTCCTAAGCAAGGGTCGTCAACCCTCACGAACTAGAGGCATGGGCCTACACAAGACAAGGGTCACTTGCCTAACGTCCCTCAACCACACCGCTTAAGTGGGGTTCACTTTAGGTCATTAATTGATAAAATAATTATACTTTATATCCTTATTTGAAATAATGTTTATTTCATATTTTTATTTGAAAAAATGAAAGCATTTCGGGTCTTTAGTTGAAATTTTTCTCAAATTCATCAATTCTTTAGAGATTTTTGAAATCGAGAATAAAGTGAGGAATCGAACCTGCGACTACAATCATGTTATGGATGCGCTATAAGTGAATCTCAATTAGCTTTTCCGTGAAAATTAAAAAATTACCTAACTCGAATTTTCAAATTAAAAGATGAACTCTATACTTGAGAAATGAAAATAAAATCAAAATATTGACGACCTCGCAGACTGACTGACCCTCTGTTATCCACATAATCCCCTCCACTCCGTCCTCTAGAAAACCTCATCGCAGAATACAGAAACGGAACAAGAAAGCAAATGGCTTCCTTGACCATGGCGTCCTTCGCTCTGAGACTCCCGCCATCGTCCTCCCTCGCGCCTCGAGGGTCGGCCGCCTCGCGCCGCTCAATGCGGCGGCCAGCTCGCTGAAGCTCGGCTCCGTCCGCTGCATCTCCGGGTTCCCCTCGCTCCAGTCCCGCGGAGTCGCCGCGGCCTCTCCCGTCGCTCGGAGCCCGAGGCCCCTCACCGTCGTCTCCGCGAAAGGCGGCTACAAGATGAAGACCCACAAGGTGGTTTTTGACTTTCCTCGTTTCTCTTGGTCTCTCGGTTGATGGGTCTTTCTTGTTAGAAGGAATGGTTGGTTGAAGTTGTTTGAATGGGGAATTTTGTGGGTAGGCTTCGGCGAAGCGGTTCAGAGTGACGGGGAGGGGGAAGATTGTGCGGAGGAGAGCTGGGAAGCAGCATCTGCTCGGGAAGAAGAACACCAAAAGGAAGTTGCGGTTGTCGAAGTTGGTGGGTTCTCTTTTGTTGCAATTCTTGCTGTCGTTGTTGCCATTGCTGATTTTGTTGCTGCTGCTGTTGTTAATTTGATATCTTGCTGCTAGTTTCTGCCATAAATGCATGTTGGTTGCAGAATTTGACTGGAACAAGAGCACTTTTCTTGATGATTATTTTCGATAGGGACAGGTTGCATAAAACGATCGCCGAATTTTGCCGAAATTGTGTTTTGAGTACCAGTTACCAACTGTAGGATCATCTGTAGATTTATAGACAAGCCGGTGCACTCACTTCTTTCTCATCATCCACCTTATTATGTGATCCAGTCATGGACTTGCTCCTTTAGCATTCTATGTGCGGAGTGATGCTTTTTGCTTTGCTGGACTGTTTGCCTGAAGGATTGAGATGCTTATGTCCTGCCTCATGCTATTTTGAAAAAGACTCTGACTGTTTGGACTATGGTTAACTTCTTCAACGGGTCTTTCTTTCTTCTACTAGGTTCAGATACCTACTAAAAAGTTTTATAATTTTGAGTCATATCTAGTACCAGTTTTTACATACTTCGCAAATTTGCATCAGCAGTAATTGGACTCGGTTTTGAGATACCTGTTCTTTATCTTTCTTCGCATCACTAGTTGTTAAGGTAGCCTAAATAAATCCTTGTGGGAAGTAAAATCAAAATGTAGTAGGTTGGAGTTCATAATTTAGTGTTTTACTGTTGGTGTGCGTTTCATAGTAGTAACTTTGGATCAGTCGGAACATAGCCAGTAATTTCCTTGCTTTTTGGAATGAAGTAAACTGGTTTCATGTGGATAGATGGAACTTTTGTAGAGTTAAAAATGCCATCAAATGGTTATTCTCAATGCCATAGAGATTCAATTGAGTTAAAGCACTGGCTATCTGCTATCCGATGCACCTCTTTCTCTTTTGACTAGGCTTGGGAACTGCATGTTATATTCATTGACAAGAACACAATATGCGCCTAAAAAAACTGTTGTAAATTGGGTAATTGACCTCCCTGGTGGTTTCTTAGTTGAAGATTGCAATATAATCAAATGTTGACATGCAAGTATAAGATCATGCTGTTGCACCTTACATTGTTTACATTGTCATTATGAAACATATAGTCATCGACAAGAGCATGAATTGTTGCCTTCGTATGCAGAATCAATGACAATAACAGATGCTCCATAATTTGATTTCTTTGATGTAGAACTGGTAATGTCTATTTAAATGATAATCTTTTTGTGAAATTTCTACTGTTGAGCGAGGTCCTTTGACAAGATAATTTCCTTTTTTTCTCTTGAGGTCTAATTTTCATGTAGGCAATAGCTTCTCAACTTTCTGTGATATTATTTGTGGTAAATGAACTCAATGGCAGAACTTCTTTGAGATTGTAATGTAACTTCGTGAATGCTATCCTGTCCACATGAGCTACATTGATGGAGTCATAATTGGGGATGCACTCTTACAATAGTTCATTTGTTGTTGATGCAGCACCCTGTCAACCGCAGTGACTATGACAATGTCATCGGTGCCTTGCCCTATCTGAAAGTCAATAGACTTGCAAAGTAGATGAATTTTTCTCTTCCTGATGAAGGTGCTTTTGATTTGTTTCCTGTAATTGCTTCATCCATGCGGAAAACAACTGCTTTCTGATTGTTCCATTACAGATCAAGCCTAATGAAGTTCGGTTTTTTTTCTGATTTATAACATGTTATGCACCTAAGAGGATGAACTTCACAGATGGCAGCTTGTATAAATGAGTATCCTAATTCTTCCCATTTGAGTTGGGTTTGCTTGCTTCTTTCACAACTTTGTGCCTGGAAGTGTGCATCGACATTCTTGAACCCGAAGAACCTCAGCATCGACACAAGACTCCTGTTGTCCCTGCCATTCAATTCTGGATGCTCAATTGCCCCTCCAAGCTGCATCTTCAAGACTTAGGTTTGCCCATCCACAACGAAAGTTGCTTACTCAAATCTGACATGATCCATGGTAAAATCAAGAAAAGGCTGGACAAGTATTCACAGCTTTCGGACGCAACCGAAGAAAGAGTAGCCTGGTGCCATCAAACGGTTGTGTGGAAGAGAGAGAGAGAGAGAGAGAGAGAGAGTAGACCTCAGTTAAAAAAGACAAAGAAAGGCATAAAGTAAGCAAAGTTTGCCTATTTTGACTTCAAATCACGTTGGCCTAGTCCAGCTAGCAATGCTTCCTAAATTTGATTAGAAAGCAACCTACGGATCGAAACTCGGTACCGTAACGGAGCAAGCATACTTGTCGTCAGTAACGTAATCGCCACTTCCCTAACTAATAATCTTCAATCCAACTAACGTTCCAAAAAGTTCAGGAGCGCAGTCAAGTCCATGTCAGCTTTTTCCTCTCAGTTTTCTATTTGCAGGGTAAATTCTTCTGGCTGGCAGAAGCCATTTCCGTAACACTTGACGCTAAAATGGAATGACAGTTGCCCACGAATTGCAGATTTTCACGAAGCTAAACCAAGAAAAAGACATCGCCTTCCCATGCCTTGGGGAACTGTCCGAACAACCCATCCTCGCGAATCGACAGCTTTCACGTTCTCTGTCTCTAATTCCTTAGCCAGAGACATGGCGTCGCAGACATTATTATTACAGTCGCTTCCGTTTGTCCATTAGCGAAGCAAGCCCCGCAATAACACCGCCCGCTCCTCCTTAAAAATCGTTCCTTTATCTCCCCCGTTCCTCCAACATATTCAACGACGTCTCGAGGGGGAAAAATATGGCCAATCCCAAATGGGGTTCTCTCCTCCTTGTTCAGGTCGTCTTCGTCGTGGTCTTCCTCGTCAATCCCCAGCTGGGTTTCTCCGAGGAAGACCCGCTCGTCCAGCAGGAGCTGGACAGGGTTCTTGAGCTCCCGGGTCAGAGCTTCAACATCAGCTTCCCCCACTACTCGGGCTACGCCACGGTCAATGAAGAATCGGGACGGGCCTTGTTCTACTGGTTCACCGAGGCCGCCGAGGACCCTGATTCTAAGCCCCTCGTGCTCTGGCTCAATGGAGGTGAAAAACCATTCCACAGCTTTTTGCATCATTTCTGACTTTTGGGTATTGAATATCATTTGGTTTTTTGCTGCTTTTGATGAATCGTTTATGAATCCTTTCGACTTGACTAATTCCGGCGGGTTTTTGCTGTTTCGGTTGTTTCGGTTTTGTTTTAGTACGGTATATGAAATGATTGTTTGCTTGGCTTCCTTTTCACTGATTCTCTTTTTGGTTTCTGATTGATACTGTACTGTTTTTCTTTGTTTTTGACCTTACTCTTTTCCGTAGATGTTAGCTTTAGTTATTGATATGAGAAAATTCCGCTTTTCTTTTGATGCTTTTGTTCTTTTGGGCTACGCTTTGCATCTTACCAGTGATCCAATAAGCTTCTTTTTCACCTTATCTGCTGTTTTTATTGTACTGTTGAGCCCTTTGTTACTTTTGGCTTCTCTTCTAAGCTTCAGATGGGTCATTGCAGGGCCGGGGTGCTCGTCGATCGCATATGGGATGGCGGAGGAAATAGGCCCTTTCCATATCCGGCCGGATATGAGCCTCTATCTCAATCCTTACTCTTGGAATCTAGGTAGCTAATATCTCGTCATTATGCTAAATTTGTTCGGTTATGACTTAGGAGTTTTTTGTTAACTTTTGCTTTGTTGTTTTCTTTTACCTATTATGAATAGGGTTCAGAATTCCCACTATGCTTCCTCAAATTTTTTTTTTTTTTTTTGTTCCGTTATCTCATGATTTGATTGTTATGGTGTTTGAAATTTAATTATTCAATCGGCTAATTATGTCCACATTTTTGGAGTCACGAATTTCTGAGTGCTCTTTATGGACTTAAGAAATGAATTATCTCCTTCTGTAAGAAGCCACTTGTTTAATGAACTTAATTTTCTGCTTCCATCTCCTATTTTACGTCTTCTGTCTCCTTTCTTCTCGGATAATTTTGTGGGTGAAATATCACATGGATAAACTGCCTAAATAAACGTCAGGCAGAAAAATACAAAAAGAAACGGCTGACTAGTCATTATTTGTCCAGTGTATATATTGATATGGTGCAACTCAAATTCAAATTAGTCCACAACCTCATCTGACTACATTACCATACCTGCAGTTGCCAACTTGTTGTTTCTTGATTCACCTGTTGGTGTTGGTTTTTCCTACTCCAATACGTCCTCGGATTTGCTGAACAATGGAGACAAAAGGACTGGTACTATAATAGTTATTTTCCAGTTTTCCGACCTTCTTGTTCTTGCCCATGACTTCCTCACATTTCCTTGTGTTGACATCACCTTATTTTTAGCTGAGGATTCACTGGCATTTCTACTCAAGTGGTTTGAGCGCTTTCCACAGTTTAAAGGGAGGGAATTTTATATCACTGGAGAAAGCTATGGAGGTACCAATTGTGCTAATTGCTGTGTCAATATAATGCTGATTAGCCAAAAAATCTTCTTTAGATAATTTAGATAAAAACTTGGCTTTTTTATTAGCTTTTCTTCTTTTTATGGAGCATATTTTATCTGAATGAGATGAACTAGGGCTTTTATCATGATTAAAGACATCGCTATTTTCTATGGTTAGCGAAATTCTGCTCTGATCTTTGCTGTATTAAATGAATCAATCCGATTCTCTGACTTTCTGGTTGAACCAAGTATACCATGTCTCAGAGAGTCCTATTTGACCTTTTAATATAGGTATGTCATGCTCGGTTGCACTCACGGATTTTATCCAGGCTCTTTCAATATTCTTTCTTCTGGCTTCCTATTGAGTAGAAAAACTCACGTATGGGTTTTTATCTCCTTCTACTGCCCATAAAGAAGGATGAAATGTCCTTCAATTATTATCTGAATGTTGTGGTTTCTGCATTCAGAGGCATATTGCCAGTCAAAGATACACCTTATCGTTAAAGTGCAGGTTTTCCTTTTCTATTGCACTTTGATATGTCATGAAGATGCAGAAACACTGACTGGCCAGAATTGCAGGTCACTATGTTCCTCAGTTGAGTAAGGCCATTGTAAAGTACAACAAAGCATCCGGTGAAAATGTAATCAATCTGAAGGGCTATATGGTATGTGCCAGTCTTTCAGGAGGAAAATGTTACTGTATGTTTGGTGCTCATTAACTGAGAATATATGTCCATAATGCAGGTCGGGAATGCTCTAACTGATGATTACCACGATCATCTTGGGGTCTTCCAATTTATGTGGTCCGCTGGTTTGATTTCTGATCAGACATTCAAGATGCTGAATGTTCTCTGTGATTTCCAGTCTTTTATACACACCTCAAGTGCTTGTGATGAAGTTTTAGAAATAGCTAGTGACGAACTCGGAGATATTGATCCATACAGTATATACACTTCTCTTTGCCCCGTTAATGGTAGCCAGTCAAACCGCCTTCGCAAAAGAATGAAAGTGAGTTCATGTTCTTTTAATAGAGACAAACATTACCTATTCTTTCAATGTCCGTTATATGTCTGTAAATCTGAGTTCTAGACCAGACCTTAATCCGTGGCTCTTGCAGTAACAACAGTAGTATTCATAGTATTTATTTAAACCAGTCAGTTGACTGGTTCTCTCACCTGACCTGTTTTTAAGCACTGGTTATTCCGTATTGGTTTGGTGGATTAGCATAGTTACTTGGTTGGTTTACAATGGTTACTGGCTTGGGAGGGAACCTATTGTATAGAATCGGACAGTCTTGTATAACAGCATGAGCTCTTGCTCTCCTACTGCTTCTCTATATTACGTTAAGTTGACACTTCTAGATGTATGATAAATAGAAGAAGTAGGGTGCTTCCAAAAGAGATACTATAGCATGTGATTGTTCACATGATTCTTCTAGGGGAAGATTCCCAAAACTCTTGTTTTGAAGATTATCTGGACTAGCTCTTGCGAAAGATAAAGACCAAATTTCTCTTTGCGAAATTTTCACCTATCTATACCAGTGGGAAAGAGTTAGCTGAGATTCTCTGGAGCCGCTTTATTCAACATGTGATCAAGTGTTGTGTTTAGTTGGCAACAGCAAGTCTCTTGTTATCCACTGACTACTTAGTTGTGACAATCATGCAAAGCTAATATAACCTAGAATTGTCTCCTTTTAGTTATTGTTCATAAAAAAATGGTTGTTTGTTCCTGGATATCTACTCAGTAATAACTCAACTCTGTATCTGTCCTTAAGAAGTACTTTGGACTATCTGAAGTTTGACTAACCACAGAATTTGTCACATGATTTCAGCTCTCCACACTTTCTTTCCTTGGTTTAGACAGAATAATCAGCGTTACAATGGGGCAACAAACTCTAGTTTGCGTTTTCACTTGCATTTTCATGAGGAATGCAATCTATTGCTGTTGTCTGAAGTTTGACTTACACACATCACATTTCAACCTTGTAATCCTTACGATTGTTCAAGCTTTTGTGAAGATAACTCTACCCTATTTTGTGTTGGTGTCTTGAAATGCACGGTATAACCAGTTTGCCCAGTGTACACTCACTCTTCACACAATAATTTTACTGCCTTGTGGAGCTGAAATGGTTCTCAATAGTGCAAGTTGAATAGAAAGATAGTACTGTGCTCTCAAAAAGAATTATGTTTTCTATATGTCTTGTGGGTGTTCTTGAAAAATAACTTCTTCCAGGTAATTGGCCATGTCAATGAGAAATATGATCCCTGCACGGAGGAGCACTCGGTTAAATATTTCAACCGTGCTGAGGTACAGATGGCACTTCATGTAAACAAGGCATTTGCGCCAGCTAAATGGGACACTTGCAGGTACACATCATTCAGTGCAACTCATAAATACTTAGGCTTGGTATGTGGATTGAATTTTCATTTGTGTGTTCAAGCATAAGTTCCAGTGAATAATCAACCTCATAGCTTCTGGTTGGTAAATCAATGGCGAGAAATTAATCTTCTCCTCCCTAAGGGACTGACAATAATCTTAGTTAGAAAATGGTATGGAATAGAATCTGCAGCCATTAGCCCATTAACCATTGTAAGTGATCAAGGAAACATAAAGAGCTAAAGAAGGTAGAACAATGGGCCAGGTATACAGGGTTTGTTGTTGTTCTATCCTTCAGATGCATAATTCTAGATTACATTTGCTGAAATTACTAGTTCAAGATCTCCAATGCAGTGGCAAATATATGCATCATTTTGATGCATCTTCAGCTGTGCATGATCTCCTTTACGGAACTGAACACAAGCATCAGTGTTGCAAAGTTGTGCTTTCCTTACCTCTGCAAAGGGGTCATGCATAATTTGCAACCATTCGAAACAATAAATTATGGTACTGATTTGAGGTCCTAGCAGAACTGTCTTTTAAAGTGGGTTCTTATGGGAATTAAAGATTGGTCATGGTCCACCCCGAGCAAGATCAAAGAGGTCACAGATATTTTTCCCACCTTGCCCTCCCCGTAATAGCCCAGTCTAATAAAAAGAAAAGAGTCGGGTCTTTCAGTCAATTCTAAACTTTGTTTTGTACATGTGACATGGACCACTATCAAGCCATCCTTTTATCTCTCCCTTTTGCTTCATTTTGCTTGGAGGTTATGGGGTATTGCAATCTTTTACCACATTCAAATTTGTGATCTGCAGTGACTTAATAAATGAAAATTGGAAGGATTCTCCTCGTACAGTGCTGGACATCTACCGTGAGCTCATGCATGAAGGACTTCGTATCTGGATGTTCAGGTATCTCTGGAAGAACAAATGTATTTCTTTAAAATTGAAGAAGTGTTAAATTCAAGTTTTCTGGGAGTTGTATATAACTTAAAACAGCAGCAGTCTTTTTCTTTATTGTGGCTATAGCAAGAGGCAGTCCATTTGAATATGCTTTCCCAGATATATGTGGATGTAGGATCCCTTCATGAGGCAAATGTAGGAATTTATCAATTATGTACCTTACAATACAACCATAGAGAAGGGAAAATCTAGCTTCCCTTAGATTTGTTGGTACAAATTTAGTGTTGGGCCATTCATAAAATTAATTGTAACCTTGGAGCTGTTGGTACAAGGATATCCAGACAATGGCTTTAGTGCAGTGTTAATAGGGGATCATGTTCATTCTGAGATTACATTTTAATACACTGGTCTGTCATTGTGCTCGCATCCTGATGATTCCGGTTTTGTCATATTGCACATTATATAAGATTAGTGAAGATCTTGTTTTCTTACTTCATCCATCTCTTTCCCTATGACAGCGGTGATACGGATGCTGTCATCCCCGTCACATCCACCCGGTACACGATAGATTCTTTAAAGCTTCCAACGGTGAAGCCTTTTCGTGCTTGGTGTGATGATGGGAAGGTATGGTGCTCTCTCTCTCTCTCTCTCTCTCTCTCTCTCTCTCTCTATATATATATATATAGAGTATGTTCTTGCTAAATCAGGAAGCATGTTTGCCATTTATTGAAAGGAAAATTTTGAGAGCTGCATTGTTGCACTTCGTAAATTGCAGATTCCCATTTATTATAAGGCAAATGATTTGCCCTGCTCAAAATTGCTTATTCCTCATTCCAAGGGGAACTGATAGGGCATTTTCTTGTCAGCGACAAAATTTTAGGTTCTTTCAGACTGGGGCGACGCCTACTTAACATAATTTTCGTGAAAGATGTTGGATTAATTTAGCATCTGTGTAAGCAATGGCAAAGCTGTAATCTTGGGTTAATACATGATTTGTTCTTGCAGGTGGGTGGATGGACTCAGGAGTATGCAGGACTCACCTTCGTATCCGTGAGAGGAGCAGGTCATGAAGTCCCTCTTCACAGACCAAAGCTAGCGCTTGCACTCATCAAAGCCTTCTTAGCAGGAACCTCAATGCCGTCACTCCAACTAGTGAGCGATTCTTGAAAGTTTTTTGTGTTACTCGCAAGTGCACTTTTCCAGAGCAAAAGTTCTCTATGGGGCTTTAAGTCATTCGATATTCCTGATGAATAAAAGCATTCATGTGGGACTTGAAACGAGACCCGAACTGTAAATAAAAAAGGATTTCAGGTTGCCCAGTTTCTTCCCCTCTTTAATGTTTTAAGAACATTCAGGTTGTTGCCGTAAGTAGAAGATTATTGCCTCGATTTCGACATTGGGTGTGATGGCTTTTCCCAGCATCGAGGATTGACTTTTGTAACCATCTAGTCTAGCGGAAAAGCTTTGCTATGCTTTGCCATCATAAGGATTGTCCTCAGCATAGATGATAGACTCATCATGGTCACCGTCGAGTTTCGGCGACTTCTATGTCTGGAGAATTTCCCTTAGAAGTTTTACAGGAAAGAATCACTGGGTTTTCGCATGTCTGTATGTATGCAGGCTTTGGGAGTTCTGGACTTCATAACTATACTTGATTAGTCACTAAGGGGCTTAAAGAGCAGGAGACTCCGTTGTTAGCCCGTATGAGGCTGTTTGGTAACCATCCAAACAGTACCCGATTTTAATTTTTTGTTCCTGAAAGTAGTTTTGGAACAGAATTGTATCTGGTAAAATTTTTGTTCCCGAAAACAAATTTCTATATTTTTATTCTCGGAAGTAGATTTGGAATAGAATCAAGAATAAAAAAAAAAAAGTTGATTCTTGTTCCGAGAATAAATCTAAGAATAAAAACCAACTCTTCTTTTTCTTTCTCTTTTCTTCTTCTTCATCGACCGTCATCCTGCGGTTGTTGTTTGCCGCCACCGCCCGTCACCAACAATCGATTCGGTGAGCTTGCTAAAGGCTCACCAAGCCAAGGCGAGGTTCGGCGAGCTGGCCGATGGCCAGGTAAGCCTCGCCCAACCCCAGCGAGGCTCGCCCAGCCCCACCGGTGGCTTGGTAAGCCTCGCCGAGGGCCGGCGACGCTCCGAGGCGACCAGTAGAAGAAAAATAGGAGAGAAAGGAAAAAAAGTAAAAAAATAATAATAATAAATTATTTAAAAATTAAAAGAAATTGATTCGGAACAGAATCAACGAAGACGCTGATCAAACGCAATTTTATTCCAAAATCGAAATTTTGGGCGATTCTACCAAAACGGCTTAAAATGTTTAGAAATTATTTTCAGGAACAGAGTAAAAAAAAATCATTTATGATCAGAATCTGTTCTTGAAAACATAATCGTTACCAAACGCACCCTATACTTCAAATTCTTTCAGAATGGCTATTTGCCACGGCTATTCCATCGAATAATCAAACTTACCACACACTATTACGATGAACATGGCTATATGACTTAATTTCTTCTTGAAAGCTTCTTAAATTGTATTAAATCTCTTCCTTGCGATAATTAAGAGCACACGGTCACTAAAATTGTTCATGAACTGTTTGATTAAATGCCACAACTTAAATGAATTGTCTATACTAATCTCTCAAATATAAGAAACATGCCAGTAAACGGGAACTTGACACATGATCATCTGGCACTCCTTTATCATACAAAAATAGGTACTTCGCAAAATAATCGACTGATTGTCTATGAGGGAGTTCCTTTATAAATGGTTAGCTATCTCAACCATTTTTCCTTTCTAATAAAAATTTAAGGATCTAATTTACTTTCTAATGCTGTATTTATGTTGAGTTGCTAATCGCGGTCATTTGAAGTCCGAAGGCATTGGGGAGGATTTGAAGTCAAGCTTTAGTTCACATTATCAAGTACTTTTCGCATTCAGATCATTTTGGTCACACATTTGATGCCTAATCAAGAAAAGAATTCAATAACCAGCAACAAAATCATTGATGTTATGCCTAATAAAGCAAATCCAACAAACTTAATTCAGAGCAAATATAATTGTTGAATTTACTTTAAATTTTTATTGTATCCTTCAATTCCTTGCTTTACTTCTTCATAATTTCAATTCCGGTCATGTTTTTATCTTTTCAATATATTTCAGTTCTAAGTATTTCAATTTCCTGTAATCTCAATTTCAATGTGCTTGCTCTCCATCACACTTAGTTTCGAGTAGAATTCGCACTCTACTGAACCTCCATTCGCGCACTTTGTGCTCAAGCGTGGAACTATATAGTGGTCCCGACCGCTCTCCAATTGTTTGAAACAAGATTACTCTACCACGTGTCAATTTTAAACAATATGTATTTGGTATGCCACATATTGATTATAGCTACTCCTTTTTCCCCAGTAGACTACAATTTAGTCCTAAAAAAAGTACTAAGGGCGCGTTTAATAACGATTCTGTTCTTGGGAATGCGATTCCGATCAAAAATTATTCTTTTTTATTCATTCCCTAAAAATAATTTTTCAAGATATTTTAAGCCGTTTGGCCTATCCAAAATTTCTAATTAAAATAAAATTGCGTTTGGTATCATGCTCATATCTGTTCCAAATCAATTTCTTATAATTTTTAAATATTTTTTTACCTTTTTTCCTTTTTTTTTCTTTTCTTTTTTTCCTTTTTCTCCTATTCTTCTTCTTCTTCTTGTTGAGTTCTTTGGGCCGGGCGATCGGGCGGATGAGGGCCGGCAACTTCACAGGAGCGTCGCCGACCCTTGGTGAGGCCGGCCCTCATCGGCCGAGCCTCACCGGTGGCCAAGTCAGCCTCGTTGGGGCTGGACGAGGCCTACCTGGCCACCGGCAAGGCTGGGCAAGCCTCGCCGGGGGCCGGGCGAGGCCCGCCCG
This sequence comes from Eucalyptus microcorys, assembly GCA_014182515.1. Lineage (NCBI taxonomy): Eukaryota > Viridiplantae > Streptophyta > Magnoliopsida > Myrtales > Myrtaceae > Eucalyptus > Eucalyptus microcorys. The sequence continues at coordinate 28,615,352 of CM024564.1, forward strand.
GCCACCGGCGGCGGGCTAGGCGAGCCTCGGCGATGGCTGGGCTTGCCTCCGGCAAATTCGCCGGACCGGTTGCCGGCGATCGGCGTCGGATGGCGACAGAGCGAACCGCGGGATGGCGGTCGACGAAGGAGAATAAGAAGAGAAAAGGGAAAAATAATAGTTGGTTTTGATTCTTAGATTTATTCCGGAACAAGAATTAACTTTTTTTATTATTCTTGATTCTGTTCCAAATCTACTTCGAAACAAAACAAAAAAATAGAAATTTGTTTCGAGAACAAAAATTTTACCAAACGCGATTATGTTCCCAAACTAATCCCGGAACAAAAAATCGAATCGACACTATTTGGATGGTTACCAAACAATACCTAAGAAACATTTGCAAGTAATTATAATTAACGGTTTTGAACCTCCACTAATAAGTACAAAATTTGTTATGGGTGTACTAAAACAATGACCCTTACACAACAATTGGACTCCCGTGAAAATATTAAAGGAGTTCAAATTTCTGTCAGGTGGTTCATTGAAATGAAATGGAATGAGACAATTGGCTTCCAAATTATTTATTAGGTAAATCGTAGAAAGGAATAGTGATCATTTTATTTGATTATAAAAAGTATATTGAGGTGATGGAATGGAGATTCAAAACCATTTTTATAACCAAAAGAGAAACCATTTTCATCATTTTATAAATATAGAGGAGTGAACAAAAACCAATTAAATTATAAATCAACGCGATTTATTTGATTCAAGGCTCTCCAAACCGATCGGTAGGATGTTGAGGTTCGAGACATTGATGGATTCACAATGCAATGTGAAGAAATTGGGGCTAATGTGCCTACTTTCTTCTTATTAAGGGTGTGCAAAAAACCTAGAACCATCCAAAACTAGATCGAACCAACCCAAAACCAGTGGTTCTCATGGGAACTAGTTTGATTCCCAATTTCAGGTATAAAACTATCCACCTAGATTGGACTTAGTACATATGTAATTTTTTATTTTATTTTTATGCAAAGCATTTGTGTGCACTCGAGTTTGACATATTTGAGCTTGGAGGTGACTAGCCTAGGGGCTTTTTTAGCGAGTTTGATTCTATGGACCAAATGAAAAAAAACAGGAGAACCTCCAATGAGCTTTTCTCATGACTGGGCAAATAACTTGGGTGCTAGATGCATCTCTAGTCCAACATTCTTTGAAACCTAAAAGGAGATGACAGACCAAGGAATTGTTCACCATAGGTCTTGAGGAGGATTGGTTCGTGAACCGAAGCAATTGCAATATGGTGGGTGTCGATGACTTTTAAAAGCTAATGACACCAATTTGAGTTGGAGTTGAACCTATCAACTTCTCAAAACATCCGGAAATTAATTTGTTAGAGACATTTCGACCAGATCCCAAGAAGATCCATGGAACCATTAGGCAGTTTGGAACCACTCCTTAGTGGGCGATTCCCAATTTTAGGATGGGAACTGATCATCCCTTCTTCTGGTGCTGGCTTTCTTTACTGTCTTGTGTTAAAGCAAGTGAAAGTGTACGATGCGAGTAACACTAATTCCCTCAAGAGTCCAAACCTTCATTTTTCTTGCATGTGATTGGCAAATCAACCACGCGGTAACCTTGATGATTAATTCATTTAAATATGTAAAACTAATTTAACCTTATATGGCATACTCATTATTATAATTATTACATTAAATACAGTTTTGTAATTTGCATGATTGACATTTAACCTTCAAAGTAATAAATGTTCATCACGATGGTAAATATCGCGACATTGGAATTTTTTTTATATTTAGATTATTAGTTATTATTAGAATAAAGAAAGAGTAGATCTTCGATGTCTATCGGAGCGAAGACAGGCAGCCTCTGGGTTCGGTTCCTTCATAAAGGAAGAGGATGATATGATCATTACTCTCTTATCTCTTATGGTAGACGTTGATTAATATTGAATTATGGAGCAATAAATTATGAGTTTAAAAGGTATAAAATCACGATTCTTCTGCCTAAGCAGAGGACTAATGATTTATTCTAGTGATAGAATAGCCCATTTTACCTCAAACTTTTACAGGGTTAAGCAAAGATTTAGTCCTTTAAGTTTCTTTGTTTATGGTTTTGATCCTCTAATTTTATTTTATTTGATCGGGGTCTTCTAACTTTTGAATTTACGAGATTTAATCCTGTAAGTTTAATTTTTGCAATCCAAATCCTTTAAATTTTCCGGTAATCAAATCGTTTGATCAATCACTCTCCCTGAATTATCAAACTAATTAATGACATGGCATTGCCTATGTGACAAAAAATGACACCCAAAGCAAATTTGACACCAAATGAGTTGAAAACAAATAGAAAAACAAAAACAAAAATCATAATTTAATAGTATTAGTTATAGTAGGTCAAAACATTTTATTTCACAGAGGACTTGATTGCACGATATAAAACTAAGAAGATTAAATTGCACATATCCAAAATATTAGAAATTTTGATTGCACAAAATATAAGTGAGATTAAATTGCACAAACGCTAAAACTTGGAGGATTTGATCTGTAGTTAATCCATTTTTAAAGTAAACATCTTCGAACTACAACATAACGATTGACGATTGGAAAAGTGCTCCACAATGTTGTCGTTGCACAAATGATTCAAACCGATATATTTTTCTAGACTGCATAATGCAGAGCAATAAAATGAAGCAAGTTAAAAATTCTGGGGGTAAAATTAAAAATTGAAACAAAATGTATAGGAGAAAAAAGGGAATTTGTTCTAATCATCATCATCATTATTTCTTTTGCGCGCTCTTTTCTTGTGAGAGATGTTTAATAATTATTAAGCTTAAATAAATATCAAGGTCACTTGGATGACAAGAGAATTTGCTTCAATGAGTAAAATCTTAAAAGCACCATGTATGATGTGCTCCCTCAAGTCCTCTAGTAGATGCGCGAAAACAAGCTTGGTAATAATAATAATAATTAATATTGTTTCTTTTGCTCTCACTTTTCTCATGACAGTTGTTTAATAATTACTTAACTTAAGCAAATATCAAGTTCGCTTGGATAACAATAGAGTTTGCTCCAACACCATGTTTCCACGAGGAGTGCTTCCTAAAGTCCTTTAACTAGTGTGGGGACAATTAATTTCAAGCGTGAGGTTTGGACTAGAGGTGAGCGGTTTCAAATTCCTTACAGATTCTACCTAGAACTTGGAACCTATTCTCGAGTACAGGTTCCTCATTTTTTGGAACCTGGAACCTACCCGTCGGAACTTGAAACCTAAACCTACCTACCCCATTACGGGTTCCAGGATCGGTTCTAGGGTCTAATATAGATTCTTTTTCTTTTTTTCTTTTCTTTTTTCATTTTTAGTTAAACAAAATGAAAATGAACCCAATGATAATAAACAAGCTTATCATTCATCAAATAGAATACAAAATGAACAAAACTATCAACATAAGAAAAGGAATTTTTGGCAAGGAATTCAACTAGATAGAAGTAGAGATGAACGGATCTAAGTTCCATACAAGTTCCATCTGAAACTTGGAACCTACCTATTGAATAGAACATATCATGTCATAAGTTCCTAGGTCTATCCAAGTCCAACTTATATTATTATATGAATGATTACAATTCACTAATTATAATTTATATTTAGATACACGAAAATTATTAACATTAATAAAATAAAAATCTTAGTCATAAAATGAAAACTCGGATTAGTATTTTCAAATTATACACTCATCATTAAACAACATGGAATATTAGAAGATCGAATGGAAATATGGATCAAGAAAAATATTAAGACTTGTTTCAGGTTGTAGGTTTCGGGTTCCAAGTTCTAGATTTCTCTAACTAAGAACCTGGAACCTACCCGTTAAAACAAGTTTATCATTTTTTGGAATTTGGAATCTACCCCGCATGCCTTGGAATCTGGAACCTAAAGATTCCTACTAGTCTAGTTCTATTATGCAACCATGCTCACCCTAGTTTGGACTCCATGTCCATAAAGTAATAAAATAAAAATTTAAAAGTAAGTTGAGAGTTGGAATAAGACAGATAAAAAAAAGGTAAAAAAAAATTTATGAAGTGAAAATAGTTTCTTGTTCTTTTCTTCTTCGATTTTAGCCCATGAAGGTCATCGTCGGACAGGAAAATCCGCTGATTTCACTATCGGCGCCTCTCGAACGCTCCCCACCTTGGACTTCAGCTTCGGTAAGACGCTGTTTCTTCCTCCAATCACCGCCCACTCTTGTTCTTCCCGCTGTTTCTTGGTTTTGTTTTCACTGGTTTCTTTACCCGATTTCGTTTCCCCATTACATATCTCTGCGCTTCATTTGCCATTCGTTTTCTCCTCTGCCACTTCTTTTCCGTTTCTTTGTGGTTCGGACGCATCACGAATGTACAATTTCTTGCTGTTCTCTTCATTCTTTTTGGTTTTCTGGGTGATATCAAGACGAGGGCGAGTTCTTGATTTTGATCATTTTGGGGGGCACAAGAGTGGCCGTAATGAGCTGCGTGTTTCTTAGCGGGTTCAGGGGATTTTCGGGGTCTAGCGAAATGGGGTATGCCCTCTTTGTGTTTGATGATATGTCTCAAAGGTCGATACTTTAGTTCGGGGTGCACCTTGCGTCTCCACTTTGACAGAGGCTCTCTTTTATGGAGAAGAAGGGTTTTCCCGTAATGCCCATACGTGGGTAAGAAGAAGAGAATTCATTCGAGTTTCTCTTGTAGTCCTTTTTTGGCCCTTTTCCCTAAGATGATTATGGGTTATGGATCCCATTAATTTGCCAGGAGTTTAATTTCAGGATTCGGGTTTTTGGTATACTGTGCTACGGATTGAATGGAAGCTTTGAGGAATGTGTTGTGGCTCATCATAGAACTATCTTCAAAGCATAGCCGAAGCTCTTTTAATTTGGTTGCTGATGTCTGTTTTTCGGTAGTTCTCGTGTTCTCTGCTGAAAAAGAGTCATTTTTCCATCCGTGTCTCCTGCATCTTATTCTTATGTCTAGCACTGTGTCTAACTAATTTTATGCGTCATTTGTGCAGGTATCTCTGAAGAGTAATCTGTCGATTCCGTGGACAAGATCCACAGCTGCTTCTTGAGGTCATGCTATATTGGTATGAGCAGATACTTGAGCATGTGTATTTTGTGTATGCATCTTTTTACATAGTTGACTCATTAGTCTTGTGGATCATTAGATAGGAACCAGCTTAAGGTCGGTTGAGAGGACTTCAACCAATGGTAGTTTCTAGCACTAACCCCCACAACAGGGAAATGGCCATTAGGAGGAAGATGGCCAGCACGTAAGTCTCTCACTCTCTCTCCCCACCTCCCTAACATCCATCCACCACAAAGTCCAGGCGGCACGCGCTAGTTTATAGATTTTACTCCAAAAATGCAGGCATGGTGTATTACTAGTTAATTGTAGGTGTTACTCATTGCACAAATTAAAGTATTCAGATATCACTTACACAAAGGCTTTCTTTTTTCTATTTTTGGTGTCTTTATGTCTAAAGGCAAATTCTAACTGTCATTCTTTCTGCTACCTTCACAATTTCTTGATCTCCTGGCAAGGTTTTTTAGATACATTATGCTATGTGTGTTGTAGACTTTGATTACTTTTCAGAAATTTCCTGACTGACGTGGAAGAGAAAACTGAAACAAATGTCCATTTGGGAAGGAAAAAAGCCAAAGAAAATTCTGTGCAATTGGGCAACTTCAACGTAGGGCCAAATGAATTTACTTTGCCTCATTTGCTTTCACTTACAGATTCAATAAAAGAGAAGATGATTTTCCATCCTTGAGAGAGTACAATGACTACTTGGAAGAAGTGGAGGAAATGAGTGAGTTTGTGAATGTTTTTAATTGGAATTTCTTCATTCTGTTTCATTTCTGAGTCTGATTATGATACTTTGCAGCATTCAATCTGATTGAAGGAGTGGATGTGCCAACTATTGAAGCAAAGATTGCAAAGTACCAGGAAGAAAATGCTGAGCAGATTATGATTAATCGTGCGAAGAAGGTGGCCGTCTCTTCTATATACAATATATTGTTTTGGCCACATTAGTACAATAGTAATTCAGCTGTTTTGATGCTTTCTTTGAGTTTATGCTTTTAAGTCCTAATAGTCGAGGTGTCATGACTTTGCATTTTGGTATTTACTGTTGCTATTGTTTAATAGGCTGAAGAGTTTGCTGCGGCATTGGCTGCAAGCAAGGGGCTGCCTCCTCAAACTGATCCAGATGGGGTAAGAAAAACGAAAATCTATTGATCACTTGATTATTGTTGGATTTCACTATTATTGCGGAGCCTTTCTGAAGTTAGTCAATGTCATCTTTTACTTACTCCATGTGTATCCTGTATCTTTACATTCATTATATTGGAAAATTGTTGTCTTTTTTATATTTTTGTGAATGATTATCTGGAGTAACTATCAACTCAAAGTTCTTTCACTTGCTGTGGTGCAAAAACTTACATACACAGTCTATAAGGAAAAGTGACCTCAGTGCTTCGAAGTCTCCCTTGATGACATTTTTCATTTGTCATATTGTCCTTGAGGCCAGGGTTTAAGAAATGACAATGCCCAAGTGTTAGGAATGATCAGATGAGTTGATTATTCCTTAACCGTTAAAGGGAAAATATGATGCCATGCTTTGTGAGTATCACTAATCAGGAGTCTTCCAATTTATTTCTTAGTATTGTCATATAATACTGCATGATGTGTGATCCTGGGATGATAATCTGCAAGATCACAAGTTAGAGGCATAAAAAGGCTACAAAGTTGGGAAGCCTTATCTCTAGTGTGTCTCCTTTTAGTACGGCCCAAGCATATGGATCTGACTTTTGCATGATATCATCATGGCCATCACTATTCTCAACATTCTTTTGTTTTTCTTTTTGTTCTTTATGATGTTGTCACAGTATCATGCAAGAAAGCAAGAACACATAATCAGGTTTCCATTTAACCAGATGTTGGAACCATTAGAGTTAGCATGAATTGTACTGGGATTGCCTTCCAGTTGTTGTTCTTATTCTTATTTTTGTGGTAGTGCATAATTTGGGCATTTTATTCATCTACTTTTGGTTCCATTTTTCAAGAGTTCTATAGGATGAGTTTCAGTGTACGCAGATAAATGCATGTGCACATGGATACATACTTTAATTATGGGGATCGAGAATGTCACCAAGTACGTATGCATTAAGCCAAATCAGAGACTGAAGTGATCTAAAGGAATATGATAGGGAGTTGAGGCTATGAATTTAACACCTTCCCAAAGAAGAGTGATAATGCACAGCTCTATCCAAGTGGTTGGTCGAAGCACTTGGAGAGAGGATGCAAAAATGGCATGCGCATGGTATTCGTAAATCTTAAGAAAGCATTTGATGTGGTCCTTAGAGAAGTTTTTATGATCATTGGCTTATTCTCTTAGAATTCCTTTGTTAGTAGACTATGGCAGACACCATTGATTAGATAGTCAATAATCTAAATAACCTAGATTACCTTCTGTATGTATTCTGGTTTTCTTCAAATTTCAGTTGTGTTTTGCCATGGATAATTAGTTGCAGATCATATTGTTCGCTTTCTCACGTCTTTAGCCTTCATTCAGGCTCTTAACTCTCAAGCAGGATTGAGTGTTGGGACACAGGGACAATATGCTCCTGCAATTGCTGGAGGACAGCCACGGCCAACAGGCATGGCTCCGCAGCCGGTGCCACTTGGGGCTGGCCTCGACATCCATGGATATGATGATGAAGAAATGATTAAGCTCCGAGCTGAAAGAGGAGGCAGAGCGGGAGGGTGGAGCATAGAGCTAAGCAAGAAAAGGGCTATTGAAGAAGCATTTGGAAGCCTTTGGTTATAATTCAGTTAGTTGTAGCACTGTTTGTGGGTGGGAGCATTCTAAGATGGTTCTTAAAAGAGGAAGCGAGAATTGCAATTGTTATGATTGGTCTGACTAAGAAGTGTTTGCAATTATCCGCGTGAAGATCATGTCTTTCTGGTTCTTGCATGGAGAGCATTTGGAGCAGCAGCAGCCTTGCTGCTCGCTGGCAATTTTAATGTGACATTGAAGGTGTAAAATTGTTACCTCTAATACGATCATACTTGGAATAGTAATGGTAACTGAATCTCTCTCTCTCTCTCTCTCTCTCTCTCTCTCTCTCTCTCTCTCTCATTGGAGCAAACTCTCTTGTCTCTCTAAATTAATCAAAAGTTCAAGGCTTCAGCTTGCCCTAGTGTTTTATTGGTGAGATTGTTGATGTAGTCGATGACTAGGGAGAAATTCAAGTGCTTTCCTTGCGGAGGGAAGAGGTAGTTCTAGGGCTTTGTAGGTGAACTTTAAGGTGATTCTGTATCTCGGCCGCTCATCGCATGCCATCATGCTTTAAACTTTGTATCACTGTAAAAAGCAAATGTAGCGAAAAACAAATGTGAGCATTGAAGTATGGGTGCTCTAAGAAGGAATGCGATGAAACTCAAGAAGGATTCAGAGCATATCTGTATGGTTGATTGCAAATTTGAGTGAGTTGATTTTCCTGAATAATTTCCCTCAATACTTCTGTCATGCCTTCCTAAGTTACCTGCCCATAACTATATGCCGTATGCTTTCCAATGGGCATACCAACTGGTGAACTTTTGACTAGTTTCCGACCCAAAAAAAAAAAAACTTTTGACCAGTAGTACGCACCTATATCTGTTAGGACAAGCGAGTAAGCTCAATGATCAGGATGTCTACATGACAAGAGACACCGTCACTGCCCGATAATCACCATGACAAGAGACACCTGGTGGTTTTAAGAAAATTATCTTCGCTCAAGCTTAAAACGCATAAAAATCCATTTCCTAATAATGTTTTCTTCACATTGGATGTACTTTAACTCGGAAGCGTCTTGAGGTAACCAATGAGGTTATGGAATACCAGAAGCTCTTAGCAGGAAACTCACGTACCAAGGTCGATGACAGATGACCATTCTTCATGCGCTATTCGGTTAACTTAGACTCATCCCACCCCGGAACTTTGACCGGACTTGCCTGAACATCAGTCTTTTTTTAGAGGTCATAACAAAATGGGATTTTAGCTCAGCAAGTTGGATTTTTCACCCATTGAGACAGAAGAGAAGGCAAATATGTATGAGGCAATGCAGCTCCATAATAGCACTGAAACCTCAAATTACAATAGCACAATGATTTGTCAAAAGCAGTGTGCAGCCAAAAAATTACATACAACTGCCAGCACGTTTAGACCATTTGTGCTCCTTGTCCTATGTCAATTATATACACCCTACTTTATTTCACAGCTATCGTGACTTGGTCTCTATGTGCAAGTATTATCCATCCAATCTTATCCATCAAATCTGCCAGTGGTCAACCTCCTTTTTGTGTTGCCACCTTCTGTGTGAAAATCAAACTCAAAATAAGACCAGCCGCTTGCAGTTCTCCTCAAAGGTGTCAAACAACAGGACAAGCCCGAGCTCCAATCAACTCCAGCATGCAGACGGTGTCGCTGCAAGAGTTCTATCTTCCGCAAGAATCCCTAGCATTCATGAAAGATCTTGGGAGATAGTTTTTGACAATCGTAGTTGAGATCCCTAACTTCTCTGTACCAGGAAAAGATGGTTGTGCAGCCACCCTGTGTAAAACTTGTGAGCTGCTCCGCTTGTCAATATATTCAAAAAGCATTATCTTCCGAGGAATTGCCACTTTGTTGCAACACTGGTAATATTTCTTCTTTGCCATTTGCAACTTGAATGTGTGCAACTCAGTGGTTCCTTTGAGGCTCCAGCTATCAGCTGGTAGAAAACAAGATTCTTGCTCCGAGAATTTGATGCTTTTGATCACTTGGAATAAGTTTCTACTCTAGCCATATGTTAGATCAGTTGAAGAAGTAAGGGGATTTGAGGACTTCCCGTAAGTCAAAGTTGCCTCTATCAGGTAGGGAAGGAAACGTCAGTGCTGGATATGATGTCTGGAAACTTTCGAGCAACTGCATAAACACAAGACGAATTAAGCCCAAGTGAAACCTTGCTCCTAAAAAGAGTAGAGAAATACACAACATAGTGTATAAATTATGAGTCTTACACCAAAAGTTGGCTTTGATCCACATTTCATTTGGCAGTTGAATAGAGGATTATTTTGGAATCCATGAGATCTCTAAATTATCTATTGGCCTAGCAATTATAACATAGTGACTCAAAACACACTGAAGCATACAAAACCATAGTCATCACCTCATCAATCTTTTTCTCAATAATTTATCTGAGAAACATGCAAAAGATTCAAACTAAGGCTTCGAAGCTGTACATAAGAATCAGATACTTACATTTTCAAGGATAGGCATATCATATAGCTCGACAAATTTTTCCCGTAGAATCCAGTTCATCTGGTCCACATCACAAGCATGTGTCCAGAATGAGTCGTGCACCCCTGCAGTTTATTCATATAAGAATGTATGTGAGTTTCACGCCAAACAGGAGCAAGTTGCCCTTGAGTATACTTCAAAGACTAGTTTCCTATGTCCAATTGTAAGTACACTTCAGCAGTTTAGCTTAGAATTTTCCGTGGTCCAAAGGAATGATATTCATGTAGACCTATCGGGGAAGACCAAGCCAGACCAATATGTCAAATGATCTTCTTAGCTAGGATGCAGAAGATCCATAAGAGCACAATTGTCCTTGGGAGACTAATAAATTTTCGCAAACACGGGAATGTACAAAAACGTGAACCAAAACACACGGCAAGCAAACCTAACAGAACTTTTTATGGTGCTAGGTTAATGTGTATCTAGTATTTGCCTGTATCAGGCTCAAGATCCAAATGAGTTCTTGCAAATATAGTGGCTTGAGAGAAACCTGCAAAACGTAGACCAGCCTCACTGCAGGCAACAGCAGTCATCATCATGTGTGAGCCATCAAGTGAGTGAACATAGTTGGGAGGAAATGCTGTTCTCTGTCTTCTAACATCAACCTGAAATTTATACAAAATTTAAGCTTTCATGTCAGTATATTCAGTGTCACAGGATATGACCTACTGAATTTTCCAAACATAACCTACCAAGTCGCTCTCCCGCTGCAAGGCCAAAATCTGAAGGGTTGTTCTTATCTGCATTACAAAACTAATTCAGGATTTTCAAATAGAAAATCAAGCAATACAGAAATTCTGAAGGGTTGTTTCTATCTGCATTACAAAACCCATTAAGGATTTTCAATACAGTAGCACAAGACACAAATTCACACATCCTTCTTGCAATCCCCTTCCTAATGAGGTCTATGTTAAAAAGCCCAGTCATTCTTGTATCTTCATCATCCTTCTCGAGAACAAAATGCATAGCGTTTGATGAAACAAGTCGAATGCATTAAGACACAGTTGTTTACAAATGACAGTCTTGTGAAAGGCGCGGTATAATCGAGGAAACCATGCATAGCATTAAAAGTAAACAATTAAGTAGAATCCGTGAAGACGGTGGATGATGATTAATAAATGACTATGCACTCCTCTAGTAGCATCACATGGCACAACCCACTTGATTACATTACCACTTGCAAAATTAGCATACATTATCCTTCAAGTAAAAGAAACTCAAGAAAATTCAGTATAATTATTAAACTTTAATGAGACTCCACATTAGACGTAACAACCAAAAGAAAGACACAATTGAGTATGTGATGATCACATAAAAGGAGCTAAAAAGCTCTCTTTGTTTACATGTTTATACAAGACTTATTGCAAGTTCTTTTTGCACCATTTATAGAGTTGTCCAAAAACCTTACTGTAGTTCAGATCATCCACATCTTCTAATCGTAGTGCTTTTTGGCACCAGAAGGCATGCAATCATTGGTTTGTTAACCAAATGTATTTAGAAATGCCCCTCACAACACATTTCGGGCAGTAGACTATATAAAGCTCAGGCTGTGACATGTCTAAACCAGTAAGCATAACTGAAACACTCACAAGATGGCGTTTATTCTTATAGTACGGTTGTACGACAGGAAGACCAAGGGGAGTAGTCCACCGCACTGGTTGATTATCTGCAGCAATAATCTGAAAAAGGAAAAATTAAAAACATATTCCATAAATCCATCACGATTGAGGACAGATAAATTTCATTGCATTACAAAAATTGTACTTTTGCACAGTCACCAAGCCAACCCATTATTCCACGCGCAGCTTCAAATATCTCTTCAAGGGCGGTCAGTGTTACCTGTAGAGAGTTACCTAACTTCAATGCATATTGTAACATGAAAACCCAAAAAAAAAATCAAACTGAAGCAGAGTGTGTGAGTCTTTTTTAGTATATTCAGGAATTTGGATTGCACAACTGAGAACGATTCTACAGCAGAATGAAATGCATGAGTCCACTGTGCTTGATTCAGCATTTCCAATCGAGAAAGATACCAATAAAGGATATATTATCAGAGAAAGCCAGTGCAATGCCAGTTCAAGCCACATTACCATACACAAGTGTCATGCAACCAAAGATACTGGTGAACATCCCAAAGACATTCAAATAAATTCATCCTAAGTTCCTGCTTTCTCCTCAAGTAAAATGAATTGTGCTTCTGGCTTTGATTCAGCTTCTTCCCAGGAATATCACAAGATCACCCACAATGGCACAACCAACAACTCAAACATGCACTCAACAACATATTCAGATAAAAAAAACCCAAGAAACAAATGCAGAGAAAACCATCTTCCATGTACCACAAAAGCAGACTCAATCACATATGTGACCGTGAATGGTATCAGCAATCCACTCATACATGTTGTTACACAGATCTTACCACTACACACGAAGTTCAATTCTAACTAAAAAAGGACGTGCAAACGATTAAGAACGGAAGAGTACGAAGTCAATTTAGTTTTCCTTTCTAGTTTCTTTTATCATATAGACAACAATAATCTTAGGCAAAGGAAATGCAGAAAGATGTAGTCAACTGAATGAACATTGTAAGAGAACAATATTACTATCTGGAAGGTGTGCAAACTCTGAGTTTGATGAGGAGTCTCAGCAGGCAGCTGAGCTTGTGGAACCTGACGGTACAGGCTTTGTAGCATTTCACTAAAAGTAACCATATGACTCCATACAGAGACCCTACTTCTTGAAATTAGATTTGGCGAAGGCTTACTTTAGCAGCATAGCATGCAGCAGAAAAGAGCAGTCTGTCATCACCAAGTACACCCTTCTCCTCTAGTCTTCTTTTTATCTGCTCACGTGCCCCAACAAAAGTCACTCCATATACTGAGGTCATCACCGTCTGTTTCACTAATTTCCTATCCACCTGAAAGGTTTCAGAAGATAGAACTGTGAGTAAAAGTACAAAAGCAATGTACTAAATGAAAAGTTCTTTCCAGAAGGAAAATTCAAGAATAAACTTTGTAAGACCCACAGAAAATGCACCTGGCCCAGTAAGACCTTTGCCAACGCAGCATTAGGATGAGTAGCAGGATCCTTGTTGCTGTCCCTTTTCATCATGTCATGTACCCTAAACCCCAAAAAGAGAAGGTAACCAAGACTTTTCATGTCACATAACTTAAAGTATGCATTAACCTAGAGAATGCACAAAGAGGAAAGAGGGTCTGCACAGCAACAAGGAAATTTGCTAAAGAATAGTATGACCCAACTCTTCTAATAAGCATAATTGAAATAGCAATTCCACCATTACCAAATCCATTTCTTCTGTGGAGTTGGATCCCTAGCGGTGCTATGAGAACTGTTCTCTTGTTCTACGAGATATAGGGAAAGGAAGAGTCGCGTGAAGACAGCAGAGAATATTAGAAGACAGATAACTTCTTTTTTCTACACGTATGACTGGAGTGACGGATATCTTGATTCTTTTTATTTTCATATTTTGGAAAGATAGACCGGAATATATGATGCTAGTCTGCTGGGAAGCGCATAGTACTCAGTTATTTAACACATATAACTACCTTAGTAACTGTCCAGGCAATAGTATAACTCTTAACATTCACACTGAGAAAAGCAATGTAATGGTATTTTGTCAGTCTAACAACACCAAAAATGTTTCACCAGGCCATGTACCATACCTTGCAGCAATTTCTGAATAAACATCAGCAGGTTTCTCTGCCGCAACTAGATTTACTGCAGCAGCTTCCATCTGGAAAATTAATACAGTGTTGAAAATAAAATGAATGCTCATGAGAAATTAAAATATTAAGTTATACAAAATTTCGGGCTCCAGTTTCATAAAATTAATTTGGATGACATGCAAGACTCTGATTAACATATATATTATCATGTCAACAGTTGAGATAACTGATTCATCATCTCATTGTCAGAACAGCAACAAAGACCGGCTAGAGATTAGAACTACATTTCCACAACAGAAATTAAGGAGATTAATCAATATGAAGAAAATATCATCTCAGATAAGCCATACAATTCAGATATCTCTCAAGAACTACAACTGGAAAGGGTCCTTATGGACTTTTCTTCTAAAAACCCAATTGGTGTAGCATTTACCCTTCAATGTTGGAGAAAACAAATACGGAAAGACAAGAAGCAAATTTGAGCAATTGGTGAATGCACTCCGGAGTATTAACCACCTATTATCAGCTAAGTACCTAAATCATTTTTCCGCATGATAGCGGCTTTTGGGTCATTCTTTCATTGCAAGCACAGGGATACAGTGTTGTAATTGAAATGAGAAGAAACACTCAGATGGTATAAACCGCAAATGTATTTCTTGACTAAAAAGATTTAGTTGCCGAGTTTTGTGTACTATTCTACCAAACAACAACTTTTGGGATGATTCTGTTGTGTAAATGAAAATTAGCTGCAATCTTTCCAAATGATAAGAGGCCTTCAATTGGTCTGGCAAAGAAACTTGAATTTACAAATGCCAACATAGTTGTCTACTAGTATAACTAACTGGGTAAGTAAGATTCCAAAATATGCTTCGGGTGTCACAGTTTCTAAAAGTATTGAAAAACAGTCAGCTAAACTGCTTGTTACAAGGAGAAAGTACCCACACTGTCTCTTCCCAAGGCAGCATAGTGCTGAAGGCCATTGCAGGAACCATCCTGAAAACAATGCATAGTCACTAATTCAGAGGGTAGAATCTCAGGTAAGTAGGGGTGTGTGTGTGTGTGCGCGTGTGAGAGAGAGAGAGACACACACACACACACACAAAGACAGATACAGAGCACACAATCATCTCGGCAGAGAATCCCCCATCCCAGGAAGGAAAAATAAGAGAATAATAAAAGTTCACTTATGATCAACAAGGCCATAGCAGTGAAAACCACCTTGCATAGTTGACTATTGTCATTCAGAGCATATGACTACAATGTAATTCAAGTTTGCTAAAAGGCAACTCATAAAGGTTTTAAATTATCCTAATTCATAATGATCTAAATTTTCCATGTCAACGTTAGGCAAAAAAGACTCTTCAGATAACTTCCACTGGAAATGGAAGAGGAAAAGCTCTCATGACAGAAGAGATTTTCTCTGTTAGTCTTGCAACTTTTCTTTGGGTTTCATGAAAAACACCCTAGTGATCATGTCTATAGCTTATGAAGGAATTTCTTAGCTCCTACTTGCTTTTAGAATGATCACTTAAAAGAACAAATTTAAAGCAAATTATAATATATGTCGCACCCATATAAATCAAAGTGCTCCAATAACTAAGTATAGACTTGCAAAGTAACTAAACCTACCTTTTTTCATATGTGTGTTGCATATGTCCGTGTGAGTACAGAATATACAAATTGTCCAGGACAAGGAGCATGATTTCATTCCATTTACACCATTGACACAAGCACCACATATGTTGTGCTAGCAATTGTTTTCTGGACAATCTGACACTTACTGCTAGATGCAAGATAATTGAACCATGGATTCTAGTAATCCCCACTAGATAGATCAACCAATATTAGATGGGAGTATAACAGATTGGTTTGAGAACACAAAATCACAGGACTCATTATACATCTTATCTCCAGTGGGTTATCCAGCTCCTTCAAAACAGAATGACAAGATCATAGATTTAACTTTCTAGAAATCATTTGGCTCGGTGAGGCAAGGCACGTGAGTTAGACTTTAGGAGTCACTCCTCCATCCCAACAACCAAGAAGCAATAAAGCAAAATAAAAACCACATTTGAAGTTTTACCAAATCTTGGAAACATACAGTAGATCTAAACTACCTTGAATGGATCTATCAAACAAGGTAAGTGGTAACATATTACCAATTAAGCCAATAAACACCAACAATTTGCACCCTTGAGACTAGCCGACATATTTACCTGATGAATTGGAAGATGGGAGATGGCGGTATATGGTGACGAGCTCTTCAACGCTTCCGACAAATTAATACAAGCAGCTAAGCACTGAAAAGGGTCTTCAGCCGTCAACCACCACCTATTCCCATTTATAGGCTTCTCTGCTGAGTCAAATATATCATCCAGATGGTTTTCTACAAATGCTATGCGTCCATCATGCGAAAGCTTTTCAACACCACCAGAATAGAGGTTTGCCAAATGTATCTTCAACCAACGTAACCCAGACTTCCCTAGTGGTCGTCCTTCAGCAAACTCGAGAACTCCTCGACAGAGATCAGAGCTTAAATGATTCAGATGTGAATGCATTGGATATGCACGGCCACGGAAATCCAAATTGTGAGGATAATAAAAACCTTCCTCTTCTTTCATCTTTCGGGCCACCTGTTCCATGAAGAATTTGTGCAAGAGTGAGGATCAAGAAAACTTTCTTCAAATGCATGGAGACAAAACTTTATGCAAGGACATGGACTTCTACGCAAGCAAAAGTCTCAGCACTGATTGCATAGTAATAAAAGTTTACCGAAACTGGGATAATGAGAGAAAGTGACAAAGGGATCGCCATCTTTAACAAAGAGACAGTGCAGCAGGAAAACAGGAGAGAATTATCTAACAGTCTAAGGAAACCACTATCCTCTGAGTCACAGAGAGAGAGAGAGAGAGAGAGAGAGAGAGAGAGAGAGCTTACAGAGAGTTTAAGCTCAATGTCGCATCGCTGAGCATGCCTCTCTCTGTTAACCTTCTTTGCTTTCCGTACCCTCCACTTCCACAGTTCAAGCTCTTCACAATCCCAGGAAACATCCTTATCTGGCAAAGGAAGCTGCAATAAAAGAGAGATTGGAAAAAGTTCTGCAAAATGCAATACAAAAATAATGACCAGAATAACAGAGGGACCACATCAAACCAAAACCAGCAAGCTTCCACATGGCAACCAATATTAAAACAAAAGGACAGTGACAGGCAAAACCTATTCTTACAACACGAGTTGGACATAATTCTTTCTCATTTCCTGATTCAGATGAGTCACTCTACATAGTATCAGATCAATTAAAGAAAATGATTGAGAACTCTAGTCAAATCACATTATACTTAGAAGTCATTGCAGTAGGATATCATCGAGGTCAACTCTTTCCTGAACAGAAGAACCTAGATATACAACATCAACAATATACTGGTCATACACAACTATAATAATGCCATTACAAATCAGAATCTTCAGCAGTCATGTTGGAGAAACACGATTTGCAGATAAAGAACAGCAGTTTGTCATGAGCAAGAATCTTGTATGTGCTCACATCATGTCTCTCAACCAAACCCCCAACACTTCCACCTTGAGCCCAGAGGCTCTCCACTGCAGCAAGAACTCTTCGATTAATCCTCCATTTGGTACTTCCAAGTGTGTCCAGGGCCTGCTTACGGATAAGTAAAATGGTCAAACAAAACAAAAGGAAGTAAACAAGGCGTTAAGAGTGCAACAGATAACCTTAGAATTGGCCAGCACACAAAATTAAAGATCAATGCACAAAGAAGTGCATGACTTTCTACACAATGATGCCTAGTCCGTTCCACCACACAACAGAAGAAACAAATTTATCACCAGCCACCACATTGTGAAACAAATACACCACTAGTTACTCCCATGCACCTTACCAAATAGTGCATTTACTTATAGTTTGGTAAAAGAACTTTGTTATACTACCCATGACAAAATTAACGTTTACCACAAAAACTTAAGGAGCAAGGTGCTAACCTGATTAGCAGACAGAGTCACAGAAATAATGTGATTATATATAGAGAGAGTATATCCTCTATGCTGCTAATCATGTTATTGCGCTTAATCAGATAAATTGTGTCGACATTTTTTTGGATTAGATTGGCAGTAGCAAAATGTAACCAGCTTAATGATGTTGAATACAATGCCCCAACTCTATTACATGCTAAGCATACAGATAAAACTTGTTTAGGCTACTCTCAACTATATTAATCCATGGATGATACTGCTAATACAAGCAAAAAATGAAAGACGTATCACATTCGTCAACATCACTACCTTATATACATTATGCATTTGTTCCTCAGACACATTCTTTAGAGCATCCTGCTGCTTTCTTGATCCATGAGTACGCATAGCGTAAGAAGGGAGGAAGAAGTACCCACCCTTGTCATACCTATAAAGAATGAAGAGAACTATTAGGATTTGCAATTTCAGACAACACCTCTGGAAAGAATTGCAAATAAACTCTCTCTCTCTCTCTCTCTCTCTCTCTCTCACTCACACACACACACCAGTACATTGGCAACACCCTTTACTGATAAAAAACCAAACGGCACTTGCTAATTTCCATATAGTTTATACCCTTTCCATTTTCTTGGAGGAACCAGCATAGGCATATAAGGAGCCAACATATGCTTTGCCTGCAGGAAGGGAGAAAAAAAGATATGGCGTTATGGGGAGTTACAACATAGCAAAGACTGTAAACTTAAAGCTTCCACCAAGGAAAATGATTAGTTACATCATTTTAAAAGAAAACACAGTAGATCAGCATTTGAAGGTAAGGATGTTATTATGCTAGTACACAAAGATATATCCATATGGCATAGCCTCCAAACTATTGACAAAGGGGGACTATATGTAAAATGGGGAAGCTGCCATAGGTATCACATAATTACTTTTGTTTGCATCAGTTGCCATTCCATTGTTTCCTGATAGCATAATTCTGTTCCTCCAATTATGAAAATGGTACTCCTCAACTGTGTTCTCCACAAGAATTATGAACTTTTCCCCCAATTTATCATTCTACAAAACTTTGATATGGAAATAATTGTAATGACATGTAACCGCATGTTACATAAAGTGCATATTAATAGAGGAAGCCTCCAAACAACAGACGGATGTTCTTCAACCCTGCAAGTTTCATCTCAGTTTTCTCATATAGTAGTTCCCACATTCTTTTGTTCCAACTCATTTACAATTTCTGGTGGAATGTACATGAAGAGGTCAAGATGCTCTTCTCTGTATAAAAAATTTTTATGGTTGATATCGTTTCATCTTTATGGATACTAAAATATATTTTTGGCCCATTCCCATCTGAGCAATCATGAAATAAATGTGCAAAAGGACATCAGATCATAGCATGGCACCAATTATCCCTTGCAGTATCCAGTAGTGCATTGCATAGCTCATGCTCAAAGAGGATTTTCAGCTTACATTAACATCCAGCTTTTCAAGAATTAAGGGATCACATTCTATAACGCCATATCTCTTCAAAATCTTCTGCCTACAAGAAAAAAGTATTGAATAGGTTAAGCAAAAATTGCTTATAAGAATAAGCAAGGTACGTTATCAGCAAATAACAGGAGCTGTAAAAGATCACGGAGCCAACACAAAGAACATAATAGACTCGGTATTAAAAAAGTTCAGATACAAGCGAAACCATATCATAAAGGTGACTCAAAAGCCTATGGTCATCATGACTAAACATCAGTCGACTACATAGCCCCAAGTAGTGCATCAACAAAACACATCTGCACGATTTATGAGAAGCAAAGGTAAATTGGAGAAGCCAAAGGAGGCAGGAATATGAACTTTGAATCTACTGAAACATTTGCAACTGTAGGTCATGGCGATAAAGAAGCACATACCTCGACAGAAAGAAAAAAGGAAACAGAGAGGATTTATCGAAACAGGAATTAAGCTATGACCAACCTTATATCTAGGAAGTCAAACAAAGATAAGATGCTAGAACAGAATTTGATAGCTTTCAACTAATGAAATAGATTTTTGAAACCTGCTAAAGACAGAATTCCTCTCTTTCTGCTTATAAATAGAGTGTCAACTGATAACACGAGATCGTTTTAGGTAAAAGCCACAGAAAGAAGAACGAGTATTACCCAGGATCCTTGTTAACCATTTTTAGTTTGTGCCTGAATGCTGGTCGAACTTCAGGTGGACCTTCCACTAATTGCTTAACTGGAGGTTGGACAAAAGCTGTTTCAGTTAATAATTCTATCAAACGAGTTCCCAGCTGCACATGTATAAATTCAAAAGGTCAAAAATTAGGCTATCTCAGTAACCAAGATGATCCAGCCATTTCAAGGTGGGGAAAGGAAAAGAGAAAAGCCAATCCTCACAAACCTTAGCCTGGGTATCTCGACCCCAAGGTTTAAATTCTTCTTCCTTCACTAGCTTTTTTACTTGGTTAAATCTTTTTCTTTTGATCAAGCCATTAACACGTCTCTGGCGCATCACCTCATCTTTGCTCAGCTCCGCTTCAGGTTCAACCAAATTCATTTTCTTCCGATTTCTCTTAGCTTTCTCCAGTAGACTCTGGACCATTACCTGAATAATAATGAGTGGATAGAAGAAGATGATTCAAAGATCTGTTCTGAACAAGTATTGGTGATATGAAAACAAAGAGGAAGAACTTCTTCACTTCATGCGGACAATAAGATGCGGGTTGAAACTTATATGAATGTGATGAAGTTTTCAGCATGAAATGCCATCCCAGTATCATGACAGAGTATTCAGTAACAAGAGGCCTCACTCTCAGTCAATCTAAAGAAGCAAATGAAATCATGATACCTTTTGCTCAACAAAACAGACAATTTATGAATGGTTAATGCATGTAAATATCCATCGTGCAGCCGCCAGAACACTAGCTTAGATCAAATTGACAAAGTGAGAAACCTCTAACACTCCAACTGAATGACATCCACGAAATGAAAAGGCCGCCACATTATTTGAATATGAACATCAGGCTAACAGAATCAATGGAGATTCATTGCTTTTCAATGTGGTTGATCTAACTTGTAACCATTCAACCTATACAGTCCAGCAACTAATACTGAGACAAATGCAAAAGCCAAAACTTGCCTCCTGCTCGATCGCCATCCCGACGTGAACGGCGGCCTGCACAAGCTCAATGCACCCATCCGTGTGCCCCACCATCACCAACCCCATCATCCTGTGCATCAGGATCACCGCCATCTTCTCAGCCGACAGCAAGTCGATGTGCGGCGCGTACGCGGCCTTGTTCTTCTTCGTCCGCTGCGTCCTCTGCTCCCTCTCTATCGCCTCCTTCAGCGGGTCGAACCACCCGAGGAACAGCGCCTTCACGCGGGGCAGGTTCGGCGCCAGCTGCCGGTCCCTCATCTCCCGCTCCAGCTCCCGGTACTCCTCCACCATCCGCTCCCACGCCTCCGTCTCCGCCCTAATCTGCCGCCGCCTCAACAGGTTATACTTCCGCCGGTCCGCCTCCTTCAGCTCCAGCTCGGCCTCCCGCCTCGCCTTCCGATACACGTTCTTCAGGAAAATCGGGTATATCCAGGGCGGGTCCTGGATGAATATCTTCGGGCGCGGGTCCCGGTCGCCGGCCGCCTGCTCGGTGGTCGGGCTCGGGAAGTCGGCGGCGGCGGGGGCGGCGGGGAGGTTGTGGAGGACGTCGAGGTAGTTGTCGCGGACGGCGTCGCGCGGCGGGGGAGGCGGGACGGGGACGGGGACGGGGGAGGGAATGGGAGTGGGAATGGGGAGGGGAAGGGGAGAGAGCGGGAGAGCTTGAAGGGGGAGGTGGACGGCTGGTAATGGAGGCGGCTCCTCTGGCGAGATTGGATGGCGGATGATTTGGAGGCGTGGAGGCGAGCGGCGGAGGGAGGGGAGAAGGAGGTGGAAGGAGGGGAGGCGGAAGCCATTGCCGGCGGCGGCGGAGGAGGAGGAGGAAGGTGGGGGAGGAGGAGATAAGCGCCGCGCGCAGAGGAAGGAGGAAGAGGAGGGAGGAGGGAACCTCCTTAAACCTTGAGAAAATGTTGTGGATAAAAAAAAATGATAATTATAATAAAACGAGATTCGGACAAATAAAAGATATTTTTCGAGAAAAATCGTGGAGGATTTCTAAGGTTGAAAGGAAAAAAAAAAAAAAAAAGGGACCCCATTCCCTCAAAAGAAAAAAATTATGTCGAATTCAAAAGGTAATTTAGATCATTTTCGTATCTACAATTCAAAAAATAATTTTTTTTTTAATACTGAAATTGATTTTACAAACGCAAGATATAACTTATGAATTTCATTTTGTATTTACTATGCGGAAAGATATGTTATGACAAGTATGATTTGTTAGCAATTGATTAAAAATAGCTAATAATTGTCATCATGGATTAACGCCTATTGAACATGCCATTTACGACTCATGCGCTATGCAAAGAAGTAAAAGTTTGTAAGTTAGGTGAGAGTTAGATAGGATAGACAAAAAAAAAAAATATGCCACTTACAAGATATATTTTACTCTTTTGAATCTCAATCAATCGAGGTAAATTAATCTTTTTCAAGATCTTAGCCATAATTAATTTACTACCTAAAATAATACGAAAGTGTGAGAAGTAATTTATCTCCTCAAATGGAAATATCACTAGTGTTGAAAAGAAACGACTACACAATAACCTCGGTTGCAGGTTGCAGAATATATGTACTTAATTTACCATCAGAGAGAATTTGCTAATTGAGAGAATTAATTTACAACCATCGTGAAAACGAAATCAGGAAATAGGACCATAATTATTTAACATAAAAGTAATTCACTAATAAAAAACAGAATTTACTATTTTCAGGGGAATCACTCCTTTACTCCTTGGCCTTCATAGATGGTAGAGATGGAAGTAATTTAGTGTCTTACATGGGGATGATTACTTAAAATAATAGAAGTATAACGGAAACTTAGCAATTGCGAGAAATATTTTAGTTATTTATTGTAGAAAGGAGTAAATATTTTATCATAAAAAGGATATTGCTACACAACGACCACGCTAGTGTTGTAACTTTGGTTAAACGTAGAGTTAGCACTTTCCATATTTTCTCTAAGAATTTAGCTCTAAATTGTGCTATTATGACAATGCCTAGGCTTGGTAGTTTCCAAATAGAATAGTGCATTAACTCAAACTCATCCCAACTGACCTGGTAAATGGGCTAAACTCCTTGTAATCATATTTCACTTATTGCTAGCAACATTTATCGATTGGAAGTTTATTTTTAGCTAATTTTTCTCAAATAGTCGTATATGGTGATTCATAAGTTAATAATTCTCCATCATCAAGATTTCATTTAGGAAGGACCTCGCTTCAACTATGCTCAGGTTGGTAGGGGTTAGTTCCTCTATTGGTGGTTCAATGAGAGATTGACACGTGACACATAGAGGGCACATATTGAAACTAGTATGGTGGGGCATGAGCTGGATCAAAGTGGGTCTTTGCAGAATCGATTGACGATTCTTACCGTGGCACTTAGATCTCGACCCGACCTAACTAACTTTATTATTGCTCACATTCTCGAAAGGAAATTCTGTGGAGAGCAGCTCTCAAGAATACTCTATTACTCAAATGAGAGTAAATTATACATCCCAATTTATATAAGAGTACTTCTAATTACAATTATTGATCTCTGTGTGATCTATTAATATAAGATCTCAATACTCTTCTAATCAATATGACAGTAGAGATTCACTTGATCTAACGATGGTGGTTATTGATTCTCATCAAATTAATGCCATAGTGGAGATTAAATCTATTCAATTTTTGAGGGCATCAATCCTCGTTGAACAAATCCGATGGCAGAGATTGAATCCCCTTATTAATCTAATGGCTCTAAGAAACCCCTTTGGATCAATGATGCGGCGATCCTTCGAACAGATGAAGTGACAAATTTTTGTCCCGACCGTTGGGGTTGCCAGCATTTGATAGATTGAACGACTCAATTACTATTCTAGTGGATGGTTTGCGGCCAAGCACGATCCCGAGGTCGGCAGGTTAGAAATGCACAAATTCGTACGGGTTTGTGCCATAGCGGCACGTGAAGGCACATCCAGCATGGTTTCACGATTTGGAGCAAGTTGGTCACGCATCACACCGGCGGTTGCCTCGACCGGTCAATGCTTCTGAGGTGGTTATAGGTGACATCATTTTCCACTAGCTAACGGTAGGTCTACTCATTTTCCTTAACTTTGCTTGATCTTGAATCTTACTTCTACGGTATGTTTGGGGGGAGGGGAAAGCAAAGTAGGGGGAAAACTGTACAAAACTTCTAGTTCTATATCTTGCCTCTCTCTTGCTTGATGCACTTGTCCGACCTTTTTTTTTTTCTGGAAAGAATACCATTCACTTAAAAAAGTCTAGTGAATACAAGTCTAGAGCTTCATAGCTTAATAAATCAAACAGGGCAGGCGGGAAATTCATAACCCAATCACAAGGTACGCAATTTGTCCGTTGGGCCTAAGCAATGCAATTCACAATTTCATTAGTTTCCCAGCTGCAGTGGGCCAAAGTGAGGCCCCAGAAGTTCCCCAAAGGAGGCGTGAAAGGACCTCCTCTCTTTGTGATGCACAGAACTGTCCTACTTGAAGACACTCCACCCGCTGGGACCAGCTCGGGCCCAATTATTCATGTCGAAACATTGGTTCACGGTTCTGATAAATAGATCAGTAAAACAGTTTGCATAGCAAAAATCAGGGCAAAACTACCTTGATCTGCAGGCTGAAGTATGTTGGAAAAAAGATCACTGAGAGAGCTTATATACGTGAGCTGCCAGAAGTCCACATGCTTTCCGTTACCTCCAGAAGTTCTTTGGCAGCAGAGAAGCTGTTATCTGCATTTATCTTGATCTTGAGGCCCCCTGGCTTTTACACTCAATGGTATTGTTCAACTTTCGACAGTGAAAGAAAAAGCTCGGGACTCGCCAGACCCGAGCAAGCCTGGTTAAGCACTGTTCCGCCATATAAGTATTAGCCATTCTTAGGCAATTAATATATTTTTCGTAAGTACAATAAGACCCAATCAAGAATCCTAGCTCACCAACGCTGTCCTCAGAGGTTCTTGTATCGAGTGAATACTGTCGGATGCATGTACAGTACAGGTAAGCGTTACATCATGCATGCAATAATAATCTGTCTACTATCTGGCCAAAGCAGTATTCCGTTGTGCAATGTTGGACAACCTATGAATCCCTCAACATAAATCATCATCCCATAACATTCTGTTATAAGAGCGTCGCAATGGCAATTTTGAGTTGATAAACAATGAACTACTTATACTAGATGAATATACGTTTTAATGCTACACTTGCTTGGGTAGTTCAGTAACCTCAATTCTCCTTGTCTGCATAACTCTCATTTTAAGAGGACAGAGATACGCCTTCAATGTCACTTGAATGATCTAAAGCCTCAGTGGTCTGCTGCTTCTATGAATCATCAATCAGTTTTTTTCGATAGAAGTCATAGAATTGGCCAGAGAATCAGACAGAACTTCACAGTTGAGCATTCTAATAAGGCTGCTTCATATCCTAATCCTAATCATGTCTTGGATGAGCTTTTAGCTTGCAGATAAAGATAAAGAGAAAAAGAGAACGAATTTAAAGTGCAGTGAGCGACCAAAAGGGTCCTCAACAATTACTTTTTCGAGCTCAAACCTTGCAACTCCATTGAAGACCCACACAAAAACCAATATAGACTCATATCAATTATGAATACATAGAGCATTGTCTGTCATTCACAATTCACAAAACAGGAGCATGAAAATCAATATCCTATAGCAAAAGTGAATCATCTGTCTCACATGTATCAATTTACAGATTTCAAACTGAAAATCTCGATTCTGTACATCATCAACCGGAGTAAAAATCGAAGTAATCTTTCATTACCAACACAGGAAGAGAGGCAAGACGATTTTGTGCAAAGTCCATCAAAAGCACATTCCAAATCCAAGATCATGCAGGGAATATATTGAGGTTAGTTGAAGAGCTGTTGCCATAATTTCTTGCTTGATCAGAGCCAGAAGTGCAACATAGCCTGCTGAAAGAAACATAAAGTCTATGATTCTGATTCATGATAAGCAGAAGATCTGTCGGAAAGCTACTGCAACATAAAAGCAAAAGCAGGCTAATACTAATTTTGGATGCAGGTTTACAAATGGAAACATGCCAAGATAAAGCAAAGTAAGAGAGGCCCGTACTTCTGTTATGGTGAGAAGGGGCAAGTCGTAAAGTTGAGTGTCTTTCCTTTTGTTCTCACGCCTCATCTCATGCTGTATTGAATTCAGTTGTTCTCGTATCTCCTTCAGTAAGTTCATTTCCTCTTCATTTTCATGGACGATTTCGCAGCTTCTAGCATTCCTCTCTGTCTCAAGCCGTTCAATTCTTTCGCTCAGCTGTTGAAACTCAGGCTGATGTTTGGGTACCCTGGCTTTATGGGCTTCTTGAAACCCATCACAGTCAGCGCTCATCTTCTCTCTCAGTCCAGAGTTAGATGGCATCTTATCATGGTTTAGCGAAAGCAGCATCTTCTTTATCCAGTCAGTTTGATCAGTGACCAAATCCGGCTTCCCAAGCCGATCTTCGCCTTTAGATTCCTTCTTACTCCATTCTTTCACCTGAACGTCATGACATTTACAGCTCTCGTCACTCTGTGGTACTTCAAAAATATCTTGAATAGTTGTCGGACTAGCAGAGTCCTCAACTGCTTCCTCTGTGGAGAGGTTTTCACAATGGTTCATTTGATCAGACTTTGCATTGTCCCATTCACCTGCAGCATAACAAGGTGGTGCACTCACACAGGAAACAATAGCACAGGACCTAGACACGCCATTAGAGTAGTCATTATTATCCTGATTAGTGTCCTTATATTCCGATATTTCATTCGTACGATTCCCTAATTTTCTTATCTGCTCCCAAACTGGACTGAAATCCCCATTTGACGAATTTTTCGATTTGCTCTCGGAATTCAAGCTCTCGCCCATACCTTCCAGATCGGGATTCTCTTCAACTATTCTCGAAACCACGTCTAGATTAGGAAAAACAGATTTTGGCCTTTTCATGATGCCTTTCTGTGGAATAGGATCCTTCAAGCAAATTGGAGGTGAAGAGTTCAATCTCCTCACACTGCCGCCATTCAATCCTTTCCCACCATTGGAGACATCTCCTCTTTGCAAAAACAGATTATCCAGAAATCTACTTTCACTGGGTCCCAAATCAGTGTAACCCATGCTCAGAAGCTTATACCGATAAGCTTGGACTTGGAACTCGAGCGAAGCGATCTCCATCTCTTTCTGGTAAATAACATCCTCAAACACTTCCAGGGAGAGGTCGGCATGACACATCTTCTCCTCGGCCATTCTCTTGTACTGATCGGCCTCCATCTTGACGGCCGCCTTTTCACCCTGCAAGCGCAGTATCATTGACAAGGCCTCGCTGGCCGCGGTAGCAGACGCTTCCCGCTCTTCATCTAATTCATCGTAGAGTTTCTGCAGGAGTTGCTGCTGAGCAAAGAGCGCTTCTTTAAGGGCAGCAGCATCCATTTCAGGCATCCCCAAACAAACGCCAATCTCGGCCATGTATCAGCCTGGAATCGAGCCAACCCGCCTCTGAATTGGACAAGAAAGAAGAGATTTTCTTACTCGAATCAACAAGAAACCAGTGTCACAGGCTCAGTGACCAATCTTGACCCTGTCAAAAGATTTTTTTATCTACGTCTATCTATGCAGAACTACAGACGAACGGAACCCGAAACGTTCACACCTATTTTCAACAAATCATGTGAACAAGAAGACAACCAAACGCAAGAAAATTTCAAAACGAGAAAAAGTGAAACCCGAGGGTGTGGACCATTATACATACCCTTTTCCTTTGGCAGAGAGAAGCTCCCTCTCCCAGTACCGATTTTCCACGCAAACCCCGCCTTCTTTCAAAGGAATGCAGGCGAAAACGCAACACCCACGACGCCCATCTCCTCTGACACCCCCCAGAAGTCCAAGAAACGCAGCCAAGAACACCGCCCGTTAAGCCTCGGCAGAGGAACAAGGAGGAAAAGGACCCAACAAGAAAGCAAAAGGAGAGAGCTCGCCGGCGGGAAAGGTGGCGCTTAAAGGCTCGACAAGAAGAGACTGCGAAAAGCCTTCGATTTGGCCGTTGGAAGACTCTGTCTTGCAGGCATCAAAGCAGCCCCAGATGGTTGCTTTTTGCGAAGGAGGAGGAGGAGAATAAGAGGAAAAGATCGGATCTTTGCGTTGATTGCAAAGCAGGTTATTCAATGGAGGAGAGGGGATGGTCTGACGGAGAAACGAAGATTAGAACTCACGAACTACTTCCTCAAGAACCAACTCACTTTCCCTATCAAGAAACGGTATTGGCGCTGAGAGATGGGGGGAATATGGAATTAATATCTAGAAAAAAACAAAAAATAATAAAAACAGGTCGGAAAATGGACTTTAGTAATTATCGTTTGAGGATTCTGGTGAAGAAAAAAAAACAATTTGATTCTTTTATTAACTTGCCATCCAATAGGATTAGTTAATGCCCTTAAAAGAACTATTGAGACTTGAAGATTTTATTTATATCGTGCCAATTATTATTAGCTTGTAATCTGATTTGGGTAATTACTGCCCCCATTATGATGAGATGGTGTTCTCACTTGATGAAGCGACCATTGTCCTAAACATTTTTAGAACTGAAGATTTCATTTTTAATAAAGTTTTATTTTGTTGAGTATAATTGCATTAGGATTTTTGGAATTTATGAGAAAAAAGCGAATTAGTTCTTCCAGGGAGATATTACCAGGTTTGACTACAGCTATTCAGGTTCTAATTGGCGATAAAATCCAAAAGGGATATGCCCCTTCGGTCTAATTTGGGAACATTTATCCTTGACTTGCGTTCCATCTGTGTTAGCATTGTCGTAATTTGGGTCCCTGAATCCATGATTACCATAAATGACAGTTGGCCCCACCCTTTGCTCTTTCCGTCTTATCGGATGGGCCCTGGTATTTATCCGTTAAATAAAGGGAAAATTACCCATCGAATTTCACCCTATTTCAATATAATTCCTAATCAATATTACCCTGAAGTTTAAATTAATAAAATGATAAATATTGAACAATTTCACATAGTTCAAGGACAATCAATAGGTTTCCATCTTTCCCACATGAGAAGGAGAGAAGGAGGGTTTTAAGGGAGGTTAGAGTGAGGACAATTGTAATTTCAAGTATGAATTTTAAGAAGATAGAATAAAAATTTGAGAGTGAAAATTAGAATAACAATATAATTTTTATTAATAAAAAGAAATAGTTTGATGATCAAATTAAAAATATATAAAAAATTCAATAATCACATTAAATAAATTAAAAATGTAGGATCGTATTACAAGTTAAGTCAAAATTCTAAAATCATATTAGATGAGGTTCAATAATTATTCATGTTGTTACTCCTTAATTAAATAAAGTGTGCGGGGAACGTGAGGACCCCGCACGTGCCGCTCCTTGGCCGCGAGGAGCGTTTAAGAGCCATCAAGTACGCGACATCATTTTATTCCTCCACCTTCCTCCTACTTTTATTTTTCTTTTTCCGACATTTTTTTTTTTTCGGTCAAGCTTTTTCCGACTTTAAAAAGCAGTTATTATGGCGCTTCCAACGGCTACTAATGGGGTGTCGCCCCGCGTGCGGAGCGGGGCCCACCGCCGACCCTAGGACGATCCGAAAGACGGTGCGAGGAACGTGGCAGTTTACGAGCCCGATGTTGACTTCACTAAAAAAAGAAGACCTAGTCAACTGCGCCACGTTGATAAAATAAATTAATAAATATAGTTTTTTTTATTTTTTATTGAAAGAACTTATTGAGGAAGAATCCCACTTGTTAAGAATTTGAAAAAGAATTCCGCCAAAGAAAATGATAGAATGAGTTACATTCATTCTTAAATTGGCTGTAAAAAATATTTTTAAAAGACCTGATCAATAAAATTGACTTTTGAATTTAATTCGATATTTATTTATTTTCGACTTTTAAAAAATACGATGTTTGCATATTTTTCCTATCATTGTGATTTAGTGACGCGTGAGCTGTAATGAAAGTTTTAAGTTAAAGCAGTAGAGCTTATTTATTTTTAATATTTTTTGGGTGAAAAGTTACTTATTTTTGCCTCCAAAATTTAGGCTGCCAATCCTTCGAAAAGGTTATGCTATGGTACATTGTTACATATGTTATTGTTTGTTTGTTTGTTTTGAAATATGCAGGCTTTTCCCGTTAAATCAAAGCGGGAGCTACAAGATTTGTTAAAAAAATAGACGTGAAATAGCAATTAAAGATTAAAGTCACTCATAACAAACTCATTTAATAAATAAATAATTTGCTAGTTGAATTCGAGAACTCGCCCATCTACACTGGATCATCCGCTAAGGGCGCGTTTGGCAATTAGTCAAATAATAAAAATTTATATTATTTTGTTTTCGAGATTAAATTTGAAATATAAATTCATTTGATAAAATTTTTGTTCTCGATAATAGACTTGGAACAGAATCAAAGAGTTAAAAAAAAAAAGCTGATTATTTGTTTCAAAGAACAATTCCAGAATCAAAGCCATTCCATTTTTTTTTTTTTCTTCTTCTTTTCTTCTTCTCTTCTTCCTTCTTTTGTTCTTTTTTGTTGCCACTGCTGCCGCCGTCAATCGCCGGTTGTCAGCGATCAATTAGGCGAGATTCGACGAGCTCACCGGAGGCTCACCCAACTACCAACAAGGCTCGACCTCGTTAGATTTGGCGAGGCTGAGCCTCGTCGATGGCTGGGCAAGCTTCACTGGTGGTTGGGCCAGGCGGAGCCTCATTGGTGGCCATGTGGGCCTCGCTGGTGGTTGGGCGAGCCTTCGGCAAGCTCACCAGTCCTCGCCTAAACAATCGCTAGTAACCAATAGCTAATGGCAGCAATGAACGGTGACGGTGGTGGCGACGGCATAAGAAGAAAAAAACAAGAATAGAAAAAAAAAATGGGTTGACTTTGATTCTGGAATTGTTCCTTATAACAAAAAATCAACTTTTTTTCTATTCATTGATTTATTCCAAATTTTACCAAACAAATTTTCATTTCAAATATATTATTGGGAATAAATGAATAATAACTTTTACTGTTTGGCCAATGCTAAATGCACCCTTAGCGGATGAACCGATGTAGATGGGCAAGTTATTAAATTCAACTAGCAAATGATTTTACTAGTAGATGGGCCTCGCCCAAGTCTCCCCTAGCCACTAGCGAGGCTCGCCCAACCATCGGCAAGCCTCGCCTGGTCGGGTGGGCGAGGCTTGACCTCGCTGAGGCTCGGCCGATGAGGCATAGCCTCATCAAGGATCGGCAAGGTTGTTGGCCCTCATCCGGTAGGTTGTCGATCATCTCCTGGCTAGTGACCAACCAAAGCTTGAAGAAGAAGAATAGTAAGAAAAGAAAAAAATAAATAAAATTATTTAAAAATTTAAAAAAATGATTTGAATTATAAATTTTGAGAACGATCTTAAATGCATTCTATCCCAATAATAGAAATTTTGGATAATTATCAAACGCCCTAAAATATTTATAAATTGTTCCTAGGAACATAATAAAAAAGAATCATTTATAATTAAAAATTATTTTCGAAAACAGAATTGTTACCAAATGCATTCTAAGTAAACATTATTGCTTGAAAACTTGACATGACCACTTAATCGGGATCAAAACGGGTTGACCCGAACCACCGTGTACCAATGGCCCAAAAGAAGGAGGAGAAAAACGTGTGCTATTTTCAGCTTCCCGCCACGCGGGCCCTAGATTCTGGGCTTAAAATTTGGGCTAAACCCACCAAATTTCTCCAATATAACAAAATCAACCCACCTATTGGGCCTTGGGACTTGGTCCATGGGCCTTTCTCCCTCATCTAAGCCCATCCGCTGGGCTTCCTCCCCGACATCGACCGAATCCCAATTTCTTAAAGCTGTCACGGCAATGGTGCGTCCATACCCTGACGACCGACCGCTCTCTGCTCCCAGTTCCCCCGCTCAGGAAGCATCCAGTGCCTCGTACTTTCGCAGCACTCGAGGCGACAACGACATGAAGTCCTTCTAGGTAATGCGTACGTACTTTACCCATTTCTCAGATCTCTGTGCGGGCTTCGAATTTCGCTGCCCTTTTCGTTCTTCTTCGGGATCGTTTCGTCGTTCTTGGTTTCTTTCGACGGGAAGAATTACCGATGGAGTTCGTGGGGATTCGTGGGTGATGGGATTTCTCACTCTGGGCATCTGGGTTCTCGTGGAATGGTGCAGGAGCTCGGAGACGGGAGCGTCGGAAGTGATCGCCTGATTGCTTTGTGTGGGGGCCCTTCAAAATGGTGCGGCTTTAGATATGATGTCTTCTTGGTTGATGATTGGTGTGAATTGTTTGGTTACGGAGTTTCCGGTTTCGTGCCCGTGACGCTTGAGTTGTTTTCTGGTGCTGGTTCGTGCGCACTTAATGTGGGTGTCTTCTGGCATCATACTTGGACCCTACAATTTCAGTTGATGGGAATTAGAAAATTGAAGTCCAGCAGCACTGCTTTAACATGACATTCTTTAAATATTGTGAATTCCCTTAATATTGTGCATGGTTCCTTTATAGTTGGACACGTCCTCCACCTCCTCAGTTACCTTAATAGCCTGAAAACCCTTAGAGCCATTGTTAGTGCTTCTTGTGTTAAGGTTTGTGTACTTCGTGGCTCGCTTCGCTGGATCTGCTGCTATTGTTAGGACAGAGTTTGGTGGCTCAAAAGCTGAGAATATGGACGTCATTGTGAATTCCATACGTGGATGAATCTGAATTTAGTTGGAATTGCGGAGTTCAGTCCATAACACTGTTTGGGCCTGATGGGTATGCCCAAGTGGATTGATTCGTGCTCTTGTGCTGGATTTTTTTGACAAAAGATGAAGTTTGTTATTTTAGTATGTCAAGAGGATATCGTGCCAAATTAGATTCATAAAAGGAAAACTATTTCCTATTATGGATAGGCAAACATAGTCAATGCAAAACGGCTGGACTTTGGCAGTTGTCTGTCGAATTATCTTCTAGTCTCTTGGGGGAGGTAAAGAGCATTCTTGGAAAGAATAGAGTCAGTGCAAAGTGGCTGGAATTTGGCAGTTATTTGTCGGAGTAGTATGTCAGGATTATTTGTTGAGTTTTACAGAACTTTGTTCATTTGAAAAAATAGGAAAACTATTCTTGTGAAAGAACAATTGCTGGAGTGTTGATGTGTTGAGGGAATTATAAACTCATAAAGGTTGAGCCAGAGAACATGTTTCAAAAAATCAATATTGTGCTAGGAACATCGACCATCGAGAGAAGCTTTTCCATTTAAGGGTTTTTTTTTTTGAGTTGCTCAAAAGACAAAGTAGGTTAATTGTAAGTTCAGTAGAAAAGTTCAGCAACATAGTGATAAAGATTGGAGATCGGGAAGTTTGAAAAAGTGAGCAATAATTGGTGAAACTGATATCGGCTCTCCATATGATTCAAGCAATATGGATAAAGTGGAAAACCCTAGTATTGGAATGGAGAAACTGATTTTGGTTTTCCATGAGATACAAGCAATATGAATGAAGTGGAAAAGCATTTTACATTTTACCGGGAAATGGAACTTAAATTTAAGGAGAAAAGTTGGAAGGACTCTATTGGCAATGAAGCTTAATGGCATGTAATGCAGCACAGTGAGCAACAGTCTATATACAAAATGAGTTTTGAAATGTGAGAATGCCTGCTAGATGGCTGGGCACTGGAAAAAGGACAGAGATTAGAAATTAGCATATATGAGGGCAACTTTATGTGAGTGTGACTGAAATGGAAATGAGAGAAGCTCATATATGAGGTGGTATAAACACATTCAATAGTAGCCTCTCTATGCAGCAGGGGAGAAGTGTGTTCTGTGATGAGGATCCTGGTTACCAAAGAAGAAAAAAGTTTTGAAAGGAAACTTTGAGGGAAAATCTTTAATTATTAGATCTTGTGAAATGGAGTAGGAATATTAGCCTTTCCTGCTTTTCGCCATTTTGATCACAGGAGAGGGTCACCCCATACATGAAATCAGTCCAACCGATTCTGGAAGTAAAATTTTTTAATGGCTTTAGATCTGTCAATTTTATGCATAAAGGTTAACATATGCAGAGTGCCGTCGATATAGAAGGCATTTGGAGACTTTTTTCCCCAAACATCATAGTTAATTGCGATTGCTCTATACTTATATTCCACTGCCACATAATTTGCTCTTTAGACTGCAACTTTTGATACCTTAACTGCCCTTTACTTTGGTACTGCTCTGCTGACACTGTAGTCGATCATGCAGAGTATGTACATTCGCGTTAAGCGAAGTAAGACGACTTTCTTTATCCAGTGTGAACCAACTGAGACAATTCTTAATATCAAGGAGAAACTGCAAAACCTCATGGACCAACCTGCTACTGATCAACGTTTGATCTTGGTAGGGACTGGGGAAGTGCTGGAGGATTCAAAATCACTAGCAGATCAAAAGGTACTAATTCTTCATGTCAGTTTTTTGGCTATTCATTGCATCATATTAGTTTATGTTATGCTTAGATAGTCCAAGTTTTTCATAGATAGTAGTACTGGTGAGATGTTTCTTTCTTCACGCATCTCACTTATCCAATGATGTCTATTCAGGTTGAAAATGATGCCGTGGTTGCACTGACCTTGAGGAAAGGTTGTTTCTTGTTCTTGATTTTCTCTTACTAAATCAACTTGTATGTTCTCAGCCCCTCTATTTTGCAGATTTATGACTTTCGTAGCGCAGCAGCTCCTTTTTATTTTTGGCTTGGAGAATTAGTTAAGTTTTTGCATCCGAGTTCATTCTTTTTGTCTGCGAGTGTTAAACAAGTGTAGTCTCACCAGACATTAATATCATTGGGAAAAACAGATTTTGCCTGTATAGCTTTCTCCACATTTCTATCTAGCCTTTATAACTCCTTTTTAGATTCTCAAGTACATCAAACTTTTACAAATTTTTCAATGGTCTAAAAGTTTTAGAATTCAGATTTGCTTTTTGATATGATCCTACATCACCAAAAAATTATAATGAAAACAGTAGCACTAGTTACATGCTTTGAGTTTTGTCTAATACATCCCAACACTCTTTAAAATTACACTGACAGTCTCATTGGAACCGAAATTTATGAGATCTTTCCAACTTTGCATTTTGTGTCTTTTTCTTAATCCAAGTGGACCAGAAATGTGGATGTGAAGTAATCAGTCCACATAAAAGTCCATAAGAGACCATAGCACCCCCTTATGGAATGGAACCAAATTGAAATAGACTCGACTCCAGCAGAGTAGAAATCATAGTGGGGTGCTTGGTTTAGTCAGGAATTAGATCAAATTGGGTCTGTTTCATTTTGGTTCATTTTCGATGAGCTTTCCTGACTATGACGTGGTGCCACATAATTATGGTTTGTATACATGGTTGACTTACATTAGTTTCAACATTTTCAGTTTAGTTCAAATAGAAAAGGACACAATTGGTCAAGTAACAGGGGTTGATCTTTTAATATTTTGGGTCTGACTTGGAGGAATTGGCATAAAGTTCCAAGGGCTGTTAGTGCAAATTTTAGAAATACAAGGGGTGTTGCTACAATGTAATCAGAACTCAGTGGGTGTCACTCCTGTTCATTCAAGATAGCAACCCTTCCGAAATTAAATGGTTGACTACACCTTCTCCCTGAAGTTTCGAGTTTGTCTCACTATGACCCCTGTTCTTTTTTCTTCTTCTTAGCTCACCTCTTTGACTTCACGATATTGTTCTAATTAACTCTTTTTACTGCCCATAGGAGAATAGCCATTGTCCTTATGCCTCCTTTTGGCCACCTGTTCTCGCATGAAATTTGATCATCATCAGAGTTAACTTTAGATTGCCATGCCAGTCAGCAAAATTCAGTTGCATTTGTTAATACCATATCACCAATGCTCTGAGTCAATTGAGCATTTAACATTTGTCTATAATGCTTTAGATGGTAAAAAATTTAGCTAATTTGCAGTCCACGCTGATAATATGTTGTATATCGAACAATTCTATGAAATGTAGAGGGCAAATCTGAACCACAAAATTAAAACATCACGGAGGTAATGTGAGATGGGCCCAAAGCTTTTGGGGATGAGGCGAAGTCAACCTTAAGTTTTACTCGTGTGATATCTTAGTCTGTATATTCTTTTAGCTCCTCTTAGATCAGGATTTATCGAAGAAGGTGCTGTACAGTACATTAAAAAAAGGAAATGAGCAATCGCACTGGTTGATGTTTTCCTTTCCGATGGTTGGTGTTGGACCAATATCATTTTGATCTATCATTTTGTTTGTGAATTTATGCAACATGTCTCTAAAAGAAGGACACAAGTGCAAAGCAAGCAAAAATGCTATGAGCTGAATATTTAAAGCTTTTGAAGCAGTTAAAGTGGAGTGTCAATCACTCTGTTTTCCAAGAAATGACATGTCATTAATACTGAATGCTAAGTCTCGGTTTGCTTAAGCCTGCATCTGAGCTTACATAGTTTAATTCTTTGTCTGAATTTGCTTAATGTATAACACTATAAGTTAATGTCATTGACCCTTCTTGAATTTTTTATCCCCTCTGCTTGTTAAATCTCTAAATTTCTAGCAAACCTTTTCTTAACTTATTGAAGTTCAACCAGAATTCGAACACTTGGCATGCTTAAGGGAATCTCTCCACATACTTCTGTACTGCACGACTTCCAAGATCTGGTCATCGCTGGGCATGTTCTTTAGGATTATCTGGAATAAACAACATCGATTAAGCCTAATCTTTTCTATTCCTCCTATGTTTATTGTTATAATCTATCTATCTGTTTAGCATGGGTTATGCTGCTTATACTGGTTTGTCATCGTCTTCAGACTATTGAGCTCTATCTTATTTACAAGTATTTTCCTGCCATGTTTGTGACATCCCTTCCTTTAAGTTGAATTCATGATGTCATCATCTTAGTAATTTGTGTTCCAATCACTGTTGTTTCATTTGATTGCTTATATGATAAAGCCCTTCTGGACCCCAATTGAAAACTTGTGACAATCTTGTTGTGTCAATGAATAATAGTCAATGGACTTTCAAATGAGGTGTCTGCAGGCTTCTTACTGATTAGTATTGATAAGCACTACCATGTAGGGATGTGAGTTTTGTGTAGCATAACTTGATAGTTGTCTAGTATAAACAGATGATTTATCCCTGGAAGCTTGGCTTTTATTTGTTTGATCTCTGGAATTATTTTGTAGTACGTAATTATTGGCTTCTTCAGTAGAGTTTTTCTCCCTCTGTTCTTATCCGTGGACGCATTTTGAACATTGATTTCCTTTACGTCGTCTCTTTGGTAACTCATCCTTTTGTGGGCAGATGACAAGGAGTTCGAGGAAGTGAACATTGTTCGGCCAAACGATTATTGCCAATCTGTCGATGGAGATGGAAGCAAATGGTGAATGCAGTGGACACTCTCTTCTCTAAGCTCTGTATCAAAGTTTCCTCACTCATGTGAGCGAATTGTGATAACTTATCTTGAAAAGAAGAGCATGCACTTGAGAAACCCAGGGATCATAAGACGGTAAAGAATTGTATGAAAGTTCGACATTTATTTGACTGTCGGCATGTCAGGTAATCGTCAGTGGATAATCCGTAGTTCATTGGAAATTTTTTATTACTCTGCTCTTTGTCGTGGATCGCCCGACTTCTGTTTGGAGAATGCGTGAACCATTATTACGGTTTCACCTCAACCTCCTTCTCATGCCAGGAAAAGAAACTAATGACTGTTTAAAAATGAAATGAGCTCAGTCAATCTTAAAGTGACTGCGTTTTAGAGCTCAATGGCTATGATGGAGGAGTTGGAGTAAGGCACTAAAGGAGTCTCTGAGAATGCTTAAGTCATCTGAGGAATGGGTTTTGGCACAAAGTTTCTTAATTAAAAGCATTTATGTTTTCGGGATTCGACAACAAAAGTTGATGACTTTTCAAATGCATTGTGTCGATTTATTGTCGATCGAGCTAGACCAGACTTTTGACATATATGACTATTTGGTTCGAACGTCTCGAAAATCCAGTGTCCACTAATCGCTCTACCGGTCTGCTCTTGAATTCAAGAGAATCACCCTTTTGGACATCCAAGTGAATTAACCATAGTTTTGCACTGTTATTTATCACCCTGTTTCATTTTTAGTTCATGAGGACCAAACTATGACAAAATATTACCTCTTTCAATTCGCTTGTTCAGTAGAGATTGGACGAATATTGCGGAGATTCTGCCTTGACACGGTTGACATTTTTGAGCTGCTGATCAGATATGAAGAGCTGTTCATGGCTTTCCTCTTCGAGGAAGATAATGCACAATGTGTTAGTGGTACAAACCAAACCGAAGACGATGCAGAAGAGCTCTTCCGTAGAACTTCGTGCACTATGTTTTTAACATTTCATTTCCACTTTGATGTCCTGAAACTCGTATCTTTTCTTCCAATGGAGTCTGTTCAACAATAGAAGGACGGACTCAAAAGCGTAGTTACGTTGCAAGGTCTAGGACTTGATGGATGAAATGAAAATTTTAGAACTTAAAACGCAAGAAATTGACTACTCATTCTATCCGGAAGTGTACAGTCCCTTTCTCATGGATTGCAGCACTAGATCTTAAACCAAATTTATCTGTGCATGTACAAGTTATGTTTACATTCGGCAACTAAAGAGATCTCTAACACGAGACCAAGAGAAGAAGCCCAGTGCAACTATCGGAATTTGCCATGTATCCTATGTCGATTATTCGTTCGATCCACTAATACGCGTTTCTTTTATATAAAATAAGAAGTTGCGTAAGGGAGTAGAAAGCATATTTATAATCTAATGGAGTTGGGACGTGGCATATATATACACCTCAAAACCTGCAATTTTTTTTTCCTTTTAATTTTTTAAATCATTTCGAATTCAATTTTTTCCATTTTTCTTTTATACTTCTCTAAGTAAAGAGAAGGCCCATTTTTCATCATCCTGCTTTTGCTTTTTTGCCTCCTTTTTTTTTTCTTGCAATTTAATATAAGCTTTTTTCCTTATTTGGTTATTCAACCTATCATTGAACATATTATTGTGCTTTCTTTTTCATATATCAGATTTATTCATCCATGTGTATTTTATGATTCTACAGTTTATTTATGTACTTTTTTTTTTTTTTTTTACCTTTTCATAGTCTTTCAAGAAACTTGTAATCAAATCCAAATGGCAAACGCAAGTAATTCATTTTATTTTATTTGTCCTTAGTTCTACTTGTGAATAAAAAAAGAGAGGATATAATGGATGTGTTTTGGTGTTACGGTCAAATGCTATGGTACTATATTATTTACGTTTAACTGGTCTCTACATCGTATATATGATGAATAAAGGGAAAACCCACATAATGTCATTTGTTTATGATCTTAAAATAAGATGAGTGGAAAGCGTTCTTAAGAAATGCCAATTTCGACATCTTAGGTAGACTTATTTTATTTTCCCTTTTTTAAAGAAAAATATATATAACATTTTGTTTTGATTGAGGAATTGTGTTAAATAAAGAAGGTAATTTTGTTGCGCAACATTGATTAGCTTTTTGCTATTTCTAATTATATTAAGATGATTGGTTGGTGAATAGAAGAATGATGATGGGGCCTCCTTCGGAATTATCTTAGTTGGTTTCCCAAGCCTAGCGAGGAGGTGAGAAAATTCATTTTTGGTTTTTCACCTTTTCTTTTGTGATGATAGTTCTTTTTCCTATTGACTTCAAAAGTAAATGAATATAATTTTTTTTAATGCTTTGATTATAAGTGTCTTTAGTATTTTCCAATGGGTTTTCTCACTTGTACAAGTTTTAGCTATTTGATTTTCAAGTGATTTTGTTTGGGTCAAAACTCAGCATTTTGTGTAATATCAAAAGAAATTAAACGAGGTACTTTTATTGTGCTGATTGGTCTTTGCACTTAGGAAAATTTTCAAAATATGACTATCACCCCATCTACATATGATAAAGATGTGATTTAAAGCAAAACAATTAGATCAGCTACTAAGGAATATGTGACTACGTTTATATAGTTAAAACTCTATATAATACATACGTTCCCATGTATAGCAACATATATATATTAATTCAGTAAGAGCAACAGTATAATCTAAGCAAATAATTAAAAAGAAAAAAAATTAATTTTATGATTTCAAAACTAGGGATGATCGGTTCTCGAGTCTCATAAATCAGAATCGGGGACTGGATTCAATTCCAGTTCGGTCCAATGGAACCGATCACTTATTTTTTCCGATTATTTTTTTTCCAACTATTTGGAACCAGACTGAGATAGTATTTACTTCATATTTTACTAATTTTGCTTTGAAGAAATAATAAAATAAAATAAAAAATATTTAGTTTGTCCGATCTAGTCTAGTTCGGTTCCCCCTTGGAATTGAGAATTGGATTGCTTGAATATTGCTTCCACTTTTAGGAACCGGGAATTAGATCGAACTAGTAGGTTCGAGTGGTTCTCGATTTAGATAGTTCATTTTGCACACCCCTATTCAAAACTTAGCGATTCTTTGTATCTTATGACTATAAGATGGATAGTAATCTATCATTTAGGCTCTATTTGTTTCGTGAAAGTTGAAAGATTCGAACTTTTCTTTTCAAAAAATGATTTATCGTATCGCTTAAAAAATAAATAAATAAAAATTTAAAATATTTAGATATAAATTGTTGTCGATAGTGAAAATATTTTTCATCAACTAATTATTTCATATAATATAAGTGATCATTTTTAAAAAAATATTTTCCAAATCTTATTTACCAAACAAATAGAGTGTTGATTCAAACGAAATAGATTGTTGATTAACCTTATGCTTCCATGTAATTTCCTACTTAGCGCAGACATCATTCTAGCGTTAAACGTAAGCCAAATAATTTAATTTTTGAGGGTAAATTATCCCAATTTCCTTGGATTTTAGTCAAAATTTTTGTATAAAATTATCCAAACTGAAAAAAAATTTAAAAAAATTAAGAGAAATAGGAACTTATGGATTCCCTTTTTCCTTTTCCATTAAAATATGGATCATGGAGCCCAAAAACCTCCCTTATCCCCTCAAGCTCTGCAACTGTAAAAACACAACCTCTCCCTCCCTCTCTCTCTCTCTCCAACCATGGCGCTTGCTCCCTCCAAGCTCCTTCCTTTCCCCCTCGTCCACCACTCTCTCTCCCGGAGCTTCCCTCATCCCCGCCCCCGGCTCTCCTCCCGCTCCCACCAACCGCTCTGGGGGGTCCTCTGCGCCAAGAGGACCGGCAAGCAGAGGTACCCTTCCGAGAAGAAGAAGCTCAGGCAGCAGAAACGAGCCCCCGGCGACGTCAAGAACAAGTTCGAGGGCACCTGGAGGCTCTCGAGGCTCGCCGTCCCGGTCGCCGACGACCCCGGCGAGGATTTCCTCGGCGTCTCCGATGGGCTGCTCCGAGAAATCGCCGAAGTCCTCGAGTTTCCGGTGGAACTTTGCGATCCTTTTCTCTTTTCTGTTTGTGGGAATTTTTTTCTGTGGGTTTTTTCAGTTGGGTTCTGTTGGATTGGTGCGCGTGTTGGTCGAGTGGGAATGGGTCGATTTTAGAATTGGCGTTCGGCTATTCATCGTAGAGTTGAATTTGTGCTGGTGGGGAAGCCATTTTGCTTTGTTGACTGAGACTTTTTCTTGTGTTATAAGGTCGCTTCGATGTTGCCCGCAGAAGCTTTTTGCGTGGTGAGGAAATCATTTGATGCGAGAAAGGTACGCGTTTGAAACAGAAGTTGTTGGTCTTGAATTGTTCCATATCATATGTCAAGTACAATATGGTAATATGGCGTTCGAGAGCCTTTTATAATGTATATGTATGTGTATGTGTGGCATCTGGTTTGTGTTGGAATCTCCTTGGCATACTCCTCCTTTGAGATCATTTTGCTCCTTTTAACTCAGTTCTTAATGCATTTCATAAGTTGCTGTCTGGAAAGACGTATTCTTTTAAGGATCACAAGAAGATTGTTTGCTTATTGGAAAAGACATTACAGTTATAGAATGTTAATGAATATACCATGATGGGAAGAAAACGAATAGTGCACCAACAGATCAGGGAATGGTTCTTAAAGATGGATGAGTCAGCTGTTTAATCATTCTGCAGAATCAGAAGATACCAACTTGAAAAGGAAAAAGAAAACATTATGGTGAATCAAACTGATAATGCTATCTCCAGCAGTGTTTGCGAGACTTGTGCTCAGTCCTGTTCTGTTACTCTAGCTTTAGCATGGGACTACTGAATTGAAGAATAAGCTTTCCAAGTTGCATTGTCTTCTGTTTAGAGTAGGAGTTACCGATTAATGCTGCAATGAGCCGTACACTATGCAATGCTGTAAAGCATAACTTTATAATTGCTTAATAATTAATTAAACTTTTTTCCTTTTATTTTTTGGTCCCAGATGCTAAAGGAGCCCAAATTTGTGTATACAGTGGATATGGATGCAAATAAGCTTCTGCACCTAGAGCCTCGTACATGGGACTTTATTTCTCGGTTGGAGCCCAAAGTTGGTGTAGTAGAACACATGCTAAATAAAAAGGATACAGGTGATTTGATCAGCATGTTACATGATCGTAAGAAGACCCATGAAGCTACATTGTCAAGAGAGAACGATAATGACCATAATGCTGGATCTAGGAGACATTGCACATACAATTCCGTAAAAGTACCTAAAATTGCTGTGGTGGGTAGTGGGCCATCTGGTCTCTTTGCTTCTCTTGTGCTCGCTGAACTTGGTGCAGATGTTACTTTAATTGAAAGAGGCCAGCCTGTTGAGCAAAGGGGGCGTGACATTGGCGCGCTCATAGTGCGTCGGATTTTACAGCTAGATAGCAACTTTTGCTTTGGAGAGGTTAAACCTCTGTCCATCTCATTGCTCTATAGTATGATTTATGAGGCTATATTAATGAGCAAAGGAGTTATTTATTTCAGACTTGCTTTTCTTGTCTAGAAATTCATTATTATTTTTTCTCCGTTTTGACAATTTGCCTAATTTACTAGATCTAAACATTGTAAAAAGAAGTAAAAATAGTTGTCTTAAAGAATTGTCGTTTTGTTTATTAATTAAATTTTATTTCTCTTGATAGGATGCTCATGTTTTTAACACTTATTAATTTATACAGCCTAAATAGGGTGTAGTTTTGCAGAGAACATGACCTTTTTGTCCTATCTACCATTTTCAAATTCCTTTTGGCTGCTGAGTTTCTTATACTAGTTCTTATGGTCCATACCTACCGTCTGCTGTTAGAGTCATTTATGTGAGGACTTATGCATGGCAGGGTGGTGCAGGTACCTGGAGTGATGGAAAATTGGTAACTAGAATTGGAAGGAACAGCGAAAGTGTATTAGCGGTAATGATCCATGACCTTATTTCCTCTGCGAAGCCTGTGCATTCATACACAATATTTTCATAAGTTGCTGTGATATAGCTCATCACCCCTTCCTTGAAATTTGCCAGTGGCATTCTTTTGTCAGAAAACCCCTAACTTGGATGTTAAATGGTGCATCTTCACCCTCTTATCTACTCTTTAAACCTTTCCCTTACCTTATCACAGGGGGAATAGGACGGCTGCAATGACCAGAATGTAGTATCTGCTAATCTAGATCATATTACTTCTCTGGAAGCATAATGCCAAGCTCTCATACCATTTAAATGTTGCCTTTTCCAGATATGAGTTTAGGCAACAGATGCATAGTCATTTCCTAGTGCACGTTTTTTTAGTCTTTATTTTTCAGTTAGGTCTGCCTATGTCACTGAACTGAACTGATTTATGTTGATGAAACCTGCTCCTTCACTTAGAGAAACTTGAGGACTTCTTGATTGACACTAGGATGCTGAGGCAGTCTAAAAAGAAAACCTTGAATCGAGTGCTAGAGTTGGTGTGACTGTTTTCATTGCAAGGTAATAGTGAGGTCAACTCAGAGAGGGTCCTTGAATATGCATCTCACTTTTTTTTTTCTTTTCAGCCCGTGGGAGAAATATTGGTAAAAATTAAAGTTTGTTGGCCGTGTAATAGTTTATTGGAAGGTGAAAATTTAAATCTTTTTTTTTTTTTTTTCATATTTTCTTCCAGTTAAAGGATATTTGTTTACCCTGATGCGGAGTTTACGACAGTTACATATATTTTCTACTTATTAAAAGGCATGATAAATATTAAAATCTATTTTGTCTCAAAATAAGAGTAAGATGTATTTATATCACCACACTCGGGTTTCTTTGTTTTTACTTTTTAACTTTATTCAGGTGGGACTTAAAACTTCAATACTCATATCACTTCTTTTGAGCTAATTGCTCTAGTGTACTCTATTATGCTGAGTATTGCATCATTAATGTGGAAAGAGGGGAGAAAAAGGTTTAGAGAGGGTCAGGTTTGGCTAGTTTTTTCCAATTACTTTGTGCCTCCCTCAACATCCTTGAGACCATCCAGCCCTGGTATGATATTTCACTTGCTTTACAGCACTTTGATAACTGCTCCATCTCAGGTTATGAAAACATTGGTGCATTTTGGAGCTCCCAAAAGCATTTTGGTCAATGGAAAGCCTCATTTGGGAACGGATCGGTTGGTTCCTTTGCTTCGGAATTTTCGGCAGTATCTCCAGCAACTTGGTGTAAGTCAGTTTTTTTTTTTTTTTGGCTATCCTTTGCGCATGCAATAATGAAATCAATTGCACTAGGTCATTGCTTATTAGCTCATCACTAGTTTCATGGGTGTTTTTTTTTTTTTTGATCTTTTAACATAATTTTGCACAGGTCAACATCATGTTTGGTTCGAGAATGGAT
The DNA here is from genome assembly GCA_014182515.1 of Eucalyptus microcorys. Taxonomy (NCBI): domain Eukaryota; kingdom Viridiplantae; phylum Streptophyta; class Magnoliopsida; order Myrtales; family Myrtaceae; genus Eucalyptus; species Eucalyptus microcorys. Next base: position 28,660,283 of record CM024564.1, read on the forward strand.
AATTTGCTAGTAGAGAATGGGCAGGTTGTGGGGGTCAAAGTCTCTCAGTCAAGTGACAAATCATTATTTGACAGTGAAAAGCTTATGAGTGATGCAGTTGTCCTTGCTGTTGGCCATTCTGCTCGAGATGTGTACCAGATGCTTCTTTCTCATAATGTGGAGTTGGTTCCTAAAGATTTTGCTGTGAGTAAATTAAATTCATCACTTTTGAATTGCTTTTTTTCCTGAAAGCAGTATTATGTCCTTTGTGGTTTCACATCTGGATATTCTGTGCCTTTGATTTCCTGATTAGATGGATGATTTTTTCAATTTGCTATTGTAAGTGGTGAGGGATCACCTTCTAGGTCAATATTGTGCACAGGTTCATCCCTGATAGGATATAGTACCATTAGATATTTTGTTTAACAAGCATGTAGCCCCTCTTGTGTTGTTTAAAGCTGTACTGTACCAAGTTGACCATTTAAGTTGAATAAACCTGGAGATGGCCGAAGTCCAGTTCTGTTCATTAACATCTAAACACTTACTGAAAAGATAGCATTTGAAATTTGAATGATCAAAACCAGCACTGGATCAGATAGAGATTTTCAATCTGATCCTTCAAAATTGTGAGTTTCAATATGCAAATGCTATACACTGGAATGTAAAGGTTTGAGAATCCAATTAATTATGTCAAACTGGTCCCTCAACATTGTGATTTTCAAAATGCAAATGCTATGTGAATGCAAAGATTTGAAATTTGATTGATTGCGTCAAGGTACAAGAAGAAGCAATTTGGAAATGAATTTCTCAGCTGTTGTGCTAATATTATCCTGTCATCTTCTTTATAGCGATCATTTCTGTTGTTGCTAAAATGATATGACCTTTTTATTCCATTTAAGAAAATTAATATTAAATTAAATGTTATATTGTTGCATTGCGATCTTGATCCCTACTTCAGCCTTGTTTTAACTTGCGACCCTTGATCTCAAATATATATAGTCCGGTTACTAAAATGTTGGGCATCTTCGGAATCACCTTGTTTGGCAACTCGATCTGTATGCATAATAAGGTCATTCCAAATGTTTGGATACTGGTAATACGAATGAAACTATTAACTGTCGTTTTTCCTTCTATGGTGTCTTGCAGGTAGGTTTGAGGGTTGAACATCCTCAGGAACTAATAAACAGCATACAGGTTGGTGATGCACTTCCCTTTGCTAGTGCATCAATTGATTAGTAAGATGGATGGAGTAACCACCCATAGTTGTTCTTGATATCTGTAATTTTCTTTCTTTCCCCCCCTAATTTTATGGAAAATCTTGGGGCTATGATATCCCTAATGCCATTGAAAATGGGAATAAATCTCTGCTGTCACCTTCTACATTTGTTAGATGGGATAACTGCATCAGAAATTCGATCTTTTTTAAGTAGGGTCAAGTGAGCTCTTTAGTTTTGTTAGTTCAATTAGGTTCTCGATGAAGTTACAAATTTGCAATTGAGGTTCTTCAGGTAAATCTGTGAGACTCTTGAAAAAATCCCATGCGTTTTTTTTGCTCAAGACTTAATGTACTGCCATGCCTGGAACAGAATGGTATCCGCATATACTCTTCTCTCGTTCTTTCTTCCCTTTCTTTGTTCTCCAACACTGTTGTGGAATCAGTCACCTCTCAGAATTTGCTAGGCCAGCCATCCCTCCACTTCCCACACATGCTTCCCTGAAATTGGTCCACTTGGCACTGCCTTCCCCAGCCCATGCTGCGGTGCTGCTAAACCTTTGACTTCAGCAGGGGTGATTAGGCTTGGGCTGGAGTTATTGGGAAGAATGAGGAATGGAGTTTTAATCATTAGAAGATCATGAGGTTGGAGGTTTTTCTGCTTAAGGAAAGTTGTTTGTGGGAAGGAGATTTTGACAGTAGTGAATCATAGGGAGATGAAGCTAGATGACCCTACCATAGATAGATGGGTGTACAGAAAGCGACGGTAGAGGGCTAGGGAGATTAAGTCTATGTTCAGGGATCTTTTGATCTCTGATCTATGTCTTAGAGACTGCTAAGACTGGAAGCCAACTGGAGAAAAATAACATGAAGAGAGAAGAAATGAGGGATATGGTGTGTGCTTCTTGGAGGATGCTCCTAGTGGATCTGGGTTGTTGAAAGTATATCAGATGTGGGATGAATGGAACAAATCAGGGAGGATGGTGCTGTCAATGAGACCTATATGTGGTGGCAACAATTGTGAAATAAATAAAGGCTTCATTGTTGGGTGTGGTTAACTGTGTGGAGTTATTAATGTACCATGTTGGTGCTTTTGTCTCGCTGCACAATGTTAGTATGATTTTTCTATCTTATCTAACCTTATGCCAGTGGTAGTAGATTTCATTTCCATTTTTTACAATATTAGTAGGAGTAACTTGTATTCCTTGCATAATTTAGTATTTTTAGTGAAACAATTCTTTTTCTCAAGGTTATCATGGAGTTAATTTTTTACTTTACAGTACTCAAAACTGGCATCAGAAGTCCGTGGTGGACGTGGAAAAGTACCAGTGGCAGATTACAAGGTTGCCAAGCATATCAGGGGTGAGGATGTTGATTCTCCCCCAAGTTTAGGGACAAACCATGCTTGCTACTCCTTCTGCATGTGTCCTGGTGGACAGGTGTGCCTGATAGACATCTTATTTTTGTTGAAAGGATGGTTTGAAATGCTTTATGGTGGTCCATTAGACTTTCTTTCCTCATTTCAGTATAAGGGACAGTGGGCTTCTGCAGAAGTTAGTGATCATATGGCTAACTTAATGAGGAGTTACCCTGACAGATTGATAAATCTTTCCAGTGGATTTGTGACACAAATTGAAGAGCAGCTAGTAGATAGATAGTGTAGTATATTAATGAATCAGTGCAAAAGTTTTTGGACTGAGCCTATGAAAGCATAGCAAAAAGTTTGCTGGTTTCATATGTTGGTGTAACTGAAGAACACTTTTCAGGTGGTTCTCACAAGTACTGATCCATCAGAACTTTGCATCAACGGGATGTCTTTTTCCCGGCGTTCATCCAAATGGGCAAATGCTGCTTTAGTTGTCACTGTGTCTGGAATAGAGTTTAATTCATTGAATTGCTCTGGACCCATGGCCGGGGTCTATTTTCAGGTGCTTTCTCATTGCTGTTCTGCTTCCACTGTTATGTTATTTATTTTCATGTGCTCATTTAAGTCCTAGTTCATTCAAGGCGTTGATGTTTATACTCTCCGCTTAGTGATCCTCCAAACTTAAGTCCTTAGATGAATGAAATAGGTCAAAAGGAATAGTTTAGTTCAAAATTTAACCTCAATTGAGAGGACTTAATCTCTATTCCTTGTCAGTCTTTAGGAACTGTTCCCATTTTTTGATTCGAATATCTTACTATTTCAGAGGGATCTTGAAAAGAAAGCAGCTATTATGGGTGGGGGAAATTTTGTTGTGCCTGTGCAAACAGTGACTGATTTTCTTGAGAATAAGTTATCAGGTATTTTCTCATATCATTATCCCACTTGTCTTAGTATAAATTACAATTGAGTTAAGTAATGGAAAGAAAACTGTCCATTTGTCATTTAACTTGGGAATATTTAATTTTCTTAGGAACATCCGTGCCACCCTCGAGCTATCGGTTAGGAGTAAAGGCAGCAAATCTTCACAATCTCTTCCCTATCCATATAACAGAGGCTTTGAAGCATTCAATTGTCGCATTTGATCAGGAGGTTGAGTTCTTTCTTAGTTTCTTAGTCATCTGTTAACATTTTTCCTTTTAGACTATTCAGTAGATGTGTCACAAAATAACTTTTATGGCCAAATTCTTGACTTCCAGTTACCAGGCTTTATCTCCAAGGACGCACTTCTTCATGGGGTAGAGGTAATATACATTTTCTACTCTGTTGACCTTTTCATGTTCCAGTTTAATAGTATTCAAGTATCACTATCATCTTTGTTGCCATCACGTCAGGAAAATTACTTCTTGCGGGGATCTGTTTCTGTTTTTGTGCTAGCAATGTTTCTTCAGAGCTTGTTAATCGTTTCCTTCTTTTCTTTTTTCTGTAAATTTTCCAGACTAGAACAAGCTCTCCTGTTCAGATTCCACGTTCCTCTGATACTTATGAGAGTGTGTCACTCAGAGGACTTTATCCAATAGGTGAAGGAGCAGGTTATGCTGGGGGAATTGTTAGTGCTGCAGTTGATGGCATGTATGCTGGTTTAGCTGTCGCTAAAAATTTTGATCTACTCCCTGATGGCATTGAAGCAACTCTAGGGAGGGCTTATGGCACTGGATTTGTTAATTACTAAGATCCCTTTTGGTGTATGAACTAGAAAGTGCAGGCTGTATATACTTTGGCCAATCTTCTTGCTCATCGTAGCTGAGGAAGGTATGAGTTGGTCTTTGGCTTCAGCACTCTACCATGCCTTTCTCCAACCATATGCTTTGTAATTTTCTTGCTTAGAGCTTATAATCAATTGTTTCATGTGCTTAATGTCCTTATAATCTATATGATGCACTTACTGCAGATTTATGGGACTTCTCGATGCAATATACTTGGTTATGGGTTGTTGACAAGATTCGGAGGGTGCATTGGAAGAGAAGTCCATGAGACGTTTTGGGCTGTCGATTTTTTATAACAGTTGGATCTAACTTGCTTAATTTTGACCAAGCATCACCAGTATATGGTGATCTTTGGAGCACAGGATGCAAGTGAGCTTATTCTGGTGGGAGAGGAATTGTTTGAGCTGTAATTGGCAAACTTGAAGAATCAGATGCCAGAAAAGTTTACGAGTTTGTTGTCACCTTGAGTGGACACCGTGATCAATTACAGTACAGATTGATTGATGGGAGCTAAAGTTCAACCAAGATTGACTGAAGACCTGCTTTCTGTTATTTCAAGGTATCATGCAAAATTTTGGTACATAGCTTTAAGTTTATGAGGATAAGAATCATCTTAGCTCTCTTGCTTTGTTTGATGTCAGTTTATATTGGACAGCATGATGAATAATGTAACTCTGATGATGTCAGAGCATAACCATTAGAAGGTCATTCAAATATCTGTGTAAAAGATCAATATTTGTCTACAATAGATATGAATCTCGACATAAAAACTCATACGTGGTGCTGGGCTTGGATTCAATTTGTCATGTCTCACAACTGTCCCATAGTTGACATTAGTTAGTATCTCCGTAGTAGGATTAATTGGCTTGTCAAAATGATTGCACCGAACTCAACCCCTTTTTATTTGGCGGTTGTCTAGATCCTCCTTAACTACAAATGCCCTTTACACTGACTGACTCTTGCCGATGGAAATGTCTGTCGACCAGATCTTGATTCCATAGTTGCCCCATTTCATGTCAAACTCTTTTCTAATCGTGATGAAGGATCATTGTACTTTTGACCTTGGCATTAGAGATGAAGTCGGATTCCATGTATGATATGTTTGGAGTGGTAATGACAGAGGAAGCTACACAGGAAGAATGATAATTCTTTCCAGAGATATAGTTAGGCTGAATTATTGCAAAGTATCAAGACTGGTTTTGTTCTTGAGACTGTCACATTTAATTTTATGTTCTTTGTGATCACCATTAGCATTTGAAGTTCAATGTACTGGAGACTCTCATATCCAATTCGAATCTCGCTGTGATCAACCAATGTTCTTGATCACCTTAGTTCAGGAATTTGAAGTCATTGTGTCGTTGAATGTCTGGTTCGAGGACACTACCAATTCTTGAGTTTTTTAACAAAGTGTAATGTCGTCTTCCAAGTTGGAATTTCCAATCGGTTAAGTTACCTCTTTGAACTATTATACATTGTTCAAATCTGCTCATTTAGTGCCAATGGAAATTTAGGTTGGATGGTCTTTGGGTAAATCAAAAGGGCTTTTCTTTAGCACTCCAATTTAGTCTGCCTAGGCTTGTTGAATGGGGGCGTTTTGATTCAACCCTAAGAACACAGCTCAAGCTCGTTTGGAACTGCATAGGGAAATTCCCTATATTATCACCAAAAAGGAGGAGAAAAACATAAGCAGTCACCATAGACTAAAGCTCATTCAATCTAAGACCTAAGGCTAAACGGCAGGCCGAGATCGGGCATAATATTGTTACCCCAGTCGGCCTACTTGCTTCTAGAAAGGCCTAGTGGACTTAAGGATTATGGGCCCGTTTAGTTTAGCTTTAGGCAAATGTCATTGGAAAAATGCAAATACCTTTGAGTTAAAGGGGTTTGTGAAAATGCAAATAACGTTTGGTAAATTGTAGTTTTAAAGTGCACTGTGAAACAATTTTGGGCAAAATATTGTTTGGTAAATAAGGGACTTTTGTTAAATTAAAAAAACAAAAAAAAAATTGTAATTTTTTTTTTGAAGTCTGGTTGTTGGATCGGCAGATTTTGCTGCTGGACCGCCGGATCTGGCCGCCGGACGGCCAGATCATCCCCAATTGCCGTCGCATGAGGTGGGCGACCTCAGGCGCGCGACCCCAGGCGTTGGCTACCTCACACATTGGCGACCTCACGCGTTGGCCGCTCGGGGTCACCCGACCCAAGCAACGTGTGACCTCAAGCGGTTGTCGCTTGGGGCAACCCAACCCCGGCGACCGTTGCCTAGGGTCGCGCGACCTTAGGCAGCCGCCTGGGTCGCGTGATTTAGGCCATTAGTCGCCTAGGTCGCACGATCTGGGCGTTGCCTGAGGTTCGGCGATAGTCGTCGAGGTCGGGCAACCCTCAGGCGGCGGTCGCGGGCGTGCGCCACCCTTGGCCGGTGATCGTCGGCCTCCGATCAGCTTTTCCATGCAACAGTTAGTTGGAGAAGATGAACAGTAACCGAGACTATTTGCATTCCGAAAATGCAACTTCCCAAAGTAGCTCGAGCCTTGCATTGAGCTAAAGGCTCTTAGAGTCATTTGGAGATGCAATTACATCTTGCCAAAGTCGCCCAAAAAATCGAATCAAACGCGCTTGCATTTGGCCAAGGGACTTTACAGTCCCAAAGCCCCTTCTAAATGCCGAACCAAACGGGGCCATGTGCATCTGAGTGAAAGAAACATTGTCCACGGGCGATGTTTGATCAGTATCATGCATGCCCATGAACTATCCTAAATTGTGCAAACAAACACTTGTTGTCGATCCAACATTGCGCGTGGAAGTCATTTTTTCCCTCTCGCGACATGATCTCACCAAATATTCCCAGTCATGTGCGGCTTCATCATAGAAATGGAGAAATTCTTCCAAAGGACCTAAGTATATGGACCAGGCGCAACCGCACCTGCCAAATAAATTTGAACTGTATGTAATCCGGTCCACCCGGTCCTCGACTCCAGCAAGACTTTCTCGAAAGAAGGGAACGCTTGAGGACATTCGGTGCATGAGCTCGTGACATTGACAAGACCATGCCATCATATGGCCAAAGATCAAATGCATCTGCTGACAGAGAGAGGCCAAAACACCCAGAAATTCTCAGTTCTTGCGGATCTGCAGATCTCCTCACTATCTCCTGTCATGCCATAAGTCCTTTTTGGTGTTTGTCTATGTACCATTTATCTAAGGCATCCAATGTGCCCTAAACCTCAATGCACAGACAAAAACATGAATCGGCGGGAACAGTGCAGAAACAAAACTATCCCTGAGCCAATTTCCTTGTCCCCCACAATTAATGCCTATGGCGAAAACTCACAGACAGAGACTGAGAGTACTCACAATAGGTGACAAATTTCAATAAAGAACAATACATATACATGTACATGTACATGCATACATATATTTTTTATTACATAAAATCTGAAGATCTTTCCAAACCTCTAATAAGAAAAGAGAAAATGAATTGTTTGGGAGATGAAGAGCACGGGAAGATGCAATGCCTTTGATTCACCATAATTGGGGTTTGCATTTTTCTTGCACATGATTGCCCATCCTTGGGTCCATTTATAATTGCAAAAAAGGAAGAAAGAAAAAAGAAGATGGTTGTGAGGAACCTCCATTTGAGTGATGGGTACTTTATACAAAATCACTGCTCGTGCACGCCATAATGCACTTCTCAAATCAGTGTCTAATGTGGAGGGGCATTACTATTCCATAGGAGCCAAATTGGCCAGAGAACATGACCGAAAAATGATTGTTTTGCTTAATCATTGTATTTGCACGCGCACATGCCCACAGAAATTAGAAATAGATAAAACGTTTGGTTGATTGTATCTTGTGTGGAATTTCGGAGATTCAATGCCCCTCCAACACATTCTTAGCGCCCAATCATTTGGCTAGCACAACAAAGTGAAGGTGATAAAAGGTGATTGTCATCCATGATTGAGCATATTTCTTCGAGTGAAAGAATTTTCTCTAAGTTAGTTTTATGGTCTTTTGCACATTTGGTTTGTTGAAAAATGATTAGTCGACGGAGAACTATTTAAGGTTAAAGGAAATATGCATGTTTCAATTTAGGAAAATGGAATTCCCTAACCTAAAAAAGGGAAAATATTTTCTTACACTATGAAGTTTTCCTCGAAGTTTTCCTTAAAACAAAGACACCCTAATATTCAATTTATTTATAGTAGTGACTTTAAGGGAAGCTGATTTCCCAATTTAAGGTGTGTTTATATGTCAATGAAAATTTCACGAAAAAGGAAAATGAATTCCATGGAAACCAAATAGTGTTTTTCTTGGTTGGGAAAGTAAATAGTTCTTGATAATTGATATACAGAACATTTCTTTAGATCAACTTTAAAATAAGCAATTTTCAGAGAGAGAGGAAGCAAAGGTGTGAAAGGTTGTTGCAAGAGCTACCAGACCACAGCTACAATGCTATCGAAGCCGTGACCATAGGCATGGCATTACTAGGATTGGACAACCCCACGACATCTGACCTACGAGATTTGACATAGGTCGCGTGATCTCAACAAATATCCAATCTCGCTTGGGTGGGGCAAGACCTAGACCTAGGGGTCGCACGACCGCAGCAAGTGGTCAATTTGAGGTTGCATGACCATCGCTTGTCTGTCTCTAGTTCCTTCCCAAATGCACACACAAGGGCAGAAGAGGATACATCTTTAGTCGATACATGGGATATTCATAATTGAAAAATAAAAATGCTCATCAAAGGGCATACTTTCTTATCAGGAAACCCGAAATGTCAAATTATATTTTTGGGACAGGAGGGAGGAGGGTTTGCTTTGAGCATTATCAAGGCAGCTTCGAACCCGAATTCTTTTATAAAAGTAGTTACCAAATACTAAAGCTTATATTCAAAGAAGTTTAGGTGCTTGAAGTTGCTTTGAAAAGCATCCTGGAATGCATGCATGGATAAATAATATAAAAAAGAAGAAGAAGAAGTTGGTGGATCATATTTGTTATTGTAAACGATCCAAGATACTATGTTTCTATAGTTATGAACTCATGGGTCACCTCATCACATGTGATGCAACCGAATTTTGCAACAATTGTCATTTTCAGTCGAGCTAACGAGAGGTGGGAGGGGAACATCTCCTTTCTGCCGGAATCAGTTAAAACTTCAGCTCAACTCAACGTTTTCCGAGACAGAATATTTACAAATTTCGTTTCTCCCCCTCGATTAAATGCGCGAGAAGATGACAATTCGAATCTTCTCTTTAATAATTCGTGATAACTACGTCGCGACGGGTGCAAGAAAGCTCCACGAAATAAAGCTAAATAAAGAAAAATCCGATCGTAGTGTCTTTTGTCATGGAAATGGAAATTTGATTTTATTGGGTACTTTTTTTTTTGCACGTGAAACGAAAAAACGAGTAAATGAATGAATGAGGGAAGCAAAGCAAAGAGTGTTGGGGGACCAAAGTAGTGATGGGACGAAGAAAAGCTGATGTTGCCCTCAAGTGAGAGGGTCACGTATCGTGCAGCTGTCCAAATCCATTCACATGGCGACATATATCGCAAGAATTATTCACATTCTCTTTGCACTTGTGTCAGGCCTTTAATTAGAATGTAATGATGGTTTATTAATTGGTCTTAGCCAAAGCGCTTCAAATTGAGTCCAAAAATAAGAATTATTTGAAACTTGGCTTGACATTCCAATGTAATCTTTCCGGCCTAGAAATTGTCGACCTACTAGTGTGCCACGTAGAATGGTTAATCTTAACCAGATCGCCATGTCGGTGATTTCTTGATAAAATTGATTGAAAGAATTAAAATTGGAATTTTGCATAGAATTTTAGGACTAAATTGGTAAGATCAAAAGTTCAAGACTAAAGAATTGACTTCTGTATAATATGTTTAGGTTTGATTGAGTCATTTTTTTGAAACTATTTAATAGAAAATGTAAAGTGAGTACTACTTATTGACGAATTATTAATCTATAATCAATCTTGAACCTGAAAAAAGTAGTTATTTAAGGAATGAGAAAATCTAAAAAAAAAAAAATTAGTACATCCTTACATGTGATTCATGGTATATTGAAAGCAAAAGCACCATAGTATTGCTAGGCATGTGCTCGCGGCATTACATTCTCGAGTTTAGGTGATGGTGGGTGACCAACTATGAAGGCAACTAGGATGAACTTCTACCATTTGACTTTTGTATCCAACCAAATAAAAAAATAAAAAAAATTACACGAAAATTTTAAATTGTAAATTAAGTAGGAGCCTTGTGACAATTTTGTGCGAATCCATGATTCGAAAATTTTCAAATTGGAATTTGCATGCTTCGAGGAGCTCATTTGTCATAACAAAACATATAATCTTCTCGCCGTGGAGCTTCCAATAGTGTGATACGACGTGTCTGAATTCTAATCTAAAGACCACCCGTCTCTTCGAATTTGTCCAACCGAAGACGATTCTCATCATTGATGATGGGGCGAGAGGACCTAATTCTAGTACCAATTCACTGTAGAAAGGAAGAGTATCACTCCGTGAAAGTAGCTGCCTTACACTAAGGCATCGCTTTCTTGAGCTCAAAAGCAGCCAGCGACCAAATTGCGAAAGCCAGCTTGAAAGGAAAGGGACCAAATGGCATGAGCATGGATGGAAAACGTCGCCGTTTTGTAACTTGCTTTATGGCTAATTTAACACCATAAATATCCATGCTTTGAGACCAAATTAATCATTTTTATTATATAACACCATATCATTATCCGCGTCATTGTACATTCTAGAAAGTCATTTGACCTCTTAACACGATTTTGATGCTGGACTGCATCGGCAAGTCTCGTGACTCGGCTTCACATTGCTCTAGAAATTCTATGGAGAACTCTGTGAAAAATGATGTTAAATTAAAGGTTAAAAACACAAAAAAAAAAGACACATTCATTTCAAATTAATTTTCGTTTTGTGAAAAATCTAGAAATGGTACCTCAAACTAAATTTCGTGTCACAAAAGAATCTAAACCGGTAGCCTTGACTCAAATAATTCAATATCCTATTAAAAATAAATACATAGCAGACGTTTGCAGGACAAATCTAATGTATAGAATGACAAATCCAACGTGGAAAATACCATGTACTTGACATTTATGCATTTTAATGAAGGGTGGATTTCAATCAAGAGTATCAATTTAGAATTTTTTGTGAAAAAAAAGTTTTGTTTTATTTTGAGGAAAATTTCATGATAAAGGAAAATATTTTTTAGGAAATATTAAAAAAAATAAAATATTTTCTTCATTATTGGTTAGAAAATACATTTTTCTAACTTTAAGAGTGTATATTTTCTTTGACCATGTATAGTATTTCATTGACCGATTATTTTCAACAAACCAATATTCGTGGAATTTTTTTTCACTCAAATAAACACACCTTGAGGTAAATGTATCATAAAGTACTAGTTTGCAATTTTCTGTGAAACGAAAATTAGTTTGACATAAATGTATCACTAAATTATTAGTTTGAAATTTCCAATGATATTGATCCTATATTGAAATCGATTTTTTTATTTGGAGGATCCTCTGTTTTTATTCTTTTTCTTTTTCAGGCTTTCTATGCTGGCACTGCTCCCCTTGGTCTCCCCTTGGTCGACCTTTTTGCTTTGTGGAAAGTGTCCTAGGGGCTGCTTTTCGAGCAATTGATTAATTAGTTCGAAGTGACTTTTATTATTGGCTTTGGGCGTATGATGTGTTTTTTTTTAATGCAATGCCAGAGTTCAAAAAGTTCAATGCGCTGTCGCACGTTTTATTTTCCTTTTTTGCACCTTATTTTCCCCAGCAGATTCACTGTCACATTAATCCATGAAATGAAGAATAATGCCTCTTGAGAGGGGGTGACCATAACGAAAAGCCTACATTTTATGAAAATTTGGCCAATTTGCTTGCCCTTATTTGTTATTCTTGACTTCCCCTTTAACAGAATTTTGAGTTCAGGGTGCATTTGTTTAGATGTAAATCGCTTTAATAAATAGTATTTGCAAAAGGTTGAAGTATTTTGAGTTTAGGGTGCACTTGTTTCAAGAAAAATGAATTGTTAAGAAACTATTTTCCTAAAACTATTTGCTTGGATCGCTTATAAAATTAAACGAATGAAAACTTTTTTAATCGTCCACGATATTATTCAGACATAAATTACTGTCGATAATGAAATTTTTTATTGACTAATTATTTCAAGCGATATGAGTGATTAATTTTTTGGGAAAATACTCTCCAAATCATCTATTTTTTTGCAAAATAAATTGAGTCTAAAAAAAAGTTCCACGGTATGAAAGATGATGTGCGTATTGGATCAATACAGAAGAAATCAGCATAAGACTTACAGCTAAACCTCGTGCACGTGTGTGTTTTAGTTAAGCAAAATAACAAAATACAAGTACCATCAAGTGAAAATCACAAAAAGCATAACAATAATTTTTATTTTTCATGTCTAAAAAAAAAAAAAAAAACCAATGAAAGGCTTGCTAAAATCCATCATAGACCTCCCTTAATAACAAGTCTTCAACTTGCTATGATCATTGGGCAATCATTCGAGTGCATAATTCTCTAAAAAATATCATCTTTAGGTCTACATCCCAATTCTATCACTAATTTTTTTATCCAAAAATATCTTAACTTTATCTCTAATCTTAAGTCTACCCACATGTCCAAAAATCACCACTAGTTGCCACAAAATCACTAACATTGGAGTCAATCTTCATCAATATTCTCAAATTCGTATGGAGCAAAAAACCTCTTGATATTGACAATCTTGAAAAATCAGTGCCGATTTTTAGAAATACGAGTGAATTTGATCTTAAAGTAAAAGTTGATGAGGTTTTTTAGACAAAAAATTATAGGGCAAAATTGGAATTAGACCTAGAATTGGGCATATGCTATGGAATTGGCTTGTCATTCAAGTTAGAAAGAATTAATGACTCGATGCACACGCGTAGTCATCGTCCTAATTCGAATCCATCCACTAGATGAAAAATCCTCTAAATCAAAATCGAAGTTAGCACATGGATATGCACGAACTCAATTTGAACTTTCGATTTGTGTACTTTTCTTTTTCTTCCAATTAGAAAATTCAAGTGGAGACTCGAACCGAATCCAGAGAGGTAGGCAGTCACCATCGGATTGACCGAGATCTCCAAAAATGCTCCCCACACGGAACAGCCCGCGCGATAACCGAGGCGTCTTGGAAACGGCCGAAACTGTCCCCCACCCGTCTCGGTCTTTTACACCGATCTCACGTAACCTCGGATCTCTCTGTCTCTCTCTCGACAACGTCCATCAACCTTAAAGTTTCCGAAAAAAAAATAATAATAATAATAAGAAAAAGTTAGACCGTTGCATTTTTTTCGGCGGCGATCCCGGGAGTTTGACGAAGCTCCGGAGGAGGATCCTATCCCGGCGTTTCCGAGGAGACGTGTGGGGCCTAATCGGGTGCGGCCGGGTCTACGTTCCGGTCAACCGAACAAAAATCGCGTGCGGAGAAGAGGAGGAAGACTTTTCAGAGTCGCGCGCGGAAAACGAGCCTGCTCTTGCGTTGACCGCAAATTCCTCGATCGGCGAGCTCAAGATCCCCCCCTGATTGTTCCTGTCTCCTGTATCACGACACGTGTCCCTCTTGCTTTAGAACTCAATAGCACTGTGCCGACGACGCGCCTCTGGCTACTGCCGTTAGGGGAGACCCTAATTTTTTTTTTTGATTGATCCTATCTTATTCCTATTCTAATTTTCACCTCAAACTTTTGCTCTGCTTCATTACAAGATGTTGAAGTCAAAACCCACACTTAAAACTAATTCGTCTCAACTCTAACCCCTTTTGAGAAGGTGGAGATTCGAACCTCCCACCTCCCTTCCATGTTAGAAGGGTGGTCACTGAGACAAACTCCAATGATTTGGTGACTCTAAATTTGATCAAGGGGTATTTTGTTAGATACATTCTCACGCTCCCTCTTAAAGAGGTAATTAGTGGTTTGAAAAATTCGAACTCAGGATTTTTTAATTTTGACATCATGCGAGATGTGGAAAGACCTTTAAAAATTTAATTTGTTAGATGAAATCATAAATTTATTATATAAATATTCTAACAAGCGTGATCATAAGTTCAAACCTATGGAAAAAATCTCTTTTGGAGCCATCATTTGTAGACCACGGGGCGGGGCGAAGACTATTGTTAGATGATGGGATTAGATGCTCGAAACTGAGATCTTTCATGATTCATGAAGGCACGGCCGCTCGGGCTGGCCTCACGAAAAGTCGCGCATATCAACAGTTCGAGATCGCATGGGATTTATCTACTTATGCAACGTTAGTTCGCTCCATTTAATACGCTTTCACAACAGCTCCCAGCAAACGTGTTGGTTCCTTTGCCCTTGCCCTCGCTCCCGGGCTTGCGGATGCATCGACTTCACGGAGTGGTGACGCATCAATGAACGTCACGTGATCAAGTGGTCACACTCTGTTTTCAAAGTGCTCGTCATCCTTGCGATACGAAAATTAGAAGATAAAATATTAAATCCTTGTCGCAGCCCTCGACTTGTCTAATGAAAGTTCCTTTCTTCGGACTTTAAAAAGAAACAAAACTAATTTCTTGTTTTCCCGTCGAAATTTAAAATGTCATGATTCGAGCGTTGCGAAAGTTTCAAGGGTTCCAGATTTAAAAAGAATTAAAAGCACGCGAGACGTGAGAAGGGCTCGGTCTCGCTATTTTGGCGGGTTGAATATGTCCGTTGGATTGTTTTCTTGTTAGGTAAAAACGACATCCACATAACAAATTAATTTTAGCAAAAATGTCCATTAGGGAGGCGACACCAGCCGACGACGCCGGAGGCGGTAGCAAGCGTGGACGACAACGTGGGAGGCTGAGGATCAGGGGGAGAAAGATTAGAGCTAGGGTTAGGGTTTGCTGTGTTGGGTATTCTTGAATGTGTTGATTACTTCCTCTTGTTATGTGACCCGCCGATGAGAGCTCGACTGCGACGTTAATGTCGCCGCTCTGACAGCACCCTAATCTCGTCTTTCTAGAGAGAGAGAGAGAGAGAGAGAGAGATTGCCAAGATGTTCGTCGGCGAAACAGATGCGTCTGCATGAAACCGTGAACTTTTGTCTGCATTGCATTTGGTCGGCCGGCGTGCGTATCGAACTGTAAGTTCTAGCATCTATGGAGGAATGGTTTCGGCATGGCCGATGCTGATGCCGATGCCGATAGCCGTCGTTCCAGAGTTTCAAGAAGTATGCAATGCATGGCTTGCTCCATTGTACAGGACCACCGCGAAGGAGACGAGACGGAGATCGGATTCATTGGTGGGTTTCTATGCTTTTGAATGCTGCATGTGGGTGAAATTTAATGCTGCGCTTTTCGATAGTATCTTCTCGCCTTTTGCTACCGGTTTGACGCGATTAGATGGCGTTATCGAGGTCCCGTTTTTCCTTCAAAATTAATTATCAATTTGAAAAATATTTTCCAAACTTTGATAGTTGTTATTGACTAGAAAAAAATGAGTCGAGGTGACATGATTTTATCGGACCCTCGAAGCTTGGAGTTCTCAGTTAGACATTGGGTTGACTAAGTACTTTCCAAATGGAGAAAGATATGTTGTCAATGTAACACTATACTATCTGTTGTAAACAGTAAAATTAAACAAATAATAACTTTGAGAAAGCAAAAACACATATTAAATATAGACTTACTTAATTGCTATAAAATTATAACATAATTAAATAGGATGTGAGGTACGAATTACCGATTCTCCTTAAGGTAATTAGTTTAAGCCAATGATGCTTTGCAAACTTATAAACCACGCTTGTCAAGATATAAGACCTCAATCCCATTTGTATTAGCACTATTCAAACAAGACTCAATCAAGCTTTTTCTCAAATTGGTACACTTAGAGATGTTTATAGAGTTGGATGGGACATGATATAAAGAGACATAACTGTTGCAAAAAATTAAAAGGATATGTCCTAAAGAGACATGAGGTAATGCAGAAAACTAAAAGGACATGACTGAAAAGACATAATTGCTACAGAAAACTAAAGGGATATGATCCGAAAAGACATAATTTAAAGACACTATTGTTAAGCCATTAACTCATAATTTAAACTAGATAGATAGATAGATAGATATAGATAACCATAACAAGGACTCAAGCCATATGTGTACACAAGATTAAAATGAAGAAAATGAGATTGGATCGAGTTGAAGGGGAGAGAGAAGAGATTATAAAAGTAGCGAGATTGTTAGGGGTGAGCGAAAGAGAATAATTTGGATAATTATTCATAATTAAATATCATATTAGCATTTATTTAGAGTGCTTTTTCAATGCATTATTAATTTTTTTTGGTAAATAATAGTGTGCGACAAAAATTTCATGGCCGAATTTAGATTAAAAAAATAGTCCGTAATTTTTTTAAACCTATCTGTGTATATCCACCTATTTGTCAATTATCATGTAATAAGATAGTGATTCCCACACTGTTGGGATATCTACTCTTCTCTATTTTCTCTTCTTTTCGGATAAACTCTGTTAAAAAAAGCAATTCACAAACACACAATTATTGTTTGGTTTTAGAATATTAATTGTCATTTGCACTTAAACTATATAAAACATGAAAACTTTGTTGGTTGAGTTGAAAGCCTCAAAGGCAACCGCGTGCGTGGATGGACTAATCTATATTTCAATAAAGAAGGGGTTTCTACATTTTATTAATATTATTATTCCTTCGTTCTTCCTAAATGACCCATTAAAATTTTTAAGTCTATCTATATTATTAAGTCAAAAGTGAGATTTGTTCAATTATTAAGTCCTCTCTAATTTACTTTACATAAAATAAATAGGAAGTCAAAAAGTGAGGGTCTAATTATAATTTAACACTTTACTAAAGCAACTCAATCTTTCACTTTTTAAAGAAAACTGCCGGTAGGATTTAGAGGAAAACCCATTTGTAAAGACCAAGCTTACTTCGACCCAAAAAATAAATAAATGACCAAGCTTACAATAAATGCAAATTAGAAACAATAAAAGAAATCTCTCAAAACGTTTAGAGTTATATGACTGTATAAATGCCATAACTTTCTCAAGAATATTAAGTAGAACTTTCCATTTGCCAAGAAAAGAAGATACTTTTCTTTTATCTTCTCTAAATATTCTTGGTTAAATGTCTTTGACTTGTATATAATGAGGATAAATGTGTAATAGGAGTATGGCTTTTCTTCGAAAGAAGTCGACCCACCACATTTCTACTAAGAAATTCGATAGCTGTATAATTTATTTTGAAAAAATAGTTACGCAGAATATAAAATTAGACACACATCCGTGCATATGTTTTCGCAAAAATTTAAAATACATTCCTCACTTTTCACCCAATGACTACTTACGGTACATTTAACTTTGGAGACCGCTTTGTATCTTTGTATCTTCGCATTAATTAGGAAAAATGACATAAATCGTCTTAAACTTTAATCTTTGAATTTTTAATTTGTTCAATTTGATTCTTGAACTTTCACCCAATGTATAATACTGTCTCTAATCTTTTAAGTTATTCAATGTGATATTTGAACTTTTAGTATATATTTAAATTAGTCCATGAAATAAATGAAAACGTTCAATGCCGTTCTAAGACTTAAATTAATAGAAATATAATATTGAATATTTTTATATAATTTAGAGACTAATTTAAATATTCACTAAAAATTCAAAGATTATATTGAATAAATTAAATATCTAGAGACGATATTACACATCAAACTCAAATTTAAAAACTGCACTGAAATAATTGGTAAGGGTTTTCTCATAACACAAAAATATTGGGAGTATTTGTGTCATAATAAGTAAGTTTAAGATGCTTGAGGACATGATTTTTTTTTTTTTGGGATATGTGTGGTACAAAGGATATAATTTAAGGTATTTTTTTTTTTTTTTTTTTTGGTGTGTGTTATACGCTTAAGTTTTCATCGTTGTAAAAGGAAGTGTTAGGCCCCTGTCGAGTTGGCACTTGTGAAAAACGGGACCCACTTTGGTCCTTTTCAGTCCTTCCTCCTTGTGGGGGCCCGGTCAATATCAAATTGAGTTCCAAATAGAGACGCTAACCACAAGAATAATCGCCGTTTCTCATTAATTTCTCTTTTTTTTTTTTCTTCGGGGGGTTGGGAAGAATATTCATCATTCACCTTTCCGGTAAAAAACAACAAAATTCAAATTAATTTTATATTGGAAAATTAATTAAATAAAAAATAAAATAAAAAGCCACGTCGATATTAAAGTAAGTGGCGCGAAAACAACGCCCTTCCTTTTTTCTCCTCATTTGGAACCGTTCTCCCTCCCTCCTTCTCTCTCTCTCTCTCTCTCTCTCTCTCCTCCTCCTCCCTCTCTCTCTCCTCTCCGTCGCCGCTCCGGTCAACCGCCGCCGCCGCAGCCGCCGCCACCGCCGACGACCGTCCGCTCGGGACTTCCGGTTTCCATCTCCTCCGACGGGCTGGAGCGATCGGATTCGCCGCCGCCACCGCCGCCGATCGTCGCTGCCGAGCTCGCGCTTCTTCCGCAGATTGTCCGGTCGGTTCCCTGGAGGTTTCCGAGGCTTCTCGTCGCTTTTACGGTCGGATTCCGCGTGCTCCGTCGATCGAGGTCAGTTGTTTCCCGTGCGGCGGATTTCGGTTTCTTTCCGCGGCCGCTTTTCGGAGCGGCGAAAAGTTTTTGTCGCCTGATCGCTCGATCATCTCGAAGTCCGGTTGCGATTTCCTGAATTAATCGGGGGAGATTAGCTTCCGGATTTCGCTTCCGATAATTTCCAAACTAGGGATTCGGCGTTAGATTGATCGCTCGATTTCGTTGGATCGATTTTGGAATGTATCGGATTTTCGATTGTTTTTGCTATTTTTAGGAACTCGGACTTTCGATGATAAATAGTTCTCTCTCTCTCTATCTCTCGCTCTGCGCGATGGCCTGAGAGTTTCCCGTTGAGGCGCGCGGAGGCGATTCCCGAACTGTGTTTGATCGCAGTTCTGGTGTCGTCCTCGATGTCGGAAGCAGGGAATCTGTCCGAGCGCGGACGATTTCGTCTTTCGCTTTGGATTCTCCACCGCGAGCCAAATTGATTATAAGCTAAAAAAATAACACCTCGGTTTTGGTTTTGGTTTTGGTTTTGGTTTTGGTTTGATCTTCCTAACCGACAACCGTAATCTCCTCACAGGTTCGTCGGTTCCCGTTCCTTAATTTTGGAGTTACTCCCCCACCATATTTTTTAACCGTTTTTTCTGTATGCTGGACTCTGCACATCGTGTTGTTTCCCCTGACTGTTTTTGTAATGAATTGTTTGGCTTGAGGTTTCTAAAATTTCTGTCTCTCTCTCTCTCTCTCTCTCTGTTTTTCTTGCTTGAGATTAGATGCTGAATTTCATGGGGATGGGACAATGATCTCTCTCTCTCTCTCTTGCTCGCACGTGGGCGGCCATGTCTCTTCCGATACTTCCGAGAACACTAGCACCTGCAGCTTCAAATCTCCATTTTTAATCGAGGATTAGAACAGTTTCCCGGATACGGACAAAACTTGAACTCATCATTTAGAAATAGTTTACTACGCGCTAACCCATTTTGTGACACGACGTGGTTAAGGAAGGAGAGGAGACTTTACAGAGAGGCTTCCTAGTCTTTTTTCTCGCTTTCTTTCTTTCTTTCTTTTTTTTCCTTCTTTTTTTTCGTATGGAAGACGGTGGGGGCTGGAGACATGGCTGAAAGAAATCACTTTCAAGCGCTGTTTCATTGAAAGTGAGTCTTTGAGAGAAAGGAGATGAGAACGAGCCAGGCTTTCGTGCGTTGTTGTTGAGTGGAAGCCCCCCCCCCATTCACAGCCCAGCAGACCATGGCACTCCCGTGAGAGGGACAACAGAGTACGGCGTCCCCCCCTCCTTCTCCCAAATCCTGCGCACCCCCCGTTTTCTTATCCTGCGCACCCTCCCACCCCCATCCCACATTTTCACCTTGCTCTCTTCTTCCCCCATTGGCATCCTTGGAGATTGCTCCTCAGCGGAGGTTGTCGATGCGCTGTCAAGAATCGTCCTCCGTAATTGCGATTTTGATGACTTTTGCCCATTTGCTGAAGTCACCTTCTTTGCGTGATCTACTTATTTTTGGGGTACTGGTGATAAAGGATCCGGTACCCAATTCCGCTAATCTCAACCAATTGATAGTGAATCCGAAGAGGGTCTCTGTTTTCAGATTTTGGTCCTGGTTTTATTCTTTTCTTAGCGGTTCCCCGCTGTGGTATCTTACTTTTTTCCGTTGTGCTTTTCTGCCAGACTGGTTGCAGAGGAAAGGATCTTCTTTTTTGAGCGATTGATGATATGATTCTGTTGCATGTGGGATACAAGACTGCCTGGTCTGTCAAGTATGGATTAGTATATGGGTGAATTCATCAATGTGGGTTTATTTAGAGGGAGCGAATGGATCTATGTGAATCCCGTCCAGCAATACAGAAGCACACAACCGTGGAGAACCCAAGGCCACCCCTGGTTCCTGCAGAAAGGAACAATGCGGCTGCCGCCACCGCCACCGCCGCCGCCGCCGCCGCCGCCGTACGCCGCCCTCGAACAAGGGATGTTAGCTCAAGGTTCAAGTCGCCCGCTCCGTCGACCCCTTCGGTTAGGCGTTCCCCATCTCCAAACCTCACAAGGACCGCAAGTACGCCCTCTCAATTGGTGCCAAAGAGAGCCCACTCAGCCGAGAGGAACCGCCCATCGACACCAGCCTCACCGTCACGTCCGTCCACGCCCTCACGTCCGTCCACACCGTCACGTCCATCCACGCCCTCACGTCCGTCCACACCGTCACGTCCGTCCACACCTGTACATGATTCATCTGTAGATATGCAATTGGCATCTAGAAAAGTTAGCGCCAGTAGATTAGCAGAGAGTCTGTGGCCTTCGACAATGCGAAGTTTGAGTGTTTCCTTCCAGTCCGATTCTATTTCCATTCCTGTTGCCAAGAAGGAGAAATCTGTAAGTAGCACCCCATCGGACCGCACCTTGAGACCCACTTCAAATGGAGTACACAAGCAATCTGAGACGCCAACTATGGTCCGAAAGCCTACGCCAGAGAGAAAAAGAAGCCCGCTCAAAGGGAAGAATTTATCTGATCAGTCGGAGAATTCTAAGCCAATTGATGGTATAAATGCTCGTCTGATTGATCAACATAGATGGCCTAGTAGAGCAGGTGGGAAAGTGTCTTTGAATGCCTTAAATAGTGGCTCGGATCAATCCGACAAGATTACTAGAGGTTCTGCTTCGATATCAGGAATTGGGTTATCAACACTTAGGAGAATGCCTTCTTCTGATGTTTCGATGAAACCTCTGCGAAGATCTAGCAGTGATGCTGAAAGGCGACTGTCAACTAATGAATCCGACAGAGGAGAGGCTGATGGAAATTCATTTGAGGATGATTTGCTTGTTGGCCCAAAAAGGCTTCTCTTATCGAGTTTAACTGACAGAGTGACTTCATCAACTCCTGCAGTTAGATCTCAGTCTTTGCCTGGATCTCGTCAACCGTCACCAAGTAGAACATCTATCCCATTGTCCTCTGTTTCTAGAGGTGCCAGTCCATCAAGGACAAGGCCATCGACGCCCCCTTCTAGAGGAATAAGCCCCTCTCGGATAAGACCGGCAAATGTTGGTACTCAATCCAGCAGCTCAACATCTGTTCTTAGTTTTATTGTCGATTTTCGCAAAGGGAAGAAGAGTGCTGGTTTTATAGAAGATGCTCATCATCTCAGGCTAATGCACAATAGATATCTGCAGTGGCGATTTGCTAATGCACGGGCAGAGGCAGTACTTCATGATCAGAAAGCACTAGCAGAGGTAGAACACTTTATTTTTTTCAAAAAGCTACCTTCCAAGAATTTCGCCACTTGATCAGCTCTATACATATTTTTGGCTGTGTTAAGTGGAAGCCTGTTAATATTCCTGTCAAGCATGCATTAGCTTTCATCCCTGGCAAGAGAGCATTTTGCTGTAGAAATTACTGCCACACAGAATTATTACTCAAGACCAGCTTAGATCTGTTTACTTCCAATAGTCGTCATGACTGCCCAAGTGAGATGGTCCCTAAATTTTCGTTATTAGTGATTGGCTGTGATTGAACTTTGGTGCATATGTTCCTTGTGGGATTTATACTATTTCAATGTCTGAGCACGAAAGAAGGTCGATAAAAAAGCTCTGGGTATTTGTTCACTCTTAAAGCTCAAAGTTCTGCCATTCTATGAACTGCTTAGAATTGACTTTGGAAACTACAGCTGCTTTTGTATTGGCAGTTATGATCCTCTCTGGGTATGAAAAATTACTTTTAATCGAAAAGGTATCTGTATTACTAGATGATCTACTATTGCATTGAAGATGCTTTATGAGATTCATACTATTTTATTGTCTTTATTGATTCAAAGGGTATGAAAAAAAATTGATAAAAAAGCTCTGGGTGTTGTTTATTCACTCCTAAAGCTCAAAGTTCCACCATTCTATGAACTGCTTAGAATTGACTGTGGAAACTAAAGCTGCATTTGTATCGGCAGTTATGATGCTCTCAGGGATGAAAAATTACTTTGAATCAAAATGATATCTGTATTAGTAGATGGTCTACTATTGCATTGAAGATGCTTCTGAGCATTATTTTATGGTCATAGAAGTGATTTTGGCTCATGCAAGCAATGGAAGTGAGAATTCGCAAAGGGGGAAGCTTCTCTTTCCAAAGAAAGCTAATATTATTTTTATCATAAGAAATTATCGACAGTGATATTTTATTGTAATACTGAATTTCAGATTGGCTTTTAGAGGGAGAGGGTTGGTTTGATTATTTTTCTGCCCGATTTCCCTCTGCAACTTTAAAGTGACCCTGTTTCTCTGTCTAGCCTACTTCCTTTTGTATATATGCTCAAGATTTTTCATTGAGATTAGAAAAGAAATGTTCGCAAGCTTTCTGTGCTGAGACGCATGGAACTGTGTTAAAATCAGATAAACATGGAAACGTTTGAATTGGTATGCATATGTAATTTGTTTGAGCGTGCTTGCGTGCATGTGTGCGCGCGCGTTGCGTGTGCATGTGTGTGTAAGTGGTGACTTGTACCTGTACTATATTGTCTGTGAGCGGTATATTTTACGGTCATTTAAGTGTTTACTCCCTACTGTCTCTTGATTACTTTTACTGATTTCCATAATACTTGACTAACTTCTGCAGAAGACTTTATTCAATGTTTGGGTTGCTATGATTGAGCTCTGGGATTCTGTTATCATGAAGACTATTATTCTTCAGCAGATGCGGCTAGAGCTCAAGCTGAACTCTATTCTGAATAATCAAGTAAGAACTTTCTGTTAAAGAAGCTTTCATGCTATGAGCTGCATCGGCTGAGTCCGTTGTTTCACCCATTACTAGCTTTTAGATTTCATTTCCTCATCTGTTTCATGCTTCTATGTTTTTTACTTGTTTATGGCTGAAATATGGTAAGAGCACTTATGATGTTTTCATGAAAAAGATGCTGGGGGACTTTTTTGAAGAGAACCTGCTATGGAATTTTTTTTTTTTTTTTTTTTTTTGTTTAATAACTTTATACTAAAAATAGTCCAGACCTTATGGTCTAAAATAGGATACCACAAAAGAAGTGTTTGGTATGATTTTATTTTGATGAGGTTTATGTTTGATTTCTTTACTATATTGAGAAACGTGTAAAAACTGACAGAAGTCCAAGCTACTTGATCGATTGACAAAATTCTGTTTGATTTTATACCTAGCATCAATTTATAAGGAGGACAACTTCTGTTGCATATAGCTATTCTGATTAATCTTGGTGCACTTTTGTCCGATGAACTTTTATTTTAAATTTTCAGCTTGGCGAAGGAAGTGTAAACACGGCTCTATTTGCACGCCTGTTCAAACATATATTAAGCTTTTTGATTCTAGCTTAAACTTCTGCACTTTTAGAGGAAATTCTTTTTTATGAACTCTTATAGATCAATGTCCAGGATGATACTCTAAATGCTTTGCTTATAATGGCTCTCCTGTATCCTTAATGACCAATTCAGATGACCTACCTCGATGAATGGGCTTTGCTTGAGGAAGATCACATTAGCTCGTTATCTGGAGCTGTAGAAGATTTAGAGGCTAGCACTCTTCGTCTTCCTGTTACTGGAGGAGCAAGAGTAAGTTGGTTTGCCAAGATTATTTTGTTGGTTTGAAAGAATAATTGCTGATCTGTATAATATCTGATCATGGCAAATTTTTATTCACAGGTAGATATAGAATCTTTGAAAGGTGCTCTTTGCTCTGCTGTTGATGTGATGCACGCTACAGGATCCTCTATGTATCCCCTTTTTTCAAAAGTAAGACCTAGTTATTATTATTATTTTTTTCTTTACTCATTTGTAGAGTGTTCTAGGGTCTTCGAGAATGGGATTTGTTGGTAAGGTCTCTTTCCTCAAGAAATTTCATTCTGTGATAGTGTAAGGAAGCAAAAATGTTTTTTACATGTTTGCTTCATTGTAATTGGTTTGACTTATAGCACAATCAGATTGTACTACAGAGGAACCATGTCTTGAGGGAGGGAAATGGTTATTAGTTCATCGCAAACCATTGGTCATTATTCAAAGTTTAGTAGTTCAGATGTTCTGTTGAACAAGTATCTCTGGGGAGGGAAATTGCATTTTGTGGATACTTGCCCGTTGTGCTGTCTTCCATACCCATATACCTTTGGGTTTACAAAATTATATGATGTATATGTTTATCATAACCCCTTTTTTGACTTAATTGTTACTCAGATTGTTGTCTGATGCTCTTAAAAACGATTGAATGTTCTTGCAAGGCCTAACGTCGTTTCCCTCTTCTTGTCCCTGAATTTACAGGTTGAGGAAATGAATGAGCTGGTATCCGAACTGGCTCTTGCAGCAGCACGTGAAAGGGCAATGCTCGAACAATGCGAAACTTTATTGGCTTCAACAGCTGCCATGCAGGTGCGGGACATAAATATTATGCTGAAATCTACCTCTATGTTTGCATCAAGTCTGATATAGTCTGCTGCATAATGCTTACAGACTGAAAGTATAATCCCATACACATTTTACTGGTTTGAACGTGTTGTTGAAATCATAGTGGAATCATAATTTAGTGATTTGATCGCAAAATCTAAAGTTCAGTGAAGTTGATAAAAATTTACCCCATATCTTCGCCTAGGGCATATCTTAGCACAACATAAGATGCATTGTTTGCTTTGTGAAAGATCTCTTCGTAGTGCATGGCTAGCTAGCTTTAAAAGTGTTTCCTTCCTTAAAATTTGGGATCTTTTGTGTGGCCTTTGCGTAACATCGATTTGTAGCGTGAGCTCTCTTTCTCAGATGTTTGGTTTTTACTTTTGTCAATTCGCAAAGGTGGAGGAATGCAGCCTCAGGACGCATCTCTCGCAATTGAAGCAGACGCTGGAGAAGAGGAGCACCCTTTTCCGGCCGTCGAGATTGCCTTCTTGACTGTCCTTAATATAACACGTTCCACAGATCGACTAAGGTCTGTTCCGGCGTCGACGCTTGTATATTCATACCCCGCCTTTTTTTTTTCTCTTCCTTTAATTCTTTTTCTTTTTTTGTTCCATTAATTTTTTTTTCGGCTTTCCTCTTCTGCCGTGGTGGCACCACCAGGCCCCACCTTCACAGTGTAATTTTGATCAAACGGTTTGAGTATAATTAGGAAAAGCAATGCAGAGAGAGCAAAGGGATTGAAATGAATGATGTCCAGTGCAAAATTTAGGAATGAGAGAGTGAAGATTTTGTGTATTGCTTGTGGTTTGACAAAGCAAAAGGCAAGCTAGTGATTTGATGAAAATAAAATCTCTGATATTTTTCTTTAGTCGTTCAATCGATTACCTCTTGAAAAATCACAAGTACCTAATCAGGATAATAATACAAATGATCTTGAACTTTTGCAAAATGCACAATATAATAATTGAACTTTTAATTTATTCAACGTGATCCATGAACCTTATCTTAATGTGACACGTCATTCAAATTGTTAATGGTATATGTTTAATTTAATCTTTGAACTATATGAAAATATTCAATGTTGTAACTTGAATTAATAGAATAATAATATCAGATATTTTTCATAGAATCTATAAACTAAATTTCATATGTATCAAAGATTCATGGATCACATTGAATAATTTTAAAGTTTAAAGATGACATTGCGCGTTAAAGTGAAGTTCATGGACCAAATTAAAAAAACTAAAATCTCAAAAATTACATTACACATTGGGACAAAAGTTAGGATTATTTATATCATTTTCCATATCCAATTTGCAAGAGCTCTCAAGCAAGCTATGTCCCGGGCCGAACACAATGGCCTCAGATCTCTCCACGAGTCGAAGGATGGTGCGATCTATGGGTCCAAGGTTCGATTTACCTTTGATTTAGAGGTATGTTTAGACCGAAATTGAACTTAGTGATTTGGGAAAGTGCCAGACCCAGATCAGACCACTGAAGAAGTTTACAGTCCAAGCCCAAATCACTTCCTTTACTCTTGATCTTCGTTTTGCTCCTTTTGATCAAGTGGCCAGAAAATCTGACGGTCGGGCCCCGTTTGGTATATGTGGGAATGAAATAACGGGGACAAGATATAAGAAATCCCAATAGAAATCGAACTTAGAAATTACTAATCTTAATCGCTTGAATATAATTGTTTCAACTGGCTATACATGAATGGGACATTAGACAAGTGAGCTTACCACATTAGTTATCTTTATAAAAGGCTTATTTAAAAATCCACATATCTACTTGCCTTTTTTTTTTTTAATATATTAACTCATTCCCATCGGTTCTTATTCATTCGCACCTCCCCCACCATATTAACGAACATGCTTCGATGCAAATCAATTCATATTTCCATTCTGCATCATTCCGAGTAACCAAACGTGCCAATAAAAAAACAGTAAAGGGGATTGGGCTTTCATTATGACCCAAAAAAAAAACAAGTAACCAAACGTGCCAATAAAGGGAATTGGGCTTTCATTCCCATTCTAGTTAGCCTCTCTTCCTTTAATAAACGTGTCCTTAAGAGTAAAAACAAAGCAGACAGAAGCAGAACTTCCTGGGGAACAAAAATAAATCAAAGTGTGCATGGACTAACACATGCTTCTTGCTTTGATGTACAAGAGCTCCATTGGCAAGAGATTGCTTCATAACTGTGCTTTTAAGGTAATAGACTTCATTGACAAAGTACACTTTGTATTCAACTTAGGACTAGTCCAGCAGGCAAAGTGCTGCTATTTGCTGAACTTGTTTTAAACCTAGTTAGCCGGTTCTCGAAATAGGCTGCGTTGTACACGTTACTGTACACAAGTTACAAAAATTTCCCAATCTAAAGAAAATTCAATACATTAAGTAAAACAAAAATGGCCTGCGAGTCTTCTACCTCAGCGCTTGGCTCTCAGATGCCAGCTGAGACTTCATTGGCAGATGATTTATCTGGTTTCTTTGGTGGGTCTTGACCTTTCTGCAGAATAGCTTTGTTTGGGACCAAAACGATGGACATGTTCCTTTCTCTAAAGTTCTTGCTCTCCTCGGTTGCAAGCTGTAGGTTCATGTCCATGATTAGCCAAAGCGGAAACCCATAGGAAGGTAGAATATGCAGAATTACTGTTAAGCTTGTGACTGAGATAAGCATTAATCTGTAGAAACGGACAAATAGCTTCTTGAGAGATTTCTTACGTATATGATCACCACTCAAAAGCCACGAGGTTTTAGAAGGACACATGACAAAACATTGAAATATAATATATCCGAACCCTTTTGCCAGATACCAACTGCCTGCAGAAGCTGCACTCCAACTCTTACACAAACTGACAAAATTGCAACTGGTGATTAAGTGCCGTATGGTCAACATCAAATTAGAATTATTTGGACACACCAAATCACCCAGATTCATGTCAATGTACCTAGTTGTGTCAATAGTGAAAATTGCACATAGTAAAATGGTAGGCCCTATAGGTCCCTTCTGGAAAATGACATTGTCATGACGTGTTTTGAATGCCAAGTTAAACTCGATTTTGCTTTAGTTTGACATTTGTGATATTACAAGCTAATTAATATATCACAAAAAATAAGGGTGACTCTGTCCCAAGAATAATAATAATAACACTAATAGAATCTTTTGTTTATGTTTTCATCGCCCCTTGGGATTCGCACAAGGCATTGTCCCAGTTTCGGGGCATCAGACAGGAACTTTTTTCATGGGAAAATGTAAGGAGGTTTTTTGACAGCCAAAATTATTGAACATATACATCCCATGAAGTGCATGTATTAGGAATACCTCTCCAACGTCATTCTGGAAACGTTTGATTAGCTCAATGGCATTATTTCTGAAGTCATTTTCACGACCTTTTAAGTTCACTATAACTTTAACCTGCAAGAATTATATGAAAGTTTCACACATAGAGGTCCCATTATATCAGTATATAAATAAGCAACATGTGCCAACATCATAAAGAATGATCCAACCAACCTTATCACCATCTTTCAAAAACTTCTGTGCTGCTCTTAAACGTACAGAATAATCATGCTGATCAATGTTGTAACTGTCCACAAAATGCCACACAATTAAAAGACAGACCAGTGCATTTGGAGACAGACATGGGCAGAATCTCAATAACCACACATGGACTGCCAGTATATATAAGGATTGCTACCACCCACGCTCTGTTTATAAATTTTTTATACATTTTGAGCTGAAAAGAGTACAAGCAAATTCTTATGTATGTGGAGAGGATTAACCGAATCACTTAATACCTCAGTTTGATTTGCATAGACTGGAGATTGTGAGTTCGACCCACTCCTCACACTCGAAATTAACATTTAAATTATCAGTAGACTTCCTCTTAAAGAACATTCCAAACACACCAAATAACCTGTAACATATACAGGAAGTCTACCAACTAATAATAACTGGAGATCAAAGGTGGAGATGATGAAAAAAAAGAAAAGAGCATACAGTTGGGTTAAATATCTTGAAATTTCAGAGTAAATCCTTACCCCATTTTCAGCTCCTTCTGATCCATACGACTAGCTAAAAACACAAAGGATAATTTTATTAGTACACATTATCATTAATGAAAATCTGCACATGATCACTATAGAACTCCTAAAGTTAGGCAGAGCAGACATTCACCAGCACTTTTCTTCTGCTGCTCCCGTTTCTTCTTTTGTTGTTCGTATTTGAATTTCCTGGGAGGATAAAAAACATTGACAAGAAAAAACAGTAGCCTTAGATTTTCCTTAGATGACAGATAAAGTTGGCTACACTCTTAAATAGGTGAGGTCAGTACAATTATTCGCAGAACTTTTCATAAAGCCAGGGCTTTTCCTGGAATTCTGATAACATAATTTGGCACATGTGACAGCTTTAATCAATCTTCGAATGACAAATTTTCCCATATAACATTAAATTGGCTTAGAAACATCACTAAATCATCAGATTAAACCAGAAACTTAGCAAGCTTAGGTTCTGAAAAAATCATGACAAGACCAAAAGCATTGCAAACTCACTAGCAAAGAAACATAAAGACACAAAGGAAGAAAGAGGAGTAGGAAAATTAGGGTTGGTAAAAGAGATGATCAAACCGTAAAAAAAAAATATGCACAATTGCAAGTTATCACTGATGAGTAAATACAGAAAGGAAGTTCAGTGAGAACACCAAGCAGTACCAACAGAATGATGGGAAAAACAAAAATAAATTTCTTCAATCATTAGGTATGGAGCAGATTATTAAAAAAATCACGTCTATGCAGATTAATTGCAAGTGTGTTGATTGTATGTCATATTCCATGTCCAATGCACTTCCAGAATATGAAGAGGGATATCTGAGGTTTATACTTGTAATCCATGATTCTGACCACTGGGGGATCCGCATCAGGGGACAATATGACCTGCATTTAAGCAGCCAAAAGAAAGACATTGCTAATCTTTTCCATGAGAAAACTTGGAGGTTAAGACTATGATATCCTAAATGCATCTTTGCAGAAAATGTCAAATTGCTCATGAGCAAACGTGCAAATTGCAAAACTCCATTCCCTAATTAATCCGTCAAAAATTACAACCAAGATATTCCAAAGATATGGAGCAGATTATTAAAAAAATCATGTCTATGCAGATTAATACATCTTGTGATAGACCATAGTTAGATCTCACGTCCAATGCTTAGTGCCAACCCTGAGGTACTGACCAAGAAGGAAGAACTGATGGAGATTATATTGAAATTAGTAGTTTAGGTATCAAGATTCCCCAAAATATGAGTTTTCATCGGTGGAAAAAATTCTGACAACCTGATACAAATCTTGAAGTCACAAATTCCAAGTTTCCAAGTGCAATCTTCTTTCATTGTGTGTCAGTACTGTCATTGAGTACACATTAAAAGTTGACTAACTTCTCATACATCATTCATGACCATTAAAAATAAAATATTGGATTCTTTTGAAAGCTAATTCCCAAACACTAAATATGCAAACTTGTGAGCATTATACAATATACTGCTCGTAGTTAGCATACTTCTCATATGTGATCCCAAGATTTTACATCTTTTGCCAACCCCGACACAAGAAGCTATAGGCAGACATATATTCTCCGAGAACAATTTTCAATTTTGGAGTGTTCCACCCATTTTGTTGTGAGAATAAATCTAAAATATAGTACTTCATGGTATATGCTATCAGTGCGGATAGATAGAAAAGCAACACAAGCACGAGACCTTTGTACCGAAATCTAGCATATCTTCCCATTGGATTTCAGATTAAGAAAAGAAAAAGTTCAAGAATTTGACAACTATAATTCATACCAGATCGAGCTCAGCATCCTCAGCCATCTGAATTGCCTCACTTTTTGACACCACCCCAACCTACACCAAGATATAACTCAATAAGCCACAGCTTTAACAAGAACATGCATACAAAAGGAACAGAAACAGTCCCGAAAAGCATCCCTAACTAAGTTCAAGCCAACTGCAGCCATTCAATTTCAAATACAAACCCTCTCAAAGGCTCGTTATTATAACTACACTGATGAGAACAATGAGTGTTACCTCGACTTCAATCCAAAATGCAGAAACGAAGGAGAAAAGAAGGAAGAAGGAAACCGACTCACCATATTTTGTTTCTGATCAATCAAGCGTACAGTAGCCGACCTGCATCAATCCACCACACGGACGTTGAACACCATCATTTGCGAACATCAATCCGATTAACCTCAAATTTGGCCAACATGCTCAAACAAATCATCCAAAGAAGAGAAACTCGGAGCACGTCACCTGATGGTGGACACGTCGAGCGCTTGGTCGTCCTCGGAATCGCTCTGCCGGGACCGTCTCCAGTCTCTGGACCCCGAGAAACGCGATCCTCCGCCTCCGCCGCCGCCGTAACGGCACGCGACGGAGCCTCCGCGGGGGGCGAGGACGAGGGAGCATCTGGCGAGGCCCGTCGCCTCGGGGAGGCGGACTCCGAAGAGCTTCGACGACTCGAGCGAGGACAGGGAGAGAGGCGGAGACGCCGCCGCCGCCGCCGCCGCCGTCGCCGTGGAGCTCGTGAGGATGGACTTGAAGGCGAAGCTTCCAGTGACGGCAGCCATGGCCGTCGTAGCGAGGGAGCTCTGCGACTGCGAGAGCGAAAATTCGCTGTTTAATTCGTCTTCATTTGCATTCGCGCACTCGTCGTTGCAATCATCGTCTTCCTTATCCACAAGGACTTCCTTTTCGCTGAAGAATCGGGGCTCCGAATGGGCCGGAAGGGGCCCGAGCCCGTTTCTTCATGGGCTTGGACAGGCCCGCCCAGTTGAAATTCGGGCCGAAAATTAACAGATTTAATAAAATGAGAAAATGATACAAATGATTTTGAACTTTACTCAACGTGCAACGTATTTTACAAATTTTAATTTGTTCAATAATCTCTATATCTGAAACTTTAATTTGTTTAGTATAATTTTTGAACATTTTGTTTATATTCAATTTAAAATGCTCAATATTATTCTTAATATTGAATTAATGACAAGACTACACCAAACGTTTTTATATAGTTTAAGAACTATATTAAATATACAACAAAATTTTCACATTCAATAAATTACAGGGCTAATACCCTGAAAAAATATGTACCAAATTTACGCAAAACTAATTTTTGACTATGAAAAACTCCAAACTATTACATACGTCACAAATTTATCCCGATTGATCATAAAAATCATAAATTAATATATTTATGACAAATTTATCTCAAACTAATTATTCAACGGCCAAAAATTCCAAATTGGTACATTTATAATAAATATAACATCTAATTTACCATACTAGTTTGTGGTATATTTATCAAATGTGTATCGATTTGTGGGTTTTTGGTGATTAAAAAATTAATTTTAGGTAAATTTGTTATAAGTGTATCGGTTTTGGATTTTTAGGATATTAATCCTAAATTATAAGTTTTGGAATAGTATTAAATATTTTGAGAATATATTAAATTAATTAAAAATTAAAGAATCATGATTGCGTCATTATCTCTTGAAAAAGCGTAGCAAGATATTCTCAAGATCGTCTCCCGCTCTCGCGTCTCGTTCATTTGGGAGCGAGCATGTCTTCTGGTTCGAGCGAACGGCGACATCAACCGCCGCCGCCGCCGACGACGACGGCGGGGGACTCCGACGACCGGCTGAAGCTCGCCGTCGCCATTTCTCTCCTGCGTTCCAAGTTCCTGAAGAACCGCATCTCTCCTCCTCCTCCTCCTCCTCCTCCTCCTGCTGAATCCGACGTTCTGCGATGGAAGCGAAAGGTCTGCTCTCTCTTGCTCCTTCCTACTTCGCTCAAATCGCCTTCGTCGCGTCTTCCTCTCTGAATGGAAGTAATGTTGCCGGCGCCGCTCTTGTTGCCTGTGGTTTTTAAGGCTAGGGAGCGAAAGCAGGAGCTCCTGCGGCTCAGAGAGGATCTCAAGGAAGCAGAAGGTTCGCGTTCTTCGAATCTCTCTCTCTCTATCTCTCGCTGCTCGCAATTTTGTCTTTGCTTCTTTATCGGTCGAGTCTCATGATCGGAGGCTCTGTTGTGATCGGTTGTTTCGCGCCAGAAGCATCGCACTCCGCCGCATTCCCTCAGGTCGCGTCCTGCAAGTGCTATTTCTTCGACGACTTGGGGAAGCCGAGCCCCGACCGGCTCGGAGACGGCTCCGATCATCGATTCAGCGATGTTCTTCGCCGGAGATTTCTCAGACAAGGTTTTCCTCGCAGTAATATCGTGATCATCGTCATGGGACGGCAGTTTGAGTTTCGACGGTCTCAAGGACTTGATTTACTTCTCTCGCTTTGCAGTGCGATTCCGGGGAAGTAAGAGGAGAAGAGATGATTCGCATCAGCGCCGGCATCTCTCAGGTGCTTTCTTTTGGTTGATGTTTATAATTCCAGCATGCTCAAATGTCTATCCATGTACTTCACGAATAATCTCAATATTGTCAGTGCTAAGTAGGAATCAGTGAATTTTGATCAGACGGTTCAAATTGCAGTTGTACTTAGTTGTCAAACTTCCAATGTTGCTAGCCTCACTCGTTGCTATAATCCAAACTAGACTTCCTGAGGCATTACATCCTCACCTTTCATTTTAACTGAGTTGAATGATTGCGCTATTCAGCTTGATATGGTTAGTTTCCACCATTGGTTTCTGGTACTGGTAGTGAATGGGCAAGAGTAATGGTGGAGGATTTTGTGTACTTGTTTTTATGTAATGATTGAGAAAAACCCTTAGAATGAATTGGGGATTCAGACTTGAGAGAATGGTGCAATGACTGACTTTGAAAAGCACCAGATGTTTTTGTTTTCCTTCCTCTGGCAGAAATGATCTGGATATTTCTTTCACAAGTCCAGTAACCTCCTCTCAAAGGACTTCCAATGTTTCTTCATATTTGGCCTTTCCCTGTATTAACATATAATTCTTGTTAACCCATGAATTCGGCAGTATGAATATGAATATATTTATGGCTATATCTGATTTTCTGGAGTCCTTGTACACATCAATTTCAGATGTAACAACTATAGATGAAGTGGAGCATCTTTGTGCTGCTGCTGATTTTCTTGTGGAGCTTTGTGACGCTACTTCATCTGTGAGATTTCTCTCTCTGTATACTCTGTGATTTCATTCTATTTATCATAAATAATTTGTATCTGAATTGTTTTGTCATAGGTTGAGGAGGATAATTTTGCTAACTGGTCACATCAAGCTGTAGACTTCATCCTAGGTATTGAGCGCTTGCATAATTATTCTTGAATTTAAATTTCTGTTAGTTACATTCACCTTCACTTCTCAATTTCATTATCTGCAGTTGCCACTTTCAATTTTGTGTGTTTTCCTTGTAAGCTGTGTTGCTGGTTCATTGATATGTTGAGGAAGTCCAGAGAAGAACCTAAACACTTAGTCGTGAAGTCATCAAATAACCTATTAAAAGTAAAAGAGAGATCGTTTATCTTCCGTGAACCTATGTTTATTAGAGTTTGCACATGGTGGTCTATGTATTGGGATGTCTGCTGCAAGGATGAATGTTATTTACTGCACCAGTGTCATTGTGACAAGTTGAGAGATGTGCCCAAGTAATTTGCCAGCGCCCTTAATTTGAAGCTGTAAATCATTTTTCACACATAGAAATTTTTAGAGTGAACTATTCATGGTTTTGAGCAAGGTGGTTAAGTATGTGGTTAAATCTAAATGGCACTAGAATTGCAGCAAGTACTTTCTGGAAGTTTTGAGGTCAATGATTTGATGTTAGTTTGCCCAGGTTTCTTGCCAATAGAAATTTATGAAGATGATTGTCTGTGCAATTTGGCATTCCTGCCAAATGCCTTTTTTGGTCCTCTGGTTAATTTTCTAACAATGCTCTCTCCGAAGCTTCATTGAAGAATCTATTATCAGTGAAAGAGAACTTGGAAAGCATTGAAGGTATTGTCAACAGTTTGATATTGCGTTTGGTTAGAAGGATGACCTCTCTTTCGGGAAAAGATGGTGGTAAGTCTTTCTGATTCCAATCCTTCTCCTCTTGATTTAATGACACCCTAAACTATATGATTGATGAGTGACTTATATGTACTGCAATTGTTCACTTTCCTCAGTTAAAGTTACAGTCGATCATTGGTGTTTCCATTTTGTTAGTGACTCATAATACTTATTCCTCTGCTGCATCATTTTGTTTTAGGGCGGGATGATGTCGGCAATGATGTGCAGTTCCATGTTCAGCATTTGATTCGGAAACTAGGAAAGGCGGTCTACCTAGGACAAAGAGCATTAGTTGCAGTTTCTCAAAAGATTCCTGTCGTGGCAGAAAGTATACTCTTTTCAGATCCTTTTGATGATAAATTTCCTGACATGCATCAGTATATGTTCATCTTGTAAGTAAATCAACCATGACTTCTCCTATAGCAGATCATATGTCAGTATGCAGATTCCTGAACTTTTTTTTAACCATATGGACTTACGTAATACCAGTTCCAGTTAGACGATCGTTGAATGGGATCTGTAGCAGGCCATATGACTACCTAGATTCCTGAACTTTTTTTTAACCATATGGACTTACGTAACACATATTCACATCAGACGATTGGTGAAATGAGATCTATTGCCTGCATCCTACTTGGCATTAAATAGTGGATGATCGTGTCAGGGCATATGGTCTTTCCTGAATTTCGTAGGCTAAACATGATGCTATCCAGAGCTAAGATCATGCTTTTCCTTTAATGGCCTCATAAAGAGAATGCTTTAAC
The DNA here is from genome assembly GCA_014182515.1 of Eucalyptus microcorys. NCBI lineage: Eukaryota > Viridiplantae > Streptophyta > Magnoliopsida > Myrtales > Myrtaceae > Eucalyptus > Eucalyptus microcorys. Next base: position 28,696,406 of record CM024564.1, read on the forward strand.
TGATGAGTCTTGGATATCGTTGGTTTCATGGAGTTTATAATTCATTTGCTGACTCTTGTGCATGCAGAATCCAACTTCTCGAATTCTTGGTATGTGATTACTTGCTAACATGGTCAAGGGATGAAAATTTTGACCAATGTGAGTGTACTATATCTTTTGCTTGCATCTTATGCTGCTCTTTAACTTCACTTTAGCTCTGCAAGACTAAAGCCGCAATTTTTTATTATTCTGCACAACTAATATCATAACCATAATAAGCTCTTTGATAGAGTAAGCATTAAGCGTTATTTTGTGCAGTGTTGTTTGAAGAGTGGTTGACATCAATTATCCATGCCCGGAAAGCGCTGGGAGTCTTGGAAAGCAGCAATAGTCTCTACATGCTTTACATGGATCGGGTGGTCGGAGAATTGGCGAGACAATTGGGTCAGATTTCATCAAACCACAAGCTGAATCCAGATGTTCTAACCAACCTGTTCCTCTGACTGCATCTTGCATCATACTGTTGTCACTCTCAACCCCTGTGCTTGCCTCATATTATACTCCTTTGTTGTCGACGACTGGTGTGCAGCTTCCATTGATCAGGGTAAGCCTGAAGCTGTCAGTCGCTCATCTATTATTAATATCCGCAGTTAATTAGCCTCAACTTAGCCAATCGTGATTTGTGATCACATTATTACCCTCTCTCTCTCTCTTCCCCCAACCCTGAAGCCTTCTGCATTTTCTTTTTGTTCGTCTGGATTCAGATTGAAATGTCCTTTGTGAATATAGATCAGCTGTCTTCACGAGGCTCTTGCCTTACTCGCAGGTACTGTTGCTGTTACACCAGGTACGTGTTTATGTTAGGTAACTTTGGGTGGGAGGAAAATTAAGGGAAGTTAGTGAAAATAGGGGTGAAGAAAATTGGAGTGGAAAATTTTTCCGAAATATCTAAAATTTCTGTGAGTGCAAAGAGCAGGGAAAATTTAATATGGCCACGATCTTCCATTCGCTAATTGAAGGATAATATTGTTGGTGGAAAATAGAATTAGTAGCTTGAGTTTATTGCCTTCTTTTTTTTTTTTTCCTTTTTTTTGGGGGGTTGTTTCCGGAAATTGATGAATTATCTTGGAGGGTGATTGGTTCCAAGGTCTATCAAAGAACCTTTTTTTCCCCCTTTTTTGGTTCATTTTTTACAGCAAAATCACAAGAGATTAAGAGCAACAAAATGGTTCAATGTAAAAGATGAACAATAGAAAATCCTTATCTGCAAAAAATAACAATCCACAAGATGAACACGGAGGCACGTATAATTATAAATAATAAAAAGTTTAATCACGTAACATAAAATATAAATTGTAAAACTTCACAAGATGAGCATGTAGTCACATACAATTATAAACAATAAAAAGTTTAAACACGTGACATAAAACATAAGCTATAAAACTCCATTCCCTATTCATCCATAAAAATTTAGAAGAAGGGGAAAGATTGACGAAGAGTTTAGAGGAAGGATAAAGGACAAAATAGTGCTGAGATTAGAATTTATGAAGAAAAAAATTAAGGTTTTGGCTTTTTAGTTTATAAAAATGGTTTTGAAAAGGGTTCCAAAAAAGGACGGTGCAGTTTGGATCCTTGGTGGGTATTCACTCTTCAGAAATATTTGGAACTTGTTCTCAACCAGTTCCAAAAATTTCTAGAATTTATTTTTTAGGTGGTTTGGGGGCTAGTTCCAATGGGAATTGAATCTAGAATTTATTTTTTAGATGGTCTGGTTCAGTTCCTGAGTTGAACCAGTTTGGTTGCACACTCCTATTCAATAAATAAATAAGGAGATGAAAGTTGATAAATAAAAATAAAGAGAAATGTATACAATGTGAGTTTAAAATGAATTAAGTTTCTGTATTTAAATGGTAATAGGCGTGAAAATAAGTAATGAAAATGAAATTAGCCACCCGCCTAAAAGACGTTTCGCATTTGTATGCACGTTTTAGAAAGTCGATAAAATTCCATTGATCAATAAAAGATATATCATGTAAACAGATCGCATCGGATTCGACAAACCGGAGCATTCGGTCGTACCCCGTCTAATAATTTGTCGCTAACTTGCTCTTCGGACGGTGTATAACTTTCATTTACGCTGTCACATGTACTTCACTTGTTTTGCCGTGTCGTTTCGAGGATATGCAAGAGAGTGTTGCCTTAAGAGGTCTTCTGTTCTTTAAATATATAGATATGTGGCCAGAGAAGCATATATTTTCATGCTTTATTTCCTCTTTTGTATCTGCGGAAAGTTCACGGTAATTTTCGCCAACGCAATGTCACCCCCTCTTATCACATAGAGATTCCCTCCTTCTTCTTCTTCACCCGTCATTCGTACCAGACCCGAAACGACGGAAATCTCCGCCTTTTGCTAACGTAAAAATCGCCTTTCTTCTGATGGCGGGGATCAAGTTGGCGCTTGCCCTTTCGTTCGTAATCCTTCTGTCGCTGTCCCGATCTCCTGAGGGCTCTGCTAGTGCTCGCGAGGGTGGCGAGTCCACAGATAAAAAGGGAAAGAGTGGCATCCATGTGAAAAGATTGGCGGCAGCGGGGGAGGCGGTCGAGGGGGAGGTGGGGGTCGGGGGGAGGCGGGGGAGGGGAGGCGGGGGTGGGGGCGACGGCAGCCGAGGGGGAGGAGGCCGTGGTGGACGAGGGGGAGGTGGCGGTGGCGGCGGCGGTGGTCGTGGGGGTGGTGGGGGGCCGGCGGCGGCAGCGATGGTCAAGTCTGGCCAGGGGGTGGAGGTAAACCCAACAACAGGACTCGAAGGTCCTCGGCGGCCATCGGATCTGACCCGTCGTGGAATGCCTCCATCGTTTGTTCCTGCCTTCTCCTCAGTGTTCTGTTGGCTTTCGAATCTCTAGTTTGATCGCCATGAAAGGAGGAGTTAGGCGGTTGTTGGACTTCTTTCGTGGTTTCCGTCGAACCTTCAGCTCTCTCGGACCACCATTGTCACGGTTTAGTTATAATAATACTTCATGAAGTTGATCTTCAGCATCCAAAAGCCTTGCATAGTTTGTTTAACATATGATCACAACTTCTATTGATATCCACATAACCTAATATTTAACGGCGTTCATAATCATGTGGTATACTTTCAATTTTTTTTTTTTATTTCTTTCAAAATGTTCCTAAATCAAATTATATTGAATGCTACATCACATGATATATCGAGATAATTCTATACACCTAAACGGACTTCTTTGTTTCAAATTCATGTGAAACAATCACCATAGTCAAGAAGTCTGAATGTCGACATATCTTATCATGCCCGCGTAACAATTTCTTACTTAGTGAGCCGAACAATTCTCGCAATTCAGTTTCTATAGCCGCAGTGCTATGATGAGCCTACGTTTCTCTCCTTATTTAACTTTAACCCAGGTTGATTCTGCACATTATAAACCTTGCTCGTTCAAGAAGAGCCTTATCATTAAGACACGAAGATCACATCATTCACTTCTCCACAGATTACCATAATAGTGGCCAATGCATTGTTAGAGCGGTCCCCCATGTGAAAATATTTTCTTCAATGATCCAGATTCAATTCATTACGTGTATTAGGTTCATTTAATAAGGAAAAAAGGGAGAGAGGGTTTTGGTTTTCAAAAGTAAAGGGATGGGGGCACCGAGCAGTGAACCGGGGTCGTGTCCCCAATCGGCTATGGCGGAATACGACCCGCCACCGCTGTGTGGACATTTATTCCATTACATGAAAATTTAGGGTCCATTCAACGACTCTGGGGAACAATTTTTTTTTTTTTTTCAGAAATAGTCTTTTGTTATTTCTATTCCCCGAAGCTTTTGGTAACAATATAAAATTTCTATTCTCAAAATGAAAAAATAATAAAAATGCGTTTGATACGATTTGCAAAATTTTTTATAATGTAGAATTTTTTTTTAATTTTTTTTTAATTTTTTTTTATTCTTCCTTACCATTGCCACCGACCACTGCCGATCACCGTTGACTACCATTGCCATCACTTGCTGGCCAGCATCAGCGGTCGGCTAGTCATGGTGCGGCGGTAGGTGCTGGGTTGGCCAAGGTCGGTTAGCGGCGGCGGTCGATCGGCAATGACGGTCGACCATCCAGCGAGTGGCGGTGGGCGATTTGGCGGTGGTTGGCCGGCAAAAAGAAGAAGAAGAAAAGAGGAAAAAAAAAAAAAAAAGAAAGAGAAAATAATTTTTTCTATAAATTGTTCCTTTGCTTCTATTCCAAATCTATTCCCTTGTTACTTTTCTATTCCAAGAAATAGGAAAATTAATTGACGTTACCAAATGAATTTATGTTCTTTTTTTATTTCCAGAAAACAAAAAAAACAGAAATTAAAAGAAACATAAATATCACCAAACATAGCTTTATTCACGTAGTTGAATTGCCTATACTTTAATTATGAAAAACATTGTAATTTTGAATTGATAATTTTGATATTATAGTTTATATTGATAATCTGTGTTTTAATATTTCCTTTTAATTGCCATAGATGTTGTTAAACTAGGCATATAAAGAATACACAATAATCTGTCTTATTTATTGTCTACAAAGTTAACTATAAGGGTGAGGCGAGCCTACTTACCACCCCGTTCGCGGCAATTTCCCTGCAAACCTTTTTTTGCAAAGAAGAAACCGCCCTATTCTCCAAGTGGAGATTATATAGCCCCACACACCTAAATAAGTTTTCTAGTTGTATGCATATTTAGAAAATCTGACCGATAAGAAATATTATGTCGGCATATCACATGAAATTCTCGCACCCCAAGCCGAACATTCGGTTGTACCCCATAACAACATTCATGGTTATATTTTTTAAAGTAAAGAAAATACCACCAAACGCGTTAAATTATGTTCATTGCGATGTTAATATCCCAATTATTTTTTGTGAGTTGTCAAAATCCCGAACTTATGCTGGTGTGGCAAGTGTACCCTCCCTCTATCATTGAAAACCCTAAACTTTATCCAGCATGGCACATATATCTCAGTTCTTTTTTTTTTTTTTTTTTTTGGGTCACCAATAACCGAAATTTGAACCGGTGTGACAGAAAAGTTCGGACATTGGTGTCACCGTGTGCATAGATTATTGTTAATAATGGTCAAAAGCTTAATCTAAATTTGGACCATTATAAATGATAGGTCCCCACTGTCGTCTTACTGGAGTCCATTAAACTCGACCGTCCCAATTTAGTTTAGTACGCGCATTAGGTAAAACTTTCTCGAGAGGAAGCAATGGTGTTTTTCAGTTCTAATTTATCCTTGTCCACAGGTCCACAGCACATGCTCACGGAATCTGTTCGCACGACGACCTCGTTTTACCGTGTCGTTTTAATAATGCCGATGTGGAGGAGGTTATTTTCCGAACCGTATGTTCTTGATATAAATATAAGCAGTGAAGCAGAAGTTTCCTGCATTAATTCCTTGTTTATATCTGCTGAAGATTTACTGTAATGTTCGCCAACACGATATCATATTTCTTTTGTTTCTGAAATTTCCAACTGATATAATTTGTTCTGATCATCCCTAATGGACCTTCGTCTTTAAATATGTTTGCAGCATCACCATCACTCGTATCCGACCAAACGACAGGAATCTTTTTTTACTCACGATTTCCAACCAATCGACGGCTTTCCATGGCTTCCATGGTTCAAGTTGGGGCTTGCCCTTTCGTTTGTAATTCTTCTGTTGCTGAGCGACGGCGTCTCGTCCGCCTTCCAAACGAGGAAGATTGGAGTCCACGTGAAGAAGTTTAGTGGTGGTGGTGGCAGTCACGCAAGTGGTGGCGGCGGCGGCAGCGGTCATGCAGGAGGCTGGAGTCATGCAGGCGGCGGGGGTTATGTGGGTGGCAGCGGCAGCGGTTACAAGGGTGACGGGGCTCACACGGGCGGTGGCGGCATCAGCAATGGCGGTCATGTCTGGCCAGGGGGTGGAGCTAATCCCCACAGAGGGACTCAAAGGTCCTCAGCCATTGGAACTCGCCCATCGTCGCCGCTCGCCTCCGCCGTCTGTTCCTCTCTTCTCCTCGGTCTCCTGTTCTTGCTTCAGCTCTAGTTTGAATGTCATTGAAAGTAGGAGTTTAGGCGGCAGTCGTTGGGCTTCTTTTAGTGGTTTCTGTAGAGTTTTTCTTGATTTTGCTTCGAATACTGCTGAGAGTAGAAAGCCTTCTTTGGCAGGAGTTGATTCTATAAAATCTCTGGTTCAAATTTCTGAATAGCCGCATCTAGGGTTTTGCTGAGAAAGCTTGGATGAACAGCTCAGATTCCTTTTCGGTACTCCCATATAGAATGTACTCCTTCAGTCCAGTGATAAATACTTCATGAAGTTGATCTTTACCGTCCAAAAACCATGCATAATAACATATGATCTTACACTTTTTATTTATTTCCGGATGAGCTAACGTATAAGGTCATTCATAATCACATGCTATACTTTCAAAGCTCTTTTTTTCCCCATATATTCCTATATAAGGTTATATCTATGCTATATCACATAATGTATCGATATAATATTATGCACCTAAATTAGTTTCTCGTTTTAAATGTATGTTAAACGATCACTATAATTAAGAAACATGATTCACCGGCGGTGTTACCACTACGTCAATATATCCTGTCATGCCCACCCCGAACAATTCTTGGTTTCTATTGCCATGGTGCTATGATGAGCCTATTTTTTCTCCTTTTCAACTGTCATATATATATTTTATAAATTACATGTGTGCATTCATTTATGTAGGGTGAGAGATAAGTCCTTGCATACTTATTTATGTAATCGTAATTAATCCTGTTCATAGCATGCACTAAGATGAAGTTGTCCGCACAGAAATCTTGTTTTACTGGGCATTTAATGGTGGTAAAATTGATAGACGATGTGGTCTAAGAGATCTGCACATTCATATATTAGCCAGATGGATATAGATATAGACGTATTTATTCGTCCAACCCTGACCGGTATATACCTCGACTCTTGAATTTGTTGAAGTAATATCGCGTGAATTCCGAAAGATTTCCTCGCTTATTGATGAGTTCATAATTAGGGTCGAGTCAGATCAGGATCTCCATCAGAGCAGAAATCTATTTATCCAAAGCCTAGTCTCAAGGCTAATCCTTCATAAAGACTCTCCGTCAGTAGTTCTTGAGGAAGAAAGTTCCTCTCAGCACAGCTCTCACCTGCAGCTAGTTTTGCCAAACGGTAAACCCAATTTCGACCGCCGAATCGGTCGGTCCCGCGCGAATCCCGTGCAAGTTCCACAGCAAGTTCTTCTTCGAAACCCTCTGCCTCTAAATACGGACCATCAAGAATCACTCCGAGTTATTTTTGGGAAAAAAAAAAATTATCGCACGGTCCATAGACTGGTAGAACAAGCTCCGCTTGAACCGTTAATCATGTTGGCCTTGTAATGGGACCCGCGTGATTACACGGTTTGGAAAATCGAGACCTTGGGGTCGTGAAAGTGCTATTAAGTTAGCCAATAATTAGGGTTGAGTCAGATCAGGATCGTCCACGGGAGACAAGTTGTGCAATAACAATGTCGACCCTGCGGCCGTCGGATTTCGTCCGGGCTCGATTTTGTTATTTGTTCCTCTTTTCCTTGGTTCGTAGTTCTCAAAACTAGACTGATAGGACCAAAATAAAAATAAAGAAAGAAAGAAAGGGTTAGAGAGTCGGCAGCAGTGTAAGATTTCTTGGCTTTCCATAGCATTCCTGATTCCGTTTGTACTTGATCATTTGGTTCCCTCTATTTCTTGAAATTCGATTGCGTTTTCTTGCTCCTAAATTTCAGGGAGCAATGGCGTGTTGGAAAAAAGCATTTCATGTTTAGATCACACCATCGATATAAAGTGACCAATCAATCATATTATATCCACTTGCTATGTATTTCATTTCATTTTATGCAATGTCTAAATTTTTGAAATCACTCAATTCAATTGTCATGTCATGTGACCATCAACATGATATTCTTCTCGACATGTCACTAGGAATATCGATCGATTTCGCTAAGATAAGCAAAACTGGATGTCTCAAGTTTAGGATATCTACATCTCATAAGACTACATTGACGGATTGTAAAATGTTTAGGATTAAATTGGTAAAATCAAAAAGTTGAAGACCAAATTGACCTTCGTAGAATCAGATTTAGAGCTTTTTAAGGCAATTTTCTAAAATTTTTAAATATTTAAATTTCTGTGAGAATGAAGAGGAGGGGAAATTTAAAATCATGAGAATCTTGGTAGGGATATGGTTGGAAATGGATGAGTTATTCAGCAGGCAAATAGGATATGAATTTTTGGCATGAGGATTTGATTCGACATCTCAAAACCAACATTGATAACATAAAAACCAAAATATTGAGCTAATAACATAGTTTAAAATGACTTTAAGTTTTTGCAATGTAATTGATCATAGACATGTGAATAACCAACGAAAATAAAATTAGTTAAGAATTGAAGCATGGAGTAGAATATAATACGTGTTTTATACATATATAAATCGTCTAGATTGAGCGCGTTTATTTTTTTGGTAAATTCAAAAAGTATGTGAAAGATGGAAATTTTAGTGAACATCATGCATCACATAGTGTACCATGCATAGAAGTACTAAGTATTTTACCATTAGAGGTTCAAAGTTTGACTTCTCGTGACTCGTGCGATCTCAAAAGAAGTATGCCGATAACGGTTCGGTTTTGAAACTATGAGAACATCTTTTGTGCAAATGCTATATCAAGTGAAACACTAGTGTACTACCGCAACATATGTAAAGAAAGTTTTTGCACACATAAGAGGTATTATGTCAACATATCACATGAAATTCGACGGACTGCGAACTGAAAATTAGATTATACCCTCCAAGAATTTTCTCTGGGAATTAAACACTAGTAATATGTTCCATTAATTAACTCTATTAGATTGTACTAGTTTTATTTACACACCACATTAATTATATGACATCAAAAACCCTAAATTGTTGTTGGCAGCATAGTTGGATGGTTGCTGTTCGACCATAAATGTCATCCAGAAAAAGAAAATTTCCTCGATAAATATATAAATGTTTTTTTTTTCATTTATAAGAATTTTATCCTATGTTCATTTCTGCTGAAAAATCGTGCTGTGGATTTGCTACGGTCGAAAGACGAAACTACACCCCCATTGGGGATGGGATTGACCTAGTGATAAGGGTTTTTCGGTACTTCCGACTTAGAAAAACCGATAATTATGGATCCAACTCCTACTCTGTATTACTCGGATTTAAGCAAAGTGTTGTGACATAAGGTTATCCATTCTAGATGGCCCGTGCTCCCCAAATTATCAAGCACTTCCACAAGTTATCCATTCTCGTCACTAGAAAAGTAAAAAACACGAGATTTGGATATTCTTGGTTTAGGGTCATGCGAGGACCAACTCATTGCACTGCATACATATATCGAATGAATTAATGTGCTTTTCTTCTTCTAATGGTTTAAACTATATGACAATTATTCTTTTTAGGGAATGTAGATATGCGGTCCAAAGAATTATCTAATGATCAATGATTATCTAACTGGATAGACACAGTAATGCTTCAGAGGCAAAACTAAAACTCCTCAGCAGGTTGCCATTAAGTTAGCCAACAATGCCTGCGAATGAGAGGAAGAAGAGGAGGAGGATCGTCACCGGGTGGCGGTGGCAGCGTTTCATTCTCCTTCCACATGAGACTAGTTGTGCAACAACAATGTCGTTGAACAAGTCCTCACAACTAAAACCCAAACCTTTCCCTGCGAAGCCAAACCCTGCAATCAAAATGTCAAGTCTTGGAAAACCATCAAAGCCATTAACATGAGATATCTTCTCGACACGTTATAATGGAATATTAATTGATTTTGCTAATGTAAATTGAATGTCTGAAGTTTAGGACATCCGGAATGACTATATTGATAAATTGTCAAAAAATTTATGAATAAAGAAATTGAAAATAAAGATTAAATTGGTCACCGTATGACATGTTGATTTTTTTTTGAGATAATTTTCTCAAATTTTAAAGTATCCAAAATTTCCATGACTATGAAGAGGAGGGGAAATTTGAAACCGTGGGAATCTTGACAAGGATGTCTTCGGAAATTGATGAGTTATCCAGCAGGCAAATAGGGATATCAATTTTTGGCATGAAAAGACTTGATTCGACATCTTGACGAGGATGGATATTGATAAAATAAAAAATAAAACATATCTGACATGAGTTTTAAATAACTTAAGTTTTTGTAACGTAAATGATCATAGACATGCGAATAACTAATGAAAACAAAATTAGTCAAGAATTGAAGCACATGGTAGAAAAAGATATGTGTTTTTTGTGTATACAAATCATCTAGATTGACCGGGTATTTTTTGGTAAATTGGAAAAGCAATGTGCAAGATGGAAATTTTACAGAAAATCACATATCACATAAATGTACCGTGGCATGAAAGTACTAAGTATTTCACTGTTAGAGGTTCAAAGTTCGATTCTCATGATGCATGCGATTGAGAAAGAAGTATGCCAATAACGTTGGTCGGTTTTGAATCAATGAGAACATCTTTTGTCAAAATTCTATATCAAGTGAAACAATACCATACACTCCTAAAGAAGTTTTTGCATTGATAAGAGGTATTATGTCAACATATCATATCAGATTTCACGAATCACAAGCCGAACATTCGATTGTACCCGCAAGAATTTCCTTTGGGGACTAAACAGTGGAATATTTCTTGTTAATTAATATTGGACGTTATAAGTTTTTAATTACGCACCACATTACTTTTATTAGCCAATGACTTTTCAAAAGCAATACAAGCCATATGGACAGTAATAGGTGATGAGAGTTTCTAGGGGAAGTTGTCCAACCGGTCACAAATCTATTGCATAAGTATCAATTCAATTCTTAAATATTTTAATTTTACCAATTAATCTCAAACATTTGTGCGAAATCCTAATATCGTCCTTCTAGCTAAATTTCGTTGGAAATCGCTGATGTGATTGGAGATGACTGGACCGCCATATCAACGATTTTGGCAAAAATTGATCAGAATGACAATATTGACAAAATTAAAAATTTAACTGCATTGGTATTTGCATAATAAATTTAACGCGGATTAGATAATTTTCCCGGAATTTTTGTTACATAGCGTGTGTGGTGAAGCTAACCTTGAATGAACGACTCTTACGACAGAGGTATCTACTTTTTTTTCCAATTTGGTCTCTGTCGCGTTGCCATGATACTATAACAAGCTCATCTACTTCTTCCCGACGTGGTCTGTCTCGTGCCAAATTGAATGGTATCGGAATCGAGTCTCGTATATCCGTTGGGTTTGTGCATTACTTTCTCGAGTCTCCGCACGCTTATTGAGTTCTCTTTGGTTTAGTCCGCGGTTTTTTTTTTTTTTCGGTCGAATAGTCTGTCACACGTGCTCGCTTTCGCGACAAAACCTCGTTTGCCACAACAACGCGAATGTTCTAGAGGATGTTGTAGAAGAGGTCTGTTCTTGCGATAGTTACGATTCATCATAAGGTCATTCGCCTGTTTCCAAAAGTAGCAACGCGGTCCAACTGAAAATCTACTGCTGCTTCTTTGTCTAACGAAAATCACCATCGGAATAAGATCTCCAGCCCTTTTCCTATCGAAAAATCATCTTCCACCCCGATCTGATCGAGAAAGCCATCTCGATCTCCAAGACCTGATGGCAGGGATCAAATTCGCCGTGCTTGCCCTTTTGTTTGGAAGTCTTATGTTGCTGTCTCCTTCTCCCGCTTACGGAACTACCAAGCCCACAGATAAGACTGTCAGCTCGGAAACGAGAAAATTTGAAATTCACGTGAAGAAAGGCGGTGGTGGCGGCGGCGGCGGCGGCGGCGGCCGAGGAGGTGGTTACACAGATGGTGGTGGCTCCACAGGCGGTGGTATTGTATATACGGCACATGTGGGCGCCGGCGGAGGGACTCAGAGGTCCGTCGCGGTCGGACCTCCTCCGTCATTGCTCGCCTCCGCTGTTTGTTCCTCCCTCTTCCTCTTTGCTTCAATCCTTATTTGAACGCCAGGAAACGCAACTCGAGAAAACAGAAAAGAGGAGAACAGCAACCTGAAAAGAGGGGAATTGTCGGACATTCTTTTGTGCTAATATGTTTATAAGTTTGTTGCTGTAAAATTTCGTCCTCACAAGATTACGCCCTTTGTTGGCATTTATTTGGTCTACCATTTGCTCTTATGTTTTCGCCGGAAATCACTTATGTGGACAGTCGTCCTAGGTGACACGGCAATAAATTGATATGGACAATTTTTGATAATGTTATTCGAGTTATTAATTTTTTCTTTTCTGTTTTTCCTAACCCTAGGCTGGCAAGGTTGCCAACCGGCCCTCATTGGCCATAAGAGAGGGCTGCTGAGGGCATTGGGTTCTCGCTTAGAATTAGGCAAGAGTCGCGACCCTCACTAGTTGGTCGACTATGAAACCGGTGATCGTTCGATGGACTACTTTTGCGATGTTTGTCACATGAAGAAGATCAACAAGTCTTGCAAGAAGTACATGCTTTACTGATAATTAGGGGCACAACATTAGGGGTTTGCTGGGTTGGTTTTGCTCTCTACCTTCTCACACGGGTTGGAAAGAAGAGAGGTCAATTGGAGTGGAAGCCAAACGAGGGGGTCGAGAATCTATGATGATTCGAAGAACGATTGCTAGATACGATTCTGTTCCCCCTTTCTACTACCATATCAACCCTCTCCTATGGCCAACAAGGGTTGATTGGAGACCTCGTCGACCTAGGGTTAGAAAAAAGGAAAAGAAAAAAGAAAAAAAAGAAAAAAAATAAACAATCAAAAAAATATTACTAAAAATTTTAAAATCAGTGTCAATTGTGCCACATAGGATGATTAATATCTATGTTAGTGATTTCCAATCAAAATTGACCGGATGAAAAATTAGCAAGATTTAAATGTTTAAGATTGAATTAGATTTAGGACTTTTTAGATAATTTTCTACTCTATTTTTTTTTTTTTGATATGCTTTCTCCATAAATCTCGTTAAAAATTACTGAAAAAGTCATAAATATATTATACAAATGCTAATTCAATTTTAAACGATTTGATAAATTTAATTCTAAACATTTTAATTATTAGCTAATATGATCCTTCTGATCAAATTTGACCTTATATTACTGAGTAATGATCTAGTCAATGCCGGTTATTCTACATGGCATGGCTAGTGTCGATCGGTGCTAACGTAAATTATTTTTGCAATTTTTTTAATTATGAATTTTTTTTGTTCTCTTTTCTTGTTCTTTTTTAACTATAGCCTTTCATTGCCATTGTCGAGACCCTACCAGCATAGCCAAAATTGGTTGGAAAGACTATGTTAAAAAAATCACCAAAAAGTAAGTTTAGAACTAAATTGGCATCCGTAGAATATGTTTATAATTTTATCTATGTCTACCATCTTAAGGATATACTGCCCATGTTCTTTTACATTCCAAAAAACACAATCGTATATAATATTTCACGTATAGCTGCCTTTAGTGGATTAACTTATTAATACCACGAAACTAATTTTTTTTTTCAATTTATTTTCAGCACAATCAAACACCACATGGTTCGATTTCTTCGAAATTGAATTTTCTGAAGGGAAATCCTAACGAGAGTGATTTTGTCGCCACAATCCGTTGTTAATGTTGTTGCTTAATTTGTGGAGGACAAACCATTGTTTGGCCGCCTTATTGAGTGCTTGGAATGCTGCTGAGAATGGAAAGCTTGTCTGGCAGGATTTGATTTCCATCTCCCCAACAGATTTCCTTTGGGCGGGGATTGTTCTGGGAAAGAATTGGCGGCGTTTTAGGGTTTCTCTGAGAAGCTTGGATGAATAAATTCATCTGTAGTGTCAATATTTTATGTTCTTTAATTGCCATCGATATTATTTAACTAAACATTACAAAACTTAATATAATAATCTATATTTGACTACTTATGCCCCTGTTCGTCTCAATTTTTTACGCTGTTGCGACATTTCCAAAGGCAAACCACTTAAAAAAAAAGCTAATGGACAATTAAACGAGAATGAAGGTTCCTCTCGCAAGACAATCGTTCGTGTTTAGTATGGACTCTTCCAAGTCTTACCGATTGTAACTTGATACTCATTTTAACATGCAACTATTTTATCTTTGGGAATCGTCACTAATCGATTAGGCTCATGGATTAGGAACACTTAAGTAAATTGCGGGAGAACGCTTCATTTCTGTGAACCAGAGACTCAATGGATTTTGAGACTTGATCGATCCAGATCCAGGGGTGTCACGCAAAGGATGCTCACCGTCAAGCACATACATTTACGCAGAACATGTACGCATAACGCGGCCCCACGCATATTGCACATACGGATTCACAATTCATATACATACACTCACTGAACTTACACACACACTCGGCCACCCACACTTCGTATACTGTCACACTCGGCCATCCTCACTGAACTCTGAACATACCACACTCTCCCACGCTCCCCCATGAACTGAACACACACATACTCTCCGCGACTTGCTCGGACAGAGGCGGGGAAGGGCTGGCGGCGGCCGGAGCTTCACCAGGCAACCGTGGTCGAACGGCAGGGCGGTGGAGTGGTGGCAGTTCAGCCACGGAATGCATGGCAGTGAGCCTCGATTCGAATCTTCTCAGCGCGACCACCGTGATTTTCCCGCCTTCGCTCTGAATATCTCTCCCCCTTTTCCCTGCTGACCATCTTGCCAAAGACATCTAGTCCTTCAATGATTGCGCCCCGGCGGCGCCAGTGGTCTTCTCTTCGGCCGCGAAAATTGACGATATCAGTGGCCATATCTCCATGTGCCAACGAGAAATTCCCGATCTGTAAAGCTTGAACAAACATTGCCTCTCTGTCTGTCCTTCGTTTTATTTCTTTTTCACATGCGCGCACGCGATGCCTTTTCTCTTTTTGCCCGCTCGTGCACGTTTTTCCCTTTAGCCTCTGTGGTCACCTGTTACACGTCGATTTAAGCATCTGCCCATGCCCTTTTTTAACCTTTTTTTCATAGCTTGCACCCACCCCTCGTCATCCTTCACATATATATTTTAATAATTTTCTTTAGTTTCGATTTATTATTTTAATAAATATGGGAAAACTAAATTCCGAGAAACTAATAAAATTTTAGAAATTAATACTAAATGCCTAATAAGGTACCTGTGGTCCTGTACAGCGAGAATCAGACATTTAATGAAATATATATATAACTTTTTTTTTTCGAAAGAACAAGTTTTATATTTCTCGACCACGCTCCGGTGCCTTCATTTTTACGTGTCGTTCATACACGACCGAAAGAAGGAAGAAGAATCACAACCTTTCGCTGCGGGAATCCGATCAACACACAAAAGAACTCCGGCGGCTTCGATGGCCGCGTTCAAATTCGCGCTGCTCGCCCTTTCCTTCGCGGTTCTCTTGCTGCTGTCTCGATCTCCCCGGAGCTCGGCTCGCGAGGTCACCGCGTTCACGGACGAAACCGTTCGCCAGCGGCAGCAGCAGCAACAGCGACGATCGAGCGACGACGTCTGGTCCTCCTTCCGAGCGAGAGAGATCGGCGCCCATGTGGTGAAAAGGCTGAGTGGCGGTGGGGGCGGGGGCGGGGGCGGTCGTTCCGGTGGCGGTGGCGGTGGCGGTGGGAGTGCCGGCGGTCGTTCAGGTGGCGGTGGCCGCGCAGGTGGGAGCTGGGGTGTTGGTGGCGGCGGCAGTGACGGTGGCGGCAGCCGCGGCGCCACTCCCATCCGGCGGCCGCCGGGGAGCGTAGTGCGGCCTCTTCCCACCGGGACTCACGGGTCGTCAGCCGTCAGGTCTCGCCGGTCGACGACGCTCGGCTCCGCCGTGAGTTTCTCTCTGACCCTTGGTCTACTGCTTGCTTCTTCCGCCCTTGTTTGAATGTAGCCACCGGAAAATCTGGAGTTCGGCCGGCCGTCGTTGTTGTGCTTTTCTTACTCTTCGTGATTCGATCTGGTGTCGAGTCACATGGTAGCTAGCGGTTCGCCCATAGATGTCCTCCAGAAAATGAAAATTTCCTTGATAAAAATATAAATGTTTCTTAGAAAGTTTATCCTATTTTTGTATCTGCTGAAATTTAATGTTTTCATTTATAACAGTCAGAGCTTTACCCACATCGAGATTGACCTAGTGATAAGGGCTTTCCCGTGTTCTCGACGTGGAAAAATCGACGGTTGTAAATCTCATCCCTACCCTAAATTTCTTAAATTTAATTGAGGGGCTCTGAAAAGTGGGTCGCCATTCTGATTTCCCTTTAGATAGCTCGCTAATTGAGGCAGTGCTGTTAAATCATCAGAAAGAAAAAGTAGATGAAGCCATGCGTCTCTACGTATTGTATATGTCGTTGTTAGGAAAAAAAAAAATAAAAAAAGATGAGATTTGCATGATCTTAGTTTAGGGTTATTCGAGGAATAAATTACTGCATTCATATATGTAGAATGAATTAGCGCGCTTTTCTTATCTTTAACTGTTCACATTATATGACGATTAGTAATAATTGTTCTCTTTAGGGATGTAGATACACAGTCAAAGCATTGTGTGATTGGCTCTAAAAAGACTGGCTCTCGAAGAGACAAATTGAATATAAATCAATGAAAAGATGAACTTGAAGGCTCTTCTGAATCCTCAAATGTGTTCGTTTAGTATCTAACCTATCTTCGAAATGATCATCGATTAGCTGGGTAGACACGTAATGCTTCAGAACCAAAACTTAAGCCCGCCCACCAAGTTCTTCTTCAAAGCCCCCACATGCGGATCATCAAGAATCACTCCATGTTATTTTGAAAAAAAATTATGGTGCAGTCCGTATTCCGATAGAACAAGCTCATTCAAACCGTTAATCGAATTGGCCTCACAATAGAACCCTTATGATTAAACTGTCCTGAGGATCTTGATCAAAATTGCCCTTGTCTTTTGCTGCCACCGCAATGTCGTTCTCTCAAGACCTTGGGTCGAGAAAGTGCCATTAAGTTACCCAACAATGCTTATGAATGAGACAAGGAGGAGGGAGGAGAAGGAGGATCATCACCAGGTGGTGGCGGCGGCGGCGACATTTCGTGTTCCTTCCACATTAGACAAGTAATGCAACAACAATGTTGATCCTATGGTTGAACCAGTCCCCATAACTAAGCCAAGGCCTTTTTCTTGTGAAACCAAACTTCGTGGTCAAAATGTCACATCATGTAATTATCAACATGATATATCAATCGACTTTACTAATATAGGTGGAATTGGATATCTTAAGTATCGGATATTCGTAAGAATTATATTGGCAAATCGTAAAAAATTTAGAACTTCATCGATAAGCTTAAAAAGTTTAGGATTGAATCGACTATTGGCTTAATTTTTTTTTTGATAATTTTCTTAAATTTTGAAATATCTAATTTTTTTTACCTATGGGCTTGGAAGAGAAAAGGGGGATCTTTGAGAAAAAATCTTGAGAAAACTTGGCAGGGATGCCTTGGAAATCGATGAGTTATCGAGAAGACAAATAGGGATATCAATTTTTTAGCATGAAGGGACCCTTTACGAGGACAGATATTGATTAAATTAAAACCGTGAGAATCTTGGAAGGAATGTCTTGAAATTGATGAGTTACCTGAAGGAAAATAGGTATATCAATTTTTGGCAAGGGTCCCCGTGGGTCGCCTTTAAAGGACTAGATTATCAATTTTTGGATATCTTTCAATTAGATAAAAAAACAAGACAAATCTAAAATGTTTAAAATTACTTTTAAGTTTTTGTAATGTAAATGATAGTAGACACGTGAATAACTAATGAAAATATCTCATGTTTTGCCTAGTGACAAAATTGGGATTGTAGATTTTAGGTGTTAATTTTTCTTAGTTTTGCATCTCATATTTACCCAAAAAAAAAAAGCTAAGGAAAATAGAATTATTTAAGAATTGAAGCACATAATAGAACATGCTATGTGTTTAATATGTATATAAATCGCCTAGATTGAGTGGGTGTTTTTGGTAAATTTGTGAAAGATGGAAATTTTAGTGAAAATCATGTATCATATATGTACCATGCATAGAAGTACTAGGTATTTTAAAATTGGAGGTTCAAAGTATGATTTCTCGCGACATGTGCTTGCAATCTAAAAAGAAGTATGCCAATAACTTTGGTCAGTTTTGAATTGATGACAATATCTTTTTGTAAAATGCCATATCAATTGGAACACTAGTGTACTACCACAACATACCTGAAGAAGCTCTTGCACAAATAAGAGGTATTATGTCAACATATCACATTAGATTCAACCAATCCGCGAGCCGAGCATTAGGTCATACCCTACAAGAATTTTCTTTGGGAAATAATGTGATATTCGGATTTCACTGGACCTCGAATACGTAACGGTCCGTGGCGGGTCGACGAATTTGTCGTCGGACTACGTCGTTGGCGCCACTTGTGGATGCCGTTTCATCATTTCCATCACCAGACTGAGACGTTACATCTCGTAATGAGCTTACGATGTACGATGACAGTCATGCCTTTGTTAGGTCGTGATAGTTTGATCACCGTATAACTTATCGTCTCATCGAATATTTCCTTACGCAACGCCACCAATGAGACCCACATCCATGAGCATTTGTACCCTGCTAACAAAATCCTTCATGCAAGACATCTTCGACCCTATGCGTACGTGAAGATTGACGACGAAAAATGTCAAAGACTCCCCCATTTCCCTCACGTCGACTCTCAACCGTCCCCAGCCAAAGACCGCCGACTATCACAGCTCCATGCACGCTTTCTTCTTCATTGAATGGCCATGCAGCCACGTCCATTTGATGGTCAATTAAAGAGGAACAATTGACCAAGAAGTGGCCGCGCCACAGCCACGTCTTCCTTCCCTTCGGCGGGTCAACAAGATGAGCCCCTTGACCATGCATGAGGAACACGTCCGTGCATGAGGAGGAGCAAGTGGCGGCCAGAATTCTCAGTGGATGGCCACGTCTTCTTCCCCTTCCTCAGCCAGCCGAACGCCCATGTGCTGCCATGTTGACCAAGACGTGTCAACTCCAGCGTTCAAACGAAGACTCGGCCATGCACAAGTCCACGTTCTTGCATGAGACATGCGGTGTCTCATGCAAGCGCCGGAGAGGTGCGCTGTTTTCTCCCCTGGCTGCCGCGAGCTGGAGGAGAGAGAGGTTGACTTAATCAGTCAACAATCGGAACCCTCGAGGCAGAAGCTGAAGCGGAGGACCGTCCCTTCTTCGCCTTCTTCTTCACGCTCGGCCTTGCTTCATTTTACAGCAGCAAAACCTTCAGCAAACCGTACCCAACTTCTGCGCCGCTCCGCCCTCACCTTGTCACCGGCCACCTCTCTGTCCCGTAGCTCGCCACCAGCCGTGCCTCCATCCGCCATTGCATCGTCCAGCTCGCCTCAGCCATGCTTGTAGCTGCAGCTCACGGTTAGCTTGCCTTCGACATCGCCGGACCTGAGGCAAGTCTATATCTACTAACCTATATCGCATGAACTCCATCGTCGCTTGGTGAAATGCGTCCCATAAACTAACGTTGTTTTGAATACTAGCGCCAAAGTGTCAACTCAGAAGTTGCCGAATTAATTTTGAGCTATGTGATATTGGATTGCATATCTATTATGGTTGAGCGTGAATTAGGCGCTTATGTATGTACTGATTTTGGTGTTTTTGAAGCTCTAAGATTTCACATGTGAACTACTTTGAAAATCTTAAGGTCGGGATCGAGTTCGATGACTCGCCGATGCGTCGATTTCGATATTTCAAGAAAGGATTATGGTTTTGATGAAAATTATCGCATACATATCTCCAGTTTTGAAACATGAAAACATTTTAAATCCACGCTATGAATTTTGGACTATGATCAGGGTGGAACGACAGATTTATTTCGAATTATTCTGGCATTGGAACTTGGAATCTTATGAGAGGTTTATTGTTATTGATTTTGTATATCTCTAAAGTTTTCATTGGATTTTGACTTATACCATGATTTGAGATTTTGAAATCAAGGCAGCTTTCCACATTGTCGATACGAAAATGTTTTGGCATTAAATTGATTAGACTACTACACCATGGTTGAAATGTTATTGATGCCGTCGGACCCCTGTGACGACGATGCCCCGGGTGTCGGGTTGCCTGGAGGATCGTGGTGGCGATGCCTCTAGAAGTCTTGGGATTGGTGAGCCCCTGAGCCTCGGAGGTTCCCTGGAAGGCAGGATGCCGGGGAGTGTGACGTAACACGTACCCGATCATTGACGTGGTGAGCCCCGAAGGTTCCTTGTGATGCCAGATGGGGTACGAGATGCCTGGAGGCGTGACGTAACACGCTCCGGATGCCCAGTGATTGAAATATGGAACCGAAGGTCCTCATGATGTCAGGTAGGGTGTGAGAGCCTGGAGGGATGCAAACACTGGTCCTCTGAAAGATGGTGGTAGTGATTTGAGATAAAATGAGTTTCTAAATTCTCATTGGTTTTGGATATGTCGTTTTGTTATGATATTTTCCTGATTTGATGTCTACTCCTTGCTCTAGTTATGTGATTTGTTTCGGATTGCGTGGAATTGGGTAGCGATAGACGTATGTAATATAATTTAGTAGAATTTTGACTGCTGAGTAGTCGTACTCACCCCTTGTGAGGCTAACATATTTCAGAAACATAGAGATGTCATTGCAGCCCGCATCCTTTTGTATGTTTTGGGGATACAGGACCACTGCCGCTATCAGGGTATGATGACAACGGGTCTAGTGGGGTGGAGTAGTGGAGGGCTCGGGAGGATTGCATCAAATTTTTGGAAGCCAGGTCATGACGCCAGGACGACAATGTGGATAGGCAACTGGATAGTCGGTCCCATTTTGGTTTAGCCAAATATAGGGATTTTTGGCCTATGTGTACCAACTAATGTCGTCCAAAACTATAAATAAATAAAGTGCCTGGTTGGCATATAGAGTGCATCATTCTCAGTTTGATTGGAGTATGTGTTCGCTTCCGCAATGATATAGCGCAGGGACCGGGATATTGGGCGTGGCGGACCTTAAGTATCGAAGATTGTTGCGGCCCGAGGACGTCACAAATAAACACTAGTAATATTTTTTTGTTAATTAACCCTTCATCAAACGAAACCCTTCATTAGACGATGTTAGTTTTATTTACACATCACATTAATTTTATTAGCTAGTGACATTTCAAAAGCAATAACAAGTGGGAATTTCTATGGGGAAATTGTTCAGTTAGTCCTACTAGACCTATTGTGGTGATATTAATTTATTTTCTAAAATTTTTAATTTTGTCAAATTAGTCATAAACCTTTGTGCAAGTCCAATGTTGTCCTTCCAACCAATTGTTGGAAATTGCTCATGCGGCGGTCTAATGTTGTCATTCTGATTAATTTTCTTCAAAAATCGTTGACATGGCTGGAAATGACTGGACCGTTGCATCAGCAATTTTCGACAAAAATTCACTGAAAGAATAATGTTGATATAATTGAAAAGTTTAGGATTAAATCGGCATTCGCACGATAACTTTTGGATTGATGGGATAATTTTCTTGGGATTTTTATTTCATAGTGTGTATCCCGTAGCCAATCTTGAATGAACGATTGTTATGACAGAGCTATGTGCTTTTCCCATCTTGGTCCCTATCGCCATGCTACTACGAGCCTACACGACCCAACGTTTTCTTCTTCTTCTTGGAGGATCTCCTACTTTTTTAACCATTTTGGCCCCTTTCTGTGGCCATGATGCTATAACAAGCCTATCTACTTCTTTCCCGACATGGTCCATTGCGTGCCAAATTGAATCCGGACCATTGTAAACGATACCAGAATCGAGTCTCGTATATCTGTTGGGAGTCTTGTATATCTTTTGGGTTTGTGCAGTTCTTTCTCTAGAGAAAGGACTTTACTTTTTTTTTTTTTTTCCGTGCACTTATTGAGTTCCAATTGATTTAGTCCATTACACATGCTTGCACGAATTAGTTCGGAACAAAACCTTATTTTTACTGCGTCGTTTCAAAAATGCCAAGGTTATCCTATTTTTATTCTGCTTAAATTCATAGTCGTAGAAAGGTGAAAACTGTGGATGTCCTTTCATATATCGTTGTAAAAAAAAAAGAGAAGAAAAATTTGGATAATCTGGATTTAGGTTAACTTATGATCAACTTTTGCCTCATCACATCCAATAGATGAATATCGAATGAATTAGTGCTTTCTCCCTCCGTGATTTAAATCCACCTGGTATCTAATGATAGTCATTCCTTTTAAGGGATTAAATAAAATATGTGCAGGCGCTTTGCATGCACGTGAGAAATTGATATTTGGAAGATTAAGCAGAATCACATGTTACAAAGCATATAAACCATTTAATAACGAAAAGGGATCGCACACGAAATTACATATTATAAAGACGTTGTGTAAACGTTAAAGAAAAGAGAAAATATCCTGAGATTGGAAATATTTTTAGGGAAGTTGTTGTAGTATGAAAGCTAATCAAATTACGAAGATAGAGAAATTGAATAAGCCAATGAAAAGATGGAATTTGTTTAGGTTCTTTTGGGGTGATGACGTGTCCGTCCACTGACCAATCATCAAGTGCCAAGTGTTATCAATTCCATCGGCTTTAAATTTCTTGACCACGCTCTGGTGCCTTCATTTTTACGTGTCGTCGTCCATACACGACCGAAAGAAGGAAGAAGAATCACAACCTTTCGCTGCGGGAATCCGATCAACACACAAAAAAAACTCCGGCGGCTTCGATGGCCGCGTTCAAATTCGCGCCGCTCGCCCTTTCCTTCGCGGTTCTCTTGCTGCTGTCTCGATCTCCCCGGAGCTCGGCTCGCGAGGTCTCCGCGTCCACGGACGAAACCGTTCGCCAGCGGCAGCGGCAGCAACAGCGACAATCGAGCGACGACGTCTGGTCTCCCTTCCGAGCGAGAAAGATCGGCGCCCATGTGGTGAAAAGGCTGGGTGTCGGTGGGGGCGGGGGCGGGGGCGGTCGTTCCGGTGGCGGTGGCGGTGGGGGCGGTCGGTGGTGGCGGTGGCGGTGGCGGTGGGCGTGGGGGTGGCGGCAGCCGCCGGAGCGTAGTGCGGCCTATTCCCACCGGGACTGATGGATCGTCAGCCGTCAGGTCTCACCAGTCGACGACGCTCGGCTTCGCCGTGAGTTCCTCTCTGACCCTCGGTCTACTGCTTGCTTCTTCCGCCCTTGTTTGAATGTAGCCACCGGAAAATCTGGAGTTCGGCCGGCTGTCGTTGGCCTCATCTTACTTTTCGTGATTTGATTTGGGGTTAGCCTGTGCTTTTTCTGGTAGCAGTCGAGTCATATGGTAGCTCTTCGCCCATAAATGTCCTCCCAGAAAAAAAAAAATTTGCTCGATGAAAATATAAATGTTTCTTAAGAAAGTTTATCCTACTTTTTATCTGCTGAAATATAATGTTTGCATTTACAACAGTCGGAGCTTCACCCACATCGAGATTGACCTAGTGATTAGGGCTTTCCCGTGTTCTCGACGTGGAAAAATCGACGGTCGTAAATCTGATCCCTACCCTGAATTTCTTAGTTTTAACTGAGAGGCTCTGATAGTGGGTCGCCGTTCCGATTCCCCTTTAGATAGCTCGCTAATTGAGGCAGTTCTCTTAAATCATCAGAAAGAAAAAGTAGATGAAGCCATGCGTCTCCACGTATTGTATGTCCTTGTTAGGGAAAAAAAAAAGAAAAAAAAAAGAGAACATGAGATTTGTATGATCTTAGTTTAGGGTTATTCGAGGAATAAATTACTGCATTCATATATGTAAATGAATTAGCGCGCTTTTCTTCTCTTTAACTGTTTACATTATATGACGATTAGTAATAATTGTTCTCTTTAGGATATAGATACACAGTCAAAGCATTGTGTGATTAACTCTCAAAGAGACTGCCTCTCGAAGAGACAAATTAAATATAAATCAATGAAAAGATGAACTTGAAGGCTCTTCTGAATCCTCAAATGTGTTCGTTTAGTATCTAACCTATCTTCGAAATGACAGAGCCATGTGCTTTTCCCATCTTGGTCCCTGTCGCCATTCTGCTACGAGCCTATACGACTCAAATTTTTTTTCCTTCTCCTCGGAGGATCATCTACTTTTTTAACAATTTTGGTCTATGGTCTGTGGCCGTGATGCTATGACAATTACAAACCTACCTACTTCTTTCCCGACGTGGTCCGTTGCGTGCCAAATTGAATCTCGACCATCGTAAATGATACCAGAAAAAGGTCTCGCGTATCTGTTGGGATTCTTGTATATCTGTTGGGTTTGTGCAGTATTTTCTGCAGAGAAAGAACTTTTTTTTCTGCGCACTTATTGAGTTCTAATTGGTTTAGTCCGTTACACGCGCTTGAATGAATTAGTTTGGAACAAAACCTTGTTTTTACTGCGTCGTATCAACAATGCCAAGGTTATCCTATTTTTATTCTGCTTAAATTAATGCTTAAATTCATAGTAGTAGAAAGGTGAGAACTGTGGACCTCCTTTCATATATCGTTGTCAAAAAAGAGAAGAAAGATTTGGATAATCAGAATTTAGGGTTAACTTATGATCAACTTTTACCTCATCACATCCAGTAGATGAATATCGAATGAATTAGTGCTTTCTCCCTCCATGATTTAAATCCACATGGTATTTAGTGATAGTTATTCCTTTTAAGGGATTAAAATATGTGCAGGCGCTTTGCATGCACTCGAGAAATTGATATTTGGAAGATTAAGCAGAATCACATGTTACGAAGCATTTAAACCATTTAATAATGAAAAGGGATCGCACACGAAATTACACATTATAAAGACATTGTGTAAATGTTAAAGAAAAGAGAAAATATCCCAAGATTGGAACCACTGACCAATCATCAAGTGCCAAGTGTTATCAATTCCATCGGTTTTCTTCCCAAAAAGAATATATTCTCGTAAAACTTTATCTCGTGGAAATTGGTCAGCTGGGTAGACACTGAAAATCTATCTCTGCAACTTAGATGATAATCCGTATTTCAATAAAACTAGAGATCACCAGCTTCTTCACTTTGTGTTCGGAAAAATCTCAGATTAGGTTCTCCTTCAAAGCCTTTACACCTTTAAATACGAATAATTCATCATCAAGACACTGCACTCTTCCTCTCAGATCATAGTTCTCATCCAACTTTGTCTTCGCAGCTCGTAAACTTTTGCAGTTCTCATGGCAGTCATCATCAAGTCCGTGCTCCTTCTCTCCCTTCTCAAAGGTGGCCTTTTGAGAAGGTGCCTCCCTGTACGCCATCCCACTGAACTCTGCACATACCAGAAAAAGAAAATTTGCTCGATAAATATGATATAAATGTTTCTTACTGTGAAAGTTCATCCTATTTTAGTATCTGCTGAAATTTAATGTTTGCATTTACAACTGTTCGAAAGAGGAAGCTACACCCACATCGAGATTGACCTAGCTGCAAGGGCTTTTTCCGTATCTCGACGGTTGTGGATCCGATCCCTACCTGATTTTCTCAGATTTTAGGTAAGGGGCTCTGACAATTCCCCTTCAGATAGCTGGCCAACTGCGACCGTGCTATTGAATTATCAAAAAGAAAAAGTAGATGAAGCCACGCAACTCCACGTATAGCATATTCTTGTCAGGAAAAAAATGAAAAAGAAAAGAACACAAGATTTGGATAATCTCAGTTTAGGTTTATTTGAAGAATTACTTACCGCAATCATATATCGAATGAATTAGCATGCTTTCCTTTTCTTAACGGTTTAAACTTTATGATGATTGGTGATATTTATTCTCTTGAGGGATGTAGATATACAGGTAAAGAATTGCGTGATTGGCTCTCAAAGAGACAAATTGAATATAAATCAATGAAAAGATGAACTTTGAGTTTGAGGCTCTTCTGAATCCTCAAACGTGTCCATTTTTTAATTGACCTATCGTCGAGTGTCAAGCATTATCTAATGCTTCTGAAGCAAAACCTAAGCTCCCGCACAGGAAGCTCTCCTTCGAGTCCTTCGCCTCTAAATGCAGACCTTCAAGAATCACTCCATGTTATTTTTTAAAAAAAAAATATTGTACTGTCCGTACACCCATAGAACAAGCTCACTTGAACCATTAATCGTGTTAGCCTCACAGTAGGACCTGCGTGATTAAACGGGGCCAAGGGATCTTGATCTGCATGAACGAATTCAACCTTGTCTTTTGCCGCCACCGCAATGTCAATCTCTTGAGACCTTGGGTTGCGAAAGTGCTATTAAGTTAGACAACAATACTCGCAAATGAGAGGAGGAGGAGGTGGAAGAAGAAATAGGATCGTCACTAAGCGGAGGCGGCAGCGGCATTTTGTGTTCCTTCCACATGAGACAAGTTATGTGACAACAATGTCTAGTCTATGGTTGAACAAGTCCTTATAACTAAACCCAAACTTTCTCATGTGAAGCCACACCTTGCGATCAAAATGTCCCATCATGTAGCCATCAACATGAAATATCGATTGATTTTGCTAATATAAATAGAATCGGATATATCAAGCATAGGACCGTAAGAATTATATTGACAAATCATAAAAAAATAAGAATTGAATTGATAAAATTAAAAATTTTAGGATTAAATTGATCACAGTACGATAGGTTTAGAACTTTTTTTAGTTAATTTTTCAAATTTTGAAGGTAGAATTTAAAATCATGAGAATCTTGGCAGAGATGTCTTGGAAATCGATAAGTTATCTAGAAGACAAAGAGGGATATCAATTTTTGGCGTGAAAAGACTACCTCCGACATCTTTGCAACGATGGATATTGATTAAATTAAAAATTATGAGAATCTTGGCAGGAATACCTTGGAAATCGATGAGTTATCCAGAATACAAATGGGGATATTAATTTTTGGCAAGAAAGGACTAGATTCGACATCTTTGCGGATATTGATTATTTAAAAACAAAACATATCTAACATGTTTAATGTACTTTTAAGTTTTTGAAACGTAAATGATCATGGACAAGTGAATAATTAATGAAAATAAAATTAGTTAAGTATTGAAGAACAAAATAGAACATGATACGTGTTTAATATGTACATAAATCGTCTAGATTGAGCAGGTGTTTTTGGTGAATTTGTGAAAGACGGTAATTTTAGTGAAAATCATGTATCATATAGTGTACCTTGTAGATAAGTACTAAGTATTTTAAATTTAGAGGATCAAAGTTCATTTCTCGCAACATGTTTGGTCTAAAAAGAAGTATGCCGATAAAGTTGGTCAATTTTGAACCGATGACAACATCTTTTGTGAAAATGCTATATCAAATGGAACACATATATACCACCACAACATACCTAACGAAGTGTTTGCACGGATGCGAGGCATCATATCAACATATCACATTGGATTTGGCCAATTGCAAACCAACATTAGGCGGTACCCTACAGGAATTTTCCTTGGGAACTAAAGAATAGTAATATTTTTCGTTAATTAACTCTTCATCAGATGGTATTAGTCTATTTATGCATCAAATTAATTTAGTGAAATTTTCAAAAGAAATACACGATGGAAATTCTTAGGGGGAAATTATCCAATCAATTCTACTAAGTCTATTGTGCAAATATCAATTCAATTTCTAAATTTTTCAATTTTACAAATTTATTGCTAAATCTTTAGGTGAATTTAATGTTATCCTATTGGTCAATTGCCAAAAATTGTTGATGTAGTGGTCTAATGTTGTCCTTTGGGCAATTTTCATTGAAATCGTTGATGTGATCGGAGATGATTGAACTACCGTGTCAACAATTTTTGGTCAAAATTCACAAGAAGAATAACGTTGACATAATTGAAAAGTTTAGAACTGAATCGATATTCTCACAATAACTTGAGGATTGAAAGGCTAATTTACCTGGGTTTTCTATTTCACAGCGTGCGTGGCGTAGCCAACCTCGAATGAATGACTGTCATGACAGAGCCATGTCCTTTTCCATGTTGGCCTCTCTCGCCATGTTGCTATGAGCTTATACGATGCGACTCTTTCTTCTTCTCCTTGGAGGGTCATCTACTTTTTTTCCATTTTGGTCGGCCATGATGCTATATCAAGCCTATCTACTTCTTTCCAACGTGGTTTGTCGCGTGCCAAATTGAATCCGGACCATCGTAAAGGATATCAGAATTGAGTCTCGGATATTTATTGGGATTCTCGTATATTTGTTGGGTTTGTGCAGTACTTTCCCTAGAGAAAGGACTTTGTATATATATATATTTTTTTTTTCCACACACTTATTGAGCTCTAATTGATTTAGTCCGTTCCACGCGCTCAACCAAATTTGTTCGGAACTAAACCTTGTTTTACGGCGTCGCATCAACAACGCCGAGGTTTTTATCTTACTTTTATTTCTGCTTAAACTTAATGCTTGCATTCACAGTAGTTGAAAGGTGAAACTGTGGACCACCTTTCACATATTGTTGTCAGAAAAAGAGAAGAAAGATTTGGATCATCTGGATTTAGGGTTAACTTATGATAAACTTTTACCTCATCACATCCAATATATGAATATTAAATGAATTAGTGCTTATGTGCATGTGTTTTGCATGCACGTGAGAAATTGATATTTGGCAGATTAAGTAGAGAATCACATGTTACGAAGCATTTAAACCATTAAATAACGCAAAGAAATTGCTCACGAAAGTACACATTATGAAAAGATTGTATAAATGTTGACGAAAAGTGAAAAATATCCCGAGATTGGAAATATTTTAAGGGAAGTTGTTGTAGTTTGAAAGCTAAATCAAAATACAATCATTCGTAAGAAGAAGATTAAAATCCCATAAAAATAGGAGGGGCTCTTCACATCCACAGGACGTTCTACAATGGTTCCCGAAGATAGAGAAATTGAGTAAGTCAACGAAAGGATAGATTTTCAGGTTCTTTCAGGTGATGACGTGTCCGTCCAGTGAGCCATCATCGAGTGCCGACTGTTAGCTGGGTAGACACTGAAAATCAACCTCTGCAATCTTAAATGATAATCCGTATTTCAGTGAAACTAGAGATCACCGGGTTCTCCACTTTGCGTTCGGAAATATCTCATATTAGCTTCTCCTCGAAAGCCTTCTTTGCCATTAAATACGAATATAATTCATCATCAAGACACTGCACTCTTCCTCTCCAGATCAAGATCATAGTTCTCATCCAACTCTGTCTTCGCAGCTCGTAAACCTTCGCAGTTCTCATGGCGATCGTCATCAAGTTCACCCTCGCCCTCTCCTTCGCGGTCCTTGTGCCGCTGCCACCATGCCGACCCCTGGAGGTTCCGAACTACCAAGGCGTGGAAGATTGGTCCGAATTGACCATTGCACGGCGAAACCAGAGAATCATAGAAGAAGATAGGATCGGCGTCAACATGACGAGGTTGGGCGGATCCACAACTGGAGGTCGAGCGGAGCCCGAGCCGAGCCTGATCCCGAGCCCGAGCCCGAGCCGGAGACTGTTCCCAAGCCCCAGCCCTATTTTGTCCCTGGCGTGAGGCCAAACCCCGCGATCATAATGCCGACGCCAACGCCTGAAGATATTGTTGGAAATACGACGTCCTCGGCCGTCAGGTCTCAGCCGTTGCTCAGTTCGGTTGTTTATTCCTCTCTTTTCCTTGGTTGGTTGTCTAGAATCCTAGATTGAATTGAACCCTCAAGAAAGAGCAAGTTAGGGTTGGTTGTAATGTCGTATTTATTTTTCTTATAATCTCTGAATTAATTTGGATTCTTGATGATTTGGTTCCCCCTACAGTCCTGTTTTGCGTTCCCTTGCCTGTCAACTTTTGATACATGTACCCACCTTGCCTATCAACTTCTGTGATACATGTACCTACTCGTGGACAACGCAGTTGGTTGAGATCTCTCTTCCAGCGAATGGAAAGTCAAGAGTTTGAAACCCTGTTGTTAGCGATTAAAGTGGAGGGCTCGGTGGTGGGTCATTGGGTCAGTTTCCCTTGAGATATAGTCGCTATTGGGCCTCCACTGCGGAGGCCCGTGAGACCCCAAATCGGCGTAAGCCAACAAGGGCAGCTCCGGCGGATCCTTAGTCACCAAAAAAAAAAAAAAAAAAAAAAAACTTCTTTGATACATGTTTGTGATGTAGTCAGCAATAACTCTTGCATGGATAGGGTATATATATATATGTGTGTGTGTGTGTGTGTATATATTTGTCCTTTAGTGTGTTCTATTTTGATGGTTGTTTTCATGAGGCTCGTGAAGGCCGATTTTAGCTGGATGATTCTACCATTCTTGATTTTTCTTTTTATCTGTGGTGGTAGGTTTCTGATAAACAGTTTGAAAATGTAAAAGAAAAAAAAAAAACCCTTTTGTGGATAATTAGAATTACATTTTTGAAATTATTAACTTATCACTTGTCGGCTACCTTAAACTTACCAACCCTAAATATGGATTTACCAATCTTTGTTTGAGTAAATTACAAATTCTATATTAGATCATTTTGGGTCCTCAGATTTGAGTTACTTTTTGTTTTTTTTTTTTATTTTAATTAAGTTTTGTTATCATTTTTCAACTTTTATTTCTTTTTATACTAAACGCCCCGATCGATTTTTATGCGTGACTTAACAAATTTTCTCCCACCAAAGGACTAATCGTCTTTCACCAGCTCTCATTTGAGTTGATGACCAACGTGTCGATATTTCTATTAAATTAACACCTTTATTTACCTTACTAATAACCCGTTAATCTTTTCAGATATTACAAAACTTGATTGGAGTGATTACTCTTTGATTAAATTACTAACTTACGGAGCAAAGTTTCTTGATTGTTCTAAGTTAGAAACTTCTCTCATCTCCGGCAAAATATAATTATTATTATCTTTCACAAACTTTTGTTTACCTTTCTTACTAACACGTGAGCTTACTATTCCTTATTTAAGTGACTTAGCAAAAAAAATTTTTTTTTCTGATTAAATTATCCAATGATTTTGGGTTACTTAGCCAATGTTTTAAGTTGTTTTTTGTTTACCAACGCTAGTTTGAGTTGCTTACTGATATTTACTTAATTTTTTCCATAAAATTACAAAGTCTTTTATTGAGTTACCCAATTTTCAAATTTACCAACTCTTTTTAAAATTATCAACTTTTCAAACTCACCAACACTTTCTAAAATTATCAATCTTAATTAGAGTGATTAAAAACTTTTCCTGATTAATTTACTAAATAATTTTGTCTTACTGACCAATATAATGAATGCTATTTTTTTTTTTTAAACCTGACTTCTCTTAACTCTTAATAAAAAAAGGTTTTCTAATCGTTTATCAAAATTTACTTTTCTTTCTTAAAAACTATTATATGAAATTAGCAATCTTTATTTCAGTGATTTGCCAAATTTTTGCCTGATCAAGTGACCAAATAGAATTTTTGGTAAGTTAAAAAAAAAAAACTTGGTAAAGAATTAAATGAGAGTCAATAACTTAGAACAAATTGATGGCTTAATCAGAGGAAAGTCAATAGATCATTTAAATTAAATTTATTGATATCATATAAGAGTTAGTAAATTTGACCTATAGTTGAGAAACATAAAAATAAAAGTTTGTAAAGCTAAGAAAATTAGTAATCAAAAGAAAAATGAACAGTAAATAAGAGTTAGTAACTCAAAAGTAGTTGATAAAGTAGAGAAAATTGGTAAATTACTCTAGTTGAGGTTGATAATTTGTAAATAAATGTGGTAAGTTTAAAGCTATAGTAAGCAATGCATAAGCCTTGTAAACTATAAAAACATGGAAAATTAAAGGATAGATAATGGTAAGTAAATGACATGACTTTTGTTAACCCAATACTAAGTGAAATTTAATGGGAAAAAGTTAGTGAGTTTACTAATTTGGGTTGTTAATAAGATTGTAAATGTTTAAGGCTAATAAAGATAATAACTTGATAGAAAAGTTGGTAAATGAAAAAAAAATTAAACATTACTAAGTGATTCAAATGAAATTGGTAACTCAAAAGTAGTTGGTAATTTAATTAGACAAAATTTCGTAATTCACTCTAATTGAGATTGTTATTTTCATATAAGAGTTGAAAAAATTGAATTGTTAGTAAGTTATGCAAGTAATATATGGGAGTTAGTACAACAATCATTCATTAGCCAAAAAAAAAGAAGCCGGTAATTTCATAAAAATATCAATGAGTTACTATCAAGTTACCTAACGCTTATCAACACCTCATTAACATGATGAGGTTGGGTGGAACCACAACGGAACCGGAACCCAAACCCGAGCCCGAGCCCGAGCCTGAGCCCGAACCTGTCCCTGGCGTGAAGCCAAACCCTGCGATCATAATGCCAATGCCAACGCCCGAAAATATTTCCGGAATTACGACATCCTCGGCCATCATGTCTCGCCCATTGCTCAGTTCAGTTGTTTGTTCCTCTTTTCCGTGGTTGATTGTCTAAAATCCTAGATTGAATAGAACCCGCAAAAAAGAACAAGTTAGGGTTCGTGGGTAGTGTCGTATTTATCTTTCTTGTAACTCCCGAATTAATTTGGATCCTTGATTATTTGGTCCCCCTGCAGTCTTTCGTGTAAACTTCTGTAATACATGTTTATGATGTTTCCAGCAGTCAGTAATAACTTTATTGCGGTGATTACTCTTCGATTAAATTACTAACTTACTGAGCGATGTTTATTGATTGTTTTAAGTTACTGACTTCTCTCATCTCCGACCAAATATAATTATTTTTATCTTTCGCAAACTTTTGTTTACCTTTCTTACCACCGAGTTGAGATTATTAATCCATGTTCAAGTGACTTACTAACTTTATTCCTATTAAATTACCCATTAGTTATGGGTTATCAAGCCAACGATTATTTGTTTCTTTCTAAAAGTAGAAACATTCCTATTGGCTTACCACTTTTACCTGATTTACTTAACCTTTTTTTTTAAGTAAATGAACTTTTTTCACTCTATTTAGATTTTGCCAATTTTTCTCCTACTTGACACTTAACAACACTTAATTAAAAATTACCCCCATGGAAAAAAAAAGTCCATTTTTTTTTTCCGGAACAATAAAATTTTCCGTTGTAAAGTGAAGATTGGATCCCTCTTATTCAGCCAAAAGGATAAATTGGAAAAAAATAAAAATCCGAAGGCAGGGCGATGAAGTAATTTGTGCAAATATAGGATGAGGGTGGGAATAAGGCTGAAACCATCTACAACACGATAGGACTTTTTGAGTCCTGACTAATCTCTTGTAAAGCAGTTCCCCCGTCTCACGTAAATTGGTTCCTAAGGCAAGCCGAAAACTCATACTCTTAAGGACAACCTTGGAGGAAAAGAAGGATCGATGAGTGGAATCCGTTCTTTGATTGATTAAGTCTACTTTGCGTTGGAGAAACGTTGACCTCCTTAATTGCATTCTTCGCACATATAACATTGCTATCAATGTGATCGACACTGCCTCTGTTGGAGGTTTGTTTGTCAAAACAAACTGAGTGTTTTTTCCTTGTCCCACATAGGAAAAGTGGGAGGAAGTGGCGCAATTTATAAGTGAAGGGTTTCCTTGTGTACCTTAAGGAATAATTGGGTGGGGCTAGATCCCACCATACCCGCATGCGGGTGCGCGAATAATTACGCGATTTTGGCGCGCCCGCGATTTAATTATTTTCTTTTTATTTATTATTATTTTTAGTAAATTCAAAGGTTGTTTTTTTTATTTTTTTTTTTGAGAATTTCGGAAATAAAATATATAAAAAAATTATTATTATTAATCATTATTCCGAATTTTGTTTGTGTCTTTTCAAGACAACCTTTGGAAAATTACTTATTCGGTTTGCAATTTTCCCGAAAGGTCGCAATTGTTCGGTTTTCGACTTCTTCCGAAGAGTCGCAATTGTTTATCCGAACAATTTTTCTAAAAGACGTGTTTGTTAATTTTCTTTGACAATTTTCACGAAGAGTTGCAAGACTGTTTCATATATATGCTTGTCAATTTCGGAAGGAAAATAGTGGTCATTTTTCGAGTTTTCTTTCTGAAAAAACTACAGTCAATTCTTTCGATTGTTTCCTAGAGAGATCCTGGAGAAATACTAGAATTGCTATCTAGTATTCTCATCCGAGACTTTGTTGTATCATTTTTGCCGGTGACCATTAGCAACATTGTGGGACAAATAAATCCTTAAAGAAAGTGATATCACGCCTCAAAGTTCGATCTAAGTACTCTTAGCATCCGTCTTCATTGTTCTACCAAGTTCGTAGCCATATTTTTGCAACAGCCTCTTCATCTCATAAGTTCACAAGTTGGGCTCTTTATAGATTGAAACATTAGCGAACGAATAATAGAAGAAAGCGTCGAGCTTGAATATAATCTCCATCACGGAATCACCGACGCTGCGAGTTATGGAGGGAAAAAGAAGACAGGATTGTTTGGGTGGTAGTGATAGTGGTCGTGCGGGTGGTGGTGGTGGTGGTGGTAATAGCGATAAGGGTGGTCATGCAGGTGGCAATGGCGGCCGCCACGCGACCCCAGGCCACCTGAAAATTTAGAGTTACATATTGTATTTTGTGAACAGTTTTTGGTGATTTGAGTGCAAATTTGGAGGTAACATATGATGTTTCTAAGTCATATGGTTGTTGGACCATAAATGTTGCCCCAGAAAAATAAATAAAATAGATACAGAAATGTTTTGTATGCCTCAAAGAAGAGGGGGGACTTGTCGTGCCGACTTCAAATTTGATTCATTATCACCAATTACAAAATAAATTATATATTTATCACTCGAAAATTAAGATGTGCAGAAATTCGATTGCATAATTATCTTTAAGTACACACGTGGGATCATCTGATTGCAAGTGGCTGAAAATTTAACCATGATATGAGTACAAAAATTTATCTGTGTGTATAGCGTTACAAAAGCGATTGGCATCGTTTAACCTGGTGAGAGTATACGGTCCTGCAGTTGGACTCGCCGAATTTATTTGTGTACTGAACAAAAGGATTCTCTTTAATATTTTTAAAATAATATTGTTTGTTTTTTCATCTAAACACAGTTATAAAATTCCTTTTATTTCAGAGAGTTTTTTTTTTTTAATGAAATTCGGTATCAGAGAATTTGGATTAATTTGATTCCGACGCTTTTGTTTTTCTTTTTAGTTTCTTGTATTTATTATCACAATTTTAAGTCCACCCATGGCTTGCGCTTGCTATTATACTAGGAAACGTACCCGTGCTCTGTTGTGGGACCACAAACAATCAAAGCCACTGTATGGATAACGAGGTTTATCTTTTAATCACAACTTTGATTTTTATAGTACTTTTGATAATTTTTTTTTAAACAACAAGAATGCTGGCTAAATTATCATTTGTTTTGGCTTACAAAATAAGAAAATAACATATGCGAAAATCATTAAAGTTCTCATTAAATCACGATCGATTGCAAAGAAATTAGTATTATAACATTCGATGATAACATCGAAGTGGCGACCTTTTTCTCTAAGGTATGATAATTTAGTTATTTCGAATTTGATTATAAGTAAACTATAGGTGCTTATCTTCTCCATTGGTTTAAACTACATGTTAATTAGAGATAATTATTTTCTTGTTGATGTAGATACTGCATCAAAGCATTGTGTCAGGGCTCTCAAGGATACAAATTGAGCATTTACCAATAACTCAGTCTAACGATCATCAACATTTACTTTTTTCATCGATCTTGTATTCACAACTCATAGTTCGCACAATTGTCATAGTGGACATTACATTTGCCACCTCTATGTCAATATCTCATTGCCTTAGGTCGGGATAGTGCTATTAAGTTAGCCAACAACTCCCACAAATGAGAGGAGGAGTAGGATTATCATTGGGCGGCGACCGGATTTTGTGCTCCTTCCGGTCAGTGCAACAACATTGTTGATAAAAAATTAATAGCGCCTGCCACCGTCGGATCTCGTCAGTACATATGATGAGAGATCGCATATCATGACTGCATGAACCGATAAATAATGAAAAGAAATTATCTATTAATAAAAATGGCACAGCACAAAAAAAAAATTGCATAAATATTTATGGAAAGACAATAAAATATCTCCAGATTTGAAATTGCTTTTGGAAAGATGTTTTAGTATCTAAAACATCTAGAATGTAATATTGAAAAAGGCCAGGGATAAAAAAAAAGAAAAATTACCCATTTGGTATTTGAAAAAAATAATTGAGATATCATAAAAATAGGAGGAGTTCACAATTTATCGCTTTGATCAATCATCAATTGCCGAGGGTTATCAATTTCCTCGTTTCTT
This sequence comes from Eucalyptus microcorys, assembly GCA_014182515.1. Lineage (NCBI taxonomy): Eukaryota > Viridiplantae > Streptophyta > Magnoliopsida > Myrtales > Myrtaceae > Eucalyptus > Eucalyptus microcorys. Next base: position 28,732,684 of record CM024564.1, read on the forward strand.
CTCCCAAAAAGAATATATTCTCATAAAATTTATCTTGTGGAAATTGTTTAGCTGGATAGACACTGAAATTCAATCTGTCCAATCTAGACGATAATCCATATTCTAGTGAAACTAGAGATCGCCAGCTTCTCCACTCTGCGTTGGGAAATATCTCAGAACAGATTATCCTTCGAAGTCTTTGCCTTTAAATATGAATAATTCAGCATTAAGACGCTGCACTCTTCTTCTCCACTCTATAGTTCTCATCTAGCTTTGTCTTTGCAGCTCGTATACTTTTGCAGTTCCCATGGCGATCGTCATCAAGTTCACGCTCGTCCTCTCCCTCGTGGTCCTCGTGCTGCTGCCGCCGCCATGCCGACCCCTAGAGGTCTCGAACTACCAAGGCACGGAAGATTGGCCCGAATTGACTGTTGCCCGGCTAGACAAGAGAATCATTGAAGAAGAGTTCCTGCCCCTGCCCGAACCTGAACCCGAGCCCCTACCCCTGCCTGAGCCCGAACCTGAACCCGAGCCCCTACCCCTGCCTGAGCCTGAACCCGAGCCCGAGCCTGTCCCTGGCATGAAGCCAAACCCTGCGATCATAATGCCGATCCCAACGCCTGAAAATACCGCCGGAAATACGACGTCCTCGGCCATCAGGTCTCACCCGTTGCTCAGTTCGGTTGTTTGTTCCTCTCTTTTCCTTGGTTGGTTGTCTAGAATCCTTGATTGAATAGAACCCTTAAGAAAGAACAAGTTAGGGTTGGTCGTCGTGTCGTATTTATTTTTCTTGTAAATCCTGAAATGAATTTCGGATTCTTAATTATTTGGTTTCCCCTTTAGTCCTGTTTTGCGTTTTCTTGCTAGTAAATTTCTGTGAAACATGCTCATGATGTTTTTAGCGGCCAGTAATAACTCTTGCATGGATCGGGTATATATATATATATATATTCTTGTTTAGGACTATCACAAAAGAAAATCGAAGATGATCAATCCGGTGCTCGGATTGTATTATTTCATCCTTTACTAGTTTGTTCTATTTTGATGGTTGATTTCATGAGGCTCGTGAAGGCCGATTTTAGGTGGATGATTCTACCATTTTTTTTATTTTTTATTTTTATCTTGGTGGTAGGTTTCTAATAGACAGTTTTACAATGTAAGAAAAATAAAACGATTTGTGGATAATTAGCAATGCTTTTATGAAATTATCAACTTATCTCTTATCATCTACCTTAAATTATCGATTTTAATATGCATTTATCAATCTTTATAAGAGTGTATCACCAATTCGATTAGATCATCCGGGTCATCAAATTTGAGTTAGTATTTGTTTTTTCTTAATTTAATTAAGTTTTGTTATTATTGATCAACTTTTATTTCTCCTTCTAGTAAACGCCTCATATTTATTGATTCTTACGTGTGAATTATCAATTTTTCTCCTATCAAAGGACTAATTGTGGTTCACCAGCTATTATCTAAGTGGATGACCAACGTGTCAATATTTCTATTAAGTTACCATTTTTATTTACCTTACTAATAACCATTTCCCAACTCTTTTCAGAAATTACAAAACTTGATTGGAGTAATTACTCTTTGATTAAATTACTAACTTACTAAGCGATGTTTATTGATTGCTTTAAGTTACCAACTTCTCTCATCTTATATAAAATATAATTATTTTTATCTTCCACAATTTTATTTTTTTTTATCTTTATTACCAGCAAGTCGAGATTATTAATCCTTATTTGAGTGACTTACTAACTTTATTCCGATTAAATTACCCATAGTGTTGGGTTACAAGGTCAATGATTATTTGTTTTCTTTTTAAATGTACGAACTTTCCTATTGGGTTATCACTTTTACATGATTTACTTAACATACTGTATTTAGATTTTACCAATTTTTTCCTACTTGACACTTATCAACACTTAATTAAAAATTACCCCCATGGAAAAAATCCGTTTTTCTTTACCGAACAATAAAATTTTGCCACGTAAAGTGAGAATTGAACCCCTATTACTTAGCCAAAAGGATATAAATAGGAAAAATCCGAAGGGAGGGAGACGAAGTAATTTATGCGAATATAGGATGAGGGTGGGAAAATGACTGAAATCACGTACAACATGATAGGACTTTTTCAGTCCCGACTATTCTCTCGTAAAGCAATTCCCCTATCTCACGCACATCAAGTCTTAACACGAGCCGAAATTGATTCTCTTGGGGACAACCTTGGAGAAAAAGAAAGATTGATGAGTGTAATCCGTTCTTTGATCAAGTCTACTTTGCACCAGAACAACCTTGACCTCCTCAATTGCATTCTTTGTACATATAATTTCACTGTCCACGTGATCATCTCTGTCTCAAAACAAAGTTTCCTCCATAACTCGCAGCGTCAGCAATTCCATGGTGGAGATTACATTCATGCTCGAACATTTCTGCTGTCATTCGTCTGCTGATGTTTCAATCTATGTAGAGCCCGACTTGCGGAAACATGAATATATCACGTTACATCCTGTCTTCTCTTTCGCTAGAATTAATTGTTATCTCGATACAAAAGAAGATGAAGTCGTAAAACCAGTCTTGTCTCCAGGAGTTTGCTTCGACTATTTCTTTGTGACCCAGAGATTTTCGCAACTCCATGATGGAGATCAAATTCAAACTCGCCCCTTCCTGCGTGATTCTCATGTTGTTGTCTGATCTTTCAAGAGCTTGGCTCGCGAGATTGCCGAGTCCATGGATAAGAACATCAGCCAACAGCGGCAGCAGGAACCGTCGACGATGCGTCCTCCTCTTTCCAAGCAAGAAAGATTGGCATGCCGATGAAGAAACTGAGTGGCGGTGGAGGTGTGCGTGACGGTGGGGGTGGGGTGGTCGTTCTGGTAGCAGTGGTAGTGGTTGCGCAGGTGGTGGTGGTAACGGAGACCGGCGAGAGGAAAAAGGAGGAAGGTGGGAGAAAAAGGGAAAAATAAAAGAAAACAAAAATCTAGTAAAATAAGATATTTTTAAAAAATTGTCTACGTCAACGTCGGCTGAACAACTGGTGCCAGTTGGTATCCACGTGAATGCCGACCGATCAAATTTGATCGGATGAACTAAATTGGCACAATTATAAAAGATTTAGGATTCAATGGTCCAAAAAAAAATATAAGATTGAATTAGCATAATTATAATAGATTCATTTTTTTTTTATTTTTAGTAATTTTCCATATTAAATTTGATACAAAATAATTTGGAATTAATTTGGATGCTCTGGTTATTCTTTTTAGTTTCTTGAATTTATAACACAATTTTCTGCTTGCTATTATACTAGGAAACATACCTGCGCTATGTCGCAGGACCATTAACAATCAAAGTGACTACATAGATAAACGACATTTCGTCTTTTATCAAAACTTTGATTTTTCTAGTACTTTTGATACTTTTAAAAAAAAAAAAAAAAAAGCAAAAAGATTGGCTAAATTATCGTGTTTTCCAGCTTACAAAATGAGAAAATAACACATACGGTGTCATTATAAGTTCTCATTAAATTATCATTAATGATCGATTACAGAGAAATCAGTAATATAACATTCGCTGATAACATTGAAGTGGCAAACTTTTTCTCTAAGGTACAATAACTTAATTATTTCAAATTTGTTCTTTAGTAAACTATAAGTACTTTTCTTGGTGATGTAAATACACTGTCAAAGTATTGTGTGATAGCTCTCAAAGATACAAATTGATCATATACCGACAGTTCAATCTAACGACCATCAATATTTACTCTTTTTTCATCGACCTTGTATTCGCATCTCATAACTCGCGCAATTCTCATGGCGGACATTACATTCTCCCTTTTCCTATGCCGCCACCTCTATGTCAATCTCTCAAGGCCTTGGGTGATGATAGTGCTATTAAGTTAGCCAACAATTATTGCGAATGAGCAGAGGAGTAGGATCGTCACCAGGCGGTGGTAGGGTTTCCTGCTACTTCCAGTTAGTGCAACGACGTCGTTAACCCTATCGTTGACTGGTCTTCATTGCTTTGCCCGAACCTATCCTAGTAAAGCCAGACCATGCCCGAAAATAATAGCGTTCCCCGGTCATCGGATCTCATCTATACATACGATGAAAAAATATGTCGCGATTGCGTGAACCGATAAATAATGAAAAGAAATTATCTATCGATAAAAGTGGCACGATATGAAAAAAATTGCATAAATATTTATGGAAAGACAAAACAAAATATTTCCAGATTTGAAATTGCTTTTGGAAAGATGTTGTAGCATTTAAAACACCCAGAGTGTAATGTTGAGAAAGGCGAGGGATAAAATTGAAAAACAAATTTACGTATTTGGTATTTGAAAAAAAAAAAATAATTGAGGTATCATAAAAAAAAAAGGAAAAGCTCACGTGTCATCACTTTGACCAATTATCAAGTGCCAAGTGTTATCAATTTCCTCAGTTTTTCTTCCCAAAAAGAACATATTAAAACTTATATTGTGGAAATTGTTTAGCTAGATAGACACTAAAATTCAATCTTTCCAATCTATATGAATCCTTATTCTAGTGAAACTAGAGATCACCAACTTCTCCACTTCGCGTTCGGAAAAATCTCATAATAGATTCTCCTTCAAAGCCTTCGCCTTTAAATACGAATAATTCACCATCAAGATATTGCACTCGTCTTCTCCATACCGTAGTTCTCTCGTCTAACTTTGTCTTCGCAGCTCGTAATCTTTTGCAGTTCTCATGGCGGTCGTCATCAAGTTCGCGCTCCTCTCCCTCGCAGTCCTCCTGCTGCTGCTGCCGCCGTGCCAACCCTTGGAGGTCCCGAACTACCAAGGCGCGGAAGATTGGCGCGAATTGACCATCGCCGCCCGACGACGCCAGAGAATCATAGAAGAAGATAGGACCGGCTTCAACATGAGGAGGTTAGGCGGAGCTGTCACCGAACCCAAACCCGAACCCGAACCCATCCCTATCACCGAACCGGAGTCGGAACCGGAACCCATCACCGAACCCCAATCCCAGACCCGGAGCTGTCCCTTGTGTGAAGGACTGCTTCCCCTGCCATCAGGCCGTAGCCATCGCTCGGTTTATTCGTATGCTCTTCGCCGGGGGTGGAGGGATGTAGAATTCTAGATTGAATAGAATCCACAGGAAAGAACAAGTTAGGGTTGGTTATAGTGTCACAATTTATTTTTTCTTATAACTCCTGAATTAATTTGGACTCTTGGTTATTTGGTTCCCTTTATTTTCATGTAGTCTTGTTTTGTGTTTCTTGAATGCCATAACTTTTTTTTTTTGACCAAGGGAGTTTCATAACTTCTAAAAAAGAACATTCATGTGGTATAGTGAGCTCTGTACATAAATTTGAATTATCACATTCATGTGGGTCAGATGAAGGTTATGATACTTGTGATATTTTTTTTCCCTACATATATATATAAGTAAATATTGAAAGTTCTTGTTTAGGCCTATCTCAAAAGAAAATTGAAGATGATCAATTTATGTGATTGGAAAGCAAATAGGAAGAACAAGAAGTTATTCGGTTCTCGGATTGTATTATTTCGTCCTTTACCAGTTTGTTCTATTGTGGTGGTTGATTTCCAGTTTGTTCTACTGTGGTGGTTGATTTCATGAGGCTCGTGAAGGCCGATTTTAGGTGGATGGTTCTACCATTCTTGATTTTTTTCTATAGGGTAGGTTTTTGATAGAAAAAAAAACCAATTTGTGGATAAATACTGATACTTTTATGAAATTATTAAACTTATATGGATTAGAATATAAGATCATCTCGGTCATCGACTTTAAGTCATTATTTGTTTCTTTAATTTAAATAAGTTTCGTTATCATTTATCAACTTTTATTTCTGTTTCTATTAAACTCCTCATATTTATTAATAATTCTTACCTGCGACTTATCAACTTTTCTCGTAACAAATGACTAAGTAACACCCCCGTAGCCCATTGTTTCCGGAATGCAAATCAAGCAGCAAATTGGGCGGCAAAGGCTCATTGAAATGACTCTTTTCCAAATTGACTGTCTAGCATTATGTTTTGATTTCAGACAATCTTCTTTAAATCTGCTTAGCAATGAAAGTACAGCTTTTTCCGACCCAAAAAATAAAATGGCATTCTTCGTACATACAACAACGTCACTATCCACACGATCGACAGTCATCTTCCTCTCAAAAGTTCATATCGAAACAAAGTTTCCTCGATAAACCCACAGCGTCAGCGATTCCGTGGTGGAGATTACATTCATGCTGAACCTTTTCTGCTGATGTTTTAATCCATAAAGGGCCTGACCTGCGGAAACATGAATTATGGGGCTAGGGCCGTTGCGTTGCATGTTGCATCATCCTGTCTTCTCTTCTGCTAGAATTACTTGCGCTCTCAATACAATGAAGATGTAGTAAAACCCTACTTGTCTCCAAGAGTTTGTTTTGACTATTTCTTCGTGACCCTGAGATTTTCGCCACTCAGTGGCGGAGATCAAGTTTGCGCTCACTCTTTCATCTGCAGTTCATCTGCTGCCATGCCAATCTCACTAGAGATTGGCTCTCAGTTACGCGAATTATGCGGGCAAAAAGCGTTGGACAAAATGTCCAGCGTAAGAGAGGAGAAGCGGAATCAATGATCCTATGTTTTTCTGGCGCGGTTCATGGCTCGACATGGTGGTGATAATTCTTACAGTGTCACAACGATGTCGTCCTCGGCCATCGCATCTCAGTCTGCCGCTCGGTTCTATCGTTTGTTCCTCTCTTTTCCTTGGTTTAGCATTGCCTACGTCGTTCTGCTCGGGAAATTCGGTCGTTCGCTTGAAGAAGGGTTTGCATACGCATTCGAGTCAGAAACATGGAAGCAACATCCTCGACTATCGAAGTCCCAATGTTTTGCTGCATTCTGCTACATTTTATTCTCTCTTTCCATCTGGCTTACTATTGTTCTGAATTAGATAACGTCTCTTCAAGACGTCAAAATAAAAAAAATAAGATAAAAAGAGGACCAAAATTCTGTGGCAATAGGAGAAATTTCCAGTAGCGTCGGATCTATAGTTTCCCTGTACTAGTCTGGGATTCTCATCAAATGTTTCTGGAACGAATAGCAAGTTCTTTCCAAAGTTAATGAATGCTCATTTAATTCTTTTTCTAAATAGACTGATTTAATTGATTTTTCCTCGATTCCGTTCTGCATTCGTGCAAAACCCACTTTCAAAAATTATTGAATGCTCTAATTTCATTACTCCCAATCCCTGATGATTTGTGATGATTTGTGATGATTTGTGATGGGTAAAGTTAATGAGGGACAAGTTCGGGTTCGGGATGGAGCCGAACATTACTCACGAATCCGTCCAGCTGCCATCCTTATTTGCAAAGTGCAGGAAAAGTGTTGGTAAAACCAGTTACTCATTCACCATACTCCTTTTTCCTCAAGGATTGCATTTCACAAGAAGCATAGAAGCCAAAAAGTTAAGCATAACGCAGACTTACCAAAAACTGAGACAGAACAGCAAGAAATAGATGTTCCGCTATGATATATATGAACAAGCTAGGGAAGCATACAATAATGCATGACGAAAAGAAAGGATCAACATATTGATAGAGAAGTATATCACAAGTAATGTTTAAACAAATACACAAGATGAAGTTCCTACATGACTTCATGCGAATAAGTAAAAACACTGCCGATCATCACACGCCAGATGCCGTGCAAAGTCATTCAGATTCTGCTAGCTTAGCTCGAGAACCGCTTCCAGCTTGCCTGATCAGATTCGGAAGATATCCGTCTGGAATCGCTCATCGTACAACTTCCAGTGGCCATACCGCTCCGTATGGAAAACCGACCGAGGGATGTAGAAATTAGGCTTAATTATGTCCTGCAGATTCTTCAAATTGGACGTTGCATTCACGATATCACGACTAGTCAGGTTTGCACACGCCGACAGGTCCAAGTGCATAAGGTCGAGACAACCATCGCAAATGGAGGTAAGACCTTTCGCCGTTAACTTGGAAAAGCGAATCTCGAGGTGCTCCAGTTGAGGCATGTACTTCCCTATAGCGGCAGCTTCTGAATCGCCTTCTTGCGGGCAAGCATTCAAATACTCAGTGGGGACTACACCCTCATGTTGGGAAGGATCTAACCAGTTCATCAGGTTCCTCTTCAAAACTTTAAGATTAGGACAGTTCCTCCCAATCAGAACCAAAGATTTATGAGACACCTCATGGCAATAGCTAATATCGAGCTCCCTGAGGCTGGCGCAACGGGACGCTATCCTGGCCATCGAGGCATCGGTGACACTTTGGCAGCTCTTGATTGAGAGAACCTGAAGATTCGGGCACCTGCAATTCGCCGGCGGCAGATAATCATCATCATCAACAAGACTCAACTAAATCAAAAGCATCTTCTCAAAGCTGATTGCTGCAATCCTCTAGCATACGGCAAACAAAACATGCAACGGAAAGAACCAGTCAGCCGGACAGGATGATCGCAATGCGAAGTTGCATACTTCCTCGGTCTGACGTTTAATTTCAACGCAGCAGATAGAATACAATTTTCGATCCAATCCCAATTCGATTGACACCATATTCAATGATGCGACGGCCGGCCTTAATGAGATTCCATACCATCCAACGAAAGATGTCCACGCCAGAACAACGAAAAAACAACGGCGAATTCGACTCTGTTCCTGCTACAATTCCATGTACGCTTCTCCAGCGACTCAATAAAAGCAAGCTTCGAGCTCGCATCTGAGGCACAGCATGTCCCAATTCACCTAAATAAAAATGATGACTTTATCGAAAGATGCAATCGAATCGGCGAACCTCTCGGCGACCAAGTCGAGGGCGCGATCGGAGCAATGGCGGGCGCGGATCGCGGCGAGGCCGCCGTCGCTCCAGCCGACGGCCGATCGGAGCATGGCGTCGACCCTCCGCTCGAACTCCGGCGACCACCAGTGGATCGACTCGCGGGACGACTTGAAGTGGGCCTCGAGGTCGAAGGCGGTGTGGAGGGAGGGGTCCGCGGAGGCGCGGAGCCACGACTTGCAGACGAGCATGGGCCCCTTCCAGAGCTGCTCCGCCGTGAGGCGGGAGAGGACGTTGGTGAGGCACTCGTGAGTCAGCTCGGCCCAGTCCGGGCTCGGCCCCGACTCGCCGGAGGAATCGGCCGGCGGCGGCGGCGGCGGTTGCTCGGGGGCGTCCATTGGGGGGATGGAGGAGCGATGGTGGAGTGCGAAGAGGGGAAATGGATGACAAAACCGGTGGAAGCCGGTGGCGGTGGAGAATTAATTGCAGAATGGACCCTAGACTTTCGATATTTCGCAATTTGACCCGTGCACTTTACTGATATTACTGAGGAACGGTGAAACATGGGGAGTGAAAATTAAAGTGGTAAATAAGGGAAATGTGATATTATTATATAAAGAAGGTTGACCAAAAAATTTAAATATTTCTAATTACTTCTCATCCAAATATTTATGTCGCCCCTAAAATGAGTATTTTGCCTTACATTTTTTCCTGTCTTTTTATTTATTTATTATGTATTCCTAATTTTCATCATTGTAACATTTTGCCTCATGTTATCGTATAACAAATTACCTTCCCACTAGTGTGATTAGAATCCGATGCACACTAAACATTTTATCTATTGATAAAAAAAAAAATCACCTCACTAATTGAGATAAGTAAAATTGAGAAAATATATTGCTTTTCGAAAGAGGTAAATTTTTATATGGCTATATTTTCTTTCATCAAAATTTGAATAGAAATGCAAAGTCATTTCTCCAAAATTGTTTAACTCAAGGCGCATTTACTTAAAGCAATTACCTTATGGTAACGGTTGAGTTCTATGTTGGGGAACTCAATGGAGTAAGTTATGATGATCTTGCTATTATGAAAAAAAAAAAATGCTAGACGTGCCCAATTAGGTGAAATTTTTGAATTAGATCATTAAGTGACTTCAATGTGTTTTTTTGCAAAGTAGCTTCAAAGTTAGGGAAAAAAAAAACACATAGAGCGTGACTACTCTTCGTCATCTCCATTGTGGAACAAACCTAGTGAAGCAAATCTATGGCTAAGAAGGATCAAACCGTCAAAAAGGTGGCCAAGGGAGGCGAATAGCATGATCAAGAAATTTATTGACTGGCAGTTTTCACTCCAAAAATCTCTCGATTCCACACACAATCGAATTCTAGCATTTCATATCGAAACCTTTACTACCAATCTACCACAAGCAAACCTCATTGAACCTACAAGATCAAGAACTCAATCATTACTACTAGAATCACTGTTCTCACCATTAGTCCATCAGCCTTCACATAACTCAGGCCACCACGTCCATGTTTCACCAAATCATCTAAACCTAGCTCGTCAAATCCATCCAAAATCGAAACCTCCTCTTTCACCAACCAAACAAGCCCACAAAATCAATTTCCCAACCATCGCTTTCTCATCGGCGGCCCTCTCACCAACCACGTCAACCTGGGAATCCATGAACAACCTTGCAGACCAAGACCCGCGTGAACCCATACCCGGTGACTCAGACCCACTATTATCAACAACCCTCAGTGACCCTTTTGGTTTAGCATTTGGAAGGGGCATTTGGGCTCTAAGGTGGTTTGGCCAAATGCAAACATGTTTAGTTCAATATTTTGGAGAACTTTGACAATATACAATTGCATTTGCAAATGGCTCTAAGGGCCTTTAATCCATAGAAGCTCCGAAGATTTTTTTTCGAAATACAAGTCCCATTATTATTCACGGATACTATTCATCTTCTTCAAAGAAATGAACAAAGGCTGACAATTGCTATTTGAGGGTTTGCCTGACCTTGGCGACTGTTGCTCGAGGGTCGCAAATACCTGGCAACCACTGCCTAAGATTGTGTGACCTCAAGTGTGGCTTGGGTCGCGCGACCACTTAAGGTCCAACAACCTCAATCGATGATTGCCTGGGTTGCAGGACCCCAAGTGTTGCTTGAGGTCAAACAACCTCAAGTAAGGTTGTCCAATGGCCAAATCTGGCCACCGGGGTTGACTAGAATTGCCGTTGGTGGCTAGATTAAAAAAAAAATTATTTAAAAAATTTATCTATAAAAATTTTAGCAAAAGTCCTAATATAGTTTTTACCAAAAGGCATTTAAACCAAAATTGTTTTACAATGCACTTTAAAATTATTATTTATCAAACGTTAGTTGTATTTTGAAAAACCCATTTAACCCAAAGATATTTGCATTTTCTTGATGACATTTTCCTAAAGCCAAACGAAATGGGGCCAAAAAGGTCTAGAACCTTGCAACACTTGACAAAAAAGTTTGGCGTCTACCTTTCCCTCCAAGGTCTTCCCTATTCCTAGGTGAATATTTATCTTCCTCATCTAAGAGGGAAAACTCCTGAATTTTATCTCCTAGAGTTAAATGAAATAGTTTAAGGACTTACTCAAATCCAATCCAAACACTAAGAACAAGAAAAAAACCTTGTGAGGTGTCCTCTCCGAACATAAAAAATAACAAAATAACTTGCTTGACTTCCTCAAATTTCAAATTTATCTAAGCATATTCTAATTATCTTGTAAATAAGGAGCATATAAATACAAGACTTGCTTCGCACATATTTCATTAGAATGTAGGGTGAGCATGGTTCTTGGGAGCTCCGGTTCGATTCCCGGTTATAGGGAGGGAGGTTTCAATTCTTGGTTCCTCTTTTTTCGGAATCGGTGGTTCTCGATTCCTATAGGAATTGGAATCGAAGTCAGAACAAAAACTGGACCAGGATTCCTAAACCTAAAATTGTTTATGCCTTTTGTTCTTCTTTTTGCCTCTTACAAATGCATTTGGGTTCTTATGGGATTTCTATCATTGAATTCATGGAACATGACACTAATGGACTCTATCCATTTGTTTAATTGAGTCGTGCATATGGTCAATTTGGTGAGCTCTTTGCAAAGACAAACAAGAGATGAATTCGAGTTCATTTTCTATCATTTGTTATGTAATTTGGTGAGATACCTATTGGGTTAAGGACTAAAATTTGTTTTGTCTTCTTGTTACTTTATTATTCCTCCCCGAGCAAGTATTTTCTAAATAAGATATTTGGATAGTTTATAAGGACCTAGATTTATCTTTGTTCTCTTTCCTTTACTCCTTTCATGATTGTGGCTAAAACTACTTATGGTTTCTCTTAAGAGAATGTGGGATGAATGGAATAACCATGGGAAACCCATAGATGAATGATTATCCAAATGCTATAAAAATTTGAAGTTGATAGTCAATAGGGTTTCTGTATATTTCTTTTAAGAAGTTTCTTTGTCGCTCTTTTGTCATTTTTAAGAAGCCAAATATGTCTAAGCTTGTTTATTATTATTGTGTTCATTTTCGTTTTGTTTAATTAAAAATGAAACCAAAAAAAAGAACCTACTTAACTTTGAAACTGACATTGGAACCTGTAATAGGATAAATTTCGGGTTCTAGATTTTGACAAATAGGTTACAGAATTTAAAAAATAAGAAACTTGTACCTAAGGGTAGATTCCAGATTCAAAGTAAAATCTGTAAAGAATTTGGAACCACTCATCCCTAATAGATAAGTGAGATTATGCACACATATATAATAAATGTTCAGTTCAACAAAAGCCACAGTTTCAAATGAACGAGATCTAAAATTTTGTCATGGACCATAGAAAATTCTCCAGTCCCACCCGATGATTAACTCCCAATTATTTTAGGCGACTCTTTATGTTTCTGAAATTGATTATTATTGCTTTGAGGACATTGTTGTTGTTGAGTAATTGAACATCTGCTATTCCTTCTAATCATCCCTTAATCCATTCATAAACCCCATTTTAATTATTTCGTTTAATTACACAAAAGACTGCTGAGAAATTGCAAGGAAGTGCAATAAAAAAGACTATCTGCTGAAATTGTATGGTCTCTGAAACAAGAAAACTCGAATAAAAAACAACTTCCGACGTACCTTGCATAAGTTCGATTTTGGCCACCCCAAAACCTATTTACAAGTTTTCCACCCCACCCATAATATCTGTTAAGAGTCTTCTCTCATTTGATTTCTTTGAGCCCCATGTAATACGTTGTGTTCAACCACAATGAATGGATAACCGCTAAATCAGTGAATAGAATTTGGAAGCTTGCATCAGTTAATGAGTAAATAAAAACGGCGTGCGATGATAAGGAAGTATTTAATAGAAAAAAATAAAAGATTAAATTCAACGAAGTAGATGTGTGACCGGTTTCTGCTGGCACATATGGCTTTTGATATTCTTCCTAAAATGGTCAATCTGGGCCCTTCAAATCACTTACGAATTAATTACGTTTGTGTTTCCGTCACGTAGGAAGGGGTTTCTATCAAAAGGTGCCCCGATTGGGCTCAATTAGTTGTAATTAAATTGGGGGGACTAGCAAAGCTGAACTTTTCTTAAGCCCAATACCGCCTGTGGCTCTTGCCTAGGCCCCGTATTTCGAATCATAGGTGGTCTTGGACGAGAGTTTTTTAGCCCACTCCCTGGCCTAGCCCACCTATTATTTATTTATATTTTTTTAAACCTTTTGCCCTAAGCCCATTCGAGCTCGCAAGTCCATCCGGGTCTACTTGCAAAATGCCAAATTGCCATTCCTTCAACGAGATGACAATACAGTAGAGTTGATCATGGCCGAGCGCCTCGCTCGCTCGAGCGTGGAAGTGTTCTGTTGCAAAAGTCTTCCCATCTAAAGATTCACGAGTATCAACTAGTTCAGGCTGGAAAAGTTGATCTGTATTCTGTTTTTGTTCAATAGGAAATGAATGGAATTGGATAACGAAGTTACGTCAGACTTGAATTAAATAGATCGGCCCATGGATGAGTTTAGAATATAGATGAGGCTAGTCCCCAACATGGGCATGGTTGAACTGTTGGCACGCATATTGGAAAATTTTCCCTCTTCTTCCCCTAATAATCTGACCTAACTCCTGCCATCACATTAACATGCTAGTAATAAATTGCTGGAACTTTGCATTTAGGTTCTTTTATTCAATCAGAATTACCTATTTAACCTCTTGGGAGTTGCATCCTGACAAAATTATTCATCTGCAAGAATCCTATTTGAAGCCATAAATGGCCATTGATATGATGATCCAATATATCAAAACCAATCGATCATATCACTTTTTGCAATATTAAGGAAGAAAAATAGAAATGCAAATGAAAGAAACGTGAAGCATAAAATAAGCTTTGGAATTTAGTTCCGAAGAACAAGACACTTTCAAACCGGGAATTTCCTGACGAAGTCGTTTCAAGCTTAGTTTAATATTTAAAAAAGAAAATCAGTTTACTTCTAGAAATTGTTCCCGAAAACAAGAAACAACTTTTTTTTGCTTCTCAAAACTGTTCCCAGGAACAAAACGGGAACAAAAAATTGAGAAATTGTTCCCGGGAACAAATGTTTTACTAAATGGGTTTTACATTCTTTTTTTTCCTAACAAAAAAGAACGAAAATTGAGAGAAACATGAACGTTACCATGCGCTACCTTAATGGCTTAGGTCAGTGTAAATGGAAAACACGTGCTCTTATTATAGAAGCTCGCGAGATCATGAGCCGGTTCAAAGACATCCACTTAGCCTATTACACAAGACAGTCCAATAGAGTGGCAGACAGGATCTGTAAGGCCTATCGACTAAAGAGTCTTACCTTCTAATTGGGTAGTCCATCCTCCTCAATCCCTTTGAGATCTGCTTTGTTTTGATGTCCCAGTTGTGGGCTTTTGGCGTTTGAAGTACTTTTATATTTAATAAAGTTTTGTTTGACCAAAAAAAAAAAAGTTTTAATCTTGCATTCCAATTTTACTAAAAAGACGAAAAATAAATGACTGTCCGATAAATGCTTTTCACTCCTTAGTAATTGCTACCTGGGGAGATTTTAGCCTAGCTAGTATAAAAAAAGTTTGACATGACTTAAAATTGCACAAGCCGCATACCTCACGTCCTCAACTACGTTCACCAATTTGCAGCATCATTATATCAACCGACTTTTCACTTGATGAAACTTATTTGCTAGTATCGGGACAAGTACTTCATGGTCCTTGCTCTTCTTGTAGGCTTGACGAAGTTTCTGTTGATCCGCATGCCCACCTTACTCCTCAATTTTTTTCTTGGATCTGCGCAAGTGAGATTAAGTGGAAGCACTTGGCCAACGCCAGTTTCGAAGCTAGAAAGCTTCCAAAACTTTTTTTTTTTTTTAATTGCGGTTTGTGATTTTGGATCACTAGCAAGCACTAGAGAAATTACTAGAACGATACTTCTTGCAATAGAATTCTCTCTTGGTATTGGCAAGCGCGGCTCCAACAATTGATGTAGCATAATATCTTCTTTGAAGAGTGTCAACAGCATTAAGATGATCTCCCTTATATGCTCACCCAATATTGTTTCCATTGCTATCACCCCGAAGCTTTATACGTTGCATTTCTCATTGACAACCAAAGTGTAAGCAAGTTCTTAAAAAAATAACAAAAGTTCATAAATTAGATGAGGCTCGAAACTATATATTGATCTACCTATGTGCCCTCAATAATAACATTCCACAAAAATATGGAAAATTGTTGCTCACCTAATGCTATACATCCGTGAGTGCCTACGATATTTGCAATGACCTTTTGTTATAGTAGAAATAATAGAGCTTAATTATGCTTTTATACCGTATTTCTCTCGAGTGTTTCACTTTATTTCAGAAGCTTTAAACAAAAGATGGTTCTTTGCTTCAAAATGGTAAAGTTTCTTCAATGCCATGACTTTCCCATTGGGCAATTGCGCTTTATAAACAATACCGTAACTACCACTCCCAATGCAATAATTGATGTCAAAATCTTATGTTGCATGCTCTTTGTTCTACATCGAAATATGAAGCAAGACCCAAGAATTATTAGTGATTTAGCCATCAACGGTATAAATACCATCATAAGCATAATCTCAAACATTCTTTTGGAACCATTAATCTTTTACAAACCTTCATTGCCGTGGAAAGCTCTATAGCGAACATCAGCTAGATTATCTGGAATATTTCCAATGAGTTTATCGTATGACATGTTAATGTAATCCAAGTTGAAAAGCTTTCTAAAACTGGAAACTGAACCATGTAGAGAATTGTTCTCAAGATTGAGATAGCTTAACATGACCAAGCTCTCAAGTTCAAGAGGAATTTTTCATAAAAGTTGTTTGAGCTCAAATCTAGATGAACAAGACTCTTTAAGTCTCCTACTTCTGATGGAATGGCACAGTCGAATAGATTTCCATGTAAATCTAGAACTGACAAGTTGGTTAAATAGGCAAGTGAAGGATTTTGAGCTCATTCTCAACTCAATCAAGCTCTTCAAATTATCTATTTCTAATGGAATAGATCCACTGAATTTGTTCTCTTCCATACTAAAATATGCTAAGTTTGTCAAGTTCCTTATATTCAAAGGAATAGATGTTGGTGTTTGTTTCGATAAACAAGTATACGTGCATAAGTAAATTAAGATCAAAGTCTAATTGCAGCAGAAGTAAAAACACTTATACATGTGTTTCCTTAGCATTAATGTGCATTTTAACAAAAACGTATAGAAGAGCTAAAGGGGCTAATCATATTAACCTTGTACTGTGCTCCAAAATTTGGTTCAGAAGTTTCTTCGGGTTCTAAGCATGAACGTCTGATGTCCTTACAGCAATAGTTCTGACGTTCTTCAAACTCTGACTGCGAACGTTTGACGCCTTCTGGTAACACCGGTTATGATGTTCTTAGATTTTTGACCACGAATGTCTGACGCTTTCTGGTAATACTGGTTCTAACGTTCTTTAGTTTAGCCCAACAAGTGTCGAGCCTCTAGTTCAAACACACCACAAATTCTCACGTTGAATAGAAGAGAGAAATTAAGAGATCTCACAACTACAATTGTGCTTTTGTTGATCAGTATCAGCACTCTTGATTGTTGATTGTCGATTGTCGATCATCCATCATCCAATGATCTGCTTTTTGCATCATCTTTTATAGACAGTGCATATCACATTTAAATCGGCGCATAAACTCTAAACCGTTTTAGAATTAATTTGGTCATAAATCCTGACGAGCGTAAGTTCTAATACCATTACAGACACTAATTTGAGCATTAACTTTGTAACTATTACAGAGCATTATTCTAGACATTTATTTGTAACTGTTACAAGTCTTTATTCTATGTATTAACTTTATAACTGTCATAAATACTTAATTTGACCGTTACTTCTGAAACTGTTTTAGAGCATTAATTGGTCATTAATTTGAAATCGTTTCAGATCATTAAACTGCCCATTTATTCGGTAACCGTATCAGATCATTAATGTGACCGTTAAATTCTGAAATCATTTAAGAACTTAATGTGACCGTTACATTTGAAAAACGTTTCAGATCTTTAATTTAGCCATTAAGTCTAAAACTGTTTTAGATTATTGATTTGGCTATTGATTTTGAACTCACTTCAGATCATTAATGATACGATTAACTCTGAACTCACTTCAGATCATTAACGCGGCTAATAATTCTGAACTCACTTCATATTATTAAATCGATCATTGAATCTAAACACGCTTCAGAGCTTTAATTCGCCATAAAGTCTAAACTCATTTTAGAGTTTGTAAACTCTGATGCCCCTTCATTAGAACTTTTATTTCTAGCCCGACTTAATCTGATTGGCTTAATTGCAAACACATTTGCAATATTTTCTCTCTCGTTCAAACGTCATTCTAATAGGTTATGGTGTGTGATATCCCTAGGTTCATCACTAAGCCGGCAACAAGACTTGTATTAACACATTAGCACAACCAAGAGAACCGATTGTCCAGATCAATCTCCTATTCCTGCAAACCATGAGTGACATCTAGCAATATATTATGGTTACCCAGATAGTGTGAAATGTCTCAGAACATAATGACCCTGTTAGCTTTGGTGACCATGTAATTTGATCTTTTTGTCTCACCATGTCCTAATCGAACAAAGGCCATGGAACTATTGGTCAACCATTAATTCGATCATATGCCCAAATCTAATTGACATGTATTCTTCAAGATATGAACCATTCATTCTCGGTTATAACCTTGGCCAAGAATTTCAATACAATGTCATGATTAGATCGCATAGGACATCAATCTTGTATAACAAGAAGATAGATCTCATATTGCACACGCATGTGGCTTCGTATGTGAACAAACTATGACCATCAAGTACAAAGACATTTCGACGAATCATCAACATGCACACTTGTGAACCATAACCATCCAACACACAAGTCATCATCGTGTCTCAAGTCTAAGGATCTTTACACCTAACTAAAGCATGAACGATCAGACATTGAACCCGCTAAAAAGCTTCCATGTCGCCAATCGTTCTATGTATGTCATATTTAGTGAACTTGTCGAAGACAAGCACCCGTGTTCTAGCTCGGATATCACAATACCCAATGACTTGTGACTCATCATCCCCTCAAGTATCCAATACTGAAGTGAAGCTTGAGAACACACCGGTCTCAACAGGATCATCAATATCCTCTTGATGATCCATCGACCGGGAACTGTTTAAAGATTCAGCATAACTGTAACCTGTCATACATATTCTTAACACCTTAAGAATATGTTCAGTCCTAGCTGATCTTATGGACCTCATTCATATAAATTGGACGATGAATGAGAAAACTTATTTGCCATTAAATAATCTCTAACATGTAACTATTACATGGTTGCTTTAGGGCATACAACTAACAGTCTCTCACTTGCACTAAAGCCAACCTATCTCACTTCTCAAACCCATCTTGGTAAGATGTTTTTCAAAAGAAGACTGAGACAACGCTTTAGTGAGGAGATCCACCACGTTTTCCACTGCGGCTATTTCTGCAAGGTGATATCACCTCTCCCAACAGTCTCTCTGATGAGATGGAAGCGTCTCTGAATGTGCTTGGATTTTTAGTTAGACCTTGGTTCCTTAGCTTGAGCGATTGCCCCATTGTTGTCACAAAACAAGGCAATCGGCTCTTCAATGAAAGGAACCACTCCAAGTTCTAAAATGAACTTTTCATCCAAGCCACTTCCTTCATTGCTTCAGAAGCAGCTACATACTCTGCTTCAGTATTGGAATCATAGTTATGCACTATTTGGAACTTTTCCAACTAACTGCACCACCATTGAACAAAAAGACAAACCCAATGTTGACTTATAGTCATTAGGATCTAATTGAAAATCAGAATTTGTTTATGCTTCAACTTTAAAGTCTCATTCTCCATATATCAAGAACAAATCTTTAGTCCTTCTCAAGTACTTAAGGATAGTCTTGACTGCTATCCATTGTTCTTCACCTGGATCAGACTTATATCTGCTAGTGATGCTTATAGCATACGCAATATCATGTCTTGTACATAGCATAGCACACATTATGCTTCCAATAGCAAATGCATAAGGCACATTTGCCATCCGCTCTCTTTCCTTAGGATTATTTGGACACATATCCTTGGAAAGTCAAATTCCATGCCTAAAAGGCAATAATTCTCTTTTGGAATGTTGCTTGTTGAAACGTGTCAACACTTTGTTTATGTACGTAGATTGCGAGAGGCCAATCATTTGTCTAGATCTATCTCTATAGATCCTGATACCTAGAATATAGGTTGCCTCTCCTAAATCTTTCATAGAGAACTTCTGAGACAAGAATATCTTGATCGATGATATCATAGGCATATCATTTCCGATCAATATTATGTCATCCACATACAAAATAAGAAACACAATTGCGCTCTCATTGACCTTTTTGTATACACAAGGTTCATCTCGGTTTTTGATGAAACCAAACGATTTGATCACTTCATCAAAACGGATGTTCCAACTTCTAGAGGCTTTTTTGAGTCCATATATGGCTCTCTTAAGCTTGCACACCTTCTGATTTCCATAACTAGACTCAAAACCTGGTGGTGGCTCCATGTAGATGTCTTCTTCAAGGAATCCATTTAGGAAAGTTGTCTTGACATCCATTTGGAATATCTCATAGTCCAAGTGTGCAATTATAGCCAACATAATTCAAATAGATTTCAGCATGGCTACAGGTGAGAAAGTCTCGTCATAATCAATCAATTCTATTTGTCGATATCCTTTCGCTACCAGCCGTGCCTTATATGTACCAACCTGACCATCAGCATTTATCTTCCTCTTGAAGACTCATTTACAGTCAATTGGTACAATACCATCCTATAGGTCAACTAGAGTCCAAACGTCGTTGGAATACATAGAATTCATTTTGAATTTCATGGCCTCTAACCATTTATTAGAGTCAATGTCAAACATTGCTTCCTCATAGGTGTTCGGATCACTTGATTGATCACATTCATTCATAATGAATAAGGGATCAGTATCTTCAATCAAGTATCTATAACAAACAGGAGGACGAGACATTCTCATACTCCTTCTCAGAAGTTGTGTATCAGAAACTCCCACTGAATCTAAGGTTTGCATCTGAACTTGATCAGATTTTGCATCAGGACCTCCCACTAAATGTGAGGTTTGCACCTGAATCTGATCACTTGCTACTTCATTGGTTTCTTCTTGTAAGTCTATTTTCCGCCTAGCTCCACTTTCTTGGATGAATTGATTCTCTAGAAATGAAGCATGTCTACTGATCGAAACTCTTTGATCAGAATGAAAATAAAAATAGTATCCAAGACTTTCTTTTGGATACCCAATGAAGTGACCACATTCAAATCTTGCCTCCAATTTGTCCATCTTCAACTTTTTGACATAAGCTAGACAACCCAAAATCTTAATATGATTAAGACTTGGTTTCCTACCATGCCATATCTCATGGGGCGTAGTCGGAACGGACTTAATCGGAACTCTATTTAATAAATGTGTGGCTGTCTCAAGGGCATATCCCCAAAGGGATATGGGTAAATCAGTATAATCGATTAAATATCGCACCATATCCATTAAGGTGTGATTCCTTCTCTCAGACACACCATCGTGTTCTAGAGTTCCTAGAGGTGTCCATTGCGATAAAATGTTGTTGTCTTTCAGAGGATTCAGAAACTCAGTACTTAGGTATTCACCTTCTCGATTAGATCAAAGAGCCTTAATACTTTTTCCTGTTTGTTTCTCAACTTCAGCTTTGAATTCCTTGAACTTTTCAAAGGATTCAGATTTATACTTCATTAAGTATAAATAACCATACCGTGACATATCATCGATAAAGGTAATGAAGTAAGAATAACCACCTCAAGTGGATTCATTAAGTGGACCACATACATCAGTATGTATCAATCCTAAAATGTCAGTAGCTCGCGCACTTTGTTCTACAAAGGGCGCCTTTGTCATCTTTCCTAAAAGACATGCCTCACAAGTTGAGTACGGTTCAAAGTCTAATGGATCAATATATCCATCTTTACTCAACTTATTGATCTTATCCTCTCCAATATTTCTTGACACCACAATATTGACAGTTCCCTTTTTTCAATCGTGGGTTTTGGATGTGTAGCAGGCTTTATGGACTTATTCAATTTCCTTTTCTTCAAAGTAGTCTTACTCTTTGAAGAGGAAGCCTCTGTTACAGCCATTACAGTGGGTCTTGTGTTATTCACAGAAGCAAGCATGTATGACCTAACTTTTAGGTCATCTTCGCGCCACTTCTCATAAGTTTCGCGCTCCTCATTAGTACCACCCAGAAAGTGTTCTAGCAAGTTCTGATCTAGCACATACCCGATATTCTCAGAATTAAGAACAATTCTCAAATTCTTTAGAAGTAAGTGGGTTTGTCATAACCATTTTCAGAGTATCAAAAATATTGTGCAAAAAAATAATTGTTAGCCATTGACTTTCAAAAAATATTTCATTGTGGCTTTTGAATGAAATATTATATCCCACTATTCTTTTCAAATCCCACACTCTTTAAAATGGGAAACGGTAATCTTCGTTGGGAAAAAATCACTAGTGAGGATTGAGTCCCACCAATTCATAGTCCACCTCACCTAACAGTTATTGGTGTCCTATGAACTTAGTGAGTGGATCACATATCCAACGCATTACATGTGAGTCCCAATCATACTTCAACCTCTAGGTTACGAAAAACTCACCTGACAATTATTGGCCTCATGACCATAGTTAAGTGTACCCCATCATCTCCTGCAAGTATTTAAGACACGAATGATTCATCACCTAACAATTATTGGAAATCATTTGGCCTAAACCCCGCACCATCAAATGTATAATGGAGTGATCCTATGTTCTTGAATAGCAACTGACTCTAATGTATCCATAATCAGCCAATCAACCATCAAAACATAGGAACAAACCACGACGATGGTAGGCCACAAGTTCAAGCACCGGTTACAACTTAACACCAAAAATAAGGAGATTTTCTTTCTTATCACAGTCTCACCTATTAATATACATATCAAATGAAAATCCAAAAGTGACTTTAAAAGAATTCTCATCACAAATGAGAATTAGTCATCAGAACATACAAACAATATGAACCAATCAACAATTAAAAGCACAAAAATGTCTAAGAATTGGCTCCGATACCACTGTTGGTGTTTGTTTTGATAAACAAGCATACGTGCATAAGTAAATTAATATCAAAGTCTGATTGCAGCGGAAGTAAAAACACTTATACACGTGTTTCCTTAGCATTTACGTGCCTTTTAACAAAAACGCATAGAAGAGCTAAAGGGGCTAATCATATTAACCTTATACCGTGCTCCAAAATTTGGTTAAGAAGTTTCTTTGGATTCTGAGCATGAACGTCTAATGTCCTCACAGCAGTAGTTCTGATGTTCTTCAGACTTTGACCATGAACATCTAACACCTTTTGGTAATGTCGGTTATGATGTTCTTAGATTCTTGACCATGAATGTCTGATGCCTTCTGGTAATACTAATTCTAGCATTCTTCAGATCCAGCCACACAATTGTCAAGGCTTTAGTTCAAACATACCACCAATTCTCATGTTGAACAGAAGAGAGAAATTGAGAGATCTCACAACTACAATTGTGCTAGCAATTGCTCTCATGTGAGTGTTTTGTTAATCAGTATCAGCACTCTCAATTATCGATTGTCGATTGTCGATCATCCATCATCCGGTGATCTACTCTCTGCATCATCTTTTATAGACAGTGTAGATCACATTTAAATCGACGCATTAACTCTAAACCATTTTAGAATTAATTCGGCCGTAACTCCTAACAGGCGTAAGTTCTAATACTGTTACACACACTAATTTAGTCATTAACTATGTAATTGTTACAAAGCATTATTCTAGACATTTATTTGTAATTGTTACAAGTGTTTATTCTGTTTATTAATTTTGTAACTGTCACAAATACTTAATTTGACCATTACTTTTGAAACTGTTTTAGAGTGTTAATTGGTCATTAATCTAAAACCGTTTCAGATCATTAATGTGACCGTTAAGTTCTGAAACTGTTTCATAACTTAATGTGACCATTACATCTGAAAAACGTTTTAGATCTTTAATTTAGCCATTAAGTCTAAAACTATTTCAGATCATTGATTTGGCTATTGATTTTGAACTCACTTCAGATCATTAATGATGCGATTAACTATGAACTCACTTCAGATCATTAACGACTATTAATTCTAAACTCAATTCAGATTATTAAATCGATCACTGAATCTGAACACGCTTCAAAGCTTTGATTCGGTCGTAAAGTCTGAAACCCGCTTCAGAGTTTGTAAACTCCGATGCCCCTTCATTAGAACTTTTATTTCTAGCCCGACTCAATCTGATTGGCTCAATTGCAAACACATTTGCAATATTCTCTCTCGTTCGAACGTCATTCTAATTGGTTATAGTGTGTGACATCCCAAGGTTCATCACTGAGCTGGTAGCAAAACTTGTATTAACACATTAGCACAACCAAGAGAACTGATTGTCCAAATCAATCTCTTGTTCCTGCAAACCATGAGTGATATCTAGTAATATATCATGGCTACCCAGATAGTGTGAAATGTCTCAGAACATAATAAACATGTCAGCTTTGGTGACCGTGTAATTCGATCATTTTGTCTCACCATGTCCCAATCGAACAAAAGCCATGGAACTATTGGTCAAGCCACCAATTCAATCATATGCCCAAATCTAATTGACATGTATTCTTCGAGATATGAACCATTCATTCTTGGTTATAACCCCAGCTGAGGATTTCAATACAATGTCACGATTAGATCGTATAAGACATCAATCTTGTATAACAAGAAGACATATCCCATATTGCACCCGCATGTGGCTTTGTATGTGAACAAACTATGACCATCAAGTACAGAAACGGTTCGATGAAGCGACAACATGCGCACTTGTGAACCATAGCCATCCAACACACAATTTAGCATCGTGCCTCAGCTCTAAGGATCTTTACACCTAACCAAAGCATGAACGATCAGACATTGACCCCGCTAAAAAGCTTCCATATCGCCAATCGTTCTATGTATGTGATGTTCAGTAAACTTGTCGAAAACAAGCACCTGTGTTCTAGCTCGGATATCACAATACCCAATGATTTGTGACTCATCATCCCCTCAAGTATCAAATACTGAAATGAAGCTTGAGAACACACCGGTCTCAATAGGATTATCAATATCCTCTCAATGATCCATCGATCGGGAACTGTTTAAAGATTCAACATAACTGTAATTTGTCACACATATCCTTAACACCTTAAGAATAGGTTCAATCCAAGCTGATCTTATAGACCTCATTCATATAAATTGGACAATGAATGAGAAAACTTATTTGCCATTAAATAATCCCTAATGTGTAACTATTACATGGTTGCTTTAGGGCATACAACTAACAATAGATCCATTAGAGGAGTTTCCTCGCAAATGGAGTTACGTCAAGTTCCTTAGTCTTGTTAGAGATGAAGGAAAGGGACAAATGAAGTTGTTTTGATTTAGATCAATGCAATACAAGTTCACGCAGTGCCCTATCTCAAGCGGGACAAAGCCATCTAAGCTATTAAGGCAGAGTGTGAGGCGGAGAAAATTGGACAAGAGACCAAGAGTCGAATGAATGGTGCCATGAAGAGCATTCAAACTAAGA
Organism: Eucalyptus microcorys; assembly: GCA_014182515.1. Lineage (NCBI taxonomy): Eukaryota > Viridiplantae > Streptophyta > Magnoliopsida > Myrtales > Myrtaceae > Eucalyptus > Eucalyptus microcorys. Next base: position 28,757,728 of record CM024564.1, read on the forward strand.
TCTAGCTAAATTAGCCTCTTTAGATTTCCTAATTTGGGAGAGATTAGACTATTGATTTGATTATTATGAATGTCAATGACTTCTAACATGGTGAGGTTTTGGAGATAGTGAGGTAACTCACCAGTTAGGTCATTGTGGGACAAGTTGAGGTGCCTTAACTTTGGGAGTGCACATATTTGTTAAGGAATGAAATTGGCGAGGCCACTATTAGGCAACCCAGGAGAGGTGAGATTTGAGAGCAAAGAGAAATTCATGCTACACAAATTACTTGTGACCCTATAATCATTGTGGCCTTGTTCTGGTATATTTATTTTGAAGATACTTCCAGAGTTGTCGCATGAAATGCCAAGCCACCTACAATGTGATAAGGGAGTGTTGCTCGTAACAAGGTCAAGCCACCACCCACTAAGGCCCTATTTGGTTGGGCATTTGGAAGGCACTTTGGGACTCAAAAGTCCCTTGGCCAAATGCAAACACGTTTGGTTCGTCTTTTTAGGCGACTTTGGCAAAATGCAATTGCATCTCCAAGTGGCTCTAAGGGCTTTTAGCTAAATGCAGCTCCGAAAGTACTTTGGGAAGTTGCATCTTCGAATGCAAGTCTCGGTACTGTTCATCTTCTCGCACACCACCGCATGAAGAAGTCGACCGGAGCCAACAATCGCCGACCAAGGGGTCGCGCACGTCGGCGACCGCCGCCTGAGGGTCGCTCGACCCCGGCGACCGTCGCCGGACCTTAGGCGACTGATGGCCTAGGTTGTGCGACCCAGGCGACGGCCTCCTGGAGTTGCGCGACCTCAAGCGACCGTCGCCTGGGGTTGCGCGACCCCGATGACCGTTTGGGGGCCAAATCCGGCCATCCGGCCACCAAATCCGGTGGTCGGTGGCCGGACTTCAAAAAAATATATAATTTTTTTTTTTTTAATTTAGTAAAAGTCATTTACAAATGCAAATTTTACCAAACGTTATTTTATTTGCATTTCAAAAACCCCATTCTCCCAAAGGTATTTGCATTTTTGCAAGTGCACTCCCCAAAAGCCGAACCAAACGGGCCCTAAGAAGAAGGGCATCCGCCTCCGTTCCTGTGGCAATGGCAAAACATGCAAGCCGACGGGTTTGCTTACAGGGTTCAAACAAATCATGTGGAATATCTTCATGCCTTATAGAGAGAGGAGCTTGATAGAAATCGTGTGGAAGGCCTGAGATTGCTGTGATGTATAAAGGCAATCCGAAGAAACAGGGCCTTGCCCTTTTTCCCACCTACGTGCATGGTCCCCTACAATGAGCACCTTTGAAACATTATTGCCAAGGTACTTAATTGTTGGATTTGTACTACTTAACAATCAATATGGAGGAAACCGATTTGCACAGTTTCCGACATTGTACAATCGGGACCTTTTCACACTTAAATTGACTCCTGGATCACCTGCCGCATTCGTTTGATTACTCGATGTAAACAAATTAGCTCTTATAGCCCACTAGCTGCTCAAACTAGCTTGATAGAAGTTAAATTTTAAGTTCAATCCACAAATTGACATTGTACGAGTAGCGTGGCAAACAAGAAATAATTATTGATGGCTACCGATACAAATATAATCTCAAAACCGATGTTGTGACATCGTTTGAATTTTGTGTCATAACTTTTAATTGATCATCTAAGTCTCCTAATTTTCAAAGGTAAGTCATTTAAGTTACGTGGATGATTTTCTTGCCAGAAATTCCTAAATGACATCAAACTTCAGGCCAGCCAACTTTGGTGATTTGTAATGCTACAATGTTTTAAGCAAATAAAAATCGCCAGTGTAACTTAAGCGATGAATTTTTAAAAGTCATGACACTAATTTCCCTGCTAGTAGAATATATTGGTCATATGAATCTTTAAATTTCGCTGTTTTATGATTCAATAAGAATGTAAATCAGCATGCATGTGTGAATGGAGCTTGTACACATCCATAAAAAAAATTCAAGGTTTTTGACGAGTCTGCAATTCAAGTGTGAAGAAGTCGAGTTCTTTTGGGTTTTCACATGTTGGATCAGTACGCGTTACAATAGTTCGTGGAATTGTCATGGTCTTCATGGACTTTTTATTTGTGATGGTTGGCCCTAAAAATTTCTAACTCATCAATAATACCAACACGCAGTAAATACCTAGCCGATTATATTGACCATATGCACTCCGATCTTACTCCAAAGACAAAAAATTAAACGACCTTTGTCCTACATAAACTGACTCCTAAACATGGCATGAGCAAAGTTTAATACTCTCACTTAAATCGTAGATGCCAAATGATCTTATATCCTCAACCACCTTCACCAAGCTGCAGCATCATATTAGCAATCTACCTCGTCACTATTGTTGAGACAATTAGAAAATGACCCCCTTATACATCGATTAGGCTTGACGAAGTTCTAGTTGATCCACCTTCCAACCATGATCTGTTATAACCTTAAAGATAAACTGAGAACATGCATCACTTAAGCAGAAGCCTTGGAATGATTTTCTGCTAGACTTTATTCTGTAGGGGTCGTCAAACTTATGCAAATCCTCGTTGCCGAAAAAGTGTTTGCGGGAAAAGCACCCATAAGACTATCTCATCCAATTGGGCCATTGAGATGATTGTATGATAAGCCAAGGTGGTCTAAGTTTGAAAGCTCTTTAAATGAGAGAATTGAGCCCGAAAGAGATGGGAGTTGCACATGTTTAAGAAGTCAAGAAGGTCTTGGTCGAGAACCAAGTTACAAAATCTAGGTCTTCAGAAGTTTCATTTTCATGTGCATGGGTCGTCTACACGCTCAAGTCTTGGTATTTGGCCGTTTCCGTGATGTCTGATCTTTAGCCAACGTGAAGGAAACGTAAATTGCGTGATTTTCAGTCTTTGATTGACCAGCAAACCTTCAACTAAACAGAAACGATCCTTCAAATATGTAGTGAATGTCCTTAACAAGCCAATCATTCGTGCGACAACAATGCATTATCATTCACCGTGCGTCTTAATCTTTGTAAAAAGACTAAAGATAAACTGTCTTTTGAGTGCTTCTCACTCCTCACCAATTGCTACTCAGGCAAACTTCTAGCCTACCCAGTATAAGAAAAGTTTGACATGACTGAAATTGCACAAGCTGTATACTTCATATCCGCAAGCACGTTCATCGATTTGCGCTCTCTTGGTCGTTGCTCTTGTTGTAGGCTTGACGAAGTTTCTGTTGATCCACCTTCCCACCATGCTCCTCGATTATTTTCTTGGAGCTGCGCAAGTGAGATTGAATGGAAAGGCTTGGCCAATGCTAGTTTTGGAGCTCGAAAAGCTTCAGAAACTTGTTTCATTGTGGGTCGTGACTTTGGGTCACTACTTAAACAAGCAAGCGACAAAGAAACCACGAGAACGATACTTCTTGCAGGAGAATTCTCTCTTGGGATTGACAAGCGATGGTCTAATATTTGATGTAGCATAAGATCTTCTCTGAAGAGTGTCGACAACTTTAGGATGATTTCACCTGGATGTTCACCCATAATTGTTTCCATTGCTATCACTCCAAAGCTGTATACATCACATTTCTCATTGATGACAAAAGTGTAAGCAAGCTCTGAAAAAAAAAATGAAAAGTTCATAATTAGAACAAGCTCGAAACCAAGTTCTCCATGTTAGCTTGGTGCATTATCAAACGATAAATATGGAAGCTGAAGCATCAATGGTGTTGTTTGCCACATAGAGTGTCGTGTATATCGATATAGCTACGTGCCTCTAGTAATAACATTCTAGAAAAGTGTGAAGGATTGCTGCTCACCTGGTGCTATATATCCACTAGTGCCTGCAATATTTGCTGTGAGATTAGATGAGAAATTAGGTTTAAGGAGTCTTGCCATGCCAAAATCTGATAGGAAAGCCTGCATTTTGTTGTCGAGCAAAATGTTGTTGGTAGATATGTCTTGATGAACAATTGGCCGAGTGCAATCGTGATGCAGGTAAGACAAGGCATGTGCCATGTCCCAAAGAATGTTGAGTCTTTTAGACCAATCTAGTTCCACTGCTTCAACGTCATCTCTCAAAGCACAAAAAAGACTCCCCCTTTCCATGTACTCATAAACCAAAAACATACATCGCTTGTGTAAACAGAAACCATGGAGCTTAATTATGCTTCTATGCCGTATTTCTGTCAAGTATTTCACTTCATTTCGAAAGCTCTTATCAAAAGCTGGATCCTCTGCTTCAAATCAGTGAAGTTTCTTCAATGCCACAATTTTTCCATTCGGCAATCGCACTCTATAGATACTACCATAACCACCACTCCCAATACAATATTTAATGTCGAAATCTTCTGTTGCATTGATTATGTCTTCATATGCAATTCTTCCATCATAATTCCATATTGACAAGAAATCTCCATCTTTTTGTACTGTCTTTGATTGCATGCTCTTCCTTCTATGTCAAAATATGAAGCAAGACCCAAGAACAGTCAATGTTATAGCCATCAGTGGTACAAATACCGTCACAAGCATAACCTTAGACGTTCTTTTGGAACTATCAATCTTTTTCAAACCTGCATTGCCGTGGAAAGCTCTATAGCAAACATTGGCCAGATTATCTGGAATTTTTCCCGTGAGATGATTGTACGACAAGTCGATATAATCCAAGCTGAGAAGCCGTTTGAAATTGGGAATTGAACCATGCAGAGAATTGTTCTCAAGATTGAGATAGCTTAACATGATCAAACTCTCAAGTTCACAAGGGATTTTTCCAGAGAAGTTGTTCGAGCTCAAATTTAGATGAGTGAGACTCTTTAAATCTCCTATTTCAGACGGAATGACGCAATCTAATACATTATCATTTAAATTTAGTACCTTCAAGCTGGTTAAATGGGCTAGAGATGAAGGGATGGGGGCAAGTGAAGGAGTTTGAGCTAAGATTCAACTCAATCAAACTCTTTAAATTACCGATTTCTAACGGGATCAATCCGCTGAGTTTGTTCCCTTCCATACTCAGATATGCCTAGTTGAGGAATAGTTCCATTGAAGGAGTTTCTTCGCAAAGCGAGACGTGTCAAGTTCCTCAGTTTCAATAGAGACGAGGGAATGGAACCGATGAATAAGTTTCCATGTAGGTCAACGTGATGCAAGTTCACGCAGTTCCTAATCTCGAGGGGAACGAAGCCATCCAACTTATTATGGCAGAGTATGAGGCTACGTAAATTCAACAAGAGACCAAGACTGGGAGGGATTGTGCCATTAAGCCCATTGTAACTGAGATTTAGGTCGATCAGCCTCTTTAGATTTCCCAATTTGGGAGGGATAGTACTATTGATTCGATTATTATGCATGTCAATAACTTCTAACATGGTGAGGTTTTGGAGACAAAGAGGTAACTCACCTGTAAGCTCATTGTGGGCCAAGTTGAGATGCCTAAGCTTTAGGAGTGCACATATTTGAAGGGAAATGGTACCAACGAGGAAATTATCAGGCAGCAGAAGAGAGTTGAGATTTGGAAGAAGAGAAATTCATGCTGCTCAAGTTACTTGCAGCCTGGTAGTTGTAACGGCCTCGTGGTGGCATGTCTATTTTGATGACGCTTCCTGAATCGTCGCATGAAATGCCAAGCCACGCGCAATGGAATGAGGATGCATTGCTCGTAACTGGGTCAAGCCACCACCCACTGTGAAGTAGAGCATCTGCCTCTGTTCCGATGGCAATGGCGGGGTAGTTGTGGGAGAGGGCTAGCCCAATAACGATCCAGGCAGCTGCGGTCATCATCTTGTGAACACGCAAGCGGACGAGTTTGCTTACAGGATTCAATTGAATCATGTGGAATATCTTCACGCTTAATAGAGAGAGGACCTCTTCTTTGGCTGGGAAGTGAAAGGCCCGAGTTTGCTGTGATATTTAAGGGGCCGCGCTTTTCAACAAGCCACGTTGAATTACTCAGAATTGAATAAATGCCGCACGGGATTTTTAAGTGAGAAAAATTGCCGACTTAACTTAGACGGTCAGTTTTTAAAAGTCATGATATCAACTTTCGGGCAAGCGGACCATTCTGCTCATGCGAATTCCGTGGTTTCAGGTTAAGACCAGCATACCGGCCAAAAGGTAAGAACCAGCGTCAATGTTTGGATGGAAGTTGTACACTTCCATCAGAGAGTCAAATGTCTTCGGGGTTTCGTGCGTTGGTTTGTGACCTTAAGATGATAACTACACGATAGAACAGACACGTCCCTACACAAGAAAGGTTGTTGAAATATCACAATGACTTGATTATGGGCTTTATATGTTCTACGATGCCATGATTTTCTTGTTGAGCAATCTTGCTTTATAGACACTATCGTAACTCTACTATGAATGCAATATTCAATGTCAAAGTCTTTGGTTGCGTTGATTGTCTTCATATGCCTATTTGGTCCCGTGAAATTATTGCATGATAAGTCAAGGTATTCTAAGAATGAACGTCGTCTAAATTTGGGAATTGGGCCCAAAAGAAAATTTGGTCAAGACGTATTAATTTGACCAAACTTTTCAAATTCAACACGGATTTCTCCATATGAACTCGTTCCGGCTAAATCTAGAGTAAGACTCTTCAAGTCTCCTATTTCCGATGGAAATGGCACAGTCCATTCCATTTCAAGTGAAGGAGTTTAAGCTCATCTCAGCCAAACTCTGAATTTCAACAGGGATTCTTCCATAGGAGTTGTTAAATCTCACTAGATAAGTGAGAATCTTTTTATCTCCTATTTTTGATGGACTACCACAATCGACTCCATTCCAATGCAAATCTAGCATGGCCAGGCTTGTCAAGTTGGCCAAAGATGGAGGGATGGGACAAATTCAAAGAATTATAGCTCATCTCAATCAAGCTCCTCAAACTGCCTTTTTCTTACGGAATAGATCCATCGAAATTGTTCTTTCCATATTCAGCCGTGCCAAGTTTGTCAACTTTAATTAGAAGTTTATAAAATGTTAATAATTAAAAGAAAAATAATCTAATAAGTACTCAAATGAAAGTTGGTAACGAAAAATTTATTAGCAATTTAATCATAGGAAAGCTAGTAAATCACTCTAATTAAAGTTGGTTATTCTAAAAAAGAGTTGGTAAGATTGATCCATGTCTAAGAAATACAAGCAAAGTTTCCAAACGATAGAAAAGTAATATGTCGATAAATAACTTAAATAAGAGTTGATAACCTAATAGTATGTGCTAGTTTAATTGTATGAAACTTGGTGAGTCGATGCAAATGTAAGTTGTCTTGACATATATACTTTACTTCTTCCAGAAGTATGGAATCTCAGTTTTAGTTACCGCGTACATACAATCTCTCTAGATCGAGTCCCAGAAAAGTCACTCTTTTGCTGAATCGTCTAGTTTTGACATAGATGTGCTACTTGAGCAGTTTCAGAAAATTCGGAAAACTCTCGCCCTTCAATTTAACCTAAATAATGGCAGTGCATCTCCTCAGTGCATTTGATTATTTAATGCAAACAAATTAATTCGTATATCCCAAGAGGCTCAAACAAGCTTGATTGAAGCCTTATTTGAAGTTTTTATATAAAATCATCTCTCATTCTATCCAGTGAGTCAGTGACTACACCCATTAATGATAGCGAGCTGCGACTAAATTGATCGATAACTCGAGAGTTGGGTGTCGTGGCGTCACTCGAATTTCTTGATTTCGGCAATTGTAACCCGATTTCTGATAAAGACGAGAAGTTATCGAGCAGTTGCTTAAACTTCACGATATGATTACACGCTAGAGTATGAACCAGCATTCATTGTGGCGGGTACACAAACATAGAGGTATTCGAGGTCATCATTTTGTGTACACGTTGAAGAGATACGTTTTCGGATCGACAGGACCAACATATCTCCATGATTTTAAGATGGTAAGTAACAAGCTTTGTATGGGATTAACGAACTTCAAGTGAAATATCAATGGTCCATGTATGTGGAGATGTTCCTCTCAATATAGAAAGCTTACTATGAAATATATAACTCAGAAATATAGTACGCTTACTCATTAATGACGGAGCCCCCTTGCAAAATCTTATGCCATTTCATAATCTACTATAATAGGCGGAAGGTTAGAAAATCAGTTTTTGATAGTATTCTACTAATTACTTGACAGGACCAATTATAAATATCTTGTAGCACTTGGTAATTTACCATCGGATAGTAGATTTCAAGATGGTAAATTTGTCCTTTCGTTGGTTACTGACTAATCAATCGATAGGCCCTTAGTAATTTTCTACTGGATGTGAGGATGGTAAAATCACTATCTTGTTAGTAAGTGACCGGTAAACTTGTTAAATATATAGCACTTGGTAATCTAGCGGTGGATACTTGATTTGAGAATTATAAATCCATTTTTTCATTGGTAAATTGCAAATAGTTCACCGGACAAAAATAAACTATTATGGGTCGAGTTGATTGATTGTTGTAGCTAAGTTGACTTATGACGATTTGAGTCTAGACGAGATGAAATCCATTATCATCCAAAGTAGTGCTCAACTCAATCGATGATGGGTCGGATCCAGATAATTGTTTCACTGTTTGGAGGAAACATGTAGATATATGTGGGCAGAGAAGAAACATATGGTTCAATTGTCTTGAGTATTGGTGCATGTGAACTTCTGTGAAAACTCCGTAGTTCCCACAAAAACCATGCACATGGCCTTGTTCCTGAAGGGTTTATCACTTGTACGTATAGCCACAAAAAGCATAGACAACTTGAGCAGTACCTTTCCCAACTCAGCCAAATAAAAAGAAGAAAAATCTAACCTTTTCGCAAGATAGAATTTATCTCATGTCCTCATTTTTAACCATATTCACGCAACATTTTAGTAGGAAATTGACTCTTGATCGCTATAACTAGAGACTTGTCTTCACCTATTACTAATGTTGTCAATACGGTTGAGGATAGATGCAGAAATCAAGTCTTGGGAGGGGTAAATCAATCATTCATCCTTGAGGATCTGACAATAATCCTCACATACCTACTAATTGGTGGGGTGATCGGTTCCCGTCGGTCCAATTCCCACCACAAAACCAGGAACCGGACCAAAAGGAATTAGTTCCTCATTTCCAAATCGAGGACTGAATCAAAAAAGATTGGAACCAGATAAAACTAGACTAATTGATCCAGTTCAACTCCCGAGCGGTCCAATGGAACTGACCACACCTCACATAAAAAATATTCAAACTAGACTTGAGCGAAAATTACCCCTAGCTTTATGAAGCTTGTCATGTCACGCCCTAAATGTGACATCCTGATTTTCAACCCTCTTTTCGATGAAATGAAATGGGCTTTTCATCGACGCGCCTATAATCTTTTTCTCTAAGCTGATCACTCACGAGATAACTAATTTATCAGGTGAAGTCATTAAGGGATTTTAACGCAATAGACTTGAGAATTCGACTAGAAATCGACTACTCGACCGTGTTAATCTGCAAGGGTCAACACGTCACCGTCAAAATTGATCCAAGACCAAAGATAGGTCGGTTCGACAAAGGCATGTGATTAGAGTGTGGATGATTCCACCTAATTACAAAATTCTCGTCGAACGGCACTAAACTGATTTTTCTATCGTTTATGTACCCTATGCTTGTATTTAAAATCTCGAGATTTTCATGACAACCGAGAGCCGCCAATGAGTCGAAGATGCACACTGTGGCTCGAAAATAATCGACCACGGGTCAAATGCACTAAAAATTCCTAAAAGCTACTCGGTAGGTTAGGTCACGCTAAAATCGTGTCTTGTTGAAATTAACCACGAAATTGAACTTGATTTCAGAAATTGAAAGTTGTGTCATGTCATGATTTATTTTAGGAATGTTGACTCATCCTCCAAAGATTTTTCCACAAACCTAAGTTTTTGGCAAAAATTCAAGTTTGGGTGTTTTTGAACGGGGAAATTAAGATGGCCATTTTTGAGTGCGTTTTTGGCGTTCAAAGGGAAAATCATGGATTCGATGTGGATGCCTTAGCCGGAATTTTTGGGCATCAATTGGATAAATTGAAGTGGAATTGGATTGAATTTGGAGGGGAAAGGTCACAAATTCGTAGGTTCATAGGGCAACAACCTTTTGGACTATTTTGGTGGCTTCTTGGAGAAGCTTTGGTGTGGAAAATGGCTAAGGATGAGGCAACAATAAGTGGGGGCCTTGTGATTATGGTTCGGAATATTTGTTGAGGACTTTGGAGGCTTCGTGGTCCCCCTTCAACTGCAACCCTCTTCTTCTTCTTCTTCTTCCTTGCCTTTGCTTTCTCCATCATTGCTGTGGTGAGCTCAAGAAAAACCAGCAAAAGAATCAGAGGAAGCCAGCTAAGCCAATAGTCGTCGACCGCCCACCCGTCATCGCCACACGCCCGTCCGAGCATCGCCGGAGCCACACATTGTTCCGCGCGTCCCCCGCTATTCCGCTCGTCCCTCACTGTCCCGTGCCCGTGCGTCCGTCAACCAAACCGCTTGGAAGCCGCGTCACAGGTCCCTGAGCTACCTTTGCCCGCCATCCAAGCTGCCATCGCCTCCGCCTAGTTCGCCGATGCCGTCTGCTGCCCGCTTGGTTTGTTTCCAACCGCCATAGCCAAGCCGGGCTGCCTTTTCCAGCCTTGGACAAAAGCCGAAGTTCCAGCAAGGGCTGAAATTTCGTGGCCCATTTCCGGCCCCTTCCAAGCCTCGTCGAGTGTCGCTCCAAGCTTGAGTCTCGCCCACCTTGGCGTTGCCGTCGCCATGAAATCACCGACCCACTAAGCTGGTGAGTTTACTTGCTAAGCCTTGCTTATGAGGTTAATTATGTTTAGTAGGTAATTAGCTTAGCCTAGGATTGAATTAGGGGGTTAGTTTAGTTTAATTAGCGATTTAGTTAGTTAATTAGGCTAATTAGATGGTTATATTAGATTAGTTAAGGGCTAAATAGATTGTACTATTTATGTAGATAGGTGCATTATTTTTCTAGGTCTGTTTAGGTGGTTAGATTAGCATATTAAGCCTAATTAGTGATTTATTGATTTTAATTTGCATTTATTTAATTAAATTTGTAATTTATTTAATTATTTAATATTTTTTAGAAATTATACCAGGATAGCCCATAACTGGAATTTCGTGCTAATTGTCGTGGTGTGATTAGTTTATACAATTGAATGATAACTTGTACAATTCAGTGGTGATTGTGATTTTTGGTTTATTATTTCAAAATTGTGAAATTTTGGTATTTAATTAGAAAATACCGGGTGTCGGGTTTTGACACTGAAAATGTTTTTAAGTACTATATCAAATAGTAGGATTTTAAAAGGAATGATATCAATTTTTAAGGTTCGATCGATCGTGTACCCACACACGATTATTTTCACCAGGTATTTTTAATACGAAGAAAATAGGCTAAGCACATTATCTTAATCGAGACATTTGAATGCAATGCATGATATCCTTGGCAGGAATTAAATGATCATGTGATTGTTATAAGAACCCATCCTTAATGTGCGTCGAGTGGACGTTGCCCCTATATGAGATGCCCTTGGATAACGGATGCCGGTCATAGTAAAGGCTGGACTGATGCTTCTTCGAGATTGCCGTCTAGTGTAGACGTTGCCGTGCTCAATGGGGGTGAGACGATGCCTAGTTACGCCAGAAGACCGTCGAATGTCGAGTAGGCCGTGCCCGTAGGGCCGTAATCAATTGGAACGTGTGAATGATTGAAATAAACACGCCTGATTATGGGACAAAATTATGTGGCACGGAATGAGACGTGTCTAACAATTTGGCCTTATAATCGAGACCCATGTAATTGATTGTGATATAAGTGAGGCGTTCCAATTGATGTGTGCATCTATTATATGTATTGAGTATATGAACTGTGCTAACGTACAAGAAGGAACTGAGGCAAGGTGAATCTTTTGTGATGTGTGGTTAGACTACCTCTAGGCATATTTCCTTCCTAATTGGGGTTTAGGGCATGAACTCGCTGAGACATCGTCTCACCCCGTCGTGGACTTAACTTTTCAAGTCCGTAGATGGAGGCTCATCCAGTACATTTTAGACAGCCAAGGGGGTATACAGAGCATAGTACCGACGTCCCTGTCCCCAGGAGTCTCTGGCTCCATGAGCTCATCGTGACCACTATCTTGGTCGATGAAGGCTGACCTCAGTTGGTACCTCATCGGTTTAGGGCGTGGTTTTGTCATGGGCCTAATGGGGTCCGGGTTGGTCCTCTACAGGGTTTCAACATCCTCGTCACTGCGGTCAATGTTGCGGCGGGTGAGGGGGTAGCTAATCCCCCTGATGGTGTCATGGTAGACCCAGAACCCCTAGAGGTCTCGAAGGTCTCGATTGAGGAGTCTTGTGCCTAGATGGCTTAGTGACTCTCCTCTTTGGAGTTAGGCTTTTGTTTATAGATTAATATTGTATATAAACTCAGTTTGTTTATAAAAGTGTTTTGTAAAATTTGTATCCTGCTTTTCTATCACATATTTGTGTTGTCTTGGGATTGTTTATACGCTTCCGCATGTGCATTAAAAAGAATGGGTCGGCGACGCGTCCTGGAATGTTGCAAGTTTTATCGACCATCGAGGGATGTGCGCGCACTCGAGGTTCAAGGTGTGACACTGAACTTCTATGGCCATGCAAGAAGCGCACTCATCGAACCTTTACTAATCATTTGGTCATTCGATTGTGACATCCCAAGAGGCGTCACTGACCCAAATCGTAATAACAATAAAACGCACAAGTAGAAATGTGAGCAAATCTCCAATCATCAAATAGCAGAGATAGTTAAAAACATATTCATACATATAGAAAAGCGTTACGAGTCAACGTCTCATACAACACGAGTTCAAGGGTTAATCAACTAGCTTCTTCACTTCCGACACGCCTAACCGCTTTGCCACAACCTCCTTCAAAAAACGTCTAGGGATATACCTATGCCTCTAATACTATAAGGGTGGTTCAAAAAGTGCTAATAGCCCCACCACTACCTAAGCCCTAATGACCTCCAGTGTTCAGGCCTCCCACATGGCAACCAGCGCGAGGTCGATCTCGAGGTTGGACACCTCCCCATTGGGAACGTCCCCTCCTTGACATCCTAATTGATGTCACCCCCAAATTCTTTAGCACCCGGCAGACCATCGAAGTTATGGGTGGGACCATGGCTCTCGTTGCCTACCCAAAAGTACCGGGCCACGAATCGGTGTAGCACGAGATTAGACAAACTCCCATCGACCCAAATGGTCGTGACATATCACGTATAGTGTGCGTCAGCTACTCCCACTATTAGGTACTCCGTCACCTCTTAACTACGCTCGATAGGGAGGCCAAAACGAATATGATGAAATGGTTCAACCATTCTTAGGGCCTAAAAACATTTTAACAAATAAATATGAGGTAAACTCAATGAGTGAACTTCCTAAACTTCGCTTATGGAAATCGTTCACCTCGAAAGCGCCCTAAAAGTGCTATTATATGTCAATGGCGAAACATGGCAATACACGTCTCTCTTTACTCTCATCAATCTCATAACAACTTGTTTACCATACAAGGCCATCAAAGTAGATGCATAGGCAATTTCATAACATAGACTTCATGTTCTCGAGCCAAACGTAGGAATATGCATTATGATCTAAGTCATATGCTCATGCCATGCAATAATTTGGATCTCATCACATACAAATATCATGCACTTCCCACACACATTTATCCAAATTATTACAGCCACTTAGGACCCAAAACCAACCCGAAGGTTTGCAAATCATCTAGCATAATTTGGCATCGTATCACCCCATTGAGTACGGTATCCCATTGACTTAGGGGCATTCCTCTAAGGAGCTTCGTCCCGAAATCCATCCGCAAATGGCATCTTGTTGACTTAGGGGCATCCGAACTTAATTTGGTATCGTCCCGCGTAAAACTCCTCAAGACAGGTTCACACCACGCGTAAAAAGCATCAGGGTCTTAGGTGATCACATGGGCATACCATCACATACTCTATTTCTTATCTTTCTCATTTAACCCATGTGATGCTAATGTGATATGCAACTTCTCTTGTCAAATGCCATCGTTCCATACATGTACATCACTTACATCACACACATATGCACTATTTACTTCCCAAACTCATGAAACATGATCCACATATCATGTTTAATCACTAATTCACATGGCACATATTCCATTTATCATTTTTAACCATTAATCCACACCGCACATCATCCAAATAACAAGTTTAACCACTAAAACACATGGCACATCATTCAAATGACATGGATAACTATTAAACCACATGGCACATAATCCAAATAACATGTTTAACCACTAAACCACATGTCACATGACCTAAATAACATGTTTAACCACAAAATCGCATGTCACATAATCCAAACAACATGTTTAACCCCTAAACCACATGGCACATAATCTAAATAACATGAATAATCACAAAACCGCATGTCACATAATCCAAACAACATGTTTAACCCCTAAACCACATGGCACCTAACCTAAATAACATGAATAATCACCAAACCACATGTCACATAACACAAATAACATCGATAACCATAGAACCACATGACACATAACTTAAATAAGATGTTTAACCATAAAATCACATGGCACATCCCTTAAATCGCATAGAGTACCACTAATCCACCCTAAACTACTCTCTAAATGCAACGAAATCCCTAAATGAAGGCTAGGAAGCCACTTATGAATGACTCGGGCTTCGAAACACGTCGGGGAAGGAACAACAAGACCGTACAGCCGCTAAAGGCCGCTGGTTATGCATCCATCGTGCGTGAGGGAGTTGGACAATGGCTGTTCGCTATTCCAGTGGCGGTCCAACGGCAATTTAGCATCCGTGCGGCCTCTGGTGAGGAAAATAAGTGAAGAGCAAGCCTGCAATGAGAGAAAATGGAGGTGTGAGGGTTCGGTTGAGGCTAGGGAGAGGGGGAGAGCGTTTTCAAAATTGTAAGTGAGGAAAATGAGAGAATGAGGGTGAGAGAGAGACAGAGAGAACCAGCGTGAGGGGGGAGAAAAGGGAGGAGAGAGATTAGTCTTGTCCCTCATTAATGCCTTGTCGTCCAAATCTTCCATATCTCTCAACCCTAGGCTTCCATTGACATTTTGAAGAGGAAAAGTGAGAGTGAGGGGATGAGGAGAGGTGGCTAGCATGAGGAAGAGGAGGGAGAGAGAAAAGAAAGGTCTTGTCTCCATAAATGCCCATCAAATCCCTTGTCTCTTGTCCATCAAGGGTGGCTTGTGAAATAAGTAAAATTTTAGCATTAAATGGTAGATAGATCACACGCAAGTACATAGGTTAGGTCTAAATTAGGCTAAGGAAGCATGTGGTCTACCCTTTTGGGCCGCCCATTAAGGGCGTGGGCCTAATTAGGCCTTGCACCACGGGCTTAGGCTCGTTGGGCCGCCCAATGTAGGCTTAGGCCCACTTAGGTCCTTGCTCATGGCCCGTTTCCACTTCTCTAAGATTGTATACCCTTATCGAAGAAAGACCGAGTTTTTCACCCCTAAATGGCCTTTCTCGATGTTCTCGTGGCCTATCGATTCTCAAGACATTCTCGTCCAATGATCACTTGCCAAAATAATTCCATTCTAAAAAACTGGGTCGAAGTGAGAATGTCACAACTCTTCCCCCTTAAAGAAATTTTGTTCTTGAAATTTGCATGATTGACCACTTCCTCAAATAGATGGGGGTATTGGCTCCTCATAATGTCCTCACTTTCCCATGTCTCTCCCTCGGTGCTGTGATGCTGCCAAATGATTTTGACCAAGGGAACGACCTTGTTGTGCAACACCCGTTCTTTTTGTCTACGACTCACATTGGCTACTCGACGTAATTTACTTTGTCGTCCACCTCAATCTCCTCATAACTCAGCACGTGCATCGAGTCTGGTTCATACTTCCTCAATATAGAGACGTGGAACACATTATAAACCTAGGCAAAATTTAGCGATAGTGCCAACTGATAGGCTAAAGTCTCAATTCTTTCTAGAATTTGAAAAGGTCCTACGAATCTAGGGCTTAACTTCCCTTTCTTGCCAAAAGGAGACTACCTTTCATTGGCGACACCTTAAAGAACACGTGATCGCCAACTTGGAACTTCAGAGGTCTCCATCATTTGTCTACATAGCTCTTCTGGCAACTTTGGGCCATCTTTAATTTTTCTTGAATGATCTAAACTACATTCATGGATTGTTGCACTAGTTCGGGGCCCATAATTTTTCTTTCTTCTACCTCATCCCAACAAACGGGCGTTCTACAAGCATGTCTATACAATGCCTCAAACAGTGCCATTCCGATACTCTGTTGATAACTGTTGTTGTACGCGAACTCAACAAGGTGCAGTTGATCTTCCCATCCTCCCTTAAAATCTATGACACAAGCTCACAACATATCCTCGAGAGTTTGGATCATTCTCTCGGATTGTTTATCAATCTATGGATGAAAAGCCATGCTAAACTACAGCTTCGTTCTCATAGCCGTCTACAAGCTTTTCCAAAATGCGACAGTAAACTTGGAATCTTGATCAAAAGTTATCGTTACTAGAACCCCATGCAACCGTATTATCTACCTCACATGCAGCTCAACCATACCGATCCATGGCATAATATTTTTGCACCGTAATGAAATGAGCTGACTTGGTCAGTCGGTTAACCACAACCCAAATGGAATCATTACTTCTCTAACTCCTTAACAATCCCATCATGAAGTCTATCGTGATATGCTCCCATTTCCATTTCGAGACCTCTAGTGGTCGCAATAGTCCACCAAGCTTGTAGTGTTGGACTTTCACTTGCTGACATGTCAAACAAATTGCCATGTGTCTTGCGATGTCAGCCTTCATTCCATTCCACCAATAATACTACCGAAGGTTCTTGTACATCTTTATACTGCCTAGATGGATGCTATAGTTGCTTTGGTGGGCATCCACTAGAATCTCTTCTTTGATCTCCCTATTGATGAGTACACACAGTCGTCTTCAGAACCTCAAGATCCTATCATCCGTCACTTGGAAATCTAGGTTCCTCTTTTTAGGGCTTCCTTGTACAATCTTTCGAATTTCTGCATTCGTCGATTGCAAGGCATTAATCTTGGTTTGCACTTCGAGTTCAATTCGAATGGTAGTCATAAGACTAGAAAGATAGCCTACCTCAAACTTGAAATTTGAATCCCATACACCTTCAAGAAGTATCCACTCTTGAACCATCATCTACGCAATTGATGACTTCCGACCAAGTGTATCCACTACCTTGTTGGCCTTCCTAGGATGGTATAAGATGTCACAATCATAGTTTTTGAGAAGTTCCATCCAATGCATTTGTCTCACATTCAACTCCTTTTGTGAGAACAGGTACTTCAGACTTTAATGGTTGGTGTAGATCGTGAACTTTTCTCCACATAGGTAGTGTCTCCAATCTTTAGAGCGAAGATAATCGCCGCTAACTCTAAGTTGTGCATCGAGTAATTTTGCTCATGATGCCTTAACTACCTAGATGCATAGGCTACAACTCATCCATGTTGCATTAAGATGCAACACAATCCTTTAAATGAAACGTTGTTGTAGATCTCATATCCTCCAGGATCGGATGATATCATCAATACTGGGGTAGTTTTCAACTTGTGCTTAAGCTCTTGGAAGCTCTTCTCGCACTTGTCCGTCCATTCAAACTTCACTTCCTTCTTTAGCAGTTGCGTCAAGGGTGTAGCTATCCCAGAGAATCTTTCCACGAATCATCAATAATAGCCAGCCAATCCTAGAAAACTCCAAACTTCGATCACCGTCATGGGCCTTGGCTAATTCATAACCACTTCGATCTTGGCTGGTCCACTAAAATTCCTTCGCCCAATATTACATGACCTAAAAATGCTACTCGATTAAGCCATAACTCGGACTTACTAAACTTGGCGTAAAATACATGTTCACGAAAGATGAGAACACCATTCTCATATGCTGTTCATGCTCTTTCGAGCTCCTTGAGTACACCAATATATCATTGATGAAGACTATGACGAACTTATCCAAATATGGCTTGAACACCATGTTCATTAAGTCCATGAAAGCTATTGAGGCATTGGTCAACCCGAACGGCATCACTGTAAACTCATGGTGGCCGTATCGCGTCCAAAACGCGGTTTTCAAGATATCCTCCTTCTTGATTCTCAATTGATGATAACTCGTCCTTAGGTCTATTTTCGAGAATAATGAGGCTCCTTGAAGTTGGTCCAACAGGTCATCTATCCTTAGCAACGGATACTTGTTCTTGACCATCACTTGATTGAGTTGTTGGTAATGGATACACAATCACAACAATCCATCCTTCTTCTTTTCAAACAACATAGGTGCTTCTCATGGCAATGCGCTAGGGTGAATAAATCTCTTATCCAATAATTCTTGCATTTGCACATTCATCTTCTTCAACTTGGATAGTGACATTCGATACGATACCTTAAAGATTACTTTAGTTCCAAGGGCCAACTTGATGACAAACTCAATCTCCCGCTCTAGAGGCAATCTTGGCAACTCTTTTAAAAAGACATTTGCAAATTCTCGTACTACCATAATGTCCTCCAACTTTGGTTCCTCCCTCGTCAAATCCTCAACTATTGCTAGATAACCTTGATAGCCTTCCTCAAGCAACCATTCTACCTCAAGCAAAGAAATCAAGAGTGTAGACAATCCACCTTTGTGTCCTACAAACTTATAACTAGAGCTACCAACTGGGTTGAATTATATAGCTTTACTAAAACAATCAACCATGGCTCACTGCTTATCAAGCCAATCCATTCCAATTATAACATCAAAATCATGCATAGCCAAAACAACTAGATTTATCAATCCCTTTTGCCCATTAATAACTATCTCACACCCTTTTGCCGCCAAAAATAGATAACACCTTATCATTCATAGGGGTGGAGATGCTAATGACCGTTTCCAACGGTTTCAATTCTAACCTAGCTAACTTAACAAACTGATCAGTTACAAACGAACGCATCGCCCCCATATCAGACAAAGTGCACGTAGCATACTAGTGTAGGCAAATCGTACCTGTAATCACGATCCCGGAATCCTTGGCTTCCTCTTTGGTCATCACATGCACTTTACTTTGGGCTGGGGGTCGATTCAAATTGTCCTACGGAGTGGCTCCCGACCTCTATCTCGTGAATAGGGGTTGCGGTTGCACTCCAACCGGTTATCACAGGCAGTTTCTAACATGGTGGCCCTACTGGCCACATCCAAAGCACGCACCCGTCTGGGCGTGACACGGTGCAGATCCATGAAACATGCCGCAAAATCGGCAACTTTGGCTCATGTGAGGTGTCAGCTTTCCAATGTCATTCTTCCTATTGGGAGGGATATGATGCCTTCAACCTGTCATTGGCTTCTACCCCAACCGACGGTTATCCTTGTTAGCAGCAAACCACAATCCAAATGTGACTACTCGCTCGACATTATCCTTCTCAATCAGCTGAGCTCTCTCATAAAGCTCATCATAGTCCTTCAGGTTTAGAGGCACCAACTGGCTACGGATTTACGATTTCAATCCATCTCGGAACCTCCTAGCTTGATCCACAGAATCCTCAATCATCCATATTTCGATAGCTCTGCGAATTTAGCCTCGTACTACTCCATGGATAAGTAATTCTAGCAAAGTCACAAGAACTCCGATATCTTATGCTCTTGAGTGCACTCAAAAAGTATTTTCCATTAAATGCTTCCACAAACGCACCTCAAGCCGGGAGGGTACCCTTAGGAAAGACCCTTCTCCGAGTGGCCTCCCACCAATCATTAGCGTTGCCTTGCAGCTAGTAGACCGCCAGGGTCACCTTTTCCTTCTCCATACACCTTAGTAAGGTGAAGGCCTTCTCTAGCTCCTTAATCCACGAAGTTGCAACCTTAGGATCACCCTTCTAGATGAATTGAGGGGGCTTTAGCTTAGGGAATTGCTCCACCAACATCTAGTTTCCATTCTTAGCTAGCGGGTCCTCATTACGAGCAGCGGCAGCAATAGCTATTGTTGAGCCTTTGTCCCATCAAGTTCCCTAGGGTTAATAGGGCCTATAGAATCCCATCAAATTGAGGGTCCTCGTGTTCCTTGCCTCAGCCATTAGCTAGCCTAGGAGCTACCATTCCTTGTTGCATCATTAATTCCGAGTGAAGCTCCACTAACAGCTTGATTCCACAATCCTCAACAATATAGTTAGGAATTCAAATCACAATTTAGCAAGACAATCTGCAATCACATGCATCTCATAAGCGTTCCTATCTAACTATCCTAAGGTCTCAATTCGCCTTATAGCTCTAGGTAGTGACCATGCTCTAATACTAAACCTGGCGGAGATGTCACACCTTGAACCTCTACGGCCACGCGACAACCCGTGCTCATTGAACATTTACTTATCCTTTGGTCATTTGTTTGCGACGTCCTAAGAGACATTGCCGACCCAAATCGTAATAACATTAAAACATACAAACGGAAACGTGAGAAAATCTCCAATTATCAAACATCAAGGATAGTTAAAAACATATTTATATTTATAGAAAAGCGTTATAAGTCAACGTCTCATACAACATGAGTTCAAGGGTTAATCAACTAGCTTCTTCACCTCTGACATGCCTAACCGCTTTGCCACAACCTCCTTCAAAAAGGACTCGGGGGTATACCTATGCCTCTAATACTATGAGGGTAGTTCAAAAAGTGCTAACAACCCCGCCACTACCTAAGCCCCAATGGCTTCTAAGGTCCAGGCCTCATACACGTCGACCAGCGTGGGGTCGGTCTCGGGGTTGGACACCTCCCCATCGTGAACATCCCCATCCTTGACATATCAGCTGATGCCGCCCCCAGATCCTCTTGCACTCGGAAGACTGTTGAAGCCGCGAATGGGACCGTGACTCTCACCGCTATCTAAAAGTACCAAGCCACGAATCGGTGTGGCACGAGATTAGACAAACCCTTATCAACCCAAATGGTCATGAAATATTGCATATAATGTGCATTGGCTGTTCTCACTACTAGGTATTCCATCACCTCCTGACTACACTCGATAGGGAGGCCAAAACGAACTTAATAGAATGGTTCAACCATTCTTAGGGCCTGAAAACATTTCAACAAACAAATATGAGGTAAACTCAATGAGTGAACTTCTTAAACTTCATATAGGGAAGTCGTTCACCTCGGAAACACCCTAAACATGCAATTGTCTATCGATGGCAAAATATGGCAACATACTTCTCGTTATACTCTCATCGATCTCATAACAACTTTTCTACCATACAAGGCCATTAAAGTAGATGCATAAGCAATTTCATAACATAGACTTCATGTTCTCGAGCCAAACATAGGAATATGCATTATGATCTAAGTCATGCACTCATGCCATGCAATAATCTGGACCTCATCACATACAAATCTCATGCACTTCCCACACACATTTGTCAAGATTATTATGGCCACTCATGACCCAAAGCCAACTTGAAGTTTTACAAATCATCCGGTATAACCGAACATCGTCTCGCCCCATCGAGCACGGCATCCCGTTGACTTGGGGCATTCCTATGAGGAGCTTCGTTCCAAAATCCACCTGCGAACGGCATCACATTGACTTGGGAGCATCCAAACTTAATCGAGCATCATCCCGCATAAAATGCCCCAAAACGGGTTCACACCGCACGTAAAACGCATCAAAGTCTTAGGTGATCACACATGCATGCCATCACATACTCTATTTCTTATCTTTCTCATTTAACCCATATGATGCTCATGCGATATGCAACTTCTCTTGTCAAATGCCATTATTCATACACATACATCAGTTACATCACACACATATGCACCATTCACTTCCCAAACTCATGACACATAATCCATATATCATGTTTAACTACTAATTCACATGGCACATCATCCAAATAACAAGTTTAATCACTAAAACACATGTGACATCATTCAAATGACATGGATAACCACTAAACCACATGGCACATAACCCAAATAACATGTTTAACCACTAAACCACATGTCACATGACCTAAATAATATGTTAACCACAAAACCTCATGTTACATAATCCAAACAACACGTTTAACCCATAAACCACATGACACATAATCCAAACAACATGTTTAACCCCTAAACCATATGGCCCATAACCTAAATAACATGGATAATCACCAAACCACATGTCACATAACCCAAATAACATGGATAACCATAGAACCACATGGCACATAATCTAAATAACATGTTTAACCATAAAACCACATGGCACATTCCTTAAATCACATAGATTGCCACTAATCAACCCTAAACTACTCCATAAATGCAACGAAAACCCTAAACGAAGGCTAGAAAGTCATTCACAGGTGACTCGGGCTTTGAAACATGTCAAGCGAAGGAACAACAAGACCAGACAGCATTTAAAGGCTGCTAATCATGCATCCACCACACATGTGGGAGCTGGATAGTGGCTGGTCGCTACTCCGATGGTAGCTCAATGGTGGTCTAGCAACAGTTCAGTGTCAATACGGCCTATGGTGAGGAAAATAAGTGAAGAACAAGCTTGCAAGGAGAAAAGATGGAGGTGTGGGGGTTTGGTTGAGGCTAAGGAGAGGGAGAGAGTGTTTTCAAAATTGTAAGTGAGGAAAATGAGGGAATAAGGGTGAGAGAGAGAGAGAGAGAGAGAGAACCGACGTGAGGGGGGGAGAAAAGGGGAGGAGAGAGAGTGATCTTGTCCCTCATCAATGCCTTGCTCTCCAAATCTTCCATATCTTTCAACCCTAAGCTTCCATTTAATGAAGATGTGACATTTTGAAGAGGGAAAAGTGAGAGTAAAGGGATGAGGAGAGGTGGTCGGCGTGAGGAAGAGGAGGGAGAGAGAAAAGAAAGGTCTTGTATCCATAAATGCCCATCAAATCTCTTGTCCCTTGTCCATCAAAAGTGGCTTGTGAAATAACTAAAATCTTAACATTAAATGGGAGATAGATCACAATCAAGTACATAGGTTAGGTCTAGATTGGGCTAGGGAAGCCTATAGTCTACCCCTTTGGGCCGCCCACATCATGGGCTTGGGCCTTTGGACTACCTATTAAAGGCGTGGGCCCAATTGGGCCTTGCACTGCGGGCTTGGGCCCATTGGGCCACCCAACGTGGGCTTGGCCCATTTGGGTCCTCACTCATGACCCACTTCCACTTCTTCGAGCTTGTATGCCCGTTATCAAAGAAAGACCAAGTTTTTTGCCCTTGAATGGCCTTTTCCGATGTTCTTGTGGTCTATCGGTCCTCAAGACACTCTCATCCGACGATCATTTTTCAAAATAATTCCATTATGAAAAACCGAGTCGAAACGAGGATGTCACAACTCACTTAGGTTTAGCCAAAAGGCTGAAGATGACATGCTCATTAAGGTTGCCTGGCTTGGTTTTGTTAACAATCTCTCAAATGCTCTTTGAGTAATTGTTCAAAGTGGGGCCGATGGAGACTTGGAGTAGACGCAGCTTCTAGGATGGTGGGGAGGAAGCGAGGGGGAGGCAGGGAGGGATAGGGAGAGGGAGAAGGAGTGAGCAACTTAGGTGTTGTTTGGTAACGTTCTGGAGAACACATGTTTCTATTTTTTTTGTTCCTTGGAATATAAATATAACATAAATTTGTTTGGTAATTTTTAATTCTTGGGAACAAGAAACAAAAAACAAAAAAAAAAGTTATTTCTCGTTCTCATGAATAACTCAAGAAACAAGCCTTTTTTTTTTTTTTGCCTCTCTTTTCTTCCTTTTCTTTTCTTTCTTTTTATCTTCCTCTCTTCTTCCCTTAGCAGGTCACCGGCCTCGGCGATGGTCAATGACCAACTAGACGAGGCTTGACAACCTTGCCAACCTCCGACGAGGTCGCCCCAAGCTCATCAAGCCACGATGGGGCTCGACCTCGCCAGATCTAGGCAAGGCCCTCGTTTAACTGATCGTTAGTCGGCCATAGCTAAGGCTGGTGACCGGCTAAAGGAAGGAGAAGAAAAAGAAAAAAAAAGAAAAATGTAATAAAATTATTAATATTAAAAGAAATTTTAAGTCAAAAAAATTTGGGGTTGTACTAAACGTATTTTTGTTTTAGGAGCAAAAATTTTATATAATTATCGAACATCTTAAAATGTGCAAAAATTGTTTCTGAGAATAGAAATATAAAAAAGTGTTTTTGAAAAGAAATTGTAACTAAGAACAAAAACGCTATTGTACGCATCCTTAGTCCCACATCGAGTATTTAGCAAAGACTAACAAGCCATTGATCTCTATAAATAGTGATGGACAAGCAAACGATTTTTCAATCTCTTATTCAAAAACCTTTGTTTTGTTTGAAATACAACAACATTGAGAAGGGACACTTTAATTGTCACAAATATTCAAAATTAAAATATGTTTTGGGTAAGTAAATTAAAGTTTTAAAAAAAAAAAATTGGTTTGGTCTAGGCGATCCATTCTGCCTTTGGAAATGGGAACCGGACCAGCATCTTTGAAACCAAATCAAAGCGGTTAGTTCGGTTTGGTTTGGATGGTTTCTTTTGCTCACCTCTACTAATTAGTATACAGACAAGCAATTAAATGTAAGTTTAACATGTAATATAAACATGTTAAGTTCTGTTCTTGAAAAAAAGGCCTTTTCATATTAAATATGGGTTAAAGTAGTATTATTTCAAATTTTATATAAATTATTACATATATCGGCTGTATAATTGGGGAACCATATAGTATGTAATGTCATGCAAAATAATCCAAGAAACCGATTGAGATTTTGTCGATGATGATCAACAACTTTACTAAAATCAGATCATTACAAAGTATCCGATGAAATTATCATAAAAAAAAAAAAGGGTTTGAACGTATTTTATCTTATCAATTGGCTTTTATTTTCAAGAGTAGGGATGGTAGGATAACAAAAATCTGTACTCAAAGGTATTGTCAACGTACAAGTGGTTCCGACCAAAAAAAACCTACAAGTGATTGAAGTAGAAAGGGGTGAATTTACTTTTATCTAAATCCGTAGAAACAAATTGCGTATGCTCATTGATTGATGTACAAGAAAAACGGAATTTCGGGATAAAAATATAAAAGGAAAAAGGAATTAAATTTTTGTTGTTAAAAGAAATTCTGTTATTAGGTCTACTGCCAACGTAAAAATATTCTTAGATATTTGCCGTGGGATGAATGACATGTGCATTTGAGGTTGATTTTATAATCGAATTCTTCCACTTGTTAATCATGTAACATTGAATGTGTAATTATTTTTTATAATGTCAATGGAACTAATAAATGTCTAAAAAATAAATTGAGTGCAAGCAAATATTTCTGTACGCACACATATATATTTGCCAAATGCCAGCAAAAATGAAGGTGGGAAAATAAGAGTCAAAGTGCAAACAAAACTTGAAATTTGCTCGGTGGTTTTTTTTTTTTTTTTTTTTTTTGGTCAAAGATAGATAATTCATTCATTCATAAGCAAAGATTACAAGAAGACGATAGGGTGGATTTAGAGCATAAAATACTAAAAAGAGGATAGGGAGGTGCATTTAACCAGTTTGTGGGAAGGGACTTAAGACGATGCGATTTCGCTACCCAATCGACGGCTTGGTTGGCTTCTCTCGGGCAATAAGACAACTTAACGAAAGGTAGGTTTTGTAGCATAATTCTGTTTTCATTAATCAAGCTGCTCACAGCCCATGGTACTTCGGCCCGGCCCAGCATTGCTTCAACAAGAGTTTGATTATCGCTTTGTACTTCCCAAGCACTTCCCAAGCACTTCCCATGTTCTGAACTTGAACTGTTCCCATGTGAGTTGCTGTTCTGTGGGTGAGAAAATGCAGACTGTGCGAGAGAGCTAGGGCTTCAGCGCACAGAGCGTTCGCCGCTTAAATCTTAGCAGCAAATCCATCGATCAACAGCCCTCTTGAGTCGCGCATGACCCCTGCCACAAAGTTCTTTTCTTCCCCCTTCACCCAAGAGCAATCAATGTTGAGTTTGAAGCCATTGCTATCTGGTAGTTTCCATGTTTCGGGTGAAAATCGGCTGCTGGTTCTCTTCTATTATTTACTCGGAACCCATCTGGAGAAGGCCCTGACTTGGGCGTGAACAAGATTTGCTATGAAGTCAAATTTAGGAGGCTTGGATCGGAAGATATGGTTGTTCCGGAGCTTCCATATGATCCAAAGCGTGCTGGCCACCATCTTCGCTGAGGGTAAGTTGATTTTTTCAGCAAAGAAGTCTTCAAACCACTTGTCCATTCGGGTTACTGAGGTTGTTTTGTTGTAAAGGTTGAGGCGCAAATCAAGCCATATATGTCGGGTTCTTTTGCAAAGGAAAAAAAGATGCTCTATTGTTTTAGGGTGCCAAGAACAGAGTGGGCACAACGGATCAAGTAATACTCGCCTCTTATAAAGATTTTTCTTTGTGGGTATTGCGTTTTGACATATGCTCCATAGAAAGAACTTAACTTTGGGAGGGATTGGAATACTCCATAAGTGGGTCCATAAGGATTTAGGCGGCTGATAGGAAGTTGTTGCTTTGTTGGGATTTGGAGAAGTAGTCAATGAGCAAATCCTATTGTAGCCACTTTTAACTGTATAGGAGCTTGACTTGTTTCCCGTCCATATCATCCTATCTTTCTGTGGTATTACTGAAATGGGGATTGCAAGAATTTCTTTAACTACTTAGTCGTCAAAAAGTTCACGAAGCTTAGGCTCATCCCATGCTCTTCCTTCATTGCACATTAATTCAGCAACTTTCTCAAGATCATTTATATTCGCCGGCCTGCCTAATACTCCCCTTGAAAGCCATTTGTCCCGCCGGCTGTGAATACGTTCCCCATCCCCCACCATCCACCAAACCTCCGATTCAATAGTGTCTCGACCTATTAGAATGCTTTGCCAGCCCCAAGATGGTCGCTGTCTTGGTTTTGCTCTCCATAAGTCCCCATTTGGATAGTAAACACCTTTTAGTATCTGGCTCCATAGTGCTGAGGGTGATGGTAATAATCTCCACGCTTGTTTGCTTAACATAGCCTTGTTAAACTTAATTAGGTCTTTAAAGCCAAGACCCCCTTCATCTTTTCTGGACTTCAAAACTTCCCATTTCTTCCAATGCATACCTCTTTTAGAATCATTTTGTTTCCACCAGAAAGCTGCAATCCTTTGTTCAATGGCTTTGCATACTAATATTGGGATTTTGAAAATAGACATTGCATACTGGGGAAGAGCCTGTACCACAGCTTTGATGAATACTTCTTTGCCGACTTTAGACAATAATTTTTCTTTCCATCCTGCATGCTTCATGTTCACTCTTGCAAGAATCCATGAAAACATCTCCTTTTTTGTTTGTCCCCAATTAGATGGAATCCCCAGGTACTTCCCTGTTTTGTGGATAATAGGCACACATAACTCATATGCCATATTCCTCTTCAAACTCAGAGGGCAACCCTGCTGAAAAACACTCATGATTTGTTTAAATTGATAGCTTGACCAGTAGCATAGCAATATTGATTCAGAATGTTTGCCACATTTTGACATTCTCTGACTGTCCCATCCAGAAAAAGTATAGCGTCGTCTGCAAATAATAGATGAGACAGAGTGGGACAATACCTGTTCAATTTTATTCCTTTGATGCTTCCATCTTCTAATGCTTTGTGCATCATCCAGGAGAATGCATTTGCCATTAATATAAACAGGTACGGGGACAATGGGTCTCCTTGTCTTAAACCCCGTATGGGATGGAAATATCTTGTATGATCGCCATTGATTTTGATGCTAAAGGACACCGTGGAAACACCTTGCATCACAAGCTCAATCCATTTTTCACCAAATCCCATCTTCCTCATACTCATTGTTAAGAAATCCCAATCAACCTTATCATAAGCCTTTTGCATATCCAGTTTAAAAACTGCTTAGAATTTCTTTTTGCGTTCTCTAATCCTTAGCTGATGCAAAACCTCCTGAACAATAAATATGTTGTCTTGTATTTGTCGTTCTTTAACAAAGGCGCTTTGTTCAGTAGCTATTATCTCAGCAAACCATGGTTTCAATCTATTTGATAGCACTTTAGAGATAATTTGATAGCTAAAACTACATAGACTGATTGGCCTAAACTGACAAATACTTTCTAGATTTTTCACTTTTGGAATAAGGGATATATGAGTCTTGTTGAGCAGGGGATCAAATTTACCCGATTCAAAGAAGTTTCGACTGATTGAACACTTCCACTTAATCTCTTCCCAATAATACGATAAAATTGTCCATTGAGACTATCCGGACTGGGGGCTTTGAGTGTACCTAGCTGGAACTAGAGGTGTTAAATGGGTCCATAAACCCATTTATGGACCCATATTTACTTAAATGGGTCGTTAATGGGTCGGGCTTATATCTCAAGGCACTCGTTAATGGGTTTTAAACAGAAAAGGAATAAATTACGTGGGTCTTAAATGGGTTTATTCTATATCCATTTAAGACCCATTCCCCAACCCATTGAAGATGAAGCCAGTAACCCACGAGTCTACCCTACCCTACCCCTTTTTGCTTTCGATTCGCAGCCACCTCCATCGCTCGCTGCTGCTCGCCGCCACCTATCGTCTTCTCGTCGCTGCTCGCTGCCGCCCATCGTCGCCTCGTCGCGGCCACAATCAGTCTCACAGATCAGCTGGACTAAAATCCTAAAAGCAGCACTCATTTGCTCGTTGCGAACGGCTCGCAGATCCATCGTCGGAGGACAGAGCCGCTTGGTTCAGGTACTCCGTCTAAACACGCATTCGTGGATTTCATTTTGAGTTTGGGCTTGCTGTTTTACGTAATCAAGCCCGCACGTGTGGCGAGATGGTCCCGACGACACGTTTGATCGATCACTGGTTGCTTAGTGTCATCAATTTGTTTACGGAAGTGGTGATTTTGCTCAAGTCGATTCAACGATGGAAGTGGTTTGTTCTGTGTTGGGTTGATGTGTGTTTTTTCTGCTGCGAATTTGGAAGGGTGCTCGAATTGCACTGTTAGAGCAAATTGTCTTTTCGTGTTAATGGTTTCATTGGTCTCATAATGTTGCTAATGCCCATTTATAGTTTGTTATTGTCAATCCTGTTCCATGTTGAGCTGTCGTCATTGAAGAGGGTGTGCGGGTATATAGATGTTCTTGATCGCGGTCTACCTCGTGGGTTTATGACTAGGGAGCGTTTAACTGAAATGATATTTGGGTTTTGTGGGGATCTGAATTTGGAACAAAGCACGGTTTAAGAGGATTGCTTATTAGCTAACCTTAGAGCCATTTGTTAGTTTAATGATCTGAACTTTTGTTCATTTTCTTGAGTGGGAAGTTTGTGCACCTATGTCTTTATTATGTTTTGTGCTCTCTAAAGAAGGTAAGGATGAATTTGATGACTGCTGCTTTTTTCATTGGTCAGATTCTTTGATAGATGCTAGAGACTTGGGTTTTTTCATTAACATCCATGTTCCATGATCATATTGCAGAAAATGTTATGCTCCTTGTTTACATTTGGCAGAAAAGGTTACATGAATTTGCTGAGCTATATATATATCCTCTAGAGTTTATTTTTTGTTTGCTCCTTGTTTACATTTGGCAGTTGATGTTATGTAGGCAGTCGTTTGTGGCCTCTATAGGACTGGGAAGCTACAACTCCATCCAAGTGATGATGAGATTGTGCAACTATGTCACAAAGTAATGAGGACATTAACTTTTATAGTTCTAAGTTCCCCTTAAGACTCACATAATCTAGCATATTTGTTTTGGTTTTTGATGTGCATAGTTAATATCTTGTTGCGCGTAATATTTGCTTCAATAATGCACTTTTGACATGTAACTTCTTGTGGCTTTTTTATGCTTAAATTTTGTGGATGAGGGAAAATGTAAGAGAAGTCCACTTGTTGGCCAAATGCATTATTAAGTGACTGACAAGTTGTTTCTCGAGTCACTTTGAGACATCAACATCTACTATTGAACTAAATTTTCTTTTTTGGGGCTTTTGTCAAGGATTAGGTGGCGTGGATCCAGACGTGTTGGGTATTGTGTGTATCATCAAATATGGACTCCACACACATTATGCCACATATAGTTTAAAAACAAGTTCAGATTGGTCATAAATGGGTTGTTTAGCATTTTTTTTTTTTTTTTTTTTTGGTCGGTGGATGCTTAGTGATTTAACGGGGTTTTAAATAGGTTGGCCGGCAGAAGAAAAAAAGGAAAAGAAAGAAAAAGAAAAAAGAAAAATAATTTTTTTTGAAAAAGTATAAAAAATTGAAAAATTATTGATTAGATTTGTATTGCTTGGAAGTATTTTAGTAATATAATATTTTTAAAAAAATAAGAATAAGTTTTCCTAAATTTGGTTAAATATGAAAATATTTTATTAATATGGGTCGGGTCGGGTATGGGTCGAAAAATTTATATTAGGCTTAAATGGGTCAAAAATTGATTAATGGGTCAATTTGGGTTGACCCATTAATGACCCGACCCAAACCCAACTCGACCCACCTGTTTGACACCTCTAGCTGGAACACCACTTCTTTGACCTCTTCCATTGAAATAGGAGCCAACAGGCTTTCATTCATTTCCCTGGTGACTATAGATAGGCATATATCCAGCATAGGCTGAAGATTTCTTGGGCTTGCCGATTCATATAGTAAGCGATAGAAATCTTCTATGTGTTGCTTCAATATTTTCTGATCCCTACATCAAATATCTTCATTTAGTTTCAGAACGGAAATTCTATTCCTTCGTCTTCGTTGAACCATTGTAGCGTTAAAAGGGGAATTTTTAAGTATAAATTAGGCGTACAATGTAGTGTCGATTCTTCATACCCACAAAATGAAAACAATTCCATGTTGAGACTGCGCATCCGGATTTTTACTCGTGTCTTAACTAGATTATGAGATTAGTTTACTCACTTAAAGTTGGATTTCTTATAATGGGCTGAAATCGAGGCTTTCTTCAGTTGAACGAAGTAAATAAAGAACAGCTTAGAAGATGGGCTTGCAAATATGGGCTTTGGTACTGGAGTTAACATGCCTTGAAAATTTCCTGATATTCGTTGTTATAAAATTATGATAATAGCACCCATGGTATCTAAACTTTGATTCATATTTAATAGTCAATGAACTTTGATCTAATATATAATATTATTCTCAAACTTTTAATTTATGTAATGGAGTTCATGAACTTTTGTCCAATATGTTAAATAATCTTTAAACTTTTAATTTGTTCAATATAATCCATTAACTATTAGTATATGTTCAATATAATCCATAAACTCTATGAACATGATTAAAAGGTCGGGGCCCACATTGAACTTAAGTTTAAAGATCACATTGAACAAAATTGAAGTTTAGGGACAACATTACATATTACACCAAAGTTTCAAAATCATTTATGTCATTTTCCTTACAAATTTTTAGGAGAAAAATTGGATCTACAATAGGATTTTATTCGCAAGTGAGGGATGATACAAAGGAGGGAGTCCTAAGCTGAAGTGTTCCAAGAATCTGCACATCAAAAAGAAGTTTCAGCCCCACCATCGTGAGATTATACTGCTCGTATGAAAATCTATAAAGCAGTATAAAATCTATAAATTTTAATGATTCAGTCAGAACTTAACTAGAACACATTTTTTGCATGCACTTAAACCCATTCATTGTGAAGTCAAGGTCTTTTGTGGAGAGTATGCAATTCGAGTGTCACCCGAAGTCAAGGTCTTTGTGGTTTTATGTGTTGATTTTAGGACCATGAGGGCTATAACATGTGGGGCGTCGTTTGGGGTTTCATATGTTGAATTTCTGAACCATTATGTGTTATATGGTTCGTAGTAAGTCATGATCTTTAAGGACTTTTTGGTGATATATATGAGCTTCAATGGAAAGAGATAAATATCAAATAGACTGGTTCCATTAGTTACGTTATAGATGTCCTTTATTATCAGTTACGTTATAGAAACTGTAAATGGGTGCTCCTTTTTTTATATTGGGACTAGTGGGTTTCACATTATTTCTTATTACATTATTGTCGATCATATGTTTCAATCTTACTGAAAAGACGAAAAATAAATGGATGTCCTTTATTATCTGCTTCTTACTCCTATAACACGTCATAGAAAAAATTTAACATGGCTCAACGATTTACAAAAGCCATGCACTTCTATAATACTCGGTCACTTTCACCAAATTGCGGCATCATCTTATCAATCTAACTCTTCACTTGTCATTGGGACATGCACTTGATGACCCTTACACATCGTTTAGTCCTGATGAAGCTTCTGTCGATCCACCTTCCACTCATGATCTGTTATTATCTTGGAGCTCAGCCAACGAGATCTCATGGAAGGGCTTCGCCAATGGTAACTTCCAAGCTAGAAAAGCTTCTGAGACTTGTTTCATAGTTGGTCGAGACTTTGGATTAGCACTCAAGCAAGCAAACAGAGTTCTCTCTTGGAAAAGGCAACCGCATGTCTAAGATTTTATGTAGCATGATAACTTCTCTAGAGGATATCAACAGGGTAAATATAATATCTCTTGGGTGCTCACCCATCATTGTTTTCATTGCTAACACTCCAAAACTATATACGTCGCATTTCTCATTAACGAAAGAATAAGTGAGCTCTGACAAAAAAAAGAACACAAAAGACATCAAAAGCTTTTAGCAGTCAAGGCTCTGAGCGCCCTGCCCCGTCGCTGCCCCTTGCAACTTTTCCCTCCCCGTCTTTTCCCCACATAACTATGTGCAGCGCCCCGCCCCGCTCCATCTGCCCCTTTAATTTTTCTTCAAAAACAATTAATTTCTTTTCCACCACAAAACGTTTAATGGAAATGAATGATTTAGTAATACCAATGTAGATGTAATACAAAAACTAAAGATCTTGACTATTCCGATAAACGTTTTCTTAGATTTAACATAAAATCATAGTTTATGAGACATCTTTTTTTCTAAAATATATAACCTAGTAATACTAACAATAGTAGCATAAAAAATAAATATTCGTTATCCAAAAAATCTTCAAAATATATAACAATAAGTAAAATGAATACAGGAGTCGGAGCCACGGCAAACGGGGTGGTTCCACGGGGACAGTTTCCCATTCCTAATCGCAGCACAACCAATTCTTAATTGTTGTTGGCTCGTACGCTATATACAAGTCATTGATGTGCATGGACGGTGAAACTTCAACAATGCCGTTGTAACTCAAACCAAAGGGGTACACTTTCTGACTTGTGCCTCTAGTAGTAACTTTCAGGGTTAAAATAAATTTTAAAAAAAAAAAGCTTACGAAGCATGAAGGATTGCTCGCCGGTGCGGTATATCAATAGGTGCCAGCGATATTTGCATTGAAGTTTGATGAGGAATCATGATTTAGAAGTCTTGCAGTGCTGAAATTTGACATAAAAACCTGCATTTTGCTGTTGAGTAAGATGTTATTGCTAGATATGTCTTGATGAACAATTAGCCAAGTGCAATCCTGGTGCATGTAAGACAAAATATGTGCCATATCCCAGACGAGATCGACTCTTTTGGACCAATCTAATTCCACTACTTTGACGTCATCTCTCAAAGCACAAAACAGACTCCATTTTCCATGCATTTCCAAAATCAAGAACATGCATCGCTTGTGCAAGCAGAAATCATGGAGCTTGGTTATGCTTCTATACCTTACTTCTGTCAAGTGTTTCACTTCATTCCGAAAGCTCTTGTCGAACGGGTCCTCTACTTCAAGACGGTGAAGTTTCTTCAATGCCACAACTTTCCCATTGGGCAATCATGCTCCATAGATGCTACCATAACTACTAATCCCAATGTAATATTTGAGATCGAAGTCCTTTGTTGCATTAATTATATTGTCATATGCAATCCTTCCATCATAATTCCATATTGACAAGAAATTGCCATTTTTCTCTATAGTCTCAAGTTGCATGCTCTTTGTTCCACATTGTAATAGGAAGCAAAATCCGATGACTATATAGGAAATGAATATTGCAGCTAGCGAAATGAACACCATCATGTAATGAATTACGCTAGACCGTTTTCTGTGGGCTTGGGTTTCGTCAAACTGGTACAAATCTTCATTGTCGAGAAAAGTGGTATCAAGAAAATAAGCCCTGAGATTATCTAGAATTGGGCCTTTGAGACTATTGTATGATAAGTTGAGGCGAACTAAGGAAAAAAGATTTTTTTTTTTTTTAAATGTGGCAATTGAGCTAAAAAGAGAATTGTTGTGAAGATCAAGATCGCTTAACCGACTCAGTTTCACAAGTTCAATGGGGATTTTCCCCACCAAGTAGTTTGAGCTCAAATCTAAAAATATGAGTTTCTTTAAATATCCTATTTTCGATGGGACGACACCATCAAATTTATTTTTTGCTCAAATTCAGCTCAATCAAGTTCTCCAAATTGCCTATTTCTAACGGAATGGAGCACCAAATTTGTTTACTTGCAAAGAGAGAGAAGTCAAACCCGTCAAATTCCAGATAAATGATGAAATGGGACTAGTGAAGATGTTGGAACTTAAGTCAACAATAGACATTTATGTGAGGCTCCGCAGCTTGAAAGGGATTTTCCCGACGAAATTGTTCAAGCTCAAATCTAGAAATTGGAGATTCCTTAAATATCTTATTTTCGATGGGATGGCACAATCAATTCTATTTTCCCATAAATTGACCCGATCAAGCTCTTCAAATTGCCTATTTTTGATGGAATAGATCCACCAAGTTCGTTTTCTTGCAAGAAGAGATCAATCAAGCTCGTCAAATTCCCTATTTTATATATCAAATATATCAAAATCAATTGAAACTCAATCAATTTCCTCAGAAACCATTGCAAGAACTACTTCAAAGTTGAAATATGCCTCATTCATGATTTTATAGCTTTCCTTTTGCAAAGTGGACAAAAATTCCTCCTCATGAGCCATTTCTCAATATAGCCATAGTGAAATAGATGCCCACAATCTAGCTTTCCAAGTTTATCTTCAACAATGTAGTCATCTTGCAATTAGTCTAGCAAAATAAAGGTACAATTTAGTAGCATATACGCATACTCATAGTTTAAATTTAGATAAGACAATTACTCAATATATCCTTGAGTAAATGAAGTGGTTCTTACCATAAAAATACAACAAGATTCAACTTAGACAATAGATTCAATCGAAGTCAAGGGTTGATATTGCTACAACCTTAGATGTGTAGAGATGGCTTCCTTACTCAATCTTTGGAAACATCTCCACTATGTTCATCAAGGTGGACCAATTCTTAATAAGAAAGCATATGAGGAAAACCTAAGTATTTCAAAATCACCTCTCCTTAAGTAAATTATTTTCTCAAGTATAAAAAATATTGCTTGCTTGAGGGCTAAGTAAAGTCAAACTAAATCTCCCTTGATCTCGATCAATGTCCACATTAATGCACATTTGGTTTGGTTTTTAGTTGTTTGAATGCAAAATACACAATGACACACATAAATGTTGTGAAAGGGCTCGAGCATATATATACCCATGCACATAAATTATAACAATTTCACTAATTCAGACATTTTGACATTAACATGAGAAACAAAACTCGAAAATCTTGTCCACATCAAAACTCAAGATCAAGGGTGACAAATATTATTACTCAAAAATATCTATGTCCACAACAAAACTCATGTCGTCACTGCATGAAATGTTTGAAGTCATATACAAACAGTAATTTCTATAATTCATGGTACTATAAAAAAAGATTATGCATATACTAAGTAAAAGTCAACAGCATAATCCCGAAAAGCCCTCCGCATCTTGGACTCAACAATTTCCTCAATTAGACTAAAGATGTTTTGTTGCTTTTTATTACATGTTTTTCCTAATTTCAACAATAAAAAAAGGTTAAAGCAAATTACCTTAAAGTTCAACATCATTTAAGTGGAAATTTAAATTACTTGCAAGCAAATATGAATCTATGTTGAGACACAAAAAGAGGGAATGACAAATATGACATTATTAGATTGTGGCTAATAATTGCCCAAAAAAAAAAATCCCATTAGAAGTCCTTAAGAAATTACCATTTCCTACCGGACATAGAATTTCATATATTTTATGAAATTCTTGAAAAGGTATATTGAATTACATATTATCATGAAATGGCATGTAAATTAAAGTTCATATACAATATAGAAATGAGAACCACAACTTTAATATGTTGAAAGCATGAGATATATGGAAATGCATCATATGATTGGTAGTAAAATCCGTCCCAATTTAAAGCTCTCAATCTCAAATACACTTTTCAAGGAAATATATCAACAAAATTTCCAATGACATTACCATAATTAATTAAGGAACTAAATTGAGAATTTTAAAAAATCTACTGAGTTTTCAAGTCTAGCACCATAAATACGACCTCATCATTCCTTGGATGAAACATGAATACATAAAGACAAAATAATATTACATATTTTTGGAAGTTACCTCATGTGTTCTCATTTGAATAGTAGCCCATGGCAATGGAGACAATATCTCAGGATGAGCTCTAGCTCTCCTCACCTCTATACTCACCCACCCCGACATTCCGGATGTTGCAAAAGTAAAATGATTGGTCTGAGCTAACAATCTACGGCCATTTAGTGATGTCAATTTCTCTATTGTCATATGGCCATCTAAAAGCAAAGCACTTCTTGGAAAAATGTTATGTTCACTTAATCATTATTAGTTTGACCAACTGGGTTGTTCTCTTGATTTTCCATTATAAAGACTTGTAAATATAAATTCTTTTGTCAAAGTATTATAATAAAAATATTTGGTTGAGAATATTATTATCAAAAATTGGGATGTCAACATCAGAACCATCAATATTATATTGTGATAATCAATCAACTATTCATATTGCAAATAATCCTATCTTCTACGAGCAAACTAAGCACATTTAGGTTGATTGTCACTTCAAATGAGAAAATGTTCAGAAAGGGGAGAACACTCTTCAACACACAAAGACCGAGGATCAAGTTACAAATATTTTTACTAAGTCTTTACAGGGGAATAGAGCGGATTTTTTTATGTAAGGTGTTGGGATTGTTTGATATCTATATCTTAATTTGAGGGGGAGTGTCAAGAAATAATAATGATAAAAGTAAAATAGTCAATAATTATTACATATTGAGAGGGTTACCTAGATATATATAAATATATATAATATGCATTATTGTAATCATTCAAAATCGAAACCTTCTCTACTACCGGCCAAGCTCGACCTCATTGCCTTCTCACCAACCACAACGACAATCTTCATGTCCCTGAACAAGATCAAGACCTACAAGTACCTATAGTTAAAAGCAAAATTTTAATAAGTTTCTAAGGGGAAGAAAGGCGACTGAAAAAAATATTAATCCTTGTGGAGGGCTTTCCAAAAATGCTAAAAGCCAAAATAAGGGCGCAACCTTTATCCAATCAAATTTATTTTTACAGATGATGAGTTACAAATTATAAGATCATCATATACAAATTAATTAATCATAAATAAATCCATCAAAACGGATCATAATCCCATTTCCTAAATCATATGGGCGTTTGATGGGTTATAAATAGATTAGTTATATTAAACACAATATGAGTATTAAATGAGTTATAAATGAATTTATAATTTACTTAAACTCGATCTATTTCTATAACTCACTCTTCAATCTATCTCGTCTTTACTCGACCTCGCATTTACTCATTTCACACTTTTATCTTACTTTGACTATGAGCTTCTCATTTTGATAAACATGGTTAGCTGGAATAAAAAATATATCATCCATATCTTTCATCATCTCGGTTGAAGACCGGTCGTAAATCGCTTTCGTCAACGAGAGGGGATCCCCCCAAAAAAATCTCAGACGACACATGCCACAGACTTCTCCTCGGATATTCTAAATCCATTGTCGAAGGGAAAATATCTGACAGCAAGCTGAGGTGGCAGTTCCTCATTGGCTGAACCGAAGGCGGGATCGATCTCTCTCTAATTTTCTTTAACGGAGTGAAAAGTACCGTGTTATTTTTATCCGTCAGGTTGCGTGTCACGATGCCGTTGGTCCGTCACGAAGCTTAGGTGCTGCAACCGGCGGGTGAAAGTAGGGGGAAAGAAAAGAGGGAGCAAAAACCTCGAACGTCCCAACCCCTATCTTAACCCTCTCTCTCTCTCTCTCTCTCTCTCTCTCTCCTCCCGTCTCTCTCAGCGCGCAGAAGCCATGGCGTCTTCGATGTCTCTGGCTCGTCACCTGCCGAAGCTGTGCTCGCCCCACGACCGGACTCCTTCATCAGTCTCTCTCTGTAAACACTCTCTCTCTCTGCCTCACTTGCTCTTGTGCCCATTACGTTTACTTTAGGGGGTCGAATTGCGTTCCGTCTGCGAGGACGAATTTGCTGCTCTTTTCGATTCGATCAGATTTTGCGACCATTTGTGATAGCGCGAAGTCAGGAATGGGTTTTCGACTGGCAATTGGTGGGGGTTTTTAGCTTTTACGAGTTGCGCGATTGATTAGGAACTCGGTGCCTTTAGAGGATGTGGTTTCAATGGCAATATCAGTCGTCCTCTCCTTTTTTTTTGTTTGCAATTCGGCACTGGCTGTGATGTCTATCGGTTTGTGGGTGTTTGGTACAGAGTTATAGAATTGAGAATTTTGCTACTAATGCTGCATCTACATATGATCTTGTTTGGGTTATCTCAGATTAATTGTGGAAGGGGCAGGTGGTCAGTTTAGAAGTGTGAGGGAAAGCGGGGCATTCATGAATGTTCCAAGAGATGAAAGGTTGAAACTTATTGACAAGTCTAAGCAGTGTCTCTTCTTTCTGGGCATTCGTAGATGTTCCAAGAGATAAAAGGTCGACACTTGATGACGAGTCCAAGTAGTGTATCTTTTTGGGTATTGGACATGAAGAGTTTGGCTACCAATATTAGTGCCTTTTGCAGCCTACATACTTTTAGTGTTTGTCATGTCAATGCAATGCTCTATTTACAGTGAGCAAACAAATTGCCATGCTTCGTTGGGATATGAAACAGGTAGTTGTATTGGTCAGGGAAGGAGCTAGAGGGCTGGGGTGAATTTCTGGGCTGCGTGTTCGTGTAAAGTTGTGCAAAAGAGCAGATGCTTAATTGTCATGCAGCTACAGCCAGTTGGTGATGGACCTACTACACATCGGAACAAACGCCTGTCTGAATACAGCATTTTGCTTTTGTAGTTTGCTGCCTTGCCTCTTAGGCACGCCCATGGACACACACAGTCAAGTAGAATTGAATGGGGAAGTGACTAAGGTGTCATCTTCCATAAACTCGGGTCTGTGTGTCAGGCTCTGCTCCTCTTGGTTGAATACTTGTGTGCACACGTGTGAGAGAGACATTACCAAAATGAAAATTGAATTGGCGGTTGAGGTTCATCTTTTAATTTGGCCTATTATTTGGTGAAAGTATCGGGTGGGAGTCAGATTTCAGTAAAATGAAGTTTAAAATGACATTAACCAGTTTATGTGATGGAAAAGATAAAAGATTGCTAGGAAGATCAGTTAAAATGGTTTTTCCATTTCCATTTTCCTGCTGTCAAATTTGCTGAAATGCTTTTGCAGTCAGGTTCGGACTGATATGTAGGTTTCAGCTTGAAGTTCAAGTACAAAAAATGTAATTAAGAGAGATATAGGTTAGAGGGTGCTGAGTAAGTGAATTCCTTTGCTAAGTTGTGAGCATTGAATGGGGAAGTGTTTGAATTACTTAATGTCAAGTGTGCATGGCTTTTGTTCATGATCTGAGATTACTTTTTCCCCCCAGTTAAACTAGTATTTATTCGGAAATTGCATAAAATGCTGACAACTTTTCCATTGGTCATTTGTGCATTTATGCTCATATTACTTATATAATAATTATTTTCCCTTTGTAAAATTGGCATATAAAATGTATTTTCCTAATTAGACTTAAACTTAAGAACTTTGAATTTTTTTTTTTTTTTCCTTTTAGCCAATGGACACCTGTTAATTTACAATGGTAAACATGCTCATAATCTATTCAATATTTACCTCTTTATTGTATTGTTACTTAAATTAATATTGCTAGAGTTTGATGCAACTGGATTTCTCTGTAAGTTCGCTGCAAATGTGATAATGGAATTTGCTGGAAGGTTAAGCATAAGCAATGTGTAGAGTAGATGTTTTATTGCTTTCTGCTTCTACTCACTCTCCGACCTTTGGAGTGTGCTGTAGTCCACTGATGTTATGTCTGCTTTCCTTCATCACACCAGCTGTTTATTTGTGGTCCTCCTGCTGCTTTTCAGGTAATCTCAACTCAAGCGTGAATATTGTTGGTAGTGGCAGGCAAATTTTGCTCTGGTCTGCTCATAAAAGTGTCAACAAAGGTTATGGAACTCTTCGTGTACATGGCCTATTTGGAGGAAAGAAGGATAACAATGATGATGCTCCTCAAAAGGTTTTCCACTATCTTTTTAAAGGACTGTCCTTAAATATGCTTGTTAATGTACAGTCAAGGCAATGATTTTGGCAGAGTTGCTTTGACCACATTTTGAGTTGTCTTGCCAACTAGTTTGAAATATCTTTGATGTTCTTATCTAGTGCATTGGACATTGTAGGTCTCTTATTGTAGTTTTCTTCAAGTTTTCTGCATCTTAATATAATCTATGCAATTTTCCTTGTAGGTGAGATGTTTTCTGATGTATTAAGTTAAGCTCACTATGAGTAGGTGGACTACATTTGAGTAGATTTAAGCAGCTTAGAACGATAGGCAGATTAGAAGGCTCAGCTCAGTTAAACCATTTTTGAATGTAGGAATGTGGGGTCCATTATCCTTGTGCAATATATCTGGAGCTTATCAATGCTGATTCAATCTTTAGTTTCCATGTGTGTGTGTGTGTGTCTGTGTCTGTGTGTGTTGTAGTTTTTGTGATAATTTATGTGCATATTCCTGTGATTTTTAGGCAGGGATTCTTGGGAATATGCAAAATTTGTATGAAACAGTAAAAAAGGCACAAATGGTTGTCCAAGTTGAGGCTGTGCGAGTGCAGAAGGAACTTGCAGCGTAAGGTTTTATGTTATTTCCTCTTTATGTTGTCTTATATTATTTTATTACCTTTGATGTCTTGCTTTTCCGTCATCTAGGCTTAACTTATAATATCCTTGATATTTGTCCATTCTGATATACAGAGCGGAGTTTGATGGTTACTGTGAAGGCGAATTAATAAAGGTACTACTGTTTTCCTCGCATGGTTTTGTGATGGTCTGTGTTACCATATGCCTATCTTAGACGAAGCAGTCGTGAACACATGTAGGGCCAACAAAGGCCATGCATGGTCTGTATTGCCATGCTCCAACAGACCAGGAAGGCACATGCGATGGTCATACATCTGTGCTTATCAGTAAATTATTCACTTATTAAATACACACAAAAATCTCAAGCAGAATTCAACCAAAGGAGTTCCCAGACGATGAAATTCTCGCAACAAAACCAATCTGGATTCCTGGATGTCTTGAGGTCTTAACTAAGATTTTGTCATTTGGAACTGACTAGTGACTAACCAGACTTAATGTAGAAAATAGACCTGGGAATTTTAGTGAATACCTGATCAAGGTGGTGGAGTAGAGAGACAGAGAAATGGGGTTGAAGTCATACAAGAGGAAAAGAGTGAGAGCATAGAAAGAAAGAAAGAAAGAATGGATGAACAAATGGGTTGTCTAGTTCAAGGTGAACATTAATATCTCTCTCTAGGGGTGAAACTATTGGTTAAGAGAATTGCAGTTAATTGGTGAAAGGCGCTTTTGGTAGAGACAGTAAAATATGCAATATTGTGAAATACATTGTTGCTGGGTACAAATGCGTTGCCTTACTAGTGAAATTGTTGAGGTGCTATGGATGCCTTGCATGGTTTGGCTGTTCTATATTGAGGTTTTGAACATGTTATTTGCTTTGTCCATGAGAAAAAAGGGGGAAAAAATCTGGGGAGGTCATATTCTGAGATTGCTGGGAAAGTGAAGACAGATTTTTTTTTGGTTCCAAAATTAGAACTCGCAATTGTGCGAGTATAGAGAAAAGCTTTTCTGACTGATCTGAAATAAGAAGAAAATAAACTGGGACAAGAAATCCAACATGCCAGGTTGGATTATGTGTGATTTCTGATGGCAAATAAGGTAAAAAACTAAAAGCGGAAGATTTTGAATTCGTCGGTGGCCATTGCTCCATTAGTAATTAGTTTCATAGTACTACTTGTTTTGCCAAATTTTGACTTGTATTGTTGATGATGTTGTTTGATTATGGTGCTTTCTAACACTTTTACTACAACATAGAAAGGATGTGTTTGGTTCAGCAGTCCCAAGGGACTTTTGGCCTCCGAAGCCTTTTGAGGCAATGCTGGACCATTTAGCAACAATTTTGGAGAAGCTTTCCAATAGTATTGGGAAGGTTAAAAGCCCAATGCAATATTTGGCCAAATGCCGAAACTCATTTTTTCTTCTAAAATTACCCTCACCAATTCTTCAAAATTCCAATTTTGTCCCTTGTTATTTTTTTTAATCAAAAAAGGACCAAACCTCTTTGCCGACTGGACCGACAAAAGGCTACGATCGCCAGCTGAGCCAGATCTGGCGCTAGTGGTCATCAATTGAGGTCACCCAAGGTCCGGCGACCTTTGGTGAGGGCCGCACGACCCTAGTGAGGGCCGCTAGAGGTCACATGACCTTGGACAACCCAGGCGGT
Source organism: Eucalyptus microcorys (assembly GCA_014182515.1). Classification (NCBI taxonomy): domain Eukaryota; kingdom Viridiplantae; phylum Streptophyta; class Magnoliopsida; order Myrtales; family Myrtaceae; genus Eucalyptus; species Eucalyptus microcorys. The sequence continues at coordinate 28,800,416 of CM024564.1, forward strand.
GGTCACTTGGGTCACGCCCCTCAGCAAGGCTCACCCAACCTCGGGCGACCTCGACCGATGGTCCGGCGATGCCAAGGCTCGCCCAACCTCAAGCAACCTCGATCGATGGCCACCGGTGCTAGATTTGGCTTGCTAGTGACCGTTGTCAAAATTTATATTTAAAAAGTTGCATACATTATCTTTTCAATTTTAAAACAAATAAAAATTAAAAAATTAATATTAATCACCCAAAGGGCTTTTCAAATGTGTTTTGTATCAAATGATATTTCTCTTAAAGTTGCTTCTCAAAGCATAGTTTCCCAAACGGCTTTTGCATTTGACTAAAGTCCTTTAAGCTAAACTGCTTTGCATTTCTCCAATGAGCTTTCAAAATGCTAAACCAAATGCAACCAAACTCTATTCAGAAATTTCTCAAGCAAGCTAATATATTGGTTTCATTTAATTTTATGCGTCTGTTCATGTTGTAATTCATATTGCCAAAGCTTTCCATTCTCTGACATATTTAAAGGGCTCAACATAAGAACAATGAAATATAATTAATTTTGTACAGGCTACTTTAACTGGAAACCAGCAACCTGTGCGCGTCGAGATTACTGAGGCGGCAATGGAATTAGGAGCTGAGGTGAGTGCAAAATGTTCTGAAGCTACTGTTCAATTTGTATTGTTGTGACAATCGTTTAGTAGATTGGTTAATGTGGTTTTTTAAGGAGATTTTTTTCTCAAATGATCACATTGGATTTTGCTGTTCACTAGTTTCACTTCGTTGAGTCTATATCAAGCTCCAAGATTTTGTGAAAATTGCTCAAGCCATTCAACTTAGTTGTCCTCAGTCTAATTGAGTTGCAAATTTGTGATTAGACTAGGTAAGGTACTTACAGGCCGAACTCTCTGCAGTTTGCTGGGGTTGAGGTCTTGTTTGTTATATAATGGCTGCTTCCATTGGGTCTTGTTAGTTATTCCTTTTTCAAGTACTACTCCGCCTGGGTTCCATCCTTATCATTTAATTAGATTTGAAGAACCGCTTAGGCGAGATTCTGTATTCAAGAATTTTTATGAAGTCTCCGTGGTGCCCTTTCTAGATAGTTATGTAATTTGTCAAGAAAGGCAATTGCTTATGATTACCATCTTTTCTGCCAATTGAAGTTTTTCTGTGACCCCATTTTATCGTCAATACAAGAATACTTGTATTTTGATAAGGAATCAAATGGGAACAAATCCCACCTTTACTGATCCCATCATGTTGGAAGAGTCACAACATGAGTTTCTTCCATTATCGACATTGATTCTTCATCTATCCTTTCATGCCCCCAAAAAGGCTCCACTTAGGCAAAAAATATTCTCCTTAGTAGAATTCATATGTTGTTAGATATGGATTTTGGATGGTGATTCAATGATGAAGCCATAGGGTTTTCTTTTAATCTTAATTAGTTTTGTACCCTAGTAAATTCACTCTCCATTCCATTGTGCATTATGTTATTATTACTTCAAGAATATGGCGATGGTTTGTATCAGTTGGGAAAAATGTCCTAATGTACTATCAAGTCCTGAACTATTGGCCAGATAGTTTCTGTCATCTTGTTTTCTGCTAGCTCTTTGTTTTTCAATCTCTGCCATCTCATATGCCTATGCAAAACTTTTTTACCATATTTCATGGTAAATTTTCCATTAACTAGCTTCATCGCTCTAATAATAAAGCAGGTTGAAATTTTTCTATCTATTCATGCAGTTCTCTGGAGTTACTTGGGGTGCGTTTGGTAACATTTCTATTTAAAAATTGTTTAAATGAACGAAATAGAAAAAAGTATTTTTGTTTTGGGGAACAATTTTTTAACAAAAAAACACGTTTAGTAAATCTGCTTCTAAATATAAAAAGAATAGAAACACGTTTGGTAAATTTGTATAATTTTTTTATTTCTTTTAATTTTTTAATATTTTTATTTTATTTTTTCTATTTTCTTTCTTATTTTTCTTATTTTTTTATTTTTTTTTTTTTTTTTTTTTCTTTTTTCTTTTTTTCTTCTTTTGGCCGGTCACCGGCCTCGGCCATGGCCAGCAACCGGCCGATGAGGGCCGGTGGCCTCGCCCGGCCACGGCGAGGCTCGCCGGCCCCGGCCGAGGCCGAGCCTCGCCGTAGCCGGGCGAGGCTCGGCCTCGCCTTGGCTAGGCGAGCTCTCGGCCTCGCCGGGGGCCGGCGACGCTCCGGCGAGGTCGCCGGCCCTCGACGGCCGGTCGCCGGCCATGGCCGAGGCCGGCGACCGGCCAAAGAAAAAAGAAAGAAAAAAGAAGAAGAAAAAAAGAGAAGAAAATAGAAGAGAAAGAAAAAGTGTTCCTAAAATGTGTTCCAGAAATAATAAACAACTCTTTTTTGTTTCTTGTTTCTGTTCTAGATGTGTTTCTGGGAACAAAAAAATACTTTTGGAACAAAAACGCAACCAAACGCGTTTCTGTTCTTTTTTTGTTCCCAGGAACAAAAAAACAGAAAAATTGTTTAAAAATAGAAAAAAGAAATAAAAACAAACGCAGCCTTGGTGTTCAGGCGCTTTTCTTTCCTAAGAAAAATTTTGCATGATGAACATGTTGACGTTTTTTTGTGTTTCTAAGATAATAGTGTGCCTTATAACGTTGTCATCCCAAGCTGTGGATGCACCCTGGGATGGCCTACGTAATACTTCCCTTCACAGCTGATAGAATGAACCATCTACTTAGAAATCCTCCCTGGAAGGAAATTGTAGCCATGCAAAACTTGGGTGGTCTTGTCTCTTACATGAGTTGCTTGTGCATGGACATTACGGAAGTTCTCTTTCCTAAACAATGTTGGTGGCTGTAGCTCTTATCCCCCATGCTCTATTGCCTCCCATTTCATTTCTTTGCATGAAGTTGTTTCTGACTCCTTTAACTTCAATCCTCTTAACTTCCACCTTTAATCTGGGGCATCAGCTTACTGCTTTTAGAAATGCCGGGGCCTATGGCTAGAGTAGAGGTTTGCTTACTATATAGATTCTGTGCTGCTTGCTGGGCTTTGGATCTTCTTTTAACTTTCTTTTTTGGTCAAAGGCCTTCTTTCGAGTTGAACTGCTGCAACTATAGGCCAATTCACCAGTATGGCAGAAGCTGCCTTAGCTTTCTTGTATGCCACGTGTATTTTATATTTGACCTTCTATTGATCCTTATGCTCTGGTTAGGATGTTGGGGAGATAAGCGGGGTGAGATTAAGTTGTATATTTGCTTCTCCACCTAGAGTTTTTGTTACTATCATTACTCTAGTGATAGAGAAATTTTCTTCGCAAAATGTTATTTCACTATAGATATGGAAACTCCTGGTGCATGCATGCGCATGTGTATGTTTGGGTGAAGGGAATTCCCTTTTGAAGAAACATACATCCTATCTTCAGGTGCTGTTCATCTGTGCATCTGCTTGTACTTTGATGAAATTTAGAGCATGCCATACAGGATTTAGTTTGATATTAGTAAGCCTGATTACCTTGTGGGAAGATACGTATGCAATGTGAACCTGTCTAGCTTCTGCTATTGAAAAAGGTGATGGACGATTGTAATGCTTACACGCTCAACGTTTTCAAATGCAGAAGCTGTCGGAGTTAGTCAATGAGGCTTACAAAGATGCACACCAGAAGAGCGTCCTGGTGAGAAGAACGAAATTCATATGCACCCACATGAGATGTGATGTTATCATCTTCTTAGCTGAATTGTTTGTGTATCTTTCTCAGGCCATGAAGGAGAGAATGAGTGATCTTGCCCAGAGTTTGGGAATGCCGCCAGGCATGGGCGGAGGGGTTTAAGCAATGATAGCTTCTCTCCTGCCGGGGAGCGGCTCAGAGTCGAGTTCCAATTTTGTATACAGTCAAGGCATATTGTTCCAATTTGTACTTTAGCCATAGATTTTGTAACCATTTGAATGCCAGTCGCGGTTTCAATGAAATTAGTGAATTCATTACGCATGCCATGAAACCTGCCGTTGCACAGCTAACTTGTTACATGTCTCGTGGCTCGTGGTGTCTCGAGGAAAAAGCCAATTCGAAGAATGCTGCTGATTTCGTGTTCATCTCAGGTCACTGACATGAAGAATGCAGACGACCTTTGGCTTAAAAGGAAAACTACTTCTTTCTTTTCCTTTTTTTTTCCCTATGCAGGCGATGCTGGCACCATCGCTGGCCGCTGCAAAGGCCTCAGTCAAAGTGGGCAAGGGTCGCTACTGGCGGCCCCACAAAGGCCTTGGGTGAGGTCATCACGGCCTCGCCAGCCACAGGCAAGGCGACCCTTGCCCTTGCCATGATGGCCCTAGGTGAGGCCTTCACTGCATTCCCAGCATATTAAAAAAAAAAAAAAAAAAAAAAAAAAATAAAAATAACAAAAAAATTGTCCAAATTTAAAAAATAATAAAAATAACAAAAAAAAAATTGTCCAAACCAGGTAGACGATGTCATTTAGGACAACCTATGCCTACATTAGTGATTTGCAACTAAAATTTGACTAAAAAAGTAATTGAATAGATTTAATTGGCAAATTGTTGGCTTTTGCAAAATTGGCCAATGGGTTAATAAGCAAATTGTCAAAATGTGTATGACTCTTTTTATAATTGAATTAGTCAATATGAAATAAGTTTACCACTTTTCAAACAATTTTCCCACATCTGCTATGAGATTGGATCTACAACCGATGTTAGTTATTTTCTTCATAGCAGGAGTCGAACACAAGAAGTTCCTTTTTCTTTCGCTTTTTGTGACTATCTTTTGTTTATATCTAGATATAATAAAACATATGTTTAACATTTGATCATGCTTCTAACACATTAAACTTTTCCATATTTTGATTAAATTTTTTTCTTCCATTTTTTTTAATCAAGATTAGCTAGATAATTAGATTGGATTTTAATTTTGAACTTTGAAATATAGTTTCTCTCAAAATTTTTTATAAAAAGTAGGCAATGTATTGTGTGCTCATAAGCCATCATAAATAGAAATTTGTGATCTTCTATTTAGTTTTTGTGATTAAAAATATGATACCATAAATTGAAATTATAAACCTTATCTAGAGAATGTGATAACAAAATGTGAATGAGATGATATCTTTTCAGTGTGATGGACCACTTGTATTGTGAAACTAATGAGAGAGATGATAGAAATAAAGACGGTTTTTTTTTCTTATTAGTTGATAAAGGAAAAAATAATAAATTAAAAAAAAGAAATGAGGGTATTTCGGTAAGTTAACTGGAAAAATGAGTGTTTTAGCTATGATGAGAGTGAAAATAATGCCGCCCTTAAAAAATATGTGCTTTCAATCCTGGCCAAATGTTAATCTCGACCGTGTGAGTTTAAACTAATCAATGGCTATCATTAACGAGTGTACGAGGGCAATCTTGTTTCTTCAGTCAAGAGAAACTCGATTTCTTTCTTTTTTAGGTCACAAGTGAAACATAATTTAAAGGTATTGTTATGAAAACAAGTAAGGAATAGTTATTCGTTCGGCCATTACCAAATGATAATTATAATTGGCATACGAATAAAATTCATTCTCCTCATATATTAAGAGATGGGCAATGGAAAATGGATCCATCTCCTTCTAATTCACGTAAGGAAATAAATCAGAAGTGACAATATTCAAGCCATAAAAAAGATTCAAAGGAAATCTAAGTGCAACTTCTAGATGCAAGATGGATATTCCTTAATTAAATAATGATGACGCCTGATATGATAAGATCCGATTTTTGTGATATTTAAAGAAATAAATCTAAACGACGATATTCAATTGCCTTTTCGGCCTTGAAGTTTAATGGACATTTTTAAAGACGTCAACAATTTCTAAAAATAGCTTGCAATTTGTGATTAACCATGCTTGGTGTTTAATTTCAGGAAATTTTGAGCGAGAGCTTCAATATCTCTAATTTGCCTGAGGAAACCGATTATATAATCCGAACAATTTAGTCAGAAAAATCAATTGTAAAGAAGTTGTTTAATAACAAGTGAGATTTTCACTCATAATTTTTTTTTCCCGATTAATAGATAAGGGGATATACTCATAACCGAGCAATTTCATCCCAATCAAATTCGACCAAAAAAAAAAACCGTCCAAAAAAGGGAAAATTAAAAAACGGATGCTCCTCTTCGCACCTGGCGGCTGGGGAGCCAACCGCGTTGACCGTGGGTAGGGGACTCTCCAACGGTCAGCGGTGTCCCCTTCCTTTTTCCACCCAGCAGTCAAACGTTGACCCCCTCCTCCCCCACCCCCTCCCCCTGAAGAACAGTTTCGGACAAAATAAGGAAAAAGATCGAATTTTGTTTTTTTAAAAAAAGAAAGTAAATAGAAGAAAAACAGGAAGCGGCACATATAAAAAGCCCGAGGCACGGTTCCGCGTTCCCCAGATTTCAATTTCATTCTTTTTTTTTCTTTCCTTTTCATCACCGTCTTCTTCGCAAAGCTGCGGTTTTTCTCTCTCTCTCTCTTCCGGTTCGATCGTCATCAGGTCAGTTCTTCTTCTCTTCCTCCTCGATCTCTCCGCAGATCTGGTCCGATTCGTCGCCGATCTCGCGATCCCGTCTTCCTCGCCTTGATCTCGAATTTCTAGGGTTTCAGCCGGATCGATCGGAAAAGCATTCGATCTTGCTCGTTTGTGTTTTGATTGGATGATTGAGGAGTTCGTGATTGTAATGGTGGGGTTTCCCGCTTTTCGTCTCGTTGATTTTGCAGGTAGGGGCGGGTTGGTGATTCTTTAAGGATGTTAGAGCAGCTGCTGATATTCACGAGGGGAGGGTTGATCCTCTGGACGTGTAAGGAGATCGGGAATGCGCTCAAGGGATCGCCGATCGACACCCTGATCAGGTCGTGCCTCTTGGAGGAGCGCTCCGGCTTGGCTTCGTTCAATTACGATGCGCCCGGCGCGGCCTACACGCTCAAGTGGACCTTCCACAATGAGCTCGGCCTCGTGTTCGTGGCCGTTTATCAGCGGATCCTCCATTTGCTGTACGTGGACGATCTGCTCTCCATGGTGAAGCGCGAGTTTGCGGAGATCTATGATCCGAAGAGGACTGTGTACCGCGAATTCGACGGGACGTTTAAGCAGCTGAAGATGGAGGCCGAGGCTCGAGCTGAGGAATTGAAGAAATCGAAGCCGGTGGGTAAGCCGGTGAGTAATGCCAAGAGGCAAGGACAAAAGGGTGGATATGATGGAGGAAACAAGAAAAGGAGTGAAGGTGGATTGACGAACGATGGGGGTGATGGTGATGGTGAAGGTGAAGGGCACAAAGGGCATAAAATGGAGAATGGATATGCCAACGGCAATCATGTCGGAGTCAAAGATTCTAAAGTGACTGCCGTTGTCAAGGGAAAAGAGAATGCGAGCTCCAACAATGGGGCTTTCGATGTAAATAAACTTCAGAAGCTTAGGTCTAAAGGTGGAAAGAAAACTGACACTGTTGATAACAAGGTTGATAACAAGGTTTCCAAGGAGGACACCAAGAAAAAGATAACAAAGAAAAATAGAGTTTGGGACGATAAACCTCCCCCGACAAAGTTGGATTTTACACAAACTGTGGATGCGAATGGGAACGGGAATGGGAACGACAATGTACATGATGTGGCAGAGGTGCATGGTGAAAGCATGATGGACATCGAGGAGGTTGTGAGCAGTGAAAGTGAATCTGAAGATGATGAGGAGGTGGGAAAGGAGACCAAGCTTGATGCCAAGAAGAAGGGATGGTTTTCATCCATGTTTCAGAGGTACATTCCATGACATGACGTTTACCTGCTGTGTCCATGCTATGTTCCTACCTATGAATCTATTCGTGAGCTTCTTTATTGATTCTTTCAAGGATGTCTTCATCGAAAGAGATTGCTGACTCAAAAGGTTGAAACCATGAAACTGTTGTATTCTTGTTTGGCATTTTCAACCACTTTTCCATGGGATATTTGTTTGCTTACTGCGCTTTCTTTTCCTGAATATTATCTGTCTGGATACATGATACTATCACGTACTTTGCAAAACTCTCTTGAGGACAGTTGGTTTGAACACATGTCGTCATATTATTGTGTGTTGTTTGTATTGGTTGGTTAATTCAATCAAAAGTTTAACATCGGGATACTCCTTAGACCTTGCATTCCAGTACGGAACATGTTGAAATTGACTATAAGTCACTCCCCAAGTAGATCAGTTCTAATTAATCAAGCCATTCATCAGTCTGGTCGTTTTTTTAAGCTCCTAGTTCCTCCCTACACTTAATCAATCTGTCTACTGAAATATTCATTTTTCCTTTTTGCCCCACCTTTATTATTTTTAGGATTTACATTTCATAAGTGTTATTTTGCCTACTTTATGCCTTCTAGGTTTTATAGTCCTTCCCGGAATACCACAGAATTCTTGTTTTGAAACTTTGTTTTGGTGGCATAATGCCGATCATCGAGGGTGGAGTGAGACTTTCTTCTGAATCTGTTTGAGACTTATTTCTATCATGCTTCTTTCTATTTTGACAAGTTAGACGTTACTGTCATTGATCATGGGTATTCTACTTCAGTATTGCAGGAAAGGCTAATCTGGAAAAGGCTGATCTGGAACCAGCTCTGAAAGCTCTTAAAGACAGGCTCATGACCAAGAATGTGGTATGCATTCTTCGTTTGATTAGTACATGTCTTACTTTCTGTGGACAAAAGCTGTGTTATTCTTGAGGAGTTATTCATGCTTGGAGATTTACAGGCTGAGGAGATTGCGGAGAAGTTATGTGAATCTGTGTCGGCAAGTCTTGAAGGGAAAAAACTGGCCTCATTCACCAGGGTTTCTTCTACTGTGCAGGTCATGATCATCTCTCAATCTCTCAACATTTACCGCAAGTTTTCATTTTTGTAGTCTCTTACCATTTAGTAGGAGGTCAATTTGTTTTACCAGAAGATGCTAAGTTCTTGCGATATAATGGCTACAGGCAGCAATGGAGGAAGCTCTTGTTCGTATTCTAACTCCCAGGCGCTCGATTGACATATTGAGGGATGTCCATGCAGCGAAAGAGCAAAATAAGCCTTATGTTGTTGTTTTTGTTGGTGTTAATGGTGTTGGAAAATCTACTAATCTAGCGAAGGTAAAGCTAATTGTAATTTTTTACGTCTTTTACATATTAAGTGGTGGCATACTAAATTGATTGCCTGTCTCTAAAATGAACATGCAGGTTGCCTACTGGCTCCAACAGCACAAAGTTAGCGTCATGATGGCTGCATGCGATACATTTCGATCTGGAGCTGTTGAACAGCTGCGCACTCATGCTCGTAGACTCCAGGTACTTTATTATATAGTTCTGTGCTTCTGGAAAAATGTGCATTATCATTCTATGTGGACAAGTTAATTTGATTAAGGTCTGTGATTGTCTTATTCTCTTCTGTTGCTTTTAGATCCCTATATTTGAGAAAGGATACGAGAAAGATCCTGCAATTGTTGCAAAAGAAGCAATTCAAGAAGCTGCTCGCAATGGTTCTGATGTTGTTCTTGTGGATACTGCCGGTCGAATGCAGGTAATAATGCTGATAATTTTGCAAAAGGTCAACTGACATTACCTGGACTGTTGGTGGACGTTAAATTTAATGTTTTTCCCTGTCATATCCTCCCTTATTGCTGGTCCATATCGAGGTATAGGAGTGCACAAGTTGCCAGTCACGCCAGACTTCTTACCAGTAAAGAAAAAACTCTGAAGTAATCTTCCAGAGTGGAGTCTAAAATTGAACACCACCACACAAAAATGGCCAAATTCACTGTCATCAGCACTTATCCATTCTGGATCACTGGATTGTTTCCTTCCTTCTTTCTCCATCTATAAATGGTAGATTTTTTCCCTCTGTCGGGAAATGCTTGTGTAGCTTTTGGTCTTAAACAATCATTGCTGATTAGCAGTGTAAAGGAGGGAATTTTTTCTTTGAGTGAAAGACAGGGAAGAACTATATAAGTTATTCTGTCCTGTCGAAGTACCAAATTATCTCACTGATTGGATCTAGCGGACAGAAGCTGTTCAGGATTTTACTGGAACTGCATATAGAATAAAACTTCTATGAGCATCAAATCGCTACTCATTATTTATCCAATAAAATACTATGTGAGAAGTAACCTTTTCTTTGCCATGGCTGACTCTGATGTTTTCCCCTACCAGATGATCGAGAGGACCTTGTAGTATTTATTATTTCATTCATTTGATGATTCATGTATTTTACTTTTCTGAGCCACTAATTATTAATTATGTGTTTGATATTCGCAGGACAATGAGCCACTAATGAGAGCTCTCTCAAAACTTGTAAACCTCAACAATCCAGATCTGGTTTTGTTCGTGGGTGAAGCATTGGTTGGGAATGATGCTGTTGATCAACTCTCGAAATTTAATCAGGTAGGGCTATTATAGAAGCTTTGATGGCTCTCATTGAATGCCGTATGAAATGAATGAAGTATGATTAGGAAGGACTATCCCATTAGTCTAACTAGGGATATGACTGCAGGACCTAGGTTAAACGGATATTAGTTCAAAGGCAAATCTACAGTTTAGTTGAGCTTTTGGAGTTGTTTCCTTGCTTTGTGAGTTGGTAGATCATTCCATGTTTTTACTGATCGGCATTGACTCCTCTTGCCTCTGCTTTTCAGAAATTGGCCGACCTGTCGACTTCTCCTAGCCCCAGATTAATTGATGGAATCCTGCTCACAAAATTCGATACTATTGATGATAAGGTAAAGAATTACTCAACTCCCATTGGTTGCATTCAGTTTCCTTAAATGGAATTGTATTCATCGCATACATGTTGCGTACTTACTCTTGCGTACTTGCTCTTGGAAAAGGTTGGAGCTGCACTGTCGATGGTCTATGTTTCCGGAGCACCTGTCATGTTCGTGGGCTGTGGACAGTCATACACGGACTTGAAGAAACTCAATGTCAAATCGATCGTCAAGACCCTTCTTGCATGAGAATCTGTGCTTGTCTGTCTTTCCTCTTTGTTCAGAGACGCTTGTTGTATGCTCTGTCCTTCGTGTTTGTGGTAGATTGTGGTCCGACTTCTTCTGGGAGGTGATCAGTCGCTTGCGGCTACTAATTTGTATGGGTTTTGTATTGCATCAATAGTCTTCTTGCTTCACAGAATTAGTCCTCCATGTGTATGCTTTTCTTGCTGTTGCTGAAGTGATTGCATGTGCTCAGGTTTAATCCTGACTGATGCATCACGGGCAACTTGTTCACTTATACTCCGGGATCCACGACCGCCAAGACTATTATGGTTGCTCGAGACTCACGACGGTGCTTATAGCCTGATGGCGCCGCTGAGTTAACCACTTCCTTTTTTTATATTTTTTTTTCAAATATTTTATCTAGGTAACTTGAGTTAAAATTATCCCACCCCCTAAGTGAAGAGAGAAACATATGATAGTGTCGTTGATAGGACGATACATATACATGTTAAGCGGCAGGACAAATGTAGCGGGGAAATAGCTGAAATTCAAAGCGTTCACTTGAAGGGAATAAGAAAGTAGATGGGACATAGGAATTGGACTAAAATTAGGTTTTGTGGTCCTTGTGGCACTAAAACTAAAGGAACAAAGATATCAGAGATCTTTGGATAATTGTCATATGCTTAATCGGACCCCTTGACTTTGGATTCTTAAATTGTGAGAAAGAGAGGCTGTGGCCCTTGCAGCAGGTTGCAGGGTCGGATGTACGCGCGATAGCAAAGGCCCTTTTGACCCTTGCTGTTCTTGCGGCGATGGTCTCAGCCCTTGCCATGGACATGATCAAGACCCTTGCCTCAAATCTGGTCGGTCTCTCTATCACTACAGATTTGAGCGAGGGTCGCCCTCACTGCGTATCAAAGCAAGGGAGGGCCGCCCTCACCTAGATAGGTTTAGGAGGGCTGTGGCCTGCTGGCACCTGGTGAGGTTGCAATGCACCTCATCTAGCACACTGCGACGTGCACGCTCTCTAGTTTTTATGGCAAGTGGTGGAGGTGGTACTTACATTCTTGTCGAATTTGCTTGAGCTCGGCAAGCGACGATGGTCCATCGCCAGCGCATGAGCCATGTTAGAATCGCCATCACCTCACCTACGTTCTTCAACAACCTCTACCTTCTCTCTTTTTATTTTTGGGATATGTATATTGAAAGTATTTAAATTTGTCACTAATTAAATCATAACACTTGTTAAATTGATTCAAACAAATCCTTTTGTTAACTCTATCTAAATTGACTAACAAAAAATATCGATATGACCTTTTATTATTATTATTTTTCCTCCTATGTGGCAATGAGATGGCCAAAAAATATCATTTTGTCCCAAAATCTGATTTTTATATGGAGGATTTATTTAAATTAAATTCAAAATAAACCAAATTAAAAGAGAGAAAACCAAGTGGTGAGTGCTACATGCCCTTTACCACAATTAACCCACCATCGTTGGAACCTAACGACCCTTGCCGGCTACAAGCGAGGGCCTGAGGCCCTGCCCCAAGTCTAGTCAACGGTCACTAGCCCTCTCTCACTGTCGTTGGCCCTTCCCAGCGATGATGGGGCAAGAGTGGTGAGGGCTTGCTACCCTCATGACTTGGTTTCACCCTTTTTTTTAAATGTAGCGTTTTTATAATTTTATTTTAAATGAAATTTATATTAAAAATAAGATTTGGATCAAATTGACATTCATCTAGTCTTGTATTTCATGATTTAGCTACTTTATTGCCATGTAGGATAAAATATAAAAATAAAAATAAAAATCACGCGCAATTTTCGTTAGCCAAATTAAACCCAATTAACAAAAAGAAATCAATTATATCATATAACAAAATTTTTGGGACTCAATCGCACTTCTATAAATTTTAAGACTTCTTATTCATATTTTTCTTTTTCATTTTACACCCTCTACTTTATTTGATCTTTCATTTCCCATTAATTTTTGAAAAACAAATTTGTAAAATAACAAATATCCTCGTCGCGGTCGCCTATCCGTATCCCTCTTCGTTTATCCACAGCACACGTCAGCAACAGCGGGCACGGTGGAGACAAAGGTGACCCGCAGCGCAAGATGAACGCCTGAGAATTCCCACTTCGATCGCTGCCCACTTCAGCGGGACTCCTCCAGCTTCTCACCATCTCTGCACAGCAAGAGAGAGAGAGAGAGAGAGAGAGAGAATTTGCTGAGCAGTCGCTGCCATGGAGGTCGCTCCTCCCCTCAACTCAGTCCACTGCCGCCTGAGTGAGCACTCTCTCCATCTCCTCTCACATGTTCTTGTAAGCGTTCCGGTGCTCTTTTGCAATTTCTCATTCTCTGTCTCTCTCTCTCCGTGCAGTGCGAAATCCCGGTTGCAGTCATCTGGGGAAAGCGGCTTCGACCTCCGTTCCACTGGTAACTAACTCTCCCCTCGCTCGGTCCGTCTGCTGTGCCTGTTGGACATATGATGATCGACATTAATCTCTGTTCGCAATGCTCATGTACCCATTTGATCATTTGCTGCTAATTGCTTGGTGCGACCGGGGCGAGGGTCCCAAGGGGGGGGGGGGTGGTCTTGTGAAATCGGCTCAATGGGTCGATTTTGATGCTCTAGCTAAAGAGCCTGCACTTGGATGTTGAGTTTGGAATTGTCGGAATTTTGATTGGGTCCCGTGTAGTCCGAGACAAAGCGAGAGGCGGTGTGAGTTGCTGCGGTTGACGTGGTTGCTCTGAGATGCTTTGTGATTCTATAATGTGCTGCTCTTCTTTCTGGAGAAATTTGGATCTATATTGGTGCATGGAAGTTAAGAACTGAATTTTCCTTTCCAATGGTACAAGGTGCAAACTTCACAGAGGGAAGTAGCTTTTGTATGTGTGGCCCAGTGACTGAATATTCTATAGGAATCCCACGTGATTAGATGGCTCAATCAATGACTTAAGGATTCGAGCTGTAACCAACGTAGAACAATGTTTTACCTTTGGTTCCCCTGCATCCATCTTTGTTGTGTAAAGGTCTTTTTTTCAATGTTTCATGTGCAGATTTCCTCGTCTTCCAAAAGCAGGGGTTTCAGGATCTCCTTCCCTACCAATACAGATTCTCTCAAAAGTAGTTTCTCTGGTGCTGGTGCACTTGGTTCTTTGAAGGTATGTTTCATCGAAGCTGCTTAGTTGTTTCTTTATGAAGTTGCTGGCTGTTCTAAAATATCTGATTCTGCACCATTCGTTTTAGATCTGTATGTAAATCACCTACTCATTGTAAATGTAGTCATAGGGTAAGTATTACGTTCTTGATGATGTGGCCAGCTCATATCTCCATTTATAAGGGCATCGAGCTTCCTATTCATAGGGACAAACTGAGTATCAAGAACTGATTCAGTTAATTTAAGCACATCACTAGTTTTTAAGAACTAATTTTGGCTTGCATATGACCAAGGTAGTCCTACCAGGTCCTGTAGTTTCCATCCTGTTGTCAATTCTTATTGCTATATATGATCATGCAACATCCACTATCTGTGGTCATCAATCCACCTTTCAGCAAACCTATACCATTATCCAAGTACAACCAGTTGTTGCTTTTAATTTTGGCACCTGCTAGTTACTTTTCTTATCTATCATAATCATTTGACCCTATTTATAATTATATTTGGCTTATTTGGTTATGAAATTGCTTCTAGAAGCAGTCTTCATTAGTTTCTACCTTCAGCGAGGAAGTACTTGCCGAAGGCTCAGTGAGTCTAACTAATGGATGTCGATGGTCATGACTCGTAGTCTTTTGTTTTATATGTACAAATCACTACCAATATCTTGGAGTATGTTTGGGATACTGCTTTGTTTATGTGAGATTTCTGAGTTCTTTTGCTTAAAGAGCAAGCTGCATTTTAGATGCTACGTGCTTGTCAAAGATCAATCAAAATCTAGTTGTTTAAATGGTTATTTTTCTGAAACAGATGAAACTGACAAACAAGCCCGTGTTGAAACATTATCTTCTCCATTCAGTTGACTTCCTGCAAATCTGTTTCTACCTGAGTGACTTTCTTGATTCGTCTTTTCTAAACTCCCTTTCAAAGGTATATTAGTTTGATTGAGTTTTGAACTGTCGGTTCAATGAGAACATTTGCCGGAATTAAAAGCTAGGAGAAACAATCGTGTCAAATAAGCTTTGATTGTTGCCTGGCGTGATGATGATCTACTTGAGTAATTTTGGACAGCTAGAATCCTATTTATGCTTGGTCCATGCGGTTTGTGTCACCACATATTCATAACCTGAATCACTTTTAAGCTCAGATAACATTTGTTCTTTCATCAGACAGAACTTCCACTTTGGGTGCAGCCTTTTCAGGAAACATGTATTAGCTGCTAGTAAGAAGATAAAAGTACCAACTAGTGAATCTAGGAGCCATGCCATCAGAAAGTTATTGATCATGTGGTTGTCCCTAACCTTTGTGCCGCTGGTCCTTCAGTGGAGTTGAAACAAAACTGCTGTTAAATTTTGCTTCATGGTTTCTTTTTGATATTTTGCAGCATTACTGTCGGAGATTCTCGATTCCTTCAACATCTTCTCTCTCATCAGATAGGTCATATCAACAGTATGTGGTGACCGTCAGGAATGATCATCCTCAAAATGCAGATTTTCCTCGCACCTACTCAAGAAAAGAGAAGAAACCCTTTAAAGTACCAATTGTTGAGATGAGGCGAGCAGCAAGGGAGAGACTTAAGAAGAGGAAAGATCAGCCCAGAAAACCTGTTTCACCTCCGAAAAATGGGCTGGTCATTAAAAGCCTTATACCATTGGCTTATAATGTTTTCAATGCAAGGATTACATTAATCAACAATCTCAAGACACTCTTGAAAGTAGTACCGGTCCATGCTTGTGGGTAATATTCTTGCACATTTGATGGTCTTGAAGATCCTTTTTCTGATGACATAAACTCACGGCATCTGTGGCTATAATTTGTTTTTCACAAGACAATTCAGCCTTCATTTCTTTACATGAAAGGATTATCTTGCCTCACTTGCTTGCCACAATAGTTTCATGTCTGCTTGTAGATAGTCACTAAATGTTCTTCCTGTCCACGAAGTCACATTTCTGACACAAATAGAACCTCTATTTTCACTCAAGAATTAGGTGGCATGTTGACTCAGTTTTACATTCTTTTACACTTTTCAATGTCCTAGTTCATCTTTGTTTTTGGTGGCTGTTGGAGATCCTTTTATGGCTCACAGCAATTTTCTAGATGATTCAGCAATAGCAGTTGCTGTAGATGGTGTTTTTGGTCGGGAGAAACTCTATTGAACTATTTAATAGTTGTTGAAATTGAATGGCTTCACATAATAGTTACTTGATGACTGTAGAAATTGAATGGCTTCACATAATAGTTACTTCTTGCAAGGAAACTGCAGATTTGACTTCTAAGCCTTACAGTTGCATCTGTATGGTCATTGGACTGTGGCACTTTACTGTTAAAGCCATTAAATAGATCGAGTCCTTGATGAGCCAAGTTATTTATCACGTAGCCTCCATTTCCTGTATTGGTTGACATATCTAATTTTCCTTATGGACTTTTAAATTGGTGAATGTTCCACCATAACCCATGCAGGTGGTGCGGTGAAATCCATGTGGGACCTGTTGGGCATCCATTCAAGTCATGTAAAGGTCCAAATTCATCTATGCGCAAGGGCCATCATGAGTGGACAAACGCCACCATTGAAGATATATTGCCACCAGTTGAAGCTTATCACCTATTTGATAGACTTGGGAAGCGTATCTCTCATGATGAGAGGTTTTCAATTCCTCGAATCCCTGCTGTAGTTGAGCTCTGCATCCAAGCTGGTGTTGAAATTCCCGATTTACCTACGAAAAGGAGGAGAAAACCTATAATTCGTATTGGGAAGAAAGAATTTGTTGATGCGGACGAAAGTGAGCTCCCTGACCCCATCCCAGAAGCTCCCATAATTCCAATGCTGACTGAACTACCTGATTCTCAGATACTGGCACCATCTGATGATGAAGAAAAGCTCTTGCTGGCAGAGGAAACATTGCAGGCATGGGAGAAGATGAGGCATGGAGCCAAGAAGCTGATGAGGGCGTACCCCGTGAGGGTTTGTGGATACTGTCCGGAAGTGCACGTGGGTCCAACTGGGCACAAGGCACAGAATTGCGGGGAACACAAGCACCAACAACGGAATGGGCAGCACGGATGGCAATCTGCTGTGCCCGATGACTTGATACCTCCTAGATACGTATGGCATGTTCCCAATGCTGATGGCCGTCCATTACAACGAGAGCTAATAAGCTTCTATGGAAAAGCACCTGTGGTGGTTGAGATATGTGTGCAGGCTGGTGCAAACGTGCCAGAGCAGTACAAACCAACCATGAGATTGGATGTAGGGATTCCCTTGGACGTCAGAGAAGCGGAAATGGTAGTTTGAGGTGATTGCAGTGTGTCCAATAGTTGGAATATCTTACAGCACACGCTAGAAGATAGTAGACAGCATAAAGGTCCAGCTTGATGAGAGTTTTTCCTTTCGCCGAACTGTCTGACACCACCGAGCTCAAGCTATTCCATAGTTTTTGCTTAGAACTGTTGTAATCAATGTAGAGTAGAACTATACCTGGAAAGCGATTCATTCATTGAGGTCATTGTTTTTGTATAATAGGGGGTACCGAACCTTTCATTTCCTCAAGAAGATCTGATACTTCATATTTTTCTTTGAAGATAAGTTGGATATTTCCTAATTGTTTTTATGTGTGGTTTTCTGTATCTGTAAAAGCATTAGCATCAGTGTACACCTCAGACCTTGCAAGGGAGTATTTACTTGACAGATCAATTCTGCTTAATTTTGTCATTTATCATTTGTGTTGTCATCATTTGGCCAATAGTTGCAGTCTACTATTCATCAACCTTTTTACTGTGTATGCGTAGTCTCTATTGGTGCTTTTTTGGGCAACTTAAGCTATCTTTCGGGATTCTCATTAGAGTCATTAGACGGGCATAATCATTCTGGCCATGATATGCTTCCTTCTGGCTTCTCATTCCGCAAAGCCATTTTTTTGGAGTTATTAACTAAATCCCTTCAATGAAGGAAAAATGGAAAGCGGTCAATGATTATGTGATGAAGTCCTTCCCATTCTCCTGCTACAGATGACATGCTGTAGAGATCTTGTGGTGAAACTTCGCTTCAGATTAGCACAGCAGAAATCTGGGATGGAGAACAACCTGAGACTTTCTTCTGAATTGGTAGTCTCTCTCTGTTTTAGCAAGTTGGGTGCTACAAAGTGATCTTGGACGTTCTTCTCCAGCGTTGCAGAAGCAACAAATCTGGAGAAGGGTCATCTGCAACCAGCTTTGAAAGCTCTCAAGGGCAGTCTCGTGACCAAGAACGCGGTATGCATTTTCATTTGCTTAGTTACATGTCCTATGAACGACGAGCTGTGCTTTTCAGAATGAGAAATCCATTCTGGGACGTTCAGTCTTGAGGTTAAAAAACTGGCCTCGTTCCCCAGGTATCTTCTACAATGCATGTTGCGATCATTTTTGGAGAAGTAGTTTTTGGGTCTCTTACCAATTCGTAGGTCTTAATCTGCTTCACCAGAAGATTGCTAAGTTCCCATGAAATAATAGCTCCAGCCAAGCATTGGAGGATGCTCTTCTTGTATTCTAGCTCCTAGATTGTTGACCGAGGAACGTGTCCATGCAGCCAAAGAGCAAAATGAGCCGTCTGGGATTGTCTTTGTTAGTGCTACTGGTGCTGGAGAAATTGCTAATCTAGCAAATGTTTGTGATGAAATTCATGAGCACAAGGCACAGAATTGCGTGGCACACAAGCACCGAAAGCGGACTGGGCGGCACGGTGGCAGGCAGCTCTGCCTGATGTCGATAGCGCCGTGCTGCCTGCTTGGAGTAAACTCTACATTATTAGAGGGTAAATTTGTCGGGGGTATTATTTTAGAATTTTTTGTGGTATGAAAATTAGTTTTGAGTAAATACGATACGGTTTTATTGGTTTAAGATGTCCTTTTATGACAAGAAAATTAATTCGAGATGAATGTAGTACGGATATATCAGTTTCAATTTTCATTTTACTATTATGTATATAGTACATAAGATATGGTAGATGAAGATAAATAAGAGGGATAAGGAAGCAAAATCCCTCCATACATACATACATACTTTTAGGGATGGAAGGAAATATTTAAAATAGAAAATTTTGCATCAAGACAATTCTTTTGGAAAAACTATATTCTCAAATTGTTTAGCTTTTGAAAATAATTCCCTGTTCCCATAATTTACTAATTCATTGTATTGTATGCGTAATTTCGATCGATCTACAATACTTTCTTAATAAGATTATGTTATGCAATAAATGATATCTAAATTTATGTCATATTATTATCTTCATGTGTTGTGAACATATACCTATGTGCTGGAGTTGAATATCAAATAAATAAATAAGGAGTACGTTACAAATTAGCTGGGTTTCTATTTTTATAACATACTTTGCGTGGAAAAAGTAAAATCAAAGTGCGGAAAAAAAAAGGGGGGGGTTTTGAAAATTAAATACATTATCAAGAGGGATAAATAATTAAAAAAAAAAAAAAAGTGGGAGTGGATATAAAGAAAGTCAGTGCAAGATGCCAGAGACGCCTCGAAATTGGCGAGAAGAATTTGCTTGCGGATCACTCGCTTCAGTCTACCAACTTCATCTCTCTCCCTCGTCGCCGCGCTAACGGCACCAACTCACAGAGACAGAGAGAGAGATCCGCCGAGGCGATCGCCGCCGTCCAGCAGAGAGCTTTCCGCCATGGAAGTCGCTTCGTCTTCTTCTTCTCCTCTGCAGCAGCACTCGATACGGCTCTGTCGCAGTGCGCTCTCTCTCTCTCTGTGCGTGCATGTTGTGTCGTCCGTGCTTTCTATGCGGGATTTCTGATTCCTTTCTCTCTCGTTCTGTTTCTTGCGAAGTGCGGAACTCAGGTTTCGGGGACTCGAGGAGCTTCTCCCCGCCGCCTCTCGTGCCGGTAATCTCTGCCGCCCCCTCTCTCCGTCGTTCGTTCGCGATCGAACCTCCTGGGGGATTCGGAGGCGCCTCTCTCTCTATTTTCTTTTCTTTTCGTGCTTTCTTCGCGATTGATTCCGGAATCTCCGTTTCGTTTTCTCGAAAACCGAGCAACCTCGGCGCCTCGTTCGTGTTCCTTTCGCGGAGTACGTTGGATCCGGTGTCGCTTTTGTCTGCGCCTGTGCGTTTCGTTTGGAAGAGGAGATTGAAGCTGGGAGCGCGGCGGAGTATTAGTTGACTGGACTATGGGATGATTTTTTAGAAGCTTTAAACATTCGATTGATGATTTGCCAAATAGCAGAAGGCGTAACAGAAGTGTACATGTAGGATTAAAGTGAAAACATAAGAGGAATAGGGACAAAGACTGAGTTCTGAAAAAGGATGAACTGCTGAGCATCTTCTGTTATGCATCTGTTGCTTGTCGGTTTAGATGAGGTTTATAATGACACCGTGCCTGAATTTATTTTTTGTGGCCTTTATGTTCCGCTCATCTTTATCGCAAGTTGATAATTTTCTTTTTGTCTGAATCTTTTTGCAGTTCTCTGTGCACAAAGGGGCTAATAGTGGGCACTCTCTTTATAGACGTTCGATTCTTAGAAGTTCCAGTAATTGTAAGTATTCATGTTTTAGCATGTACAGCGCAAAGAGTAACAATGAACTACATTATCGGTATCATTATATGAGTTCCATTGAAATGAATGGGTTCATTGCGGTGTTTCATTTCTAGTTTGCTTTTTTATAGACGACCTCCTTAGGGCCTTACCTAGAGAGTGTTGTTTCGTAGACCTTGCCACAATCAGGGCGCTGAAAGTTACAATCTCGGATCGTTATCTGGTCTGATTGTGTGGTGCCTGTGTCTAGTGCTGCATTTTCAGAAAGGGAGGTTAATCCATGCTTCAGGATTACTAGGAGAGAGGAAAATTAAAGCACTACTCAACATTTATTGACCTCTTTATCTCTCTTTTCTGAATCTTGTTTCGTTCGAGCAACTCAAAGATTTCCTTCCGGGGCCTCATATTGCTTGTACCTTGCACTCATCATTGGCTATTCCTTTTGGAAACCTCCAGTGAATATGTTTGGGTCTGTTCTAAGAATCACACATATGAGTGATGATTTTGGATGTTTTGAAAGGACAATAAACGTGAGAAGTGAGAATGATTTTTGACACTAGCTGGGGACAAAGTTTTCTGTCCATGGTACCATAATATCCTTTTTCCTGAAAATATATAAACCTGTGGGGTGGCACTTAGATGGCGGATGGACTTCGAGGAAATGCAATGAAATTGATTGGATAGGATCAGCTAGGTGATTATTATTTTAATTTCTTGAATGACTAAGAAGTTGGGTAAGAACATATAGAATGTTATCCATGATGCCACTAAGAAAATGATGTTGCCTTGGCTTTTCTGCAGCAGTCTGTTCTGGAGTGCCATGCTATCAACTATATCTTCTCATTCTTTCAATTTCAAAAAATAGTTCAACTGTGACTGTTTGGAACTTGAGTAGTTTGTGGGACCATGGCGCCACTGATATGGTAGTGCCTTTTGAAAAGGTGCCATGCCCATAAAAGATTTTCAATTGGCTTAAAATATCTGTTTGCTAGAAGTATCTATCTTTCTAATGAACTTCTGCGGGACAAAATAATTACCCACATGGTCCTTTTTGGTTCAGATGGAAATTCACACAAAGGGGGGAGAAAGGTGAAAACAGCAACCCTATGCCTCTTTTTGTTCAAGTAGATGACATGGAAATCTAAGGGATAAATGGGGCACTGTAGAGGAAGGTTTTGAATTTCATTAAAAACCATTTCTAGGACATTAGTGGCTGCTTATATTTTTCTCTTTATTTCTTGTATTTAGGTTTTTAAGAATTAGAGGTGGTCATGTGACATGATACAACTCAGTAGAGTTGTATGATGAGGACAGTGTATGATGAAAGTACATAGATGGAAGGGAGTATTGACTGCTGATCCTTAGTGTTTATCCAAGGAAAAAAGATGAAGTAAGAGATATTTAATTTTATAGGGACATAAGCCAATTTTTTGAGATTTTTTGCTCTATACATGATATGAGATTAATATCATGTATGCCTTACTAAAGTTAAATTTATTTTAAAAGTCCATATTTCTTGAAGATTTGGTGTGAGGTTTGCTTTTTCTTCTGATTGTCAAGTGATGGGGACTAAGAAGAGTAGCATAAAGAGTCTCAGGTTGATGTGGGTGCCGTTTGCATTTTCACATTGTTAGACATCACTTCAATTCTTCATGAGTTTTGTTTACCCCTCAAGACTTAGATTCTTCTTGCATCATTGTAGTAAGCTCTCAAATTCTTTGGTGAGTTTTTCTTGCTTGCATTGCAGTAAATATGCATACACCTAATTCCCAGCATCTGCTGCTTCTGGTTTCAGTTTCTTCAAAATGCTTTTTCCACCACTCAAAGAAGCAAATCCCTGTTTTACGGCATCATCCTACCCGGAAAGTCGAGTTCAACAGGCCATATTACTATGATAGGTGGTACTCTCAGAGTAGATTTTATAGGTATACTGTCGCGAGATCTGAATTGGCTGAATTTGGGAATTCTGGTGCAGCTCTTCCATTGCCAGGTCTGTTTGAAGTCTATCATCCATTCCTGCCACCCCCTCCCCCAACTTGAAAATTACAATCTCAATGCTATTCTGTTTTCCTGTTGAATCGCAGTGCAAAAGTAATTGGTAAAGTGAGAGGAGTTTGCTTCTACACTGTCACTGCAATTGCCGCAATTATTCTTTTTCAGCTAATGCTGGTGGCACATCCTTTTGTGCTCCTCTTTGACCGATATCAAAGAAAAGCTCAGCACTTCATTGCCAAGATTTGGTCTGCATTGACTGTTGCTCCGTTTGTTAGAATTGAAGTTCAGGGATGGGAGAATCTTCCTCCACCAGACACTCCTGCTGTTTATGTTTCCAACCATCAGAGCTTTTTAGACATATATACTCTCCTCACCCTAGGGAGAAGCTTTAAGTTCATCAGCAAGACCAGCATATTCCTCTATCCCATTATTGGCTGGGCAATGTATTTGTTGGGTACTATTCCTTTGAAACGAATGGACAGCCGAAGCCAATTGGTAAATTCTCTCATTTCATTTGTTGATGAAGTGTTCCTTTGTATTATTTGGTTTGTTGGTAACAGTCTTAGACTTGTGGTATGGAATGTTCATCTTGGTTTTATTGTATATCATTGTTTTAGAATATTTTTCTGTCTTCTGCTCGTAGCAATGCTTTACCTGGTGCATATGTAGGTTTTATGGATAAAAATTATTCTTTTTCTCAGTTTATTGACAATCTTGGTTCCCTACATGTAGGAATGTTTTAAACGGTGCATGGATCTTGTTAAGAAGGGAGCATCTGTCTTTTTCTTTCCTGAGGGAACACGGAGTAAAGACGGAAAATTAGGTGATTTCAAGGTGATGCCCCGTTGCCTTTCTATAGTCTCAAAATGCTAATTTTATGAGATTGGTTGACGTGAACTGAATTTTGCTTCTATATGCATAAATGGAGACCAAGGTTGTCGAGTCTGTAGGACGATCTTCTATATGTTCTTCAACATGGATATGGGATTTTGTCATTCTTTTTGGTATAAATTGCTTAAGAGATAATGACATTCTGGTTAATACAAGGAAGGAAGAGTAGACTTCTTGACATCTACTAAGATGGAAAAGTATTTTCTGATGCATTGTTTATCTTGACATGTAGAAAGGTGCATTTAGTGTTGCAGCGAAGACCGGAGTGCCTGTGGTACCTATGACCCTGATTGGAACTGGCAAAATCATGCCAGCAGGACACGAGCGCATTGTAAATTCAGGATCTGTGAAAGTGGTTATACATAAGCCAATCGAAGGTGGTGATGCTGAAACCTTGCGCAATGAAGCTAGAAGTACTATAGCAAAAGTTCTGAATTGTCAAGGATGAGGAACTTAGTAAGACAAGTTCAGTTCCTTCTGCAATCTGAGAATTTATTCCATTTTTTTGCACAATGGAGAGATAAAAGGTACGAGTTGCCTATAGTGTTGCTTATTTCCACGACCTACTTACCAAATATATACATATACATATATATATACTGGACAATCTAGTACAGCTTTTAGATGATATGGCTGATCAAATCTTCAAATTGAAATCAAATACTGTGATGCAGATTGCTTATTGACCTTAGTTAGTTGTGATTTTCATCATCATTTTCTGTTAAACTTTTGCTGAATGCTGGTGTGCATGGAAGTTCTTCTGTTGATAAGGTAAACAGTGAGCAAGCCTGGTTTTGATGGTGCTTCATGCATGCACCAAGGATTGTTTTGGGTAAACATTGATTCCAAATGTCTACTTGTTTCTCTTTTTAGATAATTACTGATTTTATTTTTTCTTCTTATTCTTGTAAAACTTCTATTCCCTCAGCTTTTCCAAATGGCACTTCTTTTTCTACCTATTCCAAGCTTGAAGCTATTTCTTCGTCATACTTGATATCAATTGGATGAGATCCTACCGAGTCATGGGTTGACTGTAGTGGACATGTAAGATTGGAAAGATGGATAACTGCACTCCTACTGCATTTTTGTTGCTGAAGTCTCTCAACATAATGAATTTGTAGTTATTGATGATGTGCCTTGGTAAAATAAGTGAATAAAATCCAAATGGTGTTATCATGCATTGTGCCATAGATCTTTGTCCTCGTTAAGCGTTTTGTGCATCCTTTGCTTATAGTATGATGAAATGTCGCCTTTTTCAACTTTTAGGCTGCACTTTGGGGAGTTCCTATTTGACTCTGGATAGGATAGGTGTTTGGCAGTGGCCTTTTGATGGGATAGAGAGCTAGATAAGCACGGATATAGCCTGTTTATGGATCCCAACTTCAAGGGTCCAGATAAGGCCAGATGGGATTAGCCTATCCAGCAAGAGAGACTCATGATGTGAGAAAGTTACATGGAAAATTAGAGCACGATTTTCTCCGTCATGATATCTACATAGGCCATACCCATCCAGAGTAGCCAGGCAAGGCCTTGCTGGCAAGTGCCGATCCTAGGGCATTTGGATGCTCTTGCTCTCTCTCTCTCTCTGTGACACATGCCCATCTTTATAGAATCGGTTGCCTATCCTTGTTCATGCTAACAACTGTTTAACAGCCACCAGCTCACTGGTGTGTGGCATCGACCATGGGCTTCTGGTAGGTGGTCAACCAATGGTTGGCAAACCATGAGGGCGAATCTCATTTTTATTGTTTTAACCTCTTTTGTTATGTCTGACCTTCAATGTGGGCGAAGTTTAGGAGTTGTCATTTCTGACTTATACCAGTGATTTCCCTTGACTTATTTCGGTTAGCACGCGCGCCTGGGTGTGTATTGCAATCCAAATTCATCTTATTGGAAATTATACATAGAAAACCTCATGCAGCCCTAGATTTTTCTATCTTATTAGACCTAATGTATGCATATTCGTTATTTCTGCAGGCGATTGCAGAGGACAGATTGTGCAGTACAAAAATGTAGTTAAAAAAATTCTTCCTGTTTGGCGCGATGTTGTGACTCGTTCACCTTACAACCACGAGAGCCGGTTTGATTTAGTCAATGAACAGATCACTGACTGCTATAGAAGCTTTCATCCCATCCTTCCCCACCCGGCATGCTCTCCCAACCTGGCATGCCCGAGTTTAAATGGTAAAGTTTCTCAAGGTTGAAAAATGATTGCGCACGTGTATTACACGTAATGCATTCCTTGTGAATCGAATTATGGGTGGCTGCGATCACAAACCGTAATTATTTTTTTTTTTTGGGGTATATTGAAAGTGAATGGTAGGGAGGTCCTCTGGAAATTCTGTGATAGAGAATCTGAAAACTATACGAACCAAAGCAATCGAATGTAATAGTTTCCATTTTGTAATCGTTCTTCTTTTTTTTTTTTCGAGAAGCGGTAATGCTTGTTCGGTTTCTTCGTACATCTCGCAGCAACTGAATCTAGCTTACATACTATAATTGTGCTATACAGTGCGATGGACGGTCGATCTATGCACTGAACTTTCGAACTCACATTCCTGAAGCTCTTCATACCTAATGATACTTCTAACTTCCTCCTGTGTTCGGAACTTGTTCTCCAAAGTCCGGACGTGAGGTCTGGATATTCGTGATCGGCTGGAGGGACATGCACCCAAATCTCTCTCTCTCTCTCTCTCTCTCTCTCTCTCTCTCTCTATGGGCCCTAGTCCTGCAAAACACAATCGAGATTGGGCTTACTCGACGAGAATGAAAGAGAGTTATGTGTATATCTTATCCTAATGCTATCCAAGGGAGGAAACTCCCAATGCATCCGGTCCGTGGTGGGGCTTAATCGCCTAGTACACGAAACGCTGGATCTCCAGTGATTTGGTAGTTGAGGACTTGTTCCAAGATTCCCGGTGGCCACATTCAGATGAGGACAGAAGCTGCGACTGTTGTGTGAATGTACACTGCCTGAGCCCATCATCTAACTACGGAAAGATCTATGTACTTGACACGGTCCCAGCGAAAGGAATTTACCTGTTCATCATCCCTTGGATCGTTTGGCCGTGCTAATCAATTGCTATACGGCAGTCGGTGGGTGTTGTGCCCTGGAGCCCATCCGAAACGTCAAAATCGACGCATCCCCAACATGCTGGTACTTCATCATGTGGTGAATTGAGAGATTTGTCATGGTGGGTGAGGGCAATTGATGATTTTGTCTGTCTATTTTGAATTTGAAAAAGTAATTGGCTACTTCGATGGTTTATTTTGATTTGATTGGCTATATGCTTATTGATCCGTCCGTGAGATAAAAAAATAATTAGGAATTGGCCAACAAGGTATTAGCTTAGATAACAGAGGAGTTTGCTCTCCTTCCTATGATCTTAGGTTTAAGCTTTGTACAGGACACTTCAAGAGTAAAATCATGTATGCATTCGGCCGGTGTGGAAGAATGTGCAAAAATTGGTCCGGACACCATATGTTTTTTTTTTTTTATCTCTCGGGAAATTGGGAACTGAACGGTCAAGACCAATCAACTAAGATTCTAGTTGAGTGCGCTATCAAGGAGTTGATGAGATGCTAATGATGGACTTAAAATAAAAAAGGGGATTTTATTTCCTAAGTCCGTATGCAATAAATCAGACGAGAAAAAAAGGATCTAATAGATGAGATGCCCATGATAACGTCGAAATGTTCATGTGATGATAAACTTTGTGGGGTTTGGTTGACAAGTTCAGTTGACTTCTTGCTGATCGTATGTGGGTGAAAATAGAAAAGTTTAAGGCCACCTTTTTACTGTTTAGATGCAATTTTGTTAATTAAATTAAAAAAGCCGTTCATCAAGGGGTATGCCTAAAAGATTTTCCTAGGTATATAAATTTTTCATGATCGTCGAAAATGCTTTGCTTCGGAAAGTTTTCGTTTTTGGTGAAAAGGTACTTATTAGGCTTTTTGCCAAAAATGGGTTAAAAAAAAAAAAAACCCAAGTGCATAGATGAATCAAAGAATTTTCCCATGATTCTAAATATAGTGTCGTGTTAAAAAAATATTAATAATAAGTTCACCCCTACTTCAAGAACCGAGCTACTTTCGTAAATATTTGTCTGAATATTTTCACCATAATAATAAACACGAAAATTTCGAGCATTACAAAGGCAAACAATGTAGAAAAAGATGCATTAATACAAATTTTGCTTTGCTAATGCCAAAATTCATATCCGAGTTGTCTGGTTTAAACAGTCAACGTTTCATGTAAATTATTTACCCAATATATGAATATATGTATAGATAGATACATACACAATATACGCACAAGCCATGTTCACATTCGGAGCTTATACATGGTCAAAGAGTCAAATGGACATCACTATCACTTCGCATTCACCCTTATCCACGGCGCTTCAATCCCGTGAACAATCCACGCCTTTCCCGATTACAACTCCAAAAGCTAATTATCTTTATCTTTATCTTTTTTTACTTTTTTTTTTTCAATGACAGATATTTATCCGACTACTCAGCATTTCCTTTTTTTTTTTTTTTTTTTCAAACATAATTGACCTCATACTCTAGATCGTGATAAAATCAAAGAGAATCTTCTAGATTCACTTCACTTTTTATAAATTCTTTTTTCCTTTCTGCATTGTGGATGCAAACATTTTGACTTTCTAAAATCGAAACATCGGGGAATTTATAGAACAATTATCTAATCCTGCATGATTTTTTGAAGTTAGAATAATATTTTTCACTTGTCGCAATTACTATTCTTGCCTTCCATTTTCTTAACGGGAAAATAATACAAATAATTTGTGGATATCAATTTAACATCTAATGTCGTCATTGAACTTTTTGTACATGTTCATTATTGTACCACATGAAAATGTTAGACATTGTACGTTAATTTGAATTAGTAGAAAGATAATGTTTAAACATTTTCATACAATTTAAGAATTAAATTCAATATTTACGAAAAATTCAATAACCATATTGAACATAATTGAAAGTTCGTGGGAGATATCGCATATTTAAATAAAGTTCAAATCTAAATTAAACAGATTAAAAATTCACGGATAAATATTATATATCGAACTGAGATTCAGGGATTATTTAATATAATTATCTCTTCTCTCCTTGTTTGAAAGATTGAAAAAAAGTAAAATGATGTTATTCCTTCCACAAACTGGACAGCGGACACGACAAGGTAGCAGGCCCGGCGCAACTTCCACGTCGCAAAGCGACGATGGCGACGGAGGGAGCGCGTGAGGAAGAGTAGCGGCAACTCGGTCTCTTCGTCAACAGACGTAGCTTTCGGCAGTTGGCGCTTGACCGCGCGAGTACGCTCCCTTTCGCCCTCACCCACTCAGGGGCAATCCCGTCATTTGGAGTTACCTAACCACACCCCTCCATTTTACCCAATAAAAAAAAGGACAATAATGCAAGTGACCCTTCAACTTTAACCCAAGCACAATTTAACCACTAAACTCTTAATTAATACAACCACTAGGTGCCCTAGTGACTGGGCGAGGTGGGGGTTCGAATCCCCACCTTCTTCGGATTGGGGTGGGGACGATATAATTTCAGGAATTGATTTCGACTCCCACACCCTACAAGTAGGCATAACAAAAGTCTAAGAGTAAGTGTTAAAGTAGAAATAAAGTAAGACTGAAAAAAAAATCTTAATTAATACATTAATACAATTCAAGAACTGAATTCAACATATATAACATCAAATGACTTAATAGTTTAAAAATCACGTTACATTGAATAAATTAAAAATTTAGGGATTAAATTACAAATTGATCAAATTAGGGGTATTCGTATAAATTCTCCTAAAAAAAACTCATTTTTTTCGGATTTTCAATTTTCAGTTTTTTTCTTTTTGGCTGCAGTAAACGATATTTCGGACTTCTTCTCCTTCTTCTCTCTCTCTCTCTATAAGTCGCACGTCGTCTCTCTCCTCCTCTCTTCCATCGCCAAAATCCGATGGACTGAAAGAAACCCGGCGACAGTTGTTCACTGGTGAGTTCCGCCCTCTCTCTCTCTCTCTCTCCCGCTCTCGATCTTCTCCGCAGTTCCCCCCGCTCGATTCGCCGGCTCCGGTGACGCTCTCCTCCTCCTCCTCCTCCTTCTTCCTCCTCGGATTTCGCGGCTCGTGCCGTCGTGTCGGAGTTTCATCGGCGTTCTCCACTCGATGCTTCTCTTCGCGTCGCGTCGTGTCGTGTCGCGTTTTGTCGTGTAGTTTGAATTATGAACTGTCGGTCAACGCGCGCGCGCGCTCTTTCGCTTCGTCCGTCTCTCTGATTTCGGAATCGACTCGCTCCTCTCGGCGGTTCCGTTCTGTTGCCGTGGCGAGTTCACCCGCGGTCGCTAGTCAACGCCGAATTCGCTCGCGACGAGGAGGATGGGGTGGTGGTAGGCGGCGGTGAAGTTCGTCCGCCGCGATCGTGTGGCGGCGATGGGGGCGGCGAAGGATCTGTTCGCGTTCTGGTCGGGAGGGGCGGTGTTGATGGGCGTTGCTGTGTAAATTTCTGTCTGATGTTGTCGCGGATGTTAACGGAAAAAAAGATGGATTCGGTTCCGGCTATTTCGGGCAAGTTGTGGGGTTCGACTGTCTTAGCAGCTTTTAGCAGTTTCGAGTGATGATGCACTTGCTTGTCATTTAGGTCCACTCTGTGGATTCGATTCCCCCGAACCGTGCGGTGCTTCTATGTTTAGATGACCTACTTGGACTCGTGTTTTACTTGATCATGAAGCCGGGGTTCGCTTGTGGTTTACTCTCCATTTGGAATATTGTTTATTTCTTTCCCTTTCGTTAGGGGAGATGGCTGTGCGTATCTTGGCTAACGTCTTCTGAAAGGCCTCGAAGGATTTGATTTTCGCTTTGGAGGACAGTATCATAGGATTTGCTTTAGTTTTTAAGAACACGTGATAGTATTGATCTTCAAGGGGTCGATTAGCTGTGCACTAGATTTTTCGAATTTTAGAGCACATTGGCTTGATCGGTCTTTTTTAACTGGTCTAGAAATGGTTTTTCTCTATCCATTTGGTAGTTCTCGTCAAAAATTCTTGCATGAAGTGTTTGGAATGAAGTACATGCTGAACATGCTTTTGTGTTGTTGCCTTTGCTGTTGACGAAATCGATGGGTTTTGCTGCATGTTCTTGAGGACGTGCTTCTACAGCTTGCTGTTCGTCCCGCTACACGGCATGTTTGTATGTGTGCATATTTTAAGTGTCCCTTTGAAATGGATTTAATTATAGGATATTCTCGTGCTGATGACTGCCAGAGATAAAATATTATGTATGGTTTGGGATGTGCCTGTCTAATGCATTATTAATGAAAAAAGACCTTTTAGGTAATCTTTTGTTTTCTTTTTCTTGGTTCTGTCAAATGCAAGTAATACCACTTTAGGCCTTCTGAAACTTAAACCACTTTCTTGTTCTTCAGGTGACTTATATCTGGTTTTTTTCTGCATAATGTTCGACTGTGGCTTGAAATCTCACTACATGGGTGGCCAACAAGAGAAGTTTGTA
Source organism: Eucalyptus microcorys (assembly GCA_014182515.1). NCBI lineage: Eukaryota > Viridiplantae > Streptophyta > Magnoliopsida > Myrtales > Myrtaceae > Eucalyptus > Eucalyptus microcorys. The sequence goes on from CM024564.1 coordinate 28,831,432, forward strand.
AGGTAGTACACAAAATAGCCATATTTTCCATCTGAATGCAATGTACAGTGAAGGTTCTATGTTGGATGATGGCTAATAGCTTTTTCGTAAGAAAATATTTAGAAAAGTGGCCAATTTTGAATATATATTGGTGAAGGCTGAGGGTAAATACCTGCATATCAATCAGGCATTTTGTGGAATTTGGTAAATTATGGGCAAACATTTGAGTGCTTATCATTAAGTTCTCATTCCTGTAAGTACTAATCGCCCGGGCTCTTCAGAACATTGCTTTTTTCTTGTCTTGGATGAAAGTTAACATTGTCAACTTTTCTTTTTGTATGTACGAGTGAGCATATTGTCATTTGGAAAAAAATTGAATGTTGGGCATATTTGATTTCAGCATTCTGAGATAGTTAACGAAGAAAAAAACTGTGGCTTATTCATCTAGGTTCATATTTTTGCTTTCTGAATTTTGAGGCAATTTCAAAGATGCTTACTGAGATTTTTTCTTTTTTCTTTTCCTATCTTTTACCATTCCATGAAAAGAGTTGGAATGGATGCTTTAAAATGATAATGAATAGTTGGTCTCTTCCATGCTAACACTGTTTTTAAACTTCTAGGCTGGACGATTTGGACTCTAGAGTATCATCATCTTCTGATACGGGAATGAAGAAGTGTGGATTCAACATTGAGGGGTTTAGCCGTGTCAGCCACACAAATAATGCCAAATCCAAGTCCTTTAAGACTGGAATGCAAAAGGGATCTGAAGGACTTAAGTCAATTGGTCGTTCCCTTAGATTTGGAGTTTCTAGGGCAGTGTTCCCTGAAGATCTGAAATCATCGGAGAAAAAGATATTTGATCCTCAAGATAAATTTCTACTGATGTGGAATAAACTCTCTGTCTTATCATGTATCATGGCAATATATGTGGATCCCTTTTTCTTTTATCTTCCTGTCGTTTCGAGTAACTGTATTGGCATAGACAGCAAACTAGCCATCATCGTGACCACACTGCGAACCATTGTCGATGCTTTCTATCTTATCCACATGTTCCTCCAATTCCGAACTGCTTATATTGCTCCATCATCCCGGGTTTTCGGACGCGGTGAACTTGTTATAGATCCTGCCCAAATAGCTAAACGGTACTTGCGGCGGTACTTCATCATCGATTTATTTGCTGTTCTACCCCTGCCTCAGGTTCTTACTGAACTCTTGCTGTGTACTTTTTCTTGGATGTCCCACAAGGCTGCATATACTTCCCCTTGTTACAAACTTTTCTCATCATACGGCACATTTGTTTCGCTGAAAATCAATAACATGAAAAACATTTTCTTAAAAATGATGGCTTGTATAGCTTATAAAAATGAATTAACAAAAAATATTTTCATCATCAACAAAAATGTTCAAAGCATACTTCGTTATTGATAATCAAATACTTTCCGTTGACTAATTTACTAAGCAATACAAACAAGCATCATCAGGAAAATTTGTTCACATCATTGATTTTCTATAAGAGGAATGCACTCACTATTCTTTACTTTTGATTCCAAAATTTCTAAACTAAGGTTCCTGCTGTGTGTTGAGTTGTTTTGTTTGATTGGTTCCAATATATGCCTCCAGTTTTCTTTCCTTTTTTCTTTTTCCAGCCAAACTTGTTTTGTTTTGGCTGATATCTATGTTATTATACTGCAAGTAAATTATATTGGATGAAAAACTCTATTGTAGGCTTCACAGATTGTTATTTTGGAAATGGACATGTAGGGTGCTGTACATTGTTTTCTTTTGTTAAATGCAGATTGTTGTCTGGAGATTCCTTCTGAGATCAAATGGTTCAGATGTATTAGGGACAAAAAGGGCTTTGCTTTTCATCGTGTTTGCACAGTACGTTTTTAGATTTCTTCGCATCTATCCGTTGACTTCAGAACTAAAAAGGACTGCAGGAGTTTTCGCTGAGACTGCCTGGGCTGGAGCTGCATATTATTTGCTTCTGTATATGCTTGCCAGTCATGTGAGTGATTCCAATTCACTCTTATTTATAATTTTGTTTTCTACTACTTTATTTGATGGATTGTTTCAATGACTTTTCATCTAATCTTGGTCTATCCTGCATTCTGCTCTGTCTAGTTTAGGTTTCTTTGGGCTCATTATTATGTATATCTGTGGCAAACAGTTTCTTTGTTCATTTTGGAGTTTTGAGAATTTGCTAGATGATATTACTGATGAATCTAAAGGAGGTGGCTGGAGAAGAAGGAGGGCCAGCGATTAGGTTCGCTCGCATCTTAGTGAAATGTGGTATACTCGTATGTGTGAAAGGAAACTGATTAGGTCTTGAGGATCAATATGCAGCATGAATCATTTTTAGTTTTCCTTTTTTGTTTGTTTCATGGGCTTTTGAAGGAACACCCTGGGGTGACAACAGGATTCTCTCTCGCGCTAAATAGGGAGGCATACTCACTTTTTGAAACTACAAGGATGAGATGCCAATCCTATGTCCCTATCTTCTTTAAAACATCCTAAATCTTCCTACTAATTAAAAGAAAAAACATAGTTATGGATTTTTTTTATTTTTTTAGTAATACTCTTTGGACAATGTCATGAATAGATACGGTTTGCTGTACTTCAGCCAAACTGGCTTATCTCTCATTGTTAGAGTTTATGAATTCATCTATTTTCAAGATTAGCCAGGACTCTTTGGTGCATTTTTAGCTTTACTGCTGGCTTTTGCTATTTGAAGTATTTCATATTTCTTCTATGATTTTGTTACTATTTGTGAAAGAAACTTCAATTGGTAGAAATGATAAGCTGTTGCTATGTTACTTGCTTTATATTTCTACCTTTATTTGTGGGCCATCATTCTACCTTTGGTTGAAATTGGTCTTAGTTTACATGTTATCTGGTTTCCTTATATGTTAACAAAACATCAGTTGGTGGAAATGACTCACTCTCAAAATTTATTCAGATAGTTGGGGCATTATGGTACTTGTTGGCTGTGGAACGAAATGATACATGCTGGCAGCAAGCTTGCAAGGGAATTTGCAAGAAGGATTTTCTTTACTGTGGCAATGAAAATATGCTTAATTATAGTGCCTGGAACAGCACAAGTCAAAGCGTGCTCAATTCTAGTTGTACAGCAGATGGTGACAACCCACCATTTGATTATGGCATCTACCAATCAGCAATCTCATCAGGAATAGTTTCACCCATGAATTTTATCTCGAAATACTGTTACTGTTTGTGGTGGGGGCTGCAAAATTTAAGGTACATAATTCTATTTAATTATTGTAACAGATGACTTCCAGTGATCTTATGTTAGAATATGTATCACATATCTTTGTGTTATCATGCAATGTCATTCACTATGGAATTAAAAAGAAGACTTTAAAACGAGGCAAGAGTAGTTTTGACTTGTCACCGAAATGATATGCTCATGCCGAGATATTCAATAGGTCTCATTCCTAAGTTGATAGTGTTTCCTTTTTCTATCTAGCCTTTGGCCAACAAAAAGAAATTGGAGTTATCTCTTTATACTGTAGTGTGGTTGTCAGAAAGAGTCATGGGATTAGCCTGTTGTATACATCAGAAAATGACAGCCGAGGAAAAACCAAAGAGACAAAATAAAAGAAATTGAAGAGTAAAAAGACGGAGGAAGTGTACTTTGGAAGAAAACATTCCTAACTATAGCAGAATCCGTTTACTAGCAAGTTTAGAGGAAAAATTTTCAACTGTGACATGTCAACTCCAAGTCTTCTAATATTCTCCTGTCTGTTTTAAGTTATAAAATACGAATAGAAGAACAAGAGATTTAAATGTCTCTTCCTAAACCTAGTTCCTTCATTCAGTTCCAGGAAGCAGTCCTCATATTTAATGCAATCCTATGGTGTAACATGATGTTAACTTCTCTGGAATTTGTGTACTTAGGAACCATAATGACCACGAGAGATCTGAATCTTGCCTTCCAATAAGAATGGAGAATTTACCGTCGTCTCTCTCTCTCTCTCTCTCCCTATCTCTGATGTTGCTCCTTTTTGCATTATGAAATGACCTCTTAGATGTGGCACATAGACTACACAATAGATCTGTCCATTGAAAGGCCAGCACCATTGTTTTCCAGATTTAAAATATGCACTATCGCACAGATAAAGATGAATCGGGCAAATTCTGAACTAAGGGATTATGATTTACCATGTCAGTAGCTAAGATTTCTGGTTGATTTCTAGATGCACAGTATTCGTGCAGAGGAATCTTGGGCATCTTGACTTGCTTTGTTGATAATAAAGAAAAAATAACTCTACCTGCTGCTATGCCTCCGTAGGTTCTGTGGCTTTTTCAGAGGGAGAGCTAGTTTGGAGTTTATCAAAGAACCACTTTCTATTCTGTTATAAGCTGATGGAGAATATCTATCTTGTTTTCCTGATAAAAATTGCCAACATGTTTGAAGCTGGTGCATTTAGCCATCAGCATTGGTTAATTGGATTCTGTCAAATATACCGGCATTTAGTTTCCTACTGAGCTTCTTTCTTTCATACAAAAGAGTTGTCTGAGAAAGTCGAAGCATTTATCCGTTCTCTGAAGGTCAATTGTATGTATATCTTGTATAAAATCACCTCCTGATGATGGTCTGTTACTTGCAGTACACTGGGGCAGGGGCTTCAGACTAGTACCTACCCTTGGGAAGTGATATTTTCGATTTCATTAGCAATTCTGGGACTCATCCTATTTGCTCTCCTGATTGGTAACATGCAGGTAAACTCATAATTTCTTTCGTCATTTTTTGAAAGTTGTAACTGTGGATCTTTCGTAACTTGTCTGTTTTGGTAGTAGGTGCTGATCTTAGGCTTTGGTTGGTTCATCTTATCTGTCGGTCTAGATTCCCTATCCTGTTTTTATTAAGGACACTACAGCTACTCATGTGCCTACTGCCTACTAAGGATAAGTAATGGTCTGTTTGATGCGACACTAGCTGGTACATTGGACATTTAAATGACTGCTATAGATTATGCAGTTGAATTCGGTGGCTCTATGTGCATCCTAAAAAGTACTAGCAAGGTGCTTGTTAATTCTGGAGAAGTAAAAATAGAGAAATGAAGATTTTTTTTTTTTTTGAGAAATAATTGACAAGATCTATCTCTGGTTGATGAATCCATACATGGTTTCATATGCATATAAAATCCTTGAACTTTGTTTCCTTTATACCTCTGTTTCTTGTCGTACTAAAAGCTTCACAATTAGCTGAAAAAATGCTAATTGCCTGTTGATATCATAGAAGGTGTGATAAAAACAGTAATATATCCCTCTGAGAAGGTGATAGGAGAGCATTACTGGAGGGAACACTGGTAACGTGTCCTCCTAGGTACTTCACTTGTCTCAGACCATTAATGCGAAGCTTGATCTGACTTTAGTTGCATTTAAAGTCATGCTATCGTGGTTTACAGTTCTTTAAAAGTTGCTACAAAATTTTTAGATGAAAAATTCTTTAGCTAATTAGTCAAAAGTAGGGTAACATAGCTTCTGTCTTCTAGTCTTCTAGCTTTTATGCCACAAACCATGATCCAAAAGATGGAGGCAGAAATCCTCCACCTCTCTAATACACACTAACAATAACCCTCTTTTGTTTGTCTGACGATGTGGAGAGAGTGAGTAATCAGCTCATTTTGCCTGAAACAATTCCCTACTTCAGGGCAGAATGGTTTCAATAGTTAAAGAACACTATTGGAATCTTGCAGCTGGTAGGGGCATTGTGGTAATTAGGTTATGATATCCCATAATGGTACCTAGCATCGGATATAAAGCTTTGGTTATTTTAAGAACAAAGGATGTGAGGATGATTTGAATACACAAGATACAATGTGTATTTTACCTATAGAAGGCAAACTTTAATTTGCAATGCCCAGTAAAGGGCTATGACATATTGACAATTTAACTCGTCTTCCTTCCGCTAATTCCTGTTATGTGCCAATACTATATCCACTACGCTCATTTAGGAATATTTCTAAGTCAATCGTGAAACGAATTGGAAAAGGTCGTTTTCTTCTTGCTTTTCACATAAGAAAAGATAAAAGATATCCTTGCTGAGTTGCTGAACTAGTGCGTAGGAGTATAATCAAGTTGACTCGAGTCGATACAGTTTAATACTTGAGCTCAATTCAACTTGAATATTCAAGGCTCGATAATCAACTTGAGCTTGATTTTTCAAGCTTGAGCTAGACTGGAGTAAGTTTTCAATGAATACGAATTCACCTCGACAATTTAACAAGTTTTAGTTGAAGCTCCAATCAAACTCAAACTAGAGCATGTGCTTGATCTTGAATTTTGTATATACACTATGCTTGAAAATTAAAAGGGATGACACAAATGGTCCCTAAACTTTGGCCTAATGTATAATGTGATTTTTGAATTTTAGCCAAATGTGTAATATGGTTTCTGAACTTTTGATTCGTTCATTGTGGTCATTGGGCTTTTGGTACATGTTCAACTTTGTCCTCAAATTATATGAAAATGTACAATGTTGTCCTGAACTTGAATTAATAGAAGGACAACATTGAACAATTTTATTTAATCTGGGGACTAGATTGCACATATACCAAAAGTTCAAATACCACATTAAATGAATAAAAAGTTTAGGGACCACATTGTACATTGAGTTACAGCTTAGAGACCGCAATGAATAAATTAAAAGTTGAGGGACCACATTATATACTGGGCCAAAGTTTAGGGACCATTTATATTTTATATCATTTTCCCAAAATTAAACAATATGTATTTGTTTGTATATATATCGATGTATTAGGTCATTAAAATATCTAACAAACATTTACTCGATTAGGATCGCAAGCTATTCAAGTATTTTAACTTAGAGCTCGACTCGATTAAGTACTCGAGCTACTTGAACTTGAAAGGAATCGAGCTGAGTTCAGCACATGAGTAGCATGACTCACGCTCCTACAATTGTGTTGAAGATGCTTATATTTCAAGAAAAATCGGTTTGGTGTTGTTTCAAATTCTTCAACATGCTCATATTGTGAGTTGTTTTTATTGTGACAGACCTATCTTCAGTCTCTTACTATCCGGCTTGAAGAGATGAGAGTCAAGAGGCGTGATTCAGAACAGTGGATGCATCATCGACTGCTACCACAAGATCTCAAGGAACGAGTTAGACGCTATGATCAGTATAAGTGGTTGGAGACAAGAGGGGTGGATGAAGAAGCGTTGGTTCAAAGTCTACCAAAGGATCTCAGAAGAGATATCAAACGCCATCTTTGTCTGGCTCTGGTTAGGAGGGTAAGATCTTTTTGACTTATTTTGCTACTTCCATTCATATGCTCAGTGTGATAATGCACTTAGATGGATGTTGCATTATTTGTTGCTACTAGTGTCTCCAGTTACCAGAACATTTGGGGCTCCAAATATGCTGTATTGCACATTAAAATTTGTTTTTATGCATTCGTGGGTCACAGTTTATTCACCTTACTCATACTGCATGTAATTTATGGGGCTCCTCACTAGTTTGTATTTGAATGAACCCTGAAATGAGTGGAATTTAAATATTTTCCTGGACGAGTTGTTTAAAGGTGCTCCTGTCATCTTAAATATGTGTTGTTCTGATATCCCAAGTCTTATCTTGGCACATTGCAAATATTACTGCTGGTGCAAGAGACTATATCTTTGGAAAATACAGATGTTTTGATGCTCATTTGGAAACTGTCTTTTACTGTGTCTTTGCCCATCTGCTAATTGCCTAACTATTCCATCATATAGGGTGGCGAAACTTTTAGTAGTGTTTATTTTCATATTATCCATGTGGAATGAATGAAAATTTATCCAATTTGTCTCCTATTGCCATACAATTTATTGCTTTGCCAACTTTTTTAGGTTCCTCTCTTCGAAAATATGGATGAAAGGCTACTTGATGCAATTTGCGAGCGACTCAAGCCCAGCTTATTTACCGAAAGCACATACATAGTTCGGGAGGGGGATCCTGTCGACGAGATGCTCTTTATAATTCGTGGCCGCCTTGAGAGTGTAACTACAGATGGTGGCAGGAGTGGTTTTTTCAATCGCAGCTTGCTTAAAGAAGGGGATTTCTGCGGTGAGGAGTTGCTAACATGGGCCCTAGATCCCAAGTCTGGCTCCAACCTCCCATCCTCCACACGAACTGTCAAGGCAATAACTGAAGTGGAGGCTTTTGCCCTGGTAGCTGAGGAGCTGAAGTTTGTGGCTAGTCAATTTCGTCGGCTCCATAGTAGGCAGGTTCAACACACATTCCGGTTCTATTCACAGCAATGGAGGACTTGGGCCGCTTGCTTTATTCAGGCGGCATGGCGGCGATACTCCAAGAGGAAGAGCATGGAACTGCGCCGAAAGGAGGAGGAGGAGGAAGAAGTTGAAGGATCTGATGGGACACGCAAAAATGCCGGTACTGGTGGTTCTTATAGCATTGGTGCAACCTTCTTAGCTTCCAGATTCGCGGCAAATGCACTCCGCGGAGTTCATCGGAATCGTAACGCCAAGAGTGCAAGGGACTTGGTGAAACTGCAGAAGCCTCCCGAACCTGACTTCACTGCCGAAGATGCAGATTAGATTTGTTGTACTATAACTACTTGATTGAGACGTGATGCTGATTGTGTATCTGATTTTATATGCTCAGAAGGCTCAAGATAACGCGTGCTTCCATAAGTTATAGCTTGGCATTGTATTTAATGGATTGCCGGTTGAATTTAGGTTTATGCTTTTGTCTTTCGATCTGGAATCAAAGCTTATTATCTGTTTGAGGTTCATTTCTATCAAGCCTAAAGAAAATGGGAAGCTTGTTGCCTGTGTGCCATCTTGCGCATGCATTTGCAGAGTCCTGTACCTTAGGTAGGTGTAAGACTTGATTTCATCGTCAGGGTGTGGTCATGACATGACTATCTTTCATACTGGTCACGACGTGACTATCTTTCATACTTGAAATCTTTTAACCAGTTAAAGATTGTGATGCAACATCCAGAAATCGCAACGTCTTGAGCTTGGTGAAACGGTCCACCTTGGCCTGCGTACTTACTACCCTATAAGAAAGAAGTGACACTTGCTGGAGTTCGATGCGTCCGCCATCGAAAATACCACAGCAAGCGAAAAGCATGAATGGAGAGAGGGATAGCTAATTGATCGCGCATATTTCATGCTTGATATCTGTGTAAGTGATCGTGCGGGACGCTAGGATCTTCTTTGATATGGGCAAAATGTCAATCACTTAAGAGAATTTCGACTTTGTTAGTAATCTTGGGCTTTTCATTTTTGACTTAAGACTTAACGGAAGTGTTCAATGTATCTGTCCAATCTGCTTTTAGTGAGGTGATTTTGTGCATTCTTTGCCCTGATAAAATTCACATTTGGAAACTCAAGGCCGGGCTCTGACCGCCATTGCTCTGAATTGTTCCATCTGGGAAATGAGTATGCACAAACGGCTCCTCCTTTTACTAGGGAGTAATTGAAAATGCACGAAAGTGTCCTTCAGATAATCCAGCTGTTTGGGTACACGGATTGGAAGTGATGTTTCAAGTTCATCGTAACCACAATCTCCATGAAGAATCATCATAGAAAATTAGAAATGGCTCATCACCAACTACCACGGTTCATAAATTGAGATTTTAGAAGATGTTTACTAACGAATGTTTTTTGTTCCAGCAGTCATGGTTTCTACATAAGGAACCAGGAGCCACGCACATTTCATAGGCTTGCCACTTCCGCCGGCTCCTCCCTAGTTAGATCCTGAAGATCATGCCAAATTCACTGGCAATGAGCGTCGACTACGATTCTATGAGTACCTGGAGAGCTTCCCAACCAAGAATAGCATGTTGTTTGGCCCCATCACAAGGTGTTTACTATGCATATAAAGCTATCAGTTCCAGTAATTGAAATTAAGCATGAAAGGAGTTGCAAATGCCTTAAAACCGTCTCGGCATTTCAACTTTTCAATTCATTGGTAACTTTTTTTGGGGTCAAAATTCATTGCTTAATTCAGCAGCCATTGATGTCATTTGCCTTTGTGCAAAACAAAAGTTCTAGCAGTATGTACCTACGATGTTGGGGAGTGTTTTAATGAACATAGACTTTCCAAGTAAGTTCAATAGATGGGATAGACGAGAAAACACACATTATCATCTTTACAAAGAAATAGAAGTACCGTATACATATTAGAGAAATTTGTGGAAATGTCAAATTGAGTTCATTTTAATGACTAGTTCATCAGCCCTCCAGACAGACTTGTTGCACCTAGCTAGACTTATTAGACATGGCATTTTGTTGTAATATTCACTCTATTCATAAACATCTCTATTTTTGCACTTTTTCTCAAGAGGAGGGAGAAACCGCTATGTATCATGGGTGAGTTCAACTTGACGACTTCTAAACAGCTGCCCTGGAGTCAAGTGACTGAAGTTCATCTCTCCCTTTTTCTTAAAAGACTCGCATTCCGTCTATTTAAGTCAAAAAGTTCTACAGTCATCTAATTTGACAACTTGGCTGTTCTGATACCCTCTAAATAAACAATGCCGCTGAAGAAATTGGCCTCACCCGAAAATATGACAACAATAATGGAACTCAAGAAAGTCAGAAAGGTAAAAACAGATTTCAACCATCGAAGATAGGGACTATGAGTCTTCCTGTGCAGGAGGTTCAAGCATCCTTATATTACGAGGCAGCATAAACTCGGCAAATATGGGATAGTGGGATGATGGATAGCATCCATCAATGTTATCACTGACCACTTCACAAGAAACTGGTATGAGAGATCTACCACGGAAAAGAATCCAGTCTATGTGCAGATCCTGAGTTTGGCGATCCCAGCAGAGGCAGAGCGCCCTGAAAATCAATTTGATGTACTCAAGAGTTCCCTGCTTGTCACCTAACAGGCCAAGATAAAGTTAGTTCAAAACAACCACAAACTCACTTGCAGTATACATGGACTATGCCCCATTTTCACTTGAGAGCCAAAATCTATACCTCTAAATCCATGGTAAGTGCGAACAAGAGAAACGTTCTTCCGCACTCGTGCATTAAACCATGCATCCCGCATATCTCCCACCACACCATGCTCTCTGCAGCAAGTAGAAAGAACCCACCAAAAGAAGTCATCATCATTAAAGGAAACCAAAATTGCACCTATTCAATCTATAGAAGTGTTTGAGCCAAAATTGCACAAAGAAAATTTTGCTCATTCATATCTGGAGCAGCAAGCATCAGACATATAGCCATCTGTCCACATAAACTAAGAAAATGTATATCACACAAACTATCCTTTTGTTGTAAAAGAAAGCAGAATAATAATGGGTGCAGGAATTTTAACCTCAAAACTATGATCGTTTATTGAGTATTTAGCTTAGGCTTCAGATTGATTAGAATTACATAAAAAAGGCATAGAAATTTTCCACACAGTGTCACTTCTAAAATCCTAATGGAGACTCGGAGCTCAGAAGTCAGAAGAGAACAATCAAGGCACTTCTCATTTCTGTAGACACATTACAGCTAGTGCTAGCCATAGCATCAAGCTTTTGCTAGTGACAGAAGTGACTCACATGACAAAGCTTTGCCTAAATCAATGCACTGGATATCAATGGTACCTTGATCTTCCAAGAAGAAAACGCCCTGTAGTTGATTCCTTTTGGGTGTTGAATCCTCCACAATACACAACTGGCAAGCTAGGAGGTAAAGACGCAATATGTTGCCAAGTGAGCAATGCGCCTCTCCTGCGGGCACGTGGGATCAGTTTGTCCATGTTTGTATTTACTATCTGAAATGAAAAACCTGGAGGCTCGACACCTTTCAATTGGAATGTGTGGGGGCATTATGTCAAGGAAACACCTTTCTTCATTCATTCAATAACTTTTCATGTTTCACTTGTCAAGCATATATTAGAGAAGGAAGAAGGCTGACAGTCAAAATAGAAGTTCATTATGAGAAGGATATTGCCCATGTCGCAATACAAGGAACCTCGGAACCCCATGATTTGCTTCCGGGAACAGAAGGCGAATCTGACAACCAAAAAGTTCCACCTTCAAGTAGCTCTACCTTTTGTGATAAAGAAACAGACAGAGAATAAGCTACAACAATCCAAACAATTATGTTTCTAATGGTATGATTAGAAGAGGAAGAAAATAGTACTTTCTCTTTGTCGTAGAAAATGGTGCAGTGCTCATCTATAGTGTCTTGGGACCCTTTCCTTGAGATTCCAAACTGATCATAACCTGTCCATTATATCTGTGAACAGTGCATTCACAAGCAGTCTAGAAGCCTTTTGAATGATGGACTATCCCTTTAACATTTCGTAGACGGCAAATTCCAAATACGGAGGGCATGACATGCGCAACTTGGATCATAGTCTATACAACAACCCAGACCATCCACAAATGTACTCCCCTATGGATGCACTTGATTTGTTTCTAAAGCTTGGAGGAATGATTCTAAACATTGAAACTGACAGGTCTACTGGTGACACATGACCATTTTTAAGGGATATCGCCTAAAATATGCAGAGTATCATATCAAACTATCACCTGGATAGAGCGCGCTCTATCTGTAAAATCAATCAAACATTCAAATCCTTTCTTCCCATACTAAGTCAGGAGAAACATCAAAACCTCACATTCTTTAAGCTTTCTGTTCAACCTCCTAGCCCGCCTTCTCCTCCATTAAGGTTTCAGATGTTCAAAGATATTAAAGATCAGTGAAATTGGTAATTTGGGAAAAAAATACATGACCTCATGGAAGTCGACCTTCAGCCAAAACGAGTTCCATAGTTCAGGAAGACATTGAGATAGTAATGCGGAATGTAACACACAGCTAGCCCAAATTAAATCACTTCAGCGGAGCAATTATATCGATAGAATTTCAGAGAAATTTCGAGAAAACTCATTGTCAAGCTTATTGTTAGTCAACTTAACGGATGTAAGTAACAGCAGAAGATTTGAGCTCACTCATCTAATATTCTCGAAATAGAGAAGACGCGAAAATTACCAGGCAAGCACTGCTGTAGATAATCAAGCTGCGATTTTACACCTGCAAGATCAACAACCAGAACAGAAATTGAAGAAAAACAAGGAGGGAGAAACAACGTTCTGATCCAAAAATAGAAAAAGCAGCTGACCATTCGATTCTTGGAGCAAAGAACCTCCTAAAAAGAAGTTAGACAATGTGAAATTTAATCTGCTGCTTGTTCTTTATTTTGTCAAGCAGCCCGTTTTACGAACTCCCATGGCGAAGCACATCAAGAAAATGGAAAATCAAAGAGACCCAGATCCAACAATCAATAGCCCAACTCAAGATTCACACTCGCGCCACCGACATACACAGACCTTGCTGGGTGCAGAGGATGATGGGGGAATAGCTGGTGATGACAGTGACGCACATTTCCCTCCTCTTCAGCCATGAATTCGGGCTGTCCTCCCCTTGATCATCCAGCAGATTGAAGGTCATCACCGTGAGGGACGCGCTCATCCTCTCTCTCTCTCTCTCTCCTCTTCTCTTCTCTTTCTCTCGACCCTTTTCGCTACCCAGTTGCTACATGATGCTGACCGATCCGGGCCCCATCAGTGAGCATCACAGGAGTCGTGCTGCGCAACGAGGAAGCTGCTCGTTGCCTTTGCTTCTTGCCCCTCGCTTGCTTGCGATGTCGAAACTCGTGGGGACTGGACTGGTCGCAGTTGGTGGAAAAGGTGGAAAGAGAGATAATTATTGCGACGCACGGGGAAGGATGTCTTGCGAGGCATTAGATTCGAGGCGAGGTTGTACTACTTTGACCGCCCACGTACGTGCGAGGCCCGACTACCTAGGGACGAATATCGCGTGTGCCAAGCGCATCGGAACCCGTTTCGTCTCGGCCGTTGAATCGTTTGGATTCGAATCGAACTCACTACGTTTATTTGGTTAAGATGGAGTCGGCTCACATGATCGGGCTGCATATAAGAAATTTTCCGCATACAGATCATGTGTCCAAGCTCATCTAAAGCCTTAATTATGCGGCGAGGCCTGTATGATCGATGGCGAATATGATGTCGGCCACATCATATAGAAACGTCCAACTCCTTACCCTAATCACATCACTACTGCTATGTTTATTTTACAAAAAATGAATGATTGGTAATGATCATTTGTATAATTTAAAATAATTAATTGATGAAAGACATTTTTATCATAGACAATAATTTATATTTAAATATTTTTGTGGGAGATGAAGATTTTTTTTTCAATTTTTTTTAATAAGAGATACAAGCAATCATTTTTAGAAAAATATATTTAAGATTTTTATTTTTTGCAAAATGAACGCATCCTAATACTCCATTTATTTTCAGAAAAATGAATGATTAGGAAAATATTTTCATCAAAATGTTCGCTTATATTAGATAAAAAAATGAATAAACAAAAAATTCATCTGTAAAAATATTTAGATATAAATTGTTGGTCATAATACAAACATTTTTCATTGATTAATTATTTCAAGTGATACAAAATATTAGTTTTAGAAAAAATATATTCTTAATAATATATTTTCCACTAAATAAATGAAGTCTTGAATAAACCAACTTTTTCTCCTAAATAAGTGATGTCATGTTATGGAAACCGTATTTGGAAAAAAAAAACATGAATTGAGATCGGGATCTTGCCCTAAGATCTCTCTTCCATTTCAAAATCTAATAAAATTCCTAATTCTACCTCCATTATGCACTAAGATTTTGCTAGATTTGTCATTGATGTACCAATTCGAATTTTTAGTGATAATTAATTTCTAAATAAATGTTAGACATGTAAAACAATTCCTATGACTCAAAAATTAATTCAAGTTTAATGTGGTAGGAGTGCGTTGATTTCAACTTTTTTTCTTTTTTGTGATATGAAAATTAATTTAGAATAAATATAATGTGAAGTACTGATTTGGGATATGTGATGTGATATTTTCCTTGATTTTGGTTGTTGAATTATAATCCTTAGACAAAGCATATATTTTCCTGAGATGTATAGGGGGAGTGCAAAAAGCAAGGGATTGGAAAGTAGATCTTTTTGGGGGAATATAAAGTAGGCCATTTTTAAGAAGGGTTAATATCATAAAAAATTTTAAATTAATATATTTATAATAATTTTACTTCAAATAAATTTTTTTACCATAAAAAATCTCAAAATAACATACGCAAATTTAAAAAAACCTGACAAATTTAAAAAAACCTGAAAGTGGTACATTTATGAAAATTTTATTTTCCATTAAATTAAATTAGTATTACGAAAGACCGTAAATTATTATATATATGACAAATTATAGGTAAAATCGTAAACTGATATGTTCATTAATTATCACGTGTTATCCAATTTAGTAATTTTACGATTTGGGTTTTTTTGTGATACTAGTCCAAGAAATCGAGCAGTGGTGGCAATTCTCATCATCAATATTTGAGGCTATAAAGGGCAAAAAAACATAAAGAAGAAGAAGAAGAAGAAAGATTTACTTCTTTTTATGGATTTTGAATACAAACGAGACGACAGCGGCGCCGGTTCCGGGGGTCTTTGTATAATTCTTGAAAATTTGGGGGTTTTTGCCTTTTGGACGTGGCTTCTTGTCCAAGCCAGCCGGCGACGAAAATCTCTTCTGCAGCTTCTGCAATCCGGGAGCGAAGAGCAGCAGGCGGAGGCGAGGGATGGTGGGGACGGACCTGAAGGCGGAGACGATGAAGCTGATGGAGAAGCGGACCGCCGTCGAGGCCGAGATGAACGTCATCATCGAGCGCCTCACCCAGCCCGGCGGCCCCGGTCTCTCCGGCAACCTCGTCGATTCCGAGGTACCCAAAAAGAAAGGAAAAACGAAAATTTGAGGCTCGAAGG
The DNA here is from genome assembly GCA_014182515.1 of Eucalyptus microcorys. Classification (NCBI taxonomy): domain Eukaryota; kingdom Viridiplantae; phylum Streptophyta; class Magnoliopsida; order Myrtales; family Myrtaceae; genus Eucalyptus; species Eucalyptus microcorys. The sequence goes on from CM024564.1 coordinate 28,847,254, forward strand.
AAGGTGGGTTCGAGTGATTCGGAGTGGTTCGGATTCTTCCGGTCTGAATTTTGGGGTTCTGCTCGTGTGCAGGGGTTTCCTCGTACGGATATTGACATCCCGGTGGTGCGAGCGGAGCGTCGCCGTCTCTCCGGTACTGTGTTGGGTTCGCTTTCGATTCGCTCTTTTTTTTTTGGCAGCTTGGGTTGCGAGAGTGAATTAGATTACTGCTTGTGAGCTACGGGAATTTGGGTATCGAAGGTTGAGGTTGATGGGTACTCGGCAAATTGGTGCTGAAGTTTTCGGTTGGTTTTTGATGAGCCAGTGAGCCCTTGCTTTTGAGGGTTCACTACAGTTTGGTCGATTATTTTAGGGCTATGGAATTGTAGTTTTGCAGCAGAGGCAGGCTGTTTTAGCATGTGTTTGGGGGGTCCTTGGGGGGTTGTACTGTCTCTTGACTTTCGTTCGTGTGTGGTGGGTTGCAATAATATGATGTGTTGTTCTTTTGATTGCAGAGCTTCGGAATGACCATAAAGAGATCACTGATAAACTTAATGAGAATATACAAGTCCTTCATTCAGCTAGGCTTGCTCCCAGATCGGCACCGGCTAAGGGTTCTGGTAGGCTGCTCAAACACTCATGTTACTTACTTCATCTTCTAGCAGGGCCAGACAGTTTACTATCTGTAGTAGTTTACAAATTGCTTTCTCTTGAGAATATGATTTTGGTCCCTAACGCTGTGTGTTTGGAAGCTGGTAATGGTGAAAAATCCAGTTTTATGTTTTTCCTTTTGTTTCATGTGTTGTGCCTTCTTCTGCCTTTGCATGCATTGGTTTCTGGCTAGTCTAACTAGTTAAAGCATTTGCTTATTCTGGTGTTAGACCCTTGGGTGTAAACTTTTAAATTGGGCTGAGAGAACTATAGAGAAAATAAAGGACATTTACAATAGAAGGAACAGTCAATTACTTCTTTGTAATGAAAGGATTATCTAGATTCGTTTTGAATAGGCCTCTAGGATGAAAAACTATCCTTACTCATTCGATCATGCACTCAATATCAGATGATCCACATCAAATAGATAAATGCAGGAGCTTCCTTTAACTCTGCATTTGATCAGGTTATTATGAAAGCATGCACTTTTATCACCTTATCCTTTTACACCATGAACTATCAAGAGATTTGATTGAGATGACTCCCACTATGTAGGTATTCTAAAATACTGGCTCAACAATAATTCATATAATTGTTCGATGCTTTTGCCATTCAAAATAAACCAAATTGAAAATTCTATTGTGTATATTTTCTCCACCTTTCTTTGACAACACCATTTTGGGATTGTGAACTGATTTTGCATTACTTTAAGTACCATCAATAGTTATGTGGCTTGAATTCACCCTGGCTCTTTTTTATCCTGTCATTTTTATTTGAAGGCGATGCTGTGGGATTGGATCTTAGAAACACATCACATGTTGACGCTACAGGATCAGAATCCTCGCGTAATATCATACAAAGAGATACTCCCAGTGACATGGATGTTGATGTGATAGTCAGTAGACCCTTTGCAGTAGTTGATGAAATAGCTGATGGTTCACCAGCAGCAGAGGATGGTTTGCAGCTGGGTGATCAGATTGTGAAATTTGGGAATGTTGAATCTGGGGATGATTTGCTCCAACGACTTTCTTCTGAAGTTCAGGCAAGTCAAGGCCATGCTTTAACTTTGGTCGCTATGAGGCAAGGTGCTTTCATCAACTTAACAGTGACTCCCAGAACATGGCATGGCAGAGGATTACTGGGGTATGTGATTTTCTTTCTTCCAACTCATTTCTCATTGTTTAGTCCAGTCTGTGGCAATGCTTTACCTTTGTCTTTTATGGGTATGCTAAGTGCGTCCTGCTCAGTGATTCTGCTGAATAACCTTTGGAATATTTCTAGCTCCTTTAAGAGAAAAGTAGCTTTATGAAGAATTAACAAGAAATTGATGGATTTGTGATAGGAATAAGCTGTAAATGTGCTTCAAACTTTGAGCTTTGAAGTGAAGTGACCATCACAAAGCGGCTTTGAGCTGTAAATGTGATTAAAGAGCTTGCATGTTACATGAGATACTAAGCCTTGTGCATTTGTGATAGTTGGGTCACAACCCTACTTCAGCAAATGCCACAATGATATCCTTGCCCAGCAAATTTTAGAATAAAAAGAGAGAAATGATAGCTCCTTTAGATGGCTGCTAGGTTGCTTCATATAGTTCCGGGAAAAAACAAAGTTATATGAGGTCTTCTTAGTGATGTCCTTTCATTTGATTCATAAATGGCTTCTAGGTTGCTTCATATAGTTCCAGGAAAAGACAAAGTTGTATGACGTTTTCTTTGTGATGTCCTTTCATTTGATTCATGGAATACATTTTGGAGTGCGTTGTATATGATTTTCCCTGGGAAACTTTAGTTCCTATAGTGACTGAAAGATACATATTCTTCAAGTCTCTTTTGGAGTCTGCCTTAGCTATTGGCGTTCTCTGACACTTTCGTGTGTCAATAGTGTTACTACTAGTACAGTAGGCGTTCAGCCATCAATATTCCAAAAGCACCCACACTGCTTCCTGAAATTAACTTTTATTTGCCTTCTTTTTCGCCTACGTTTGCTTTTGAATTCTTACCCAACAATTTTACTTAAGTTGCTGTAACTTATTGGTGAAGGATGAAGCCTTGCAAAGGGTTCACAGATCCCTCAAATCTCATTTCTGTGATTGTAAGGGATGCTTACCCAATGATTTATTGTGCTTGCACTTCGCTCCATCTATGGAAGCAGATAATGAAGTCACTTGTATATATCTCGGCTACGCACATAGTAGAAATGCCTTACTTGATTGCAAAATTGCATCACAACCATCTCACTGGCTCCCAAAAGGAATAACACGAACTTTGAATGCTTGCAGGTGCCATTTTCGGATCTTGTGACATTCTTTGTCTGCAAGTACTCCCATAGAGGTATCTAACAAGGTGCAAGGTGCTTCAAAGGATGTTCTGCCTTCAAATTCTGTTCTCTTTTCGTTGCCAAAACATTCCATTTACTTATGAAGTTAATGTACTTTTTAATTAATATGATGGACAGAGTTCTCTCTGGGATTGTACTGCAGATATTCGACCATTTACTTGTCCGGTTTTGTTTCCTGTCGATTCGGTAGTCACTTATTGTCTGCGCTGTGACATTTTTTTTTTTTGGGGTTTAGTTTCCAGAAGCTGAAGCACTTGATTTTGGCTAGTGATGTTCCTTGCCATATGGCTAAGTATTCCTTCTCCACAAAAGCATCACAAATCTCTTTGGAGATAGGGATGCGGTGATTTGGAGTTTGAAACTTTGTTGGTTATACAGTATTAGATAGGTATTTTCAAAGAATAAGTTTGAAAGCTTGTTAACTTAGTGCTTTTTAAGTAATAATACCTTCTTTTTGTTAATCTGAGTCCCAAAGCTTTGTACATTAGTTCTTTCCTTCCGTAGATGGAAGGATTTGATTAGACCGAAAGATACAAGTTTTAGGGCTTAAATGTGCAAATAAAGTTTGATGATATACGGACGAAGTTACCAATTTTTAAGCAGGATGACCCATCCTATTTCGATGTTGCGAGGGGGAAATTTCTTGGCGGAGCTGGATCCACCAAAATGGATCTATCATAACCATGTTCAATCGCGGTTGTTCTGCATTGGCGGCACTTGCGGGTGCCACAAGATCGACAGTTGAGATTGCACCCGGACTTAGATCCGCCATAAGACCAGGCTGCTTGGCAAACTTACATCTTCATGGTTTTCAGTATTTTTAGGAATTGAAATGTAGGAGACATGGGATCGTGACTTTCATCCTCGACACAATTTTCTCGACGCAATAATCGACTTTTGCAGCTTTTTTTTCACTTGACCAATAAACAAAATTGGACTTTAGATATATAACATCGTCGTATCTGCAATTTTCAAAACTTTGATTCTTTTTCATTATTTATGGACAATTCAATCATCCTTTCTTAATAGAATAAACGATTTTGTTAGTGCAATATGAGATGTATTTGTTAGTCTTTGTCCATTTGTCCATTTTGAAATTACAAAAGTGAGGAAGTCATAGGAAATTTAACGATTATCCCTATTCATGCTCCCTAGACTTTTAGATTAGATTTTCATTATCTAATAAGCGATAAACAAGAACAAATGCACGCTACGCGCGCACCCGTGCATTGCGTTAGTAGAAAGTCCACGTAACTATCAATCAAGCAAAACTTTCCTCATGGCCCTCTTGCATCTCACGCACGGGCACTAGAATAGTTTCGCTATGATTCTTTAGGTGCCTGCCTCTTACTCATCAATGAACAATGAATATCAATTATGATAAACTACGATACGCTTTCAAGACGTTGGCGAAGTCAATTATGATAAATTGCTATATGTTCTCTTTTGAGAATTGGCGAAATTCGGGTTTAGTCCTGTAGTATTTTATTAATTAATACGTCCATGATGGGGTGCAATCGGCACGCATCATTTCGACTTGATATGCTATGATGAAGGGGTGTGATGGAGTCATATAAAAGACCCCTGAAGACAACCGTTGGACTGGTTGGACGAACGTACGTTCAGAAAGTTTTCTTATTTTCTCTCCCCTTTCCATCAAGGCGTTCCATTTCTTCTTTACGAGAACAATTTGCATTTATGCCATGGAAATCGGATGATTTTCCTTATGATTGCATTCAGACCAACGTGTAGTAATTTTGTTTGTGATTCATCCGCAAATTCAACTTTCGTTTCGGGGTTAATTGTTGTTTACGCATCTGTAAAAGGTAAGTCGTCTTCTGCCGACTTGAATTCCAATATTGGTATCAAAGCTTGGTTGTGATTTCTGCCTTGTTTTTTATTGAATTTTCTCATTTACCATTTGATATCGAGATAAAGAGTATAAAATCTGCATTGTTTGGATGTTCATTGCACGGAATTGCTAATCCGAATAGTCGAAAATCGAACCGAAGCGAAGAATGGGTTCAAGGTTGTGTAGACCCGTACAATTCTGGCCATTTTTCGAAACATTTTTTTGGCCAAAATCAATTTCCAAATATACAAGGTGAAAGTACTCGTCAAGACGAGTCCGACGATGGGTAGATCGTCGCCGGAGGATGCCGAACGCGCCCACACATGTGGCCAGAAGCTGCTGCGCGTGGGCGTCATGCGCCTGACGCATTGGGAACACCAGCATGTCCGCAACATGCGCTGGTTGGCGAACCGGCACGTGCCCAACGCGCGCCGGTCGGTGAATTGATGCATGATGACGTCACCGTGACGTCATCCAACGGTCGGTTATCACTGGGATGACGTCATTGATGACGTCACCGGCCGGCGGTAGTTGGCCGACCGGTCATCGGCCGGCGGGCTGACACATGACTCGACTCGACCCGAGATCCGACTTGATGTTGACTCGACCCGACCCGTCCGTTGGCTGGTCAGCCGGTCGGACTGGTTGGACCGGCCAGGAGCCATTTGGCTCGCTAGCGGGTGCGCCACATGCGCCTTGCACTCAGGAGGCACGTGTGGGTGCGTGGGAGGTCCGATTGGAGCGTGGTCAGCAGTGTTTGGTTCATATGAGTGTCCTCTATACTGTGGTATATTTATTTTGTATGTTTGAATTTTATAATTGTATAAAATTGTGTACGGAACTCTATGTATGTGTATTTTAAGGTACAAATGCATATTTTATTCATTTTTTAGCTTGTATTTTCTTAAGTTTTAGGAAATATAGTAGCTGGCCTTTATGAAAATGATAACACATGTGTTGAGTAGAGCTTGATTCGATGGTAGCATGTATATAGTTTAATATACTTGCAGTTTTTTAGTTCCGAGAAAATTCGAACAATGGTAGGAAATCCTTGTTTTTCCATTACATGTTGAATTGCGGTTTTGATTATAGTTGAAGCATGATTGTTGTTTGTACGTTGGTTTACATCATGCTACGCTTTTGTGTTAATGGAAAAATGTAGAAATTACATGAGGTCATGTAATTATTTTTCCTAATGGGAGTTCGTAGGTTGGTAGAATTCGAAGGAGTTCTCACCTATAACTTAAAATTTGCGTAAATTAAACTAATTAATGATAATAAAATAATCGTACATAGAAGTTGATTGGGAACATAGTGAACTTTTGTTTCTGTGTCTTTTGTTGAATTATCATTAATTTAGTTTGTCTTTGCTGCAAATTAAGTATGTGTGTTACTCTGAAAAGTGTGCTAGTATTGATTCTGCATTTATTATGTCAATATGTTATAGCAATTGATTATGGCTTCGGCATCAAAGACCATTGTGGCTGACCTCAATAAGGGTGAGAAGCTGAACGGTGACAATTATGATATTTGGCACCGAAAGGTTTAGTACATCCTTGAGCAGCAAGAGGTTTTGGAAACCCTCAATCATATCATGGATGAACCTGAGCATGGAACTTCAGCTCAACATAGAAGAGATCTAAAAGCTTATCAAGCTTGGAAAAAGAAAAACAGCATTGCTCGCATCACGTTGCTGAGTTGTATGCAAGATGATCTCATGTGTGAGTTTGAAAGTTATGATAAAACTCAAGCTATGTGGGTTGCTTTGAAAGATAAGTTTAGGGATACATCTGCCACTAAACTGAGGAGACTCACCATCAAGTTTGACATATACCGAAAGCACCTAAATGTAACAATGATGCAGCATCTTCGGGAGATGTTAAACATGATTCGTGAGCTAAAGTCGGCAGGTCACTCCCTTACTGATGAACATCAAATTCAGGCTGTTATAAGGTCTCTTCTTGACAATTGGGAGTATATGAAGATCAATATGACGCATAATGAGAATATTGTTACTTTTGATGATATATTGCGTCAGTTGGAATTAGAGGATGAACGGTTAGAGGCTGCAAGATCCTCTACCCATGCTTATGTTGCTGAATCGAGTTCGCGCAAAGTTTCGGGCTTTAAGCGCAAAATGAATTCTCAATTCAACAACAAAGGGAGAAAGACTGATCAGGCACCTAAGAGGGCTAAGACCTTCCAACACGAGAAGCATGGTGGGAAGAAGGACAAGACCAAGATGAAGTGCTATAATTGTGGCAAGATGGGTCATTTTGCTCGTGAATGCACTGAGCCGAAAGAGGTACCCTATTACTCCATTACTTAGTGCTTTTGTTTCTAGCATTATAATGCTTGCTGAATCTCATCCAATGTGGATTGTAGACTCAAGAGCAATAGACCACGTAGCTAGAGACCGAGAAGCATTTGTGGAGTATCGTCAGATTCAGCCTGGAAGAAAATGGATATATGTTGGGAATAACTCAAGAATTGAAGTGAAGGGTATCGACACATGTAAATTAATTTTACGTGGTGGTCGAAACCTATTCCTATATGATGTCCTCTATGCTCCAGATATTCGACGAAATTTGGTCTCCGTAATTGTTCTTCTTAGCCTAGGTTATGTATTGAATTTCCATGGTGATTGTGTTGACATTTTGTATGGAACAGTTTATTATGGTTTAAGTCATGTATTGAATGGTTTTATGGTGTTAGATATTGACTATGATCAATATCACCTTATGTGGTTGCGGATATAATTGTAAATACATGGTGTTGTGAGAATAGTCAAGTATAGCCTTTAAGGGATATGTATACTTAGACTGATGTAACAAAATGTGCCTGGGGCACTGTGAGACATCGATTATTTATTTCTTTTCGGGGTTGTAGCCATTATGTCATTCCTAACAGGTGCATAATTTGAGCTCCCAAGTGCAGGTGTACTCACTGGTCGCACGGCTTACTTGCCAGTATGAATTGTTTTGTAAAGTTGATGAATGTTGAACGCCTTATATTCTTGAAAGAGAGCTATCAAGCCCATCATGTCCGAGTGGGAGATGTAGTATTTTATTAATTAACACGTTCATGATGGGGTGCGATTGGCACGCACCATTTCGACTTGATATGCTACGATAAAGGGGTGTGATGGGGTCATATAAAAGGCTCCTGAAGACAACCGTTGGACTGGTTGGACGAACGTACGTTCAGAAAGTTTTCTTCTTTTCTCTCCCCTTTCCATCAAGGCGTTCCATTTATTCTTTACGAGAATAGTTTGCATTTACGCCGTGGAAATCGGATGCTTTCTTTGTGATTGCATTCAGACCAACGTGCAGTAATTTCATTTGTGATTTATCCACAAATTTAATGTTCGTTCCGGGGTTAATTGCTGTTTGCGCATTTGTAAAAGGTAAGTCATCTTCCGCCAACTTGAATTCCAACAAGTCCCCAATTCGATTTAGAATTAATCCAAGGCAAACAAAGATCATACCTTTCACCTCCTTTAACACCCAGCTGTATAATGCATCCTAACTTGTCTCGATCATGTAGCATTGTGTGCAATCAAATCTTGAAATACACCGAGTTCTCATATCGAACTTTGTAAAACCTCCATCTGGACGACAAATGCAATCATGCGTGCGCTATTTCTTCATTCGCTAAATGTCATGACTATATGTGCACACTATCCTTTCTCTATTTAAACAGATTCTACAGGGCATTAAAAGGGAAATATACAGGCGCCCACCAAGAGACTACAACAGAGACATAAATCAAAGGACCTAACTTTTTCCCTCCACAAAAGCAAAGCTTACCCTAAGAACCTTTTCACATCAATAAATTCTGATGAATTAGTTGTCTCTTTCTTTTTATAACAGAGAGAAATGCAAGAGTAATTATATGCATGTACTTGGGACGAGGGTTTCCCTTTACCATTTTCTGCCACGTACTTTCGCGACGTGTAACCATCAGCAGATATCCCCACATCAAACAAGGTCTTGATGTTGGAAGTACGAGGACTTGAAGAGGGAGACAGAGCCCAATGTGAAGAAGCTAGCAAATTTCTTGGGCTGTCCATTTACTCCTAAAGAGATTGATTGTGGTGTAGTGCAAGATATCATAAAGTTGTGCAGCATAGAGAGTTTAAAGCAAATAGAGGTGAACAGATCGCGGGTCTATCGTATGGGAACTCAATCACGCGGGACGGTCGAGATTAGCAGGTGTTTCTGGCGAGGGCTGTTGAGAAGCAAGTGGATGTACAAGTAAAACAATTGCTTTTTTTATATAAACAATATTACAAACTCTCTACACACACCACTCTCATACACCTCTCACACCTCACACAAACACAATTCTTGCACACACCCACTCACTCTCTATCACTCTACACTCACGTCACCTACTCCACCCACTCACACACTCACGTACACACTCCACTCACATCACACACTCCTCACACAAGGGGCAAGAACCCCCATTTATAGGGTGTAAAGTCGGTGAGAAAAATCTGGAGAGAGGGGGAGAGAAAAGTCTGGAGAGAGGGAGAAAATTCTGGTGCAGCAAAGAAAGGGAGAGAAATCTGGAAAAATCCAGAGAGAGAGAGAGAGAGAGAGAGGAGAGAGAGAGAGAGAGAGAGAGAGAGAGAGAGAGAGAGGCGGTGCTCCTTTTTTTTTTTTTTTTTTTTTTTTTTTTTTCTTGACGCTCCCCCTCACCAACTACTCTCTCTTAGCATGGACATTGTGATCATACCAAGTTGCCTTCAAAACTCTTCGAATTTTCCAGCTCCAAGTCCTTTGGTGAAGATATCTGCAACTTGATCATCTGTTTTGGCATACTCCATCTTTATCTCGTCTTGTAATACTTTTTCCGGTAGGAAATGATAGTGCACTTCTACATGCTTGGTCCTCGCATGGAAGACTGGATTCTCTGCTAAGCTTATGGCTGACAGATTATCACAATATATCCGTGTAGGTTGATTTATTGGTTGATGGAGATCCTCCATTAGCTGTACCAGCCATGTACTCTCTTGTGCTGCCATTGCTGCTGCTTTATACTCAGCTTCTGTCGTAGATAGTGACACAGTTGCCTGTCTTTTGCTACACCATGACACTACTGCTGATCCGAGGCTAAACATATATCCAGTAGTTGATCGTCGCGTGTCACGATCTCCAGCAAAGTCAGCATCGCAATGGCCTACAACTTCACATGATGCTTCTTTCTTATACAGAAGCCAAAAATCAAATGTACCCTTTACATACCTTAGTATGCGCTTGACTGCATCTAAGTGGGGCCTTCGCGACCTCCATGAATCGACTTGCTACTCCCACTGTAAAGGCAATATCAGGCTGTGTTATGGTTAGGTAAATAAGGCTACCCACCAATTGCCTGTACATAGTTAAGTCTTCCAATTCTTGTCCTTCAATTGCACATAACTTTACATTTCCATCAATTGGAGTAGAAATAGGTTTGCAATCAAGCATCCCGAATTTGTCTAGGAGGTCTCGTGCATACTTCTGCTGACATAGGAATAATCCTTCACTGGTCTTCTCAATCTCGAGTCCCAGGAAATGTTTTAATTCTCCAAGTTCTTTCATCTGGAACCTCACTGAGAGGTTGGTTCTGATTTGGCATATCTCATTTTCATTATCTCCAGTGATGATTAGTTCATCCACATAGATTAATACTATTGCAAGCTTGCCATCTTCCGCCTTTACAAACAAGCTCGAGTCTGCTAGGGCTACAAAGTAGCCACTTTGCACCAGAAATTCAGCAATCTTCCCATACCATGCTCTCGAGGCTTGTTTTAAGCCATAGAGGGCTTTCTTTAACTTACAAACATAATTTGGATGAAACTTACTTTTGAAACCATTTGGTTGCTCCATGTATATATCTCGATCTAGTTCTCCATGTAAAAAGGCATTCTTCACATCCATTTGCCATAATTTCCACGACTTGCTTGCTGCAAGTGCTAGTAAGACTCGAACTGTAGTAATCTTTGCCACCGGACTAAAGGTCTCATCATAATCTAAGCCATACTTTTGAGAGAATCCTCGAGCAACTAGTCGTGCCTTATATCTTTCTATCGACCCATCTGGTCGAGTTTTAAGTTTATAGACCCATTTGCAAGATATAGGACGTACCTCTTTAGGTCTCGGTACTAGGTCCCATGTTTCGTTCTTTCTTAGTGCTTGTATCTCTTCCTCCATGGCTTTCCTCCATTCCATGTCTTGCGAAGCTTCCTCATATGTGGATGGCTCGACTACTCCGACATCCTCGGTCAGCGCCGCATTTGCATATTTGGGATTTGGTCTTCTTTGTCTTGTTGATCTCCTTAGTTGAGATTCCTCCTCTTCAGGTTCTTCCATTTGACTTGGTCGGAACTCTTCTATAGTTCTTGGATCTACACCAATTCGCCATGGGCTCTTTGATTTTTCTGGTGACTGTGCTCTGACTTCTCTTCTTCCAATTACATTATCATTTCCTTCTTCAATTGGCTGGCCCTTATCAATCTTGTCATTTTCTTCCATTCCTTCACGATTCTCTTCTTCAACTTGTTTTGAATTAGGTTGTGATGTCCACTAAGATGATAGTTCGTCGAACACCACATTTCTGGAAGTGTAACACCTCCCTGTTGTAGGGTCACAACACTTCCATCCTTTTCTTTGATCATCGTAGCCCATGAATATGCAGCGAACTGCCTTCTTATCGAACTTGTTATGAAGATGGTCTGGCACGAATGCATAACATACACACCCAAATATTCTAAAGTGACTTACCGTGGGCTTGCGATTCCACAACTTCTCATAAGGTGACATAAAGCCAAGCCTTGCTTGAGGTAGTCTGTGATCACGTGCGCTGTCGTCTTCATACACTCAGCCCAAAACTTGGGTGGAACACTCTTCGCATGCAACATACTCCTGCATGTCTCTGCCAAATGCCGATTCTTTCTTTCGGCAACTCCATTTTGTTGTGGCATATTTGGGCAAGTAAATTGTCGACATATCTTCCATTCTTGAAAAAATTTTGTAAAGTCATCTGATGTGTATTCTCCCCCATTATTTGTGCGAAGGCATAGTATTTTCTTGCCTACTTCATATTCTACTTTTGCTTTAAACTCCTTAAATTTGTTTAATGCTTCGGATTTTTCTTTCATGAAGTCGACCCAGACATACCTGGAGAAATTGTCGATGAATGTTTTCATGTATTTTGATCCTCTAACTGACGGTTGCTTCATTGGTCCAAATACATCTGAGTGGACAAGCTCGAGAGGCATCTTAGCTCTGAATTTGGACTCTTCATATGGAAGCTGATGTGCCTTCCCATACTGGCATCCAGCGCAGATGACATCTTCTTGGACTTCCAAGTGGGGGAGACCATTTAGCGTACTTTCTTCATCATCACCTTTAATTTATGGTAGCTCACGTGCCCAAGCCGTGCATGCCACAAATCAGGCATTTCACTCTTTCGAGTTTTGTCCACGTATGCCGTCTGAGCTGACATCACGTAGACAGACTCTAATCGATGCCCCTCCATGATTGGTGTACCAGTTGGTTTCAAATTGCGGTACACCCTAACGTCTCTAGGACCAAACACCACATAATTGCCTGAGTCTGTAAGTTGTCCCACAGACAATAGATTCTTCTTCATTCCTGGCACATGGTACACATTTTTCAGTTTGACTTGATGCGAACTGAATCGGGGTGTCATCATCGTTTGGCCCACATGGGTAATCGGCAACCTTGAGTTGTCTGCGGTGACAACTACTTGTCCACCTTTGTACTCGCACATGTTTGATAGCTTGCCTTGATCTCTAGTCATGTGATTTGAGCACCCCGAGTCGACTATCCAATCTTCTTCATAATCAATCAATTTATCACTTACCGTGATGAGGGCCATCGCATCTTCTATGATGGAGGAGCTTGCAAGCTCTTCTTGTTCCTCCACTGCAAAGGATGCTTGGAAATCCCACTCTTCTTTGCTATCATTTTCCTTGGATGTTGCTACATTTCCTTCAACTCTTTTGAATCGACAATCCCTGGCAAAGTGACCTACTTTGCCACACATGTAACACCGTCCATTACGCCTTCTATTCTTCTTTTCTTCATTGTCATCCTTATCGCGGTCTCGACGAGCTCCCCCTGGCCGATAACCCTTCTCATCTTGTTGCCTTCGCCAATCTCCATGACTTTTCCATGGTTTGCCATCTCTTGCACCTACTCTATTTCTATTCCGGCCCTTGAACCCTCTTTTATTATTGAAGAGGGCACTTTCATCCTCCTTAATTGTGACCTTAGGGATTTGTTTATCTAAGGCCTCTTGATTGGCCAATATATTTTCCAACTCTGTTAGAGTTGGCTCATTTGCCCATCCACGGGTGGCCGTAACAATACCATTATATTCCGGCATTAACCCGTGAATTTCTATTCTTCTCATTCTTGTCTCAGAGATGGCATTCTCAGGATCTAATTTTGAAATTTCTTCGCAAATAGATTTAACTTTAGAAAAGTATTGACTTACCGTCATACTTTGTTGCGAGATTGTGAGGAGCTCGTTCTCCAGGCATTGTAACTTGGCATCATTTGTCCTCACAAACAGTGTCGCCAAGTTATCCTAGGCCTCCTTCGGGGTCTTCGCACTCTTTATGTGTTGCAATAATTCATCATCAACAGTCACGGCAAGAACGTAAAGAGCCTTTACCTGACTTGATGTTCCACTTTCTTAAATCACTATCATTTGTGGGTGGTGTGGTGTTGTTGCCGCCAACAATATCCCATAAATCTTGTCCAAGCAAATAATACTACATGCGGGTACTCCAATTATTATAATTGAAGTTGTTGAGCTTCTCCATGCCGTTCACCGAACTCGAGAAATCCGCCATCGTGACTTGAGTATAATGCCCCGCATTATACCAAGTAAGCCTGGTCCTAGGCCAACTAACTTCACAATCCCAGATTGTGCACTGGCAAAACTCCAACGTCCTTCGCTTCTTCGCTCCTTGGCTCGACGATCCCTGACCGCCTTGCTCACTTACAATGGCCCCCGACCACTGTCTTCGCACGGCCTCCGACGACCTGCTCTGATACCACTTGTTGAGAAGTAAGTGGATGTACAAGTAAAACAATTGCTTTATTTTATATAAACAATATTACAAACTCTCTACACACACCACTCTCATACACCTCTCACACCTCACACAAACACAATTTTTGCACACACCCACTCACTCTCTATCACTCTACACTCACGTCACCTACTCCACCCACTCACACACTCACGTACACACTCCACTCACATCACACACTCCTCACACAAGGGGCAAGAACCCCTATTTATAGGGTGTAAAGTCGGTGAGAAAAATCTGGAGAGAGCGGGAGAGAAAAGTCTGGAGAGAGGGAGAAAATTCTGGTGCAGCAGAGAAAGGGAGAGAAATCTGGAAAAATCCAGAGAGAGAGAGAGAGAGAGAGAGAGGCGGTGCTCCCTTTTTTTTTTTTTTTTTTCTGACAAGGGCAGGTGGGCGATTGGAAGAATCATCTCTCGCAAGAGATGATCGAGCGGCTTGATCGGATAACTGAGCAAAAGTTTGAGGGTTATGATTTGAAATTCTAGTATCCATCTTGAAGCATAAAGGAGAAAACTAATCCAACATGGGAGCATAGTTCTCGATAATGAGCTAAGATGAAGTTGCTAGAAAGAAGGCTTCGGTTCATATATGATGCTCTTGTCTCCAACATTTTAAAGTTTGCACCAATATGGGAAGTGCAGTAATTCAAGTTCCAACGGCGGCTTTTTTTGTTTGCTATGCTAATTCCCAAGAATTATAGATCAGTTTAGTCTAATAAATTGGGTCTTTGACCATAGTGAGGTATCAATCACCATTAGCATTATGATGTTCTTTAATTAGTTTTGACCAATAACTTTCATTGAATTTTGAGATTAGAAGTGACACACTTTCTACTATACCTAAAAAGATGAAATTAAATGTTTTGGCGATTAATGAAAAACCCAAATCACTCACACACGTGAAGTTTTTTCATGGTTTTGGCCTCGCATCACTTTTACTAAATTAATGAGGTAACTGTCTGGATATATAATTCTATTACCTCCAAGCCTCTAAACCTAAGACAATTTATGGTTTTCAGATATTTTCATTCCAGGCCATTTTCATAGTCTTCCAGTTTTATACTTGTGATTTGAAAAATGTAGTTGAAGATACATAGAGAAGTATCAAAATGTGCGAATGTTTAGGTACTCGTATTTAGTAATATTTTTAGCTTTTGTTTAGGTGCTTGAATTATTGATTTTTTGACTCTTTATAAATATACTGCCGTTTTGAGGCATTGTAGAACAATTTGGCTATCTGTCTCGTGTCGCATTGTTTTCTGATTGTGGGAGACTCCTTCCTTTATGTTAACTTTGCTTTAAGCCCGATAACCTCGAGAGCCAAAGGTAGTCCACTAGCTTTGCAAACAATATTGCGAGATATTTAATTGTAGTCATGTGGAGGGGAATCCATTTTGAAAGCGTGTTTGCTAAACAGGTGAAGAGCATGGTGGTGGTGCAATTCACTCATTTGATAGATTTCAAAAACTTCAAGACATGTTTGGATAGTATTTTCTTAATTCTCCTCTTCGATCGACAAAAAGTTGTGCCTCTTGTTGTCATAATAATTTTGCTCCCAGGATCAAATCAATTCTACTTTTCTGCAAGTTTTGAGAGTTGGTCCCCGCTTATCTAGATCATAAAAAATGATGAGGACTTTCTTGTCACCAAATCTCCTTTTAATTTGGTTAACTGCATCAAAGTCAGAAATATTCACCAATTTGAAATTGAGAATTTCTGCAGTAATTGTTTTTGCAATCGAACTACCTTGCTGCCCTTTAAAGCTTCTTGAACATCTGAAAGAAGGCTACACCCATGGAACCAACTAGAAATTAGGTTAAAGACAACCATGGCAAGAGTTGTCTTCCGATACCTCCCAGACCGTGGATTACTAAATAACGTACATAAGGAGAACCTTCATCTAACAAGTGTACGATGTCTTCAACACGAACTTGAATTCCGACTAAATGTTCGGGCAGATTTTTTCTCTTTTATTCAGCTTGATCAAGACTTCAGCAATGATTAATCTAATGAGTTCACCTTGGCTGTTATATGGGATACAAAAGGGTCTAGTTAGAAAAATCGCAGATAAAATATTAACTCATCTAGTTCAGGAATATTGTAAATTAAACACAAACCAGCCATGGAAGGAGGGAGTCAAGGAGGGGCGGCTGCTTCCCTCCCAAAAAACTTTGTATATATCCTTTGCTAATATGTAGGAAAAAGTTCAACTACAAGTTAATCAACAACTGTTGCGACCTCTTTTCCGAGCGCCCACATATGCGTGCGCCTACGGAGGCTAATGGCTTGATTAGGGCTTAGCCCGGGCTCTCTCAAGCCCACCAATTCACGACTTATGGTCCAAGTTTTTAATCTATAAGTTAATTTTAAATAGGAGTTGCTACTAATCGATTTGGGGCGGGTTGATTAGAAACCCGAGTGAAATATTGGGAGAAATATTTTACTCTTGTGCAATCGGAGAAACTAAGATCGGGGACTTAATTACACTAGTTAATTGCTAATGTCCTTCCGGTACTTAATCTTGTTTAAACCCTAAAGCTTTTTGGATTTTCAAGGATTTTTTCATGCATTTGTGGAGAAAAACATATTTTTGGTCTTTTTTCTATTTTTTGAACATGAAATGCCTTTTTTTTTTGGATTTTTTGATCCTTTTTTGAAAATATAAATTATTTTTGATTTTTTCTGATTTTTTTTTGGGAAAACATGAACTATTTTGGATTTTTTTGAAAAATAAATTATTTTTATTATTTTTTTGGTTTTATTATTTTTATTTTTTATTAAAATATTATTATAATATAATATTATTATAACGACCCAGGTCGGATTCTCGGGTTGGGACTGACCCGGTTCATTAAAACTAGCAGCCCGGGTTGGGCCCAAAGTACAGGCCCGACTCGGTGTACCACTTCTTTTAAAAAAACAAGCCTGAACAAATCAAGCCCATTTTCATTAAGGAAAAGCCCGGCCTAGGAATCAGCCAGCCTAGATCCGGCTTGAGCATATTCGGCCCGAGTCATCCGAAACCCTACTTGATTGTGATTCGTGCCTCGACCCGGCTTTGACCTGACTTGCACCTCTCTTCCTTTCTACTTCTTCGTGGCGCCGAGGAGGGCAGCTACGACGAGTGATGTCGGTAGTCATTGGGGAGATGCCGCGGGTCAGCGACCGGCCAAGAACTCCGGCGGTGAGCTGCAGCTTAGCGGGGACGCATCTAGAGGTGTGGTACGGCAGCTAGATAGGCAGCAGGCATCGGGCCAGCGAGGAACGAGATGTAGGGGACGGCGACGACTGGCGGTGATGTCGATGGAGAACCTGAAACGTACCTCACATACTTTGGAACCTAAAACCAGATTTAAGAACCTATCCGGTTCTCTAATTCTAGGTTGTCCTAAAACCATACTCACCAATAATTTACTATTATAATCCACTTACCATAATTTATATTTAGATACATGAAATATATGAAATATTAATAAAGTAAAAGTCTCAATTATAAAATAGAAATTTAGACTAATGGTTCCAAATCATACATTTATAATCAAATATCATTAAATACTGCAAGATCATATGAATACATAAACTAAGAAAAACACGAGAACTTAATTCAAGTTTCGATTCTAAGTTTCACCTACCTAAAACTTGGAACCTACTCATCAAAAGAGATTCTCCAATTTTTGCAATTCGTAACTTATCCTACATAAATTGGAATCTAGAATTGGACAAGTCCCACTAATCTAGTTATTCAAAACCATGCTCACTCCTAATATCAATCCACACAAGACTTTACCACATTGAAGCACACCACATGTCATCAAAGTGTGAATATATATAGATGTGTGGTTGGTGGCTGGTGCCCATTTTTGGTCAAGTTATAGGCCAAATTCAAATAAAAATGCCCGAATCCTTGGATCAGCTATTTCCCTAAAAAGAAAAAAAAAACTCCAAATTTTAGGTCTAGTCTTAATTTTGTTATGAACTTTTTTTTGTCCTAGAAAAACTTCAAACATTAGGTCCAGTTAGAAATCTTTCCCAAATTTTTTTGTCTCATAAAAAACCCCAAACTTTATGTCCAATCTTAAATCCATCACAAACTTTTTCTCCTTGAAAAGAAATATCATCGATTTTTACTCTAGTCCTAAATCTACCTCTGTTAGTCGTCCCTAATTTTTACATCCTAGAGCGATTTTAATTTGAAGATAATTTTCCATGTCACCTTATTGATGTGGATTTGTTGTCGATGTGGAGATGCCACATCAAATTAGTATTGAACTACGAGGTAGATTTAAGGATAGATTAAAAGTTGGTATTTTTTTTAGGCAAAACAAAATTCGGGACAAATTTGGGACTAAACCTAAAATTTGAAGTAGATTTGGGACTAGACCTAAAATAGGATTTTTTCTAAGATAAAAAAATTTGGAGTAGAATTAAGACTATACTTAAAATATGAGGTTTTTATTTATTTATTTATTTATTTAGGCCTCTTTGGATTGAAATTGGCCTAAACTGTACAGCATCGCAGAAGAAGGCATCATTGTTCCATGTCTGGATCAAACTAAGTGAGCGTTTAACTTCGAAGAAAGTAATCACATTTTCATTTCTTGGAAACTGGGGAGAGAGATGGAACAACCTATCGAATCTTGTGGTATCTTCGGGTGTTTTTAGTAATGCTCTCGGGAATATGTGTTTATGTTTTTTTGTTCTCTGGAATATAAATAGAATAGAAACACGTTTGATAATTTTTTTATTCTCTAGAGCAAAAATAATAAACAAAAAAAAGTAGTTTTTTTTGTTCTCGGGATAAACTCAAGAAATGAGCATTTTTTTCTTTTCTTTTCTTCCTTTTCTCTTCCTCTCTTCTTCCTTTTAGCGACTGGCCAGACAAGGCCCAATGAACTCATTGAAGCCTCATCTGCCCTTGGCAAGGTGGCCTCGAGTTCACTGGCCTCCAGTAAGATCCCCTAAGCCTCACTCAGCCACTAGAGAGGCTCAACCTTGCTTGGCCATGGCGAGGTCGACCCAACTAGGTGCGAGCAAGGTCGAGCCTCACCAGTGGTTGGATGAGGTCGTTGGTGGCTGACGAGGCTCACCTGAGGCTGGCGACCTCACCAACCCTCGGCCGGCCATGGCAAAGGTCGGTGACTAGCTAAAGAAAGGAGAAGAAAAAGAAAAAAAGAAAAGAAAAAAAGAAAAAGTAATAAAATTATTAACAAATAAAAGAAATTCTAAGTCACAAAAATATTTGAGGTCGTACCAAATATATTTCTATTCCAGAAATAGGAATTTTGGTAGTTATCAAATATCTTCAAATACTTAGAAATTGTTCCCGGAAACAGAAATATAAAAAAAATATTTCTAAATAAAAATTGTTTCCGAAAATAAAAACGTAACCATATGCACCCTTCATGTCTGCTGGCTATGCTTCAGACCATTATTGCACTCAAGGCTTGTGGTGGGTTCTTCATTGATTTTTCAAAAAGGGCATAGGAGAATGTCGCTTACTCCTTACAGCGTAACACAAGTCAATTTGATCCCAAGCACGACTTTGGCTTGGACTCCATTTGTTCTTTTTCACACGCGTATTTACCAGGTTAAAATATTGGATTCATCCCCAGCTATAATACGTAACTTCTCGGTCTTCATCAAAATAATTGAACGCGCTCATGTAAAAGGATTAAAAAGACTTATTTATTGACAAAATATTTTAAGATCGACAGGAAAAAGGCTTTGGTATCAAATTGGAGATGGGTGAGCATGGTTCGGGTTGGGCAGGTCCACCCCCTAACCCTAGGACCAACTTGTACAGTGTTGGTTCTCAATTTTTGAGATCGAGGATCGGACCGACGCAATATGTTTAGTTTGGTTCCAAAATTAACCCAAGACCAACCGATAATTTTTTTATTTTATTTTTTGTATTTCTCAAAAAGGTGACCAAGGACCAAACTGGTCCAATGAGTTCGGCGACAAGCAAGGTCAACAAAGAGAGGCGAGCAGTGCGAGCGGCAAGCATCAAATGGGGCGAGCGTTGAACGGCGAGCAGGGCAAGTGGCGAGCAACAAGGGAGGCGAGCGGTGAGCAGCGTGAGCGACCAGAAGTGAGTGAGGCAAGTGTTGAGCGGCAAGTAGGGAAGCTATTTGTTTCGATTTTGGCAAATTGAAGACTAAGCGGACAAAGAAGATAAAAGAGAATAAGTACTAAAGGATGATACCGTGAGAAGCTATTTACATTGTTTTAGATGCTGTGAGAAGTCCTCACACGGATGTTTTCCTCTTTTGTAAATTATGGCTGTTGATGTTGTAAAACGCATTAGAAGTCTAAGTTATTAAAGAATAATGTAAAATTACTTAGACTCCTCACTAAGGAGCCTTTTAATGTTGTTGATGCCGTGTAACTTAGGTTTTTCTCTATATAAAAAAATCATAAATAATATATTATATATATATATATATTAGATATATTGTATATAATATATACAGTCAGGGTTAGTCCGAGTTGAATTGACTCTAAACTCCTAGAACCGATGATCAACCCGCACAGTACTAGTCCAAGGATCTCAAGACCAAGGACCGACCCACTTCCCTTGAGAATCGAATCAGGATCGACTGGGTTGGGCTGATCCAAGGTTAGTCCAAGGTTAACCCTAAATCGATGCTCATCCCTAAAATTGGAAAGAGAATATTTATTACTTCAGGGACTCGTTTCTTTCTTGTTTCATTAGAGAGTTTTCAACCTCCGAGATTCGTTTGAATATCTGGAACTCGTAAGAAATTTGAGATTAGATTCAGCTTAAGAAAATAGTCATCAAATCCACTCTATCTTAAAGCAGATTGTTCCCAAATTGTGGAATGACTCTTTGTCTCCTCCTCTAGGTCGATAGACTCTATAGATAGTCAAGTATGAAATTCAATAATCCTATAATTGGATCCCTACCAGTTCCATGATCTAAATGCAGAAATTGTGAATTATAGCAATCAATCATCATGCTATGTGCTCTCAATTCTTCAAAGCTAACTGGAAATTATCTTGTGTTTTTGGATTGACTTTATCTTAGGAGTGATTGGGTTCGGGTTGTTGGGGGCTAATAATACAATATAAAGGGAGCTGAATAAGTTGTTTTAGAAAACTTGACAATTTTTTCGAAAATTAGCTAGTGCTAAGTTAAGATCAAGTCAACGTGATGTTTCATAACTTGTGATGGAACCATGTGCTAGTAAGAGTGAAGTATAGTGGTTCGGCTTTCTCCCAAAACCCTATCCACTCTTGTAGATTGCACTAGTGATCTACTGAGAAAGTTACAATTAGTAAACATTGATCCTTGCATAAGATGGATCACATTATTAGGATTTAGCTGCTACTCTTACTCTTGTACACTTAATCTTTAGCACAATTACTTAAACAACACGAATACAATGCTCGGAGAAACAATCAAAAGATAGAGTACCACTTGGAACACGGCTAGTAACAAATCTTTAGATCTTGGCATGTTGCTCTCTATAACATTTGGTTTTTAAGGTCTTCTCTTTTATAACTATCTTTCGAAGGCGGATTGGAGAAGCAAAGAGCCGTTAGAGTTACTATTGAACTGTTGTCCAGAGATAAAATTGTCCATACGATCTTTTTTCCCGAGCATTTGCAAGCTACCTACAAATAGCATATGTTGCTATTCTTTCGTTGCAGTCTTTGACAAATCTGTTAGACAACATAGTTTCTCGATTATTGGTTTCATCTTGATTTTACTATTGTGCGATTTTAGAGCCATGAGTTCATGTTGAGAATTTTGAATAATGACAAAAAAAAAAAGGATAAACAAATCAAAACTCCATCGCTATTAAACATGTGCATATCCATTTAGAGGGCTAATTTCCTTAAAAAAAATAAATATATCAACTTTAAGTTCAATTTCAATTTTGCTCCACATCCAAAAAAGGGAGTTAATTTCTTCAAAATTATCAATATCAGAAGGTTGTTATCCCTGACGAGAGTAAAAGTATTGGTGAAGATGTAGGTTCAAATAATGAACCTCTAAATGATCATTATATTGATAATTTTGAAAAAATCGATAGCGATATCTAGATGTGGTGGTGGATTTGAGATGGTGATAATTTCCATTCGCACCCCCCTCTCCCCATTAGACAAAGGCAGCGTCTTTCACCTGGTGGATACCCGGCGTATCCGCCATTTATAAGACCCCGAAACCCGCCGACCTTAATGGACCACTCGGGCTCCACTCTCCCTCACTCACGGGCCCTAGATAATTAGAGTCTCAAAATCAAGCACTCGCGGCAATATGATTCTCGAGTCGGGCGAGAAGAAAAACGACGCACGCGATGTGCAGGAGATGGAGAAATCGACCGCTGGATTGGATGGATCAACGGATGGAGAGAGGGAGGAAGAGGGGGAGAGGATCGGACGTTTGGAGGGCGAGGGGAGAGAGAGAGAGAGAGAGGATCGATCTCTCGGGTTTTACAGAGGGGGGAGATGAAGGAGTGACGTCAGAACTATTAATATTGAGATTGAGCGAGAGAGATGAAAGGCCTCAAATACGTATTCAGACCAAAGCAGGCCCGGTGCCTGGTGAAACCCAATGTCATTGTCTCAAGCCGAAATCTCTAGAGGACTCATTGAGCTTGAAAATTTTTCACTGAGGTAAGCACTGGCTCGGATATTATCAATTATGTGCAAATTATTCTTTTATTATTGATAAGATAGTCAATAACTTCATTTTAAACGGAATTGAATATACACAAACTATATCAACAAAACTTGAGAATGTAGGTACTATGAATAGAACTAAATGTATACAAATTATGCTGGAATTAATTGACGACAAAGTTCGAGAACATGAAGAGGCAACACTGGAATTTAAGCGATGACAGAAATTTGAAACCTATAGCTAAAAAACACACTAAAATTTAATCTATGACACGAGTCTGAAAATTAAAACTACAATGCATCAATTGAAGAGTAATTGCAAGATAACATTTATTTTTTGTGCACTCGTGAGTTCTCCAATAAATTAGCGATGGTATATATAGCATTCATGCCATAACCATGTAAGAGCAATTCTCCTATAGCCATGTCTCCATGTCTCCATGTCTCTACATCTTCGAGAATTTTGTGCCCATACTCTAACGATACCATGATCTTATTCAAGTGATTGCTCCTTTAAAGTTGTGTTTTGATCCTTTATGTCCTCATCCATTCTTGCTCTGCAATTTACTGGTCTTCGTAGCTCCACTCATTAGTGATTTCAAATTCGAAATTTTATATCTACATCCCGATGCCCTCTAAGTATCCAATCTTTTTGCGGTGTTTTGATTAGTAATTCATTTAACTCATTTAACCAATATCTTTATTGACAATCGTCAATCATACCATTTGTCATCACAGCCTATCATTGGTCATCACTGTACACCACTATTGACAGCGTTTCTTATAGCCATCGACAATGACTTATAGCTTACTCTAGTCACGTGCTTATTCATTGACTTCGCTATGAGTCCAAGCTCAGCATCTCCAAGGAAGGAGCATCAAAGAAAATCCAACCCAACCTGAAGAGCAAAACCCTAGCCAGCAACTTGACCCTCCTAATGAAGGATTCACACGTCACCTACGTGACATCAGCATGAGATGACTTGAAAAGTGTGGACAAAAGTAGATGCACGTGGTGAGACTGATGGCGTCTACAAGGCAGAGAAAATTGTTGTCGCGACCAAATTTTTGAGTGTGAACCACCTAGGGTTTGGCTAATGGATTGTTAAACCTAGACTTAACTCGGGCTTTCCCAAGCCCATACCAATTCGCGACTTCAAATTTCTTAACATGCAAATGGATTTTATCTAGGAGTCGCTACTAATCAGTTTACGGTAGGTTGATTAGACACCTAAGTAAAATAATGGGAGAATTATTTTACTTCTACGAACCAGAGATTTCGGGTGCGGGGACTTGGTTACACTAGACTTCTCTAATGCCCTTTCGATACCTTTCTCTTTTATTTCAAAAAAATGTTTTGCAGGCAGCTTGGATTGATTTTAATTTATCTATTTCCCTAACATGTGAGATGATTATGCGGGTGCGTAAACCACCAATTTAACACCCAGATAAATAAGTGAATAAATTGCAGGAACTTACCTCAAAGCAACGAAAGCATCTGCGTTGTTAGATCAAAATTCACAACAGTCCTAGATATGATTTTTAATTAACACCCAATTTCTTTTTTGTTTTCACTTACTTAACGAAAATCATGCAATATGCAATGCAATATAACTAAATGACCTAATTCTAATGACATGCAATTTCTAATTGAATAGACCTAGCAACAACCACTAAATGGTATGCACTTCATGAATCTAATCCTAATGACGTGCACATGACATTTTTTATTTTTTACTTAAAAAATCATGCAATCTATCCTAGAAAATGAAACTAATTTATCCTAAGACATTTTTTGTATTTTTTTATGAAATTCGAAATTAGAAAGATGTGAAAAATTATCTAGCTAAATTAAGATTCTATCCAACTTATATTAAGGATTAGGTCAGGCTAAACCCTAATTTAAACCAGGATATTATCTTAATCTATCAATCTTTAACCTAAGATGCAGTCTATCTAAATCAATCTAAATTTAAAATGAAATATGCAATTTATCCTAATATGCAATGATGTACAAAGGATGCCCTAATTCTACATGACATATGCATGATGAATTTTTTTATTAATTAATTGAAAAAATATCAAATAATTAAACATGCAATTTAAGATAATGAAACGAAAATCTAACATCCTAATTTTTTTATTTCGAAAATTCATAATAAATAAAATGCTTAGTCTAAATATGCAAATAACCCTAAAGCGTGCAACATTCTAATGTGAACCTAATCTAGCTCAAACATATTTCAAGATGAATAATACAATCAAGACGAGACAAGCACCAAGCCATTCAGAATTATCAAAAATGTCATATATCATTCAGATCAAGGAATAATATCTCGCTAATAAAATCGATAAATTGATCTTAAGCCTTAAAGATCAAAATATCAATTTTATTCCCACTTGATTAATTACTCTATCTAAAGCCTCATAGATGGAATAAAAAACCCAGGCGCGGTTGTGAATCATGAAATATATCCCAATGAATATTATACCTCTTAAATTAGATATCAATCTCATCAATCTAGGCAATATGATGTTTAAATCAAATTAAGATGAGATTTTTTACCTAATTGACAAAAAACATTCCAAATTCGAATTTGTCAATGGACGGCTTGCGGGGGAACTTGACCGAACACGGCTAAGGCTCTTGGAGCAGGCTGGTCACGTAGTGATTCATAATGATGCTGGCCAATGGGTCTCTCAGTGGTGCTTACGATCGACAAACCTACAAAACAGAAATTTCACGGGATGCTTGGTTCGGTAATGAGCTCAACGGGACGCAGCTTGTCTTGACGTTGGGCCAAAGGATGGTGTCGGAGCAGCTCACGTTGAGGCTTCACGGCTCAGCATGGCAGGGCAACAGCGAGTCAATGAACTCGCCAGGGACTCCACGACTAATAATATTAAAGGAACGCAGTTGAAGATAGTGTTGCCCAAAATTGATCATAATTGATCCTTATTGATCTACTTTGTATATTTAGGAAAAATTATAATTTTGTATATTTGGGAAATTATTCTTGTATATTTATTTTCTCTAATTAGATCAAGCTTGTACGTTATTAATAGGTCTGTAAACTGTACAAATGAATTGCAGAGAAAGAAAAGCACTTTTCTCAATTCTCGATTCTCGGTTTGTTTCCATCTAATATTTTGACATGGTATCAGAGTCTGTCTTCTAGCTTCCGCTCCTTTACATCTTTCTCTACCATTTTTGCTCCTTCTCTTCTCTGCTTCTTCCAGCCCTCAAAGCTTTCTTTGTTCCCCTGTTTCCTTTCCTCTCCACATTAAGCCTACATTTTTTTCTTCTGTACTAAAACAGCAAGGAAAAAAAAATGCCGAGAAACCAAACATTGAAATTAGGGAATTCCCAAGATCCAGAAATTTCTTCTAACATCCAAGGTTTAGGCGACTCACCTTTGGATGAACAGATAGATCGGGTGACAGAAAATCAAACACAAGAACAGAATCAAGTGTCGACTCTTGAGGAGCGACAGGGTTCTATTCATCCCAATACATGGCAATTTCTTCCGGGCCCTTATGTTCAATGGGTTCCCATCCAGGTTCAATCCCTTCCAGGCCAGACGAGTCAGTTGAATCTTGCCCAAAGTTCCACCAGCTTTCCCGAGAGAGCCAATGATAGACCAAGGGGAGAAGATTCGCAGCTTAATAATCAGTCCAACTCTGGTGAGATAGGATGGCCCTTCTTGAATCAAACTGGTTCGGGTTCATCAGGATTTGGGGCGAGTCCATACCCGACCTATGGACCAGGTTTTCTTCCTTTCGCAGGCTTCACCGGAGCTCGACCCGAACCAGGAGACCCTCTCTACACCTCCAATGCGGACGGACCGGAGCTCCGTCTCATCACACAGCAGTTGTCGGGGCCTGAAAATTACTCCATTTGGTCCCGCGAGTTTTGTCGGGCCCTAATCACAAAAGATAAAGAGGGGTTTATAGACGGCACGGTTTCGATTCCGAGCGACGAATGACTTGCGCGCCACTGGAGAAAATGTAATCAGCTTGTCCGGACATGGATCAGCATCTGCCTCACCCTGGAGGTTGCCGCCGGACTACCCCCGATCGAAGATGCTAAAGGAATATGGGAAAATTTATGGGAAATGTATGGCAAACTTGATCGAGCCAAAATTTTCAGCATAACTTAGGTGCTATCCGAGCTAAGACAGGGAAATCTCAATCTCTACCATTTTTAGCAAGTTATCAGCATTGTGGAACGAATTGGAGATGGCCGAAGAAAATTGGAGGGACCCAAAGCAACCCTAGCGCAATACCAAGCGATAAGGGAGAGGGAGAAGGTAACTTGGTTTCTACTCATCCTAAATGAAAGTTACTTACTGTTTCGCAGCCAAATCCTTGCCATGGAACCTGTACCCTCGCTCGGTTGGATTTACCAGCTCGCGGTCCAGGAAGAGTCGCAGCGCCTGGCTTTCTCAGAGTACCTAAAAGTCAGAGATCGCGTTATTCTTGCGACCAAGGCGACGCCGGAGCAGAAGCTGGCCAGAGCGAAGTCCAGCCATGGGAGCCATGGCGGATCGGGAGCTGCGATCACAGCCCTAGGGTTAGCGAATGGAGAAGACAATGCCTTTTATTCATCCGGAATGAGCGGCCACGATTTAATCGGCCGATCGAACGGCCCAGGGCTCTTGCGGGCTCCTTTTCCAGCGAACGGCAGAGATCTCATCTCTGGATCTGACGGCTACAGTTGGCCCAAACGATCTGATGGTCCAGGAAACATCTTGGCGGCACCCAGATCTGATGGCCCATAACAGGCCACGTTTGCACTGGCGTGGAGAGGATCTAATGGCCATAATTCGGCAAATTTCTCAAATAAATACCATGGCGGAAATTCCAACAAAGGAAAAGGAAAATTCTATGATTATTGTAAGCGTCCCAATCATACACGGGATAATTGTTGTAAATTGCATGGGAAGCCGGCAGATAAGGAAAGGAAGGAAAAGGAAATTTCCATCGCTGCAAATGCTAAAGCTCACCAGCCCATTAGTAATGATCAATTCCAGCAAATCATGAGAGCTTTAAGCTAATTGGGATCACATGATAAAGCAGCGAGTTATACAGGTACTTCTGATTGCTTAAGCTCTATTTCAACTGAAGTATGGATTATTGACTCAGGTGCTAGTGATCACATAGTTTGCGATAAACGTTTCCTTTCCGATGTTAAAGAATCCTCTCATGTTACTTTAGTCCGTCTTCCAAATGAGAGTGATACCTCGGTCACCAAAATTGGAACAGTTAATCTCAGTCCATCCATTACCTTGAAAAATGTCCTGTTCATTCCTAAATTTCAATTCAACCTAATCTCTATTTCAAAAATTTGTGAGGACAATTTCTATAGTCATCTTTGATTCTAATATATGCTTATTTCAGGCCCTTTCGACTGGGAAACTGATAGGCTGGGGTAAAATTCAAGAGGGACTCTATTTTTGGGCCACACTTCCCAAAAATCTCAATGTTTCGTTTCTTTTAAATAAGGGCATCTTATGTAATGCCAATTCCAATAAAAATATTTTGTTCCATCAACGTCTAGGCCATAGTTCCTCATTTCCTCATTCAAAATGTCATATTTGTCCAATAGCTAAACAATCTTGATTGCCCTTTTCGCAAAGTACCTCACGAAGCAAAACAGCTTTCTCTCTTCTACACATGGACATTTGGGGACCATATCATACACCACATTGGGATGGATCTCATTTTTTCCTTACAATTGTGGATGATTATACACAAGCTACCTGGCTTTTCTTGATGCAATCTAAGGCACAAGTATTTTCTCATGTTAGAAATTTCCTTGCATTAATTAAAAATCAGTTTCACAAATCCGTACAACGGATTCGTACTGATAATGCTCGTGAATTTTTTAAATCATGAGTGTTCTTCTCTGTTTACATCAAACGGCATCATTCATGAGAGATCCTGTATCTTTACACCTCAACAAAATGGGGTGGTTGAACAAAAACATTGTCATCTCTTAGAAGTTGCTCGTGCTCTTAAGTATCAAGCCTCAATTCCGGAAAATTTTTGGGGGTGACTGTGTGATCACAGTAGCTTATTTGATCAATCGGATGCCATCCCAAATCCTAAATGGGAAGACTCCATTTGAATTACTTTTTGGGAAACAGCCGGATATTAGTCATCTTCGTGTCTTTGGATGCTTGTGTTATGTCTCAACAGTGGGCCATCGGGACAAATTAGGTCCCTGCGCTATTAAAGGTGTGTTTATGGGATATTCTGTTTCTTAAAAGGGATACTCGATCTATGATCTATCTACTGGTCGCTTCATCGTCAGCAGAGATGTTATCTTTCATGAGGACATTTTCCCTTCCAAGAAGAACTTCTTTTAGATCAAGATTCGGGATCAGTCGCACATCATCATCTATTCCTCCATGAAGAAGATTTGTCGCTTTCACAGCAAGTCTTGTTTCCTCATGTATCATATTCTACACCTGGAAGTAATCCGTAATCCTATGCGGAGAATGTAGCACCCGGGAACCACAAGCAATGGTATTGGAGGGTTCCGCTTCACCAACAAATCCAAATGAGAACTCTACTCTGCTACTTGTGAGTGCACCGGATCAACCTCGACGATCAGGGCGTAGTACACGCCTGCCCACATGGACAGCAGATTATCTTTGTCCCACTTTAGAGTTATCTGGTATACGTCATCCTATCTCATCTTATGTTAGTTTTGCTCGTCTTTCCCCGGAACATATGTGTTGTATTAGTAGAATCTCTGAGGGACAGGAACCATCTACATATGAGGAAGCTGTCAAAGATCCTCATTGGCAACAAGCAATGAAAGATGAATTACAAGCCTTGGTAGAAAATGAGACTTGGGATGTTGTTACCTCGCCTCCTCACCGATGACCTATCTACTGCAAGTGGTATATAGGATCAAGTACAAGGTAGATGGATCCATCAAACGATATAAAGCAAGACTAGTGGCCAAAGGGTTTACGTAGTAGGAATGATTCGATTATACAGAAACATTCTCTCCAGTAGCCAAGGAAGTCACTGTTCGTTCCTTTCTTTCTATTGCCGCTTTATGTGATTGGCCTCTTCACCATATGGATGTTCATAATGCTTTCTTCCATGGAGATCTCGAAGAAGAGATTTACATGGATCTTCCACCAGGTTTACGCAGACAAGGGGAGAATCGAGTATGTCATCTTCATAAATCCTTGTATGGACTCAAGTAGGCTTCTCGCCAGTGGTATGCTATGTTCATTGCTGCACTTACAGCTGCAAGATTTCGACAATCTAAACATGATTATGCCCTCTTCACATGGAGTCAAGGTACATCATCAATTTACTTACTTATATATGTTGATGATATCCTCATTATGGGAAACAATGAATTTGCCATTCAACGTTTCAAGAAGTTCCTACACTCCACATTTCGGATTAAGGATTTGGGACCTCCTAAATATTTTCTCGGAATAGAGATTGCACAATCGGATAAAGGGATTTGCCTCAGTCAACACAAATTTATCCTAGAAATCATATCAGAAGCGGGATTATCAGGATCCAAGCCAGCTGTCATCCCAATTGAATAAAATGTCAAGTTAACCACGGCTGAGTAAGATAAGGGACTTTCACCCTTAAATGAAGATCCTCTACTGAAAGATCCTTCCATTTATCAGAGACTTGTAAGGAAGCTCATTTATCTCACAATGACTAGACCTGACATATGTTATGCAGTGCAAATTCTCAGTTAGTTTATGCACAATCCGAAACAGTCTCACATGAATGCTGCTTTAAAGGTCGTGAAGTACTTGAAAGGATGTCTAGGTTTGGGAATATTGTTGTCTTGAGATAATAACATGGAAATGACAGCGTTTTGTGACTAATTATGCTACTTGCCCCATGAGTAGAAAATTTGTTACGGGATTCTGTATAAAACTAGGGGATTCATTGCTCTCATGGAAAACTAAAAAGCAGTCAACTGTGTCATTATCGTCTGCTAAAGCGGAATATCGGTCAATGGCAAAGACTAGCTGCGAAATAGTCTAGATAAGAGGCATGCTTCAAGATCTTGGTGTTTGGGTAAAAGAACCAACCGTCTTGTTTTGTGACAATGAAGCTGCACTTAAACTGGCAATGAATCCAATTTTTCATGAAAGGACGAAACATATAGAAGTTGATTGTCATTTTGTCAGAGACAAGATCCAAGCTGGAGTGATCAAGACAAGAGGAATAAGTACAACAGAACAGCCTGCATACATATTTACCAAGCCCTTATGTCAAAGGCAACACGCGCATCTACTAAGCAAGCTTGGTGTCTTTGATGTGTACAGACCACAAGCTTGAGGGGGAGTGTTGAAGATAGTGTTGCCTATAATTGATCATAATTGATCCTTATTGATCTACATTGTATATTTAGGGAAAATTATAATTTTGTATATTTGGGAAATTATTCTGGTATATTTCTTTTCTCTAATTAGATCAAGCTTGTACATTATTAATAGGGCTGTAAACTGTACAAATGAATTGCAGAGAAAGAAAAGCACTTTTCCCAATTCTCGATTCTCGGTTTGTTTCCATCTAATATTCTGACAAACGCTAGCATGAAATATGATAAAGAATGCCTTGGTTAATTCTTGCTTTTCGTCTGTTCCCAAAAGAAGGTCAATGTGGGATGCCTCCACTGAAGACTTTGACTGAGCAGCCCTCTTAGGCCACTTCTAATACATCAAAAGAAATAAGAAAGTGGCATCTTCTACGTGTAATGGGTGATGAAACTGTGCCAAAAAAAATCTGCAGTAAAAATAAGGAATAGAACTTTGTAGGATCGGTCTCGGTTGTATGGGACCAGACACGTTGTTGCAGCTTGATGTGGCCTGACCAAGGTTACTCGTCGTGGGAAACTCGCTGGCTGCCGGGGCGGTGACTGGATTCGGTCAAAGAAGACCTGCAATAATAAAAATTCAAACGAAAGCAAAATAACTGGATCGGTGGAGGTCTCGGGCACATCAAGGACGCCTAGAAAATTTTCTCTCATTCCATGTTGATCTCCGAGCATCGCCAAGTGGAGCTTTGTTAGAGCCGCCAAAATCTGAACCTCGTGAGCTTTTGACCATCGTCATCGGAGGCTCCTTGGCGTGTGATCATCGTCGAAGGTCGCACCTCGGCTGGACAGCAAATTGTCATGGGTTCTCAATGGTGAAGGTTTCTCGACAAGGAAACGTTGACTATTTATTTTCTCTGGATAACACCCAAAAGAAGACAAATCCACCACTTGGGCTTATTTCACCAAAATCTTGGTACTTGTTTTGCCTGTGGACTTCAGGGCAACGAGAGATGCAGCTCGGACTTCAGGCTCGCGAGCGGTGGCCACAAAAGTCTGGCGTGACTTTCACATATGTGGAGAGATATTGGCCTTGCTGGACATCGGCGAATCCATCGGGCATAAAGGGAACTCCACAGGAGTCTTGCTGGCTCTAAAACATGATCAAAGTGATTTAAACGATCCTGAGTTGTACTGGTGAGGAGCTTGCCGAGACCGCTGGACACTCCTGGGAGCTCGACTGGAGGTGCGTCGTTGGTGGCAGGATTCTTGATGGATCAGTAATAGCGACGATGAGAGTAGGCGTAGTGGTGAAGCTACGTGAGGATTACAGAGATAACAAGGTCACGGCCGCGAAAGGGACTTGGCCGTGACTTCTCGTCTTTCTCTCTTTTTTCAGTGTGCGTGCAAGCCCCCCCTACGTACGGCCGTAAGTATCGATATGTGTGGCCCCCCAAAACCCTACGCGTATTAATCTATTTATAGGCCACGGATTAGGGTTTTTAATTTTCCAAAACCATATCCACAAAAATTTCTTTTCCAAACGCAATATTTGCTTTTGAATTGAAATATCACAAAGATAAATTCATAAAATCTCCCCAAGGATACGGGCTTAGGCCAATTTGCTTTCTTCGTGGGCTTAGCCCGACTCATCAAATTAAAGTTTCTGAAGCATCGATTCGAACCCATTCGTCACCGGCCCAATGTAAATGCAAATTAAAAATAAATGCACCTAAAACTATATGCTATGCAATTAACTATTTTTTCAGGGATAAAAATTAACCCCTAATTTTTTAATGCAATAAATGACTAAACGGATCGCCAAAATTTAAGTGTCAACAGCTGCCCTATTTGAAGGTGAGCTCGAAGAGGTTGCCTTCAAATACAAATTGAGACCTAAATTTTGACTATGCATATGCATTGAATGATTTTTTGTGGGAAAATGAATTCCATTTTTGAATGCAATTTATATGATGCATGGAAACGCAAATGATAAATGAACTTACCTGGAATAACTTACCTTCAAGGAGGATAGAGTAATTTGAGATAGTTGGTGTTACATGTTCATGACCCGTACCATTCTATGGTCGCCCAGAATAGTAACATAGCTTTGCAAAGAGACTGCTTTCTCAAGACTCGTACCATTCTACGGTTGCCCAGTATGGCAATGTTTGGTTGTGTCTAGGACCCGTACCATTCTACGGTCGCCTAAACGGGAATTCACCTTCCAGGACCCGTACCATTCTACGGTCGCCTAAATGGGGATTTGCCTTCCAAGACCCGTACCATTCTATGGTCGCCTGAATGGAGAAATAAATGTTGTTTAGGACCTATACCATTCTATGGTCGCCTGAATAAGGAATAGGTGTTGTCGAGGACTCGTACCATTCTACGGTCACCTTGACGGAAAATTGATTTTTCAAGACCCGTACCATTCTACGGTCGCCTGTGAGAGTAATAAATGTTGTTTAGGACCCGTACCATTCTACGATCGCCTAAACGAAGATTTTGCTTGGTTCGGACCTGAACCATTCTTCGGTCGCCTAGCGTTGCAACACAGATCATCAGACCAGGACCCGAACCGTTCTCCGATCGCCTTAATCAGATTGAATCTGGAGAAAAATCTTTGAAGACAACTCAATTGAGTGTCAATGTATTCAAAAGGGGAATACTTGTGGAACGGCACTTACCTGGTGACATCTCTGATCCTTAGGGATATATCTCTTGTAGAGCCAAATTAATGAGGTGACTCTAGGCTACGGAAGCACACCATGTCGATGAAGGGGAACTCTGGGCTACGAAAGCATGCCGGATCAATATAAAGGACACCGGGCTATGGAAGCACACCGGATCAATGAAATGGACTCTTGGCTACGAAAGCATGGCAGGTCAATATAAAGAACACCGGGCTACGAAAGCACGTCGGATCGATGAAAGGGACTCTAGGCTACAAAAGCACGCCAGGTCAATATAAAGAACATTGGGCTACGAAAGCACGCCGGGTTGATGAACGCTAAGCTACAAAAGCACGCCAGGTCAATATAAAGGGACAGCTTGACCGAGTCAAGTGTCGAGAATGGGTAGAGATATACTTACCTGGTGATATCTCTGATTCTTGAGGATATATCTTCTGGAATTTAGATATCTTGTGGAGGCCTCTCACCTCCTGGTAGAAATAAATTTTAGAACATCAAGGATGCACTTTGAATGTTTGTGATGGTTTTTCATCTCCTAATATCATGAGGCGTTCTGAAAGGAACCTGAATGTCAGGAGCTCTTGGGTCTTTGAGAAAACATTATCTGTCAGACATGATAAGAGCAAAAATGCATTCACCAAAGAAATAAGCAATTAAGGCTATTTTGGAATGCACACTTCAAAATCTACCGAAGCTTTTATCAATTCAATCGGGGTTCATGCATTATGACTTTACCATATTTGCATCACCCAAATTTCCACTAGAGAGAATTATCATTTAAGACAATTTTCACTCATGACATGGATTTCCTAAGAATACCAAATGATGGACCTTCAGTTAGAAAGGACTTTCACTCACTCTCATTTAGAGGCTATTTTATGAGAATCACTCCATCTCATTATCTTCATACCAACAAGGGTCCAAGTATTCTCGCAAGCGATACGACCTTACCAATTTAAGAGGTCTTTAATAGGGACCATAATGTGGGCTTGGTCAATGGCTTAACAAAGAGACTTTTCGAGTCAAGGCAATTGAAAGAACAATTCTATAATCATCTCTAGGTTTACAAGTCAAGAACCCTGCAAAATGAGAAAGAAATAATCTTGCTTGTACTTCTTCGAGCAATGCTTAAAACATGTGCACCCCTATGTTAATTCAAGTGCCCTAATTTGAAGAGACTTTACAAGGGGAGTAATGTAGGCTAGGTTCATCCATTGAGAAATGAAATGATCATTAGGCTCAAAATGTGTGTGAATGGTGAGAGTTGGTGATTATCTTGGCATTGCCACCAGTTTTCTTTTTCATCATCGGGGATTGTCTTCATGAAATGCCCCATTAATTGTAAAAACTCAACTTTTGAGTTCTTTGAGTATTGCTCCATTATGATTCAATTCTTGCAATCGACAGTCACTTTTTTTGACTCTCTTTTTCATTTATGGGCATTGGCCTTGCTTTTACTAAGCACACCTCTTTTTCATGCCCCTAGTTCTTATTCATTTTTTTCACTTTTTTTTTCATGGGCATTGGCATTGCTTTTACCAGGCACACTGCTTTTTCATACTCCTTAGTTTTATTTTGATTTCAATTCTTGCACACAATGCATGCATCAAGCAATTACACTTTGAATGACACTCAAACTTTCAAGGGTCTTCATCTGTCTTTTGCCTTGCCCCAGTGTGGGGGATGATCACCAATTGGGTTTAAAGAAATGAAATTGCAGGCTCAAGTGGGTTATGTAAATGATATAAGTGTATAGGATAGAAAAAGAAATGCTCTTCGTCTCCTAAGGCACTTAAATTATCACATGAATTCAATGTAATAGCATGACTTGAAGATTGATATAAGTGAAAGCAAGAAAAATTCTTTTCATTTTCCTCACCTCATGATGCTGTCTTACCTCCCATTTGCCTCGGTGTGGGGGTAGTTCTTGACAGGGGTAATTTGAAAAGAATCTCTACAAGTGTATGGGGCTCAAAATGGGTTAAGCAATTAATCACTTGTAGTGTTTGTGATAGAGAAATAAAATACCCCTCATCATTTCGGTTGTCGTACCTTTTGCGAGAGAACTCTTTACTTTACGGATATGGAACTTTTTACACTCATCTCACAAGTGTATAGGTAGAGGACTGTGTATAGGATAAGGCTTGCCTTTCATCATCTTGAGACGTCTCATTTAGCATGCTTAATCCATTCCACATCATTCATTAAATTAGTTCATCTTGATGTTCTTTAGTGGAATTGGTGGACTAAACATATAAGAGTCATCATGCAAAATCCTTAGAGCTTTAAGCATGAAAAATTGCAAACTTCATAACAAGCAATTTACCACACTCAAAAAATGTTTTCGTAAGTATGAAAAACATGATTTTGAGCGTTCATTCAAAGAATTGTTCCCACGAGGGGATTGTCTCAGGAATGAATGTTCTTGGATTGTCCCTGAAAATCCGCTTTTGCCCTTGCATAAGAGAACGTGCATGAATAGGATACCATGCAATATCAGAGTAAATTCAAATTGCACAACCATTTTGGCTCGGATCGAGATTTTGTCTCAGTTATGTCACTGCTAGAATCTGTAGTGCCCTAATTTGTCATCTATAAGGAAAAGAACGAAAAGAACAGAGTGTCAATTCCAAAATTAATTATATTCATGAACACAATGTATCCATTTCATCCAAGACGGATGATCCTCTTTTGACTTGTTCCATCATTTTCTCACGGAAATGAGAAACTTCATTTGACATCTCACACAAATTGTAATGAGATGTGTCACACATCACACTTTGGAATCTAGATGATCTTCTTTTGACTAGCCATTGGTTTTCGCTCGGGACAAGTAAGAGGATAAGTAGTGCTTAATGTCTTCTTCACTCTTGGGAGATGTCATCAAGATTAGCTAGGAAATGATCCCTTGCCCCCACGTCTATTTTTCCTTCAAATGTATGTTCCCAAATCAACGGGCCCATTATCACTGAAAATTGACGCGTTACTTTCAAACGCATCTCTGTTATGCTCTAAGACATGGAGTAAATGAGTTAGAAAAACAAACAAGGGTAACCTAATGCATGCATTTGGAAATGGCTTAAAAAATGATTTTTTTTGGATGAGGAAGCATGAAGAAGCCCAGTCCTCAAAATTTCTCCATGGATGATTTTTTCTTTTCATTGTTGGATATCGTCACTAGGCTGGTTTGGTGTACCCCATCATGTCCTCGAAACAAAACTTGTAATTTTATTGATTATCATCAATCGAATTACATTTATTGAAATGTGATGTTCAAGTACATAAGAAATTGAAATCAATCCCTTAAAGGTGATAAAAATTCCCACGCAGGGGAAGGTGCATGCCTCTAATTAAATGAGGAAATCGAATTACTTAGGACCATGAATCATGTGTACTTGAATTCTTCACCCTCCTTGATCTTGTGATGCGAATCCTTCAGGTCGGATATTCTTCTCTCTAGATATGTCTTCATGGTGGCATCAAATTTGGCTACCTCAGAAAAATGAGACAATTCAAAAAGTCTTCTTGACTCTCTTTTTGGAGTCGCAATTTCTCACTAAAGATAGAGCACTTATGTCATCACAGCACTTTTGCTTGATGAGATAGGCTCTTTTTGATCCGTCATTTTAGCTCTCGATCATGAATGAATGGGTGAGCGGGATCGCTCTGTAATTAGCTAATTCAAATGAATGGGAACATGTAAGCATGATGTGTAAATAGAAAGTCAATCCATGACAATGATCTAATCGATTTTTCCATTTTTTTTTTCATTTATTCATGAAAAGTTCGTACAAGAAGGTTATTTCCTAAAAATGGAATAGGAAAATAAAGATAGACACCCTAACAAAACCAAATTTCCTAGAGATAAATTGAAACAAATTCTTCAAAGTTTTCTTGCAAATGATTCATTGCATGGCAATTCCTTTATTTCATTCCTAATTGACGAATGAATTAGATCAAATGACTAACCTAGATTGTCATGGATGGACCAAAAGTAAATTGCATAGTATAAGGGTAGAAGACTTACTTCACCAAGGAGAATAAATGGCAATCACATAGACATGTGCATGGTAAGTGGCTCGATTTCTAATCTATAAGGCTTATCAAAGTGGAGCCATAAGGATGATCGTACTAGCCATGGGCGTGTGGACTACGTCAGGTCCTCATGACTTTGGCTTGGTCAAAGAGCTGACC
Organism: Eucalyptus microcorys; assembly: GCA_014182515.1. Taxonomy (NCBI): domain Eukaryota; kingdom Viridiplantae; phylum Streptophyta; class Magnoliopsida; order Myrtales; family Myrtaceae; genus Eucalyptus; species Eucalyptus microcorys. The sequence goes on from CM024564.1 coordinate 28,885,040, forward strand.
CGGGTCGCAAGCATGCGGATCGAGGTGGGTACTCTTGACACCATGAAAGAAACTTCGGGATTGAGATGGGCAACTCATACCGCGAGCATGCGGTCGGAGTGGTATCCATCTCAATACCATCCTAAATGATCCTATGCGGCCCAAGTCTGGCGACGGGTTGTGTGTGCAAAAGTGTAGTGTAAATGCAAAGCATGCATGACAGTTTATCTCAAGCAACACTTCGTTCATGAAAATAAACCATACATTCCTACACCTCCCTGCAAAACATAGGTTAGCAAACACTTCCCCTTATACTTCTCATCCTGCAAAAACATTTAACACCTTAAATGTTAGGGACGTACCTGGAATCCTCGCTGCCAAACAAAAACTTTTTCAAAAGAAAAGAAAAATTGGCCTAAGTCCACTAAGAGTTTAACTCAAGTCCCCAGTGGAGTCGCCAAGCTGTGGCGACCAAATTTTCGAGTGTGAACCACCTAGGGTTTGGCTAATGGATTGTTAAGCCTAGACTTAACTTGGGCTCTCCCAAACCCATACCAATTCGCGACTTCAAATTTCTTAACATGCAAATGGATTTTATCTAGGAGTCGCCACTAATCGTTTACGATAGGTCGATTAGACACCTAAGTAAAATAATTAGAGAATTACTTTACTCCTACGAACCAGAGATTTCGAGTATGGGGACTTGATTACACTAGACTTCTCTAATGCCCTCTCGGTACCTTTCTCTTTTATTTCAAAAAAATGTTTTGTAGGCAGCTTGGATTGATCTATTTCCCTAACATGTGAGGTGATCATGCGGGTGCACAAACCACCAATTTAACACCCAGATAAATAAGTGAATAAATTGCAGGAACTTACCTCAAAGCAACGAAAGCATATGCGTTGTTAGATCAAAATTCACATCAACAATCCTAGATATGATTTTTAATTAACACGCAATTTCTTTTTTGTTTTCACTTACTTAACGAAAATCATGCAATATGCAATGCAATATAACTAAATGACCTAATTCTAATGACATGCAATTTCTAATTGAATAGACCTAGCAACAACCACTAAATGGCATGCATTTCATGAATCTAATCCTAATGACGTGCACATGACATTTTTTATTTTTTACTTAAAAAAGCATGCAATCTATCCTAGAAAATGAAACTAATTTATCCTAAGACATTTTTTGTATTTTTTTTTATGAAATTCGAAATTAGAAAGATGTGAAAAATTATCTAGCTAAATTAAGATTCTATCCAACTTATATTAAGGATTAGGTTAGGCTAAACCCTAATTTAAACTAGGATATTATCTTAACCTATCAATTTCTAACCTAAGATGCAGTCTATCTAAATTAATCTAAATTTAAAATGAACTATGCAATTTATCCTAATTTGCAATGACGTACAAAGGATGCCCTAATTCTACATGACATATGCATGATGATTTTTATTTATTAATTAATTGAAAAAATGTCAAATAATTAAACATGCAATTTAAGATAATGAAACGAAAATCTAACATCCTAATTTTTTATTTCGAAAATTCATAATAAATAAAATGCTTAGTCTAAATATGCAAATAACCCTAAAGCGTGCAACATTCTAATGTAAACCTAATCTAGCTCAAACATATTTCAAGATGAATAATACAATCAAGACGAGACAAGCACCAAGCCATTCAGAATTATCAAAGATGTCATATATCATTCAGATCAAGGAATAATATCTCGCTAATAAAATCGATAAATTGATCTTAAGTCTTAAAGATCAAAATATCAATTTTATTCCCACTTGATTAATTACTCTATCTAAAGCTTATAGATGGAATAAAAAACCCAGGCGCGGTTGCAAATCATGAAATATATCCCAATGAATATTATACCTCTTAAATTAGATATCAATCTTATCAATCTAGGCAATATGATGTTTAAATCAAATTAAGATGAGATTTTTTACCTAATTGACAAAAAACATTCCAAATTCGAATTTGTCAATGGACGGCTTGCGGGGGAACTTGACCGAACACGGCTAAGGCTCTTGGAGCAGGCTGGTCATGTAGTGATTCAAATGATGCTGGCCAATGGGTCTCTCGGTGCTTACGATCGACAAACCTACAAAACAGAAATTTCACGGGATGCTTGGTTCGGTAATGAGCTCAACGGGACGCAGCTTGTCTTGACGTCGGGCCAAAGGATGGTGTCGGAGCAGCTCACGTTGAGGCTTCACGGCTCAGCATGGCAGGGCAACAGTGAGTCAATGAACTCGCCAGGGACTCCACGACTAATAATATTAAAGGAACGCTGTTGAAGATAGTGTTGCCTATAATTGATCATAATTGATCCTTATTGATCTACTTTGTATATTTAGGGAAAATTATAATTTTGTATATTTGGGAAATTATTCTTGTATATTTATTTTCTCTAATTAGATCAAGCTTGTACGTTATTAATAGGGCTGTAAACTGTACAAATGAATTGCAGAGAAAGAAAAGCACTTTTCTCAATTCTCGATTCTTGGTTTGTTTCCATCTAATATTTTGACATGGTATCAGAGTCTGTCTTCTAGCTTCCGCTCCTTCTTTACATCTTTCTCTACCATTTTTTCTCCTTCTCTTCTCTACTTCTTCCAGCCCTCGAAGCTTTCTCTATTCCCCTGTTTCCTTTCCTCTCCATATTAAGCCTGCATTTTTTTCTTCTGTACTAAAACAACAAGGAAACAAAAATGCTGAGAAACCAAACATCGAAATCAGGGAATTCCCAAGATCTAGAAATTTCTTCTAACATCCAAGGTTTAGGCGACTCACCTTTGGATGAACAGACAGATCGGGTGACGGAAAATCAAACACAAGAACATAATCAAGTGCCAACTCTTGAGGAGCGATAGGGTTCTGTTCATCCCAATAATATTAAAGGATACGGGCTTGGGCCAATTTGGCTTTCTTCGTGGGCTTAACCCGACTCATCAAATTAAAGTTTTTGAAGCATCGATTCGAACCCATCCGTCACCGGCCCAATGTAAATACAAATTAAAAATAAATGCACCTAAAACTATATGCTATGCAATTAACTATTTTTTCAAGGATAAAAATCAACCCCTAACTTTGACTACACGGATCGCCAAAATTTAGGTATTAACAATTGTGCACAAATAAATAGTAGATTTTGTCGTGGAGATTTTTTCATGTGCGGATGACCCCCAACGCTCAGGGTAGCATTAGCTGCTTCCAGCTGTTCACTTTGACAGTTTTGGCCGCGTTGACGAAATTTATAAACGACCAAGACCGAGGGTGATGAAAAGATCTTTCATAGATTGCTCCTCAATCCTCCCGAGATCTTTAACCATGTCTAACGCTGAGGGCAGCATTAGCTGCTTCCAGCTGTTCACTTTGACAGTTTTGGCCTCTTGCAATCATATCATCCGCTCGACGACTTGCACATTGACGAAATTTATAAACGACCAAGACCGAGGGTGATGAAAAGATCTTTCATAGATTGCTCCTCAACCATGATCTTTAACGCTCAGGGCAGCATTAGCTGCTTCCGGCTGTTCACTTTGACAGTTTTGGCCTCTTGCAATCATATCATCCGCTCGACGACTTGCGCATTGACGAAATTTATAAACGACCAAGACCGAGGGTGATGAAAAGATCTTTCATAGATTGCTCCTCAATCCTCGTGAGGTCTTTAACCATGTCTAACGCTCAGGGCAGCATTAGCTGCTTCCAGCTGTTCACTTTGACAGTTTTGGCCTCTTGCAACAATATCATCCGCTCGACGACTTGCGCGTTGACGAAATTTATAAACGACCAAGACCGAGGGCGATGAAAAGATCTTTCATAGATTGCTCCTCAATCCTCGCGAGGTCTTTAACCATGTCTAACGCTCAGGGCAGCATTAGCTGCTTCCAGCTGTTCACTTTGACAGTTTTGGCCTCTTGCAACAATATCATCCGCTTGACGACTTGCGCGTTGACGAAATTTATAAATGACCAAACCATATCTATCTTCGTTTTCTTTGCCTTCATTCTGTTATGAATCGGCTGATCACGAAGAAATAAAGAATAAAAACGAGTTAAGAAAAAATCGAGAAACCAAAATTTTTATCCTAATTCCATTATAATTAATAGGGATAAGTGTAATAGAAATTCTAAAACTTGTTACAAAAATACAATTAAGTCCTAAAACTTATAAAAAGTGCAATCATGTCTTAAAACTTGTCAAATTAGTTCAATTGAGTCCTAAAGTTAACACTGTCAGACTTATTAACGGGAAATATTGACATGGCACGGACGTGACATTTTAAATTACTTTTTATTGTCCACGTGGCTTTTAAAAATGATTTTTTATTCAAAATTTTAAAATAGATTTAAAAACTAAAATTTATTTTAAAAAAAACTATAACAAAAGAAAAAAGAGAAAATTGTAGTTCCTCCACCGCCGACGCCGCCCATTGCCGGGAGGGGCCGGCGACCGTCATCGGCCCCTCTGGCGATGGGCTGCGGCGACGGCGACAGAGGAGTTGCCATTTTCTCTCTCTCTCTCTTTTTTTTTTTTAAACAGTTCTTTTAAATAAATTTTAGCTTTTCTTTTTTAGTTTTTAAATCTAGTTTTGAATTAAAAATAATTTTAAAAAGCCACGTGGAAAATAAAAATCATTTAAAATGCCACGTTTACCATGTCAGCATTTTCCGTTAGCAAGTCTGACGGTGTTAACTTTATGACTTAATTGAATCAATTTGACAAATTTTAGGACTTGATTGCACTTTTTTTTTTAAGTTTTAGGACTCAATTGCATTTTCATAACAAGTTTTAGGACTTACATTACACTTACCTCTTAAATTTATGGTGTAGTTCCGCGAAAAAAAATCCACCCCAAGCACTCAGTCAAAAGGGCGCTTCAAGACTTTTCTCTTTCTCCTCTATGACCCCTTGGCATCCAACTAAGAGGAGATATTTCTATTTGAAAATTTGTAAAATATCTTGGTTAAAGTCATACCAATATTTCCTTATTTAAGTCCTTTTCATGCATAGAGTCCACCACCAAGTCAGGAATCTTTTAGTGTAAAATATCTCATTTTTCTTTCGTTGTCTTAATATCCCAAATCGATTATAGGGTGCTCCTTTTATTTCTATTTTATTTACTTTTTAAATTTTAGTTTTTTGCTTCGGGCTCAAACTCGAGACGTATAAACTGTATTTTGTGCCAGCAATCGAATAAAAGGTCCTCCGTATACTGGTTTCTTTATTCTGTCTTGCATTTCTTCATATATGCAATGGGTTCCTCCAATTTATTCTTCTGACACGATTAGCGCTTCTGCCCTGTACTTCATTTCACCAATTCGTCGATGTGCGTATAATTGATTGCTGTGAACGGCTCACACTTAAATCCTCCTCTAAGAGCAAGGGCAGAAGCACAAAGGTCCCAAAGGGGTTAAAAAAGAGAGTCTGAGAGAGTATCTTTTGGAAATGAAAGTAGTGCAGTGGCTTCTACCGGTGGCTGTGGCCTGGTGGTTGCGACAAGGCGGTGCTCCCACCGTGGCCGGAGAGTGCGCAACCAAGTGTGGGGACGTGGACGTACCTTATCCGTTCGGGCTCGAACTCAAGTGTGCAAGGTCCCAAGAATTTTTCCTCAATTGCACCACTGAAGGGAACCATACACAACTACTTCTTAGCAATTGTCCGATACGCAATATCTCGGTCGAGGATGCAACCATGGTCGTCAGTGTCCTCGAAGCATTCGCCTATTACGACCCAGACGGCCACGGCCAGGTAAATTACTTGAATGAAACCATCGACCTAACTCCATTTCCACCGTACAGATTTTCGTACACCCGGAACAAGCTCACCGTCCTCGGCTGCAACACCTATGCGGTCACGTCCGACCCAAATGGGACATTTGGGACCGGGTGCCTCTCCTACTGCAGCCACCCCGTCGACTTTGTTAATGAGACCACTTGCTCCGGTCTTGGTTGCTGTCAAACATCCTTGCCGAAGGGGCTTAAGACGCTCGACATTAGCATCGAACCCCTCGACAAGGAAGCCTGTGGACTGGCCTTCGTGGTGGACGATAGGTCATTCAATATATCCAACAGGAAATTCCCGACCTGGAAGGAAGTAGGAAAAAGTTCGGACCTAGTTCTGGACTGGATGGTCGAATGGGACGTGACTTGCAGAAAGGCCAGCTTGAACCAGTCGGGCAATGCCTGTGGCAACAACACGGACTGCCATGACTACGTGAATGAACTGGGTTATCGCTGCTTATGCAAGCCTGGGTACAAGGGAATCCCTATAATCTCTCCCACGGTTGTCAAGGTAATAAACACATATTGACTCCTCATGCATTATTGCCCTCGAATATATTGTGTGGATTATTAACTAATTAATCACCAAGCAAGAACCGGAGAGAAGACTACTATATGATTCCATCTAGTTTTACCCATTTAATTAACCGCTGGTAGATTTGTGCACCTTTCTCTCTCTCCCCTCAACCTCTACCTTCACCCTCCGGTTTGCCCCTCACGCCACTGCCATGGCCACCATCATTCGGCCACCACCTCAGGTGAGCCCACCCTCGTCCTTCTTGCGCCGTCAGACCACAGCCGTGGTTTCCTTCTTTCTCTCTCTTTTTACTATACCAATCCACACTCCCTCTCCTCCACCGACAACAGCACCCCCACTAAGGAGATGACAACAAGTGCCGTCACCACCACAGGCAACGACCTCTCTCTCTCTCTCCTGTCTTAGTGAGTCTGGCTTTTACCTCATCTCGGTTGTGACAAGTCCCCGGTACCATCTGCCTCCGCCATGAAGGAGATGAGATTTGATTGATAGTCTCTTCCATGAAAGGGGAGATCATATCTATAGGTCTCCTCCGTCAACGGAAGGCAACGGTGTGTGGTGTTGAAGACGTGTCCTTTACTCATCTGTACATCAATCTGGACGACGAGAGGATGAAACCGTGACTCGACGGTGGCGGGGATGATGATGCGATGGTCAGTGTCATGGTTGGGCTGGGCCATGTGGTGGTGTAGGAGAAAATATTAGGGAGTCTCGGTCTCGTTCCACCGTGATAGCGTAGTCCCGGGCAACTCAGTAATCACCACGTGGTGCCACGTGGCGTGGCTGGGTCCCACGGACGAAGCACCAACATAGCATAGTCTCGTTCCTTTTCCCTCTCTACACTATTCATCTTCCCCACCACCTACTTTTTGTCACCGTAAAACACAATAACTCGTCATTAGACAAGATAATCAGATCTGAGAAAAAGGAAGGAAAAGGAAAAAGGAAATTAGGGGAAAATTGATGGAAGATAGCGAGTCTCAAGTTCGTCTTAAATGAAACAACTGAAAGGAGCCGCACCATGGCTGCAGCCAGTTCTGGCCGCCCCGCCAATAAAGGTCCGGTTGTCAGTGCCTGCCCGATTTCATTATCTCTCTCCTCCGTAAACGTGTAATCATCTCAGCCTCCTCTTTTTTATTTTCACGCATTCTCATTTCCTTTTTCATAGTCATTGGTGGAGGAGGAGGATATCGGTGATGAATTTCTGGGAAGCTGTCGATCAAAATGATAACGATGAAGACTACGCGGAAATTTAAAGCGAAACACGAGGATTTCATCGTCTTCTTCTTTTCCTTTCTTTTTCTTTTGCTTTTGTTTGGCGTTGGAGGAGAAAATGTTCATAGATATATGGATACAGGTAGGTATCCATATAGGGGTGATGAAATCATCGGCTCCGCCATCGACCCGAGCGGAGGGCGACCATCGCCGATGGCAGGTCACCCGGTGCCCTCTCATGGGCAAAGCCTTCGGTGATCATCCGGGTCACCCATGAACAGTGGAGAGAGAGACGGGGAGAGAGGCTTCGTCTGTGGACCCATCCACGCCACATGGTGCCATGTGTCGACCACCGAGTGGCCTGGGACTAAGCTAGTGTTTTGAAGGGAACGTTGGTTGAGTGGAAAGTGATAGGGGGGATAGAGGGAAAATGCTTTTTCTCATTTATTTGATGCATACTACCTCATACTACAATTATAATAGGAGGCCTGTGATGGAATTTTACTTGGACTCGAGTCCATCTCTGGCATGATCATCGGACCCACCATTATCAATAGTTACCATAGACCCGATTGAGTCAATTCGGGTTTGAGCAAGTATTTCTTCTAATGTTCCAATTTTTGCTTGATGGAATAAGTTAACGCGGTCGCCACCACCTTGCCATTGTCATCAACATCATTTCTAGTGCAACCACAATCTTGTCTTCTCCTTCGAATCCCTGTACTCCATCTTTTATATATTTTCATTAAACGTGATAGGCATACTAAAATGTATTTAGATGGTTAGATCTAATGAGCACGTCATATTTAATGATGCATAATAGCGCGTCCACCTACCTCATTGAATGATGGCCCATATCTAATATGGCGACACCCCCTCTGCCTTGCTTTGGAAACGTAAGGTTCATGCGCATTGCAAAAGCTCCATTTCCACAAGTTTTGTATGCTGGATCCTGTCCGAGCTCCTGTGTCGTTAAGGAGTCTTGTATAAAGTTCGAGGCTGCTTTGATCTCTGCCAGTGGCAAAACACAACACCATTGTTGAGCTCAAAGTTGACACGGAGAGAACAGAGAGTAGATAAAGAAGAAATATCTTAAGAGACAATATCTTAAGATAGACATGTGTTGTGAAACTATAACCAAAACCTAAATTGGATAGCATTATGTATACAGTAATCCATGTTCCCACTTGTTTAATTTGTTTTTGTAATTTACTGAGATAATGGTTCAATTTGTCTTCTACATAATTTAGACATCAATGAGTGCAAGGAGCCACAAATATACCCATGTCACGGAAAGTGTAGGAATAAGCTCGGGAACTACACATGCGATTGCTCATTCGGAAAACTGGGCGATGGTAAAGTCAGTTGCCAAATTGCTCAGTGGGTTGTGCTTGTTGCAGGTACTTTCGTACATATCCTCAAATCATCCACCAGTATTCATATTATATCAATTCATTCTAGATTTTGCAGTTAGTTTTACGATACAAATAATTCATGAACTTTGATTTAAAGTGCAATATCATCCTAAACTTTTAATTTGTATAATGTAATCCCTAAACTTTAGCCTATTAGACAAAATCGTCCATAGACTTTTAATTTATTCAATGTGGTCTATGAAGTATTGGTAAATGTTCAGTTTAATCTATAAACTATTGATAAATGTTCAATTAAATCTTTACATTTGAGTCATTTTCATATAATATAGGGATTAAATTAAACATTTACACACTAGGTCAAGTTCGGGACCATTGAACAAATAAAAGGTTTGAGGGCGACATTAAAAATCATTTGTATCATTTCTCTATAGATTATTACACTGCACTTGGTGTAAACCCTGACAAAACAAGCAGCAAGCCACAAGCTGCCACGTGTCCCTTCCCAGGCTCATGTCAATAACATCTTTCCTTTGTTTTTATTTTACCTTCCTTTTCGCCTTTTTTTTTTTTCTGTTTATCTGAAGCTAACATCTTTTTAACTACATTCATGGGAGGATACACTACAAATTTAAGTGAAATAGATAAATAGAAAAATAAAGAAAGAAAGAATGAGTAGAAACAAACAAATAGAGTTTTTGAAAGTTAACAGAAGGAAAAATGACAAAAATGGTCCATAAACTTCGATCTAATGTATAATATATTTCTTAAACTTTTAATTTATTCTATTTAATCCTTAAACATCAATTTAATGTGCAATGTGGTCCCTAAAATTTTAATTTTTTCAATATAGTCTCTAAACTTTTAGTAGATATTTAAATTAGTTCCTAAACTATATGAAAATATTCAATATTGTCACTGATCTTGAATTAATAGAAAGAATGTATTGAATAATTTCATATAGTTTAAGAAATACATTGAATATGTATCAAAATTTCAGGAATCACAATAAATAAATTAAAATTTCATGGACCATATTAAACATTAGGCAAAAGTTCAAGGATTACACTGAATAAATTAAAAATTCATAAACCACATTATACATTAGGCCAAAGTTCAATGACTATTTGTTTCATTATCCCTAAATGAAATGAAGCTTTTGAACATGTGGCAGATCTTAGTACACTACTTGTGTAATTTGGAATTATGTAGTATAATAATCCATATAATAATTGAGATTTTGCGGTGGATGTATTAGTTTTTCCCAATGTATAAAAATACATTTTCCCATCTACTAACATATTTAAAGTTAGTGAAATTAAACCTATATATTTAGACATTAGCTACAAAAAGGGATAGATTTGTAACTTTAAGCTTGTGGGAGCGGGTTTCTTAAAACAGAGAATGGGCATCTCCTTGAATGGGGCAAATTTCCCGCAAAAAAATGCCCGGCAAGTCATTAGGCTACCTGATGCCTAGCGAATCCGCCCTGCAAGGCATTAGCGCTGCCCTGGCTGGCGAATCTACCCTCTCTACACTTTTAAGAAATTCTTTTATCTTTTATTTGACTTGTAATATTTGTTCTAAAGATATGAAATAACAATAACAAAACCCCAAGAACAACCACTTCTCCTTATAAGTCTTGCTTTTATAGAATATGAAAGCTTTTAAAGTTCTTTAGGTAAGCAATGTGGTAAAATTGTTTTCCGTGTATTTCATCTTCACATTTTCCCACATTAACTAATTTGTGCGTGTTGGAGTTTGTTTGGCTCTTTAAAACCAACCAATAAGGCCACTCTTCTCGTATAAATCCAACCCTCTGGCCATTTTTTTTTTATAAAGATAGTAAAAAATAGAGGAAAAAAAAATGTCAAAAGGCCATCTAGTAAGTGGATTAGCTCTTTTTGAGAAGAATGATTAATTCTATGGCGGTGGCCTGCATGGGACTGTGGCGGGCAAGTTTTCATTTCAAGGGACGAGGGACTTCATCCTAGTCCTTGCCTTCACATCCCAATTTAAAACTAGTTTTAGAGAAACAATTAACTTTTAGATAAAAATGGTTATATTTTCTTTCTTCTCTCGCTAGAAGAAATCTCTTTCAATCATGTTTTTGATTGGCGGATTATACATTATAAACATCACACTTGCAAATTTGCTTAATACAATTTTGGATATTATCTATGTTCGTAACGCCACCTGTTAGAGTTTCCTCCAATAGGATGGACGAAAACATTCAATCATCATAATCATAACATGCATAATTGGTAAAAAAAAATTCCACTTGGTTTCGTACCATTTGTAAATGAAAAGAACTAAAACAATGTGACAGGAATGCTTCCCTATTTCTTCTGTTTATCACAAACCTTCTCCATTATAATCAAGGAAAGACATTTGGAGGAGTTATGGAAGATGCAGGTAGTATGTATTTCGGTCGAGTTCAATATAAGGATCGTTACATAATATGTGTAGCCCATTTATTACAGAAATCATTTCTATCACTGTTAAATTGAGTAGTTATATTTTGAAAGACAAATCATGCAAAATGAATAGTCTTTTTAAAATTAATTTCTTTTAAAGGATTACATGCTCGAATCATTAATGTAAGATATATTCTTTGGCAGTGATTATTATGGCCTTCTTCTTCATAACAATTAGTGCTTTAGTCTTTGTCACGTGGAGGAGGAGAAGCAAACAGAAAAACTTCAGGCGAAATGGGGGAGAGCTCTTGAAACACCACAGAGTTCAAATTTTTACGGAGGCAGAATTGGCAAAAGCAACCAACAACTATAATGATAGCAATAAGCTTGGTGAGGGTGGTTTTGGTTCTGTCTATAGAGCAAGAGTAGCAGGGGGAACCATGGTCGCAGTCAAGAAGCCTAAAGATCTGCACAAGTCTCTAGTAAAGGGAGATTTCCAGCATGAACTTGAAATTGTGATGCAAATAAACCACAAAAATGTGGTGAGGCTCCATGGCATTTGTTTGGAGACTAGAATACCATTGCTGGTTTATGAATACATTTCAAATGGTACCCTCTTTCAACACATCCATCAGAATGCGTTGACCATCTTAAGATCATGGAAAAACCGGCTCAGAATAGCCACTGAAGTTGCTATTGCACTTGCGTATATGCATTCCTGCGCAGAACCCCCAATCATTCACGGTGACATCAAGTCGGTGAACATACTTCTAGATCAAAATCACTCAGTAAAAGTGTCTGATTTTGGAACTTCAGTGCTTATATCACCAGAGCATAGTCATATAATAGCCACTGAAATTCAAGGCACATTGGGCTACATTGATCCTGAATATTTAACCACCGGTATGCTAACAATTAAGAGTGATGTATACAGTTTTGGAGTTGTTGTCGTGGAGTTGCTTACAGGAAAGAAGCCTACAAGTTTTATTACTAAGTCCGGAGAGTCAATTAATATTATCCATTATTTCATCTCTTCCGTGAAGGATAAGACGCTGTCTGATGTCATAAACTTCGAGGCAGCTAGTGAAGATGAAATGGAGAGAGTAGGAATGGCTGCTGAGATTGCAGCGAAATGCTTGGACCAAAGCGGTGCGAAGAGGCCAGTAATGATGGAAGTGGCTGAGCAACTCACGAGGATTAACCAAGAGCTCAACAACTCAACAGTTGAAGAAGAAAATAAAGAGACGGAAAGCGAGGTGGATAAAGAAAACCTCTACTCCCATGCGACTTGAATTACTGCCAGGATGAGCCAACATGGGACGTCGGGCTCTCTTTCTATTCAGTAGGTTCCAGCATCTGATCGTTGGTTACTAGAGTGGCATGTCTATTAATCGTGCATAACGACTTTTAGTGTTGATTGTGTATTCTCTATGCGTGTGTTATTATTGCCATTTGTTTTGGACTTAAAGTTGCGCAAGCATTCATGTAAGTTCGTCACAATCTGTATGATATATGTGCAGCTTTGCACTAGACTTATAGAAGGCCAGAATGTGGCCATTTTGACATTATCAGAATGTCTCTTTCCCTTTTTATCTTTTCTTCTTTGTCTTCTTTTCCTTACATATAATAATAATAGGTCAGGAAAAAAAAATCTACTCGCTCGTTTTTATCTTATTTTGTCCTTAATATAATCCCAATTAACTTTTGTGGCAAGTAAAAATCTCCCTTCACTTCCGGTCTTTACCTTTCCCTCATTATGTTGCACTTAATCCTAATATAATATCCATATCCAGACAAAGGTAAGAACTGTTGGCCAAAAAGACAATAATAGGGCCAGAAAAAAGTATCTACTTTCACTATTGCTTCCATTTTTTTCTTTTATAAATTTGATCTTAATTTGAAAAAATAAATCCCAATTTAATTTATTTTCTCTTTATTTGTAGTTCATTTAATCTAATTTTAGTTTGGATGTTAAACCGGGAGTGAGAGTGGGAAAAACAAGCCGATTCAGAAATAAAAAAATACCATATCTTCCAACCATGATATGATTATTTATAAATATGACAAAGGCATCCCATGTGTGCTTCGGCTGGATGCTTTTTTCTACTAGGTTTTCTTGTAGTCTACCTTCGAGTAATGCATTTTTGCCGATTCCTATTGCTTTCTTACATACCACGTATTATTTTGAAGCTGAAGTCACAGTAATGGAGATGATGGAATCACCTTCCACATGTGGCCTTCCCATACTCCTCACGTTCCAGAGTAAGGCTTGTCCTGCACACGCACAGATAAAATCAGAGTGATGGTCACTGCCACCGTGCTTCGTCGAGAAGGTTCTTGGACAAAATATCTTTCACCAAAGGATGTGTCTTTGATTTTTCATTTGTATAGAGCCCCCTGTCGATTCAGAAAGAAAGTTATAGATTCTAATCATAATTATGATGAATAAAGGATAAATTTAAAGCAATTGAAAGTAAATGCAAAACTAAAATAAGTAAAGAACGATAGTAGAAACTAAGTATATTGAGGTTTCTTGTTCAATTGTGCAATCCCTTTACAATGGCAACTACTTGGCTATTTATAGTCAAGTATTGTGAATAACCGTATTTGAATGATTATCATTTCAATTTTAAGTTTCCTAGAATCTTCGGTACTGTAGTAATAACTGCATTGTTTTATCTGTGAAGTCATCGATATCAAGCGCTCCAGCAATTGCCTTCATCCTTATCCTCCTGTTCTTGAGTGATAATCGGCACTGAAGTGATGATGATCTCACCTAGATCTTAATGGACTCGCTTCACAAATCTCAGACCTATGGGCCTTATTTTTCATCCATGGCTCGTTGAGCCATTTTTGGTATTAATAAATGCCCCCTTTAAAAAGGATATATCTATAATTCTTTTAACTCGATTCGCCATTGGTACTTGATCACACTTATCTATTGGATTCCCGCGATGCATCGCTTTGGGTTTAAGTCTTTCAATAAATCATGATCCACAGACTTCTTGGGTTTCGTGCCGTCCATCCCCAAAGGATCCTGCGGCACTATTCCTTCTTTTAGCGATCAGTGGCGTTTGACCTTCTTCTTCTTCTTGCCTTTTCTTACATTCACTCCAAGATTCAATTTTTACCTTTTTGCTCTCGGCATCTTCTCTCTTGGCGCTTTTCTTCAGTCCTACCATGTCTCCTTCCTATGATCCTTCAACTTTCTTGGTTCGCATGGGTCATCTTCGACTGCTTGAATACGAAGATAATGTATTTTTTTTTTTTTTTTTTGGTGAAAGATAATGTCTTTTTCTCTGCTAAAACTGTCCCAAAGAGGTAGCGTTGCCTAGCCTTCTTACACTTAGGTTGCGTTTGGCAGTCGTGATAAAATTCGGGATATGATATGATTTATCCTATCCTACATTTGGTGTTCGCTTAAGACATGATAAAATCATATATAAAGGGGATATAGACATGATAAAATTATCCCACGAGGGAGGTGGAATAAAGGTGGATATGATTTCTAATGTCTATAATAGAAAAATTATTTTTCTCAAATAACAAACTTATTAAATTAACAAAATTGAAATTATATTTCAATATAAATAATATTTGAATTCTAATTTAAGAAATTAAAAATGAAAAGAATAGAAATTTATTTTAAATTAATCTTATTTTAATTTATATATTCAACTTTAATTCTATTTTAGGTATTTTTGTATTTTAGGTATGTTAGTATAGTTTACTATTTGATAAAATTTTATTAAAGAATGATGAAAGGGGAAAAAGAATAATATAAAAAAGAGGAAAAATAATATAAAAATAAAATAAAAATAAATTAAGGAATAATGTTATGAGAGTTTTTCACCATATCCATTTATGAACATTTATGTTCATTTATAATGATATGTCATTTATATCAAAAAAATGTACATGATATGATGTGAATATATCCGACTTTAATATTATGATTCACCAAACAATAGACTGAATATAAAAAAATCCCAAAATTTCATATTATATCCTATCTAGTTTTATCCTGATTAGAAATTCGGACGACCAAACATAGCCTTAGTGTTCCTTCGTTTCTCCATTGCTACTTTCCTCGCCATTCTTCTAGAAAGAGCACATAGTGGAGTATGTTT